>JAZKJV010003774.1:0-624230 GCA_037367405.1 Ottelia alismoides
TGATCTACAAAACAATCAAAACAAACTACTTCACGGAGCTTCGATAGACCATCACTAATAATCAGAGTTCTGCTGCACTCGAAGCTTTCATCATCGCGGAACATCATTGAAGTCCTCCACAACCGAGAATCATTGGAGCTTCGCAGTGCACCCGCACATAGAGATAACATATGACTTGCAGATCCGAATCAGCGGTCATTCAATCTAAATTGGGGTTTTTAACATCGACCATTGATCGAAAAGTTGATCGGACGGGTCCAATCAAGCCAAGTGCCAACTCTAGGATCAAATCCAGCCGCTTGAACTAACGATACAACAAACCTGGTTGTGCCACGCGTCGCCAACAACTCGGTCACATCGCTTTGCATATTAGGCAGTGCGCGTGCTTTGCACGTGCACACTCGATTTATTTTAGCTCTTGTACTCAGAAACCCCCTGTCACTTGTTGTATTGCATACAGGTCCCGTACAGGTGCTAACACACGCGAAGTAGTGCATCAATGGTGATGTTGCAAGGATACCCCCAAAAGTTCTGATTTTGCATCCAGGTCCCGTCGCTTAGCCTAACATGTGAGGGCCATGTGACGTCTGGGCATTTTTGCGCAGAGCTCTGACAAGTTCTGCTATTTACGTATGTGCCCTTTAATTTCTAGAAAATAACAAAAATACCCACATAGCAGTATATTATATAATACATAGTATATACATAGAAGATAAAAATATAAAATATAATAAGAAAATAAAAATATGTATAAATATTGTATTTTACACTATATACAATATTAAATAAATTTTGAAAAATAAAAATACTTTCTATTTAAAATAAATTAATTAGAAAATATAAAAATATATACACAAACTATAAACACATAAAAATATAAAACACTCTTTAAAATTCTTTAAAAACTACCTTTAATATATTTTACCCTATTTTTACATAATAAATAAAAAACAAAATAAAAAATAATAAAATCAATAAAAATATACAAAGTACATAAAACTTTTAAAAATTCATAACTAATCAATAAAAATGTACAAACATGTGCAATATACATTTTGAAGATATTTTCACATACTTTCTAACAAAATAAAATAAAATATTTTCTCATTATTTCTATTTTTAAAATCATAAATAAAAATCTATTTTCAAATAAAAATTAGTTTTCAACAAAAAATAAAAATCACAAAATATTTTCTAAAAGTTACATAAAAATCAGAAAATAGCCAAAACACATAAAAATCTCAAAAAAAACCAAATATAAAAGTATAATAATTTATACCTATATTTTTACATAGGTATAAAAAATCATAAAAATGATATAAATTCATAAAAAATAATAAAAATATATAAAATTACCTATAAATAAATAAAAATTAGAAAATCTTACCTTAGTTTTCGATATTTTTACCTTAGTTCTAAACAGTTTGCCTCCCTAAGTTCGGCACTTCTGTACTTTACACTATAAACATCTAAGTTTAGGAGTATATATAAAAACAAATAAATTTTCTGTGAATCTCATCTGACTGATACAACAACGATTGCCTATCTTTTTAGACGATCAGGTCAGGTGTATTTTTCAAATGGCACCATTGTTGGGGATGTTTGACTTCTATTCTTTTACTCATTACTCTTTGAGCCATTGTAGTATAGAATTCTTTTCCGCTTCTTGGTGATTTTACAGGGATACCCCCGAATGTTTTGATTTTGCATCCAGGTCCCACCGCTTCTTTGGTCACTATGAGGACCATAGAAGCGGTGGGACATAGTTTATTAACTCGAGTCATGTCTTCCTTTGTTGCTTCTTTGGTCACTATGAGGACATAGTTCACGCTAAGTATAGGGGATGTCGTATATATATTCTATATATACTTTAGAAGCCATAACTCGTACGTTATTGTATTTTTCATAATATGGCTCTCTAAAAGTATGGATGTATATATTTTGGATTTTTAAAAGCTGAAAGAAAATCATAATATGACTTATAAAAAAAGAGATGTCGTTAAAATTGTATATAAAAGTGTTGTAAAATAATTGGATAAAATTCTTAGTTATTCAAAAAATTTGTGAAAATTTTTTATTTAATAAGTCTTGTATAAAATTTGTATAATTTTGTATATAAAATATGTATAAGATTTTTTGTAAAATGTACATAATTTTTGTAAGTTTCGTGTAAATTGAATTAATATACTAACTCTTTCAAAAAGGTCCTAAATTAAAATTCAATAAAAATTTGCAAAATTCTTTAAAAATCACAAAAAAAAGTTTAAGCCAAAAAATCCACTTCATAAAAAATGTTGCATTCATTCGTATTTTTCAGAACAAGTTTGATTCTTGAACCAAATGGATCTAAGTCTGAGAAATGGAGCTTGGTTTAGGCCTTAATCCACTTAATTCTAAAGGAGCTTTATTAAGAACTGAAATTAAGACTCTTCGTATCTTTTTGACTTAATTATTTGGGTTCCATGATATCTGTTTAGAATTCAACTTAAACTTACCTAAGTAGGACACCTGGTGTCATCCGTTTAACTCTTCTCCATTTGAATCAATTTTTAAGTCATGCACTCTACACTTAGCTCAACTTTCATGGGTTGCTAAGGGCAGCCCATTTTGGTGGTGTGTTTCCATCCTTGTCTAGTGCCACCGACGTTTAAAAACGGGAGAGTGGGTTGAAATAAAGCTTTGGATGAGGGAAGGATTCGCTGGCACAAATTTTTCCAACATCCCAAAAAATGGATGAAAATAAAATATTCTATAACCGTCAGGGCATAAAAGATCTATGATGTGCAACAATTATTCTCTACCAAAAAGAAGTCAAATACACCAAATACAAATTTGGCCACAATAGTGCATGCTTCAGAGAAGCATGCATTATCTTAATGGAGACTTGGCTAAACTTTCCAGGCTTTATAAGGAGATGTGATTACATTGATCACACTCCAGTTCTCTTCCCATTCTTCTTTTTCTCTCTCTACTCGATTATGGACACATCACGACCTGACCTTAGAAGGAAATACCTCCTCCTCGAGGATCGAGTAGCTGGATGAGGGCCCAATGGGAGTGTATAAATGGGATGCGTGGTTTCTTTGCTTCTTTAAGCAGGAAGAGCTAACACCCTTCACACACAGTACAAATTGATTTCAAAGCTGAAAATTTTACGTGATGGAAGGGTGGATCTGAGTTGGTTGTTGAATTGAACCTGGATAATGATTTGTAGAACTTGAGGGCTATCAAGGCTTAAATTCTAATTCTAATAGATTCACGACGCATTAATAATCCAAAGGCCTACTCTAAGTTCTAAATTTTAGATGAAGTGAGATTTGATTTAAAGAAACAAGCATGTTCTAAGTTCTTTAAGTTTTTCTTTTTCTTTTTCTTGCACTTATTTATATAGTAAGTGCTTGCTAAGGGACTGGCAAAGGAAAAGTATAGGGGAATGATGAATCTATGATTCATCATCTTTATTCTTTTATTTTTACTAAAAACTTGATAAAATACGTGTAAATATTCACTAAATTTCACTAATTAACATTCTAACCACATTTATTAATATTATATATTTAACACTTTTTTTATTCAAAATAATATAATAAAGGAAAAATGAAAAATAAGAGAAAAGAAGGATGTATATAAAATATATACAGACTGATCCTAACCCCGAGACCGGGTCAATATTGACTTGGTCGACAAAATAAATAAGTAGGGGAAGATAAGGATCCTAATGTAAAAAAAAGTCAGAAAATCTTTATCACAAAAATATATTTATACATTTTTCACCTTGTACATATTTCACCTATTTTATTTATCATCAAGAAAACCTCAAATCAAAATACTTTGTTCACAAAAAATGTTCAAAAAAATATATTAATTTATAAAAATATCAGAAAATTATTCGATATAAAAATAATTAGTTACGATGAATCGAAAAAACCGAATAAGCTTACTTCCAATGTTCATAATCATCAAGAAAACCTCAAATCAAAATACTTTGTTCACAAAAAATGTTCAAAAAAATATATTAATTTATAAAAATATCAGAAAATTATTCGATATAAAAATAATTAGTTACGATGAATCGAAAAAACCGAATAAGCTTACTTCCAATGTTCATAACTATTTATAGAAATTCTAAATCGACCAAACTCACTTTTAATCTTAGTTTTACAGCTAATACTATTTATTTAAAATATCAAAAAAATATTAGAATAAAATGAGTGTGTTTTGGCTTATGAGCCCCTTTGTCTATAAGTACTATATGTATAAATTTTATGATTTCCTAAGTAATTATTTTTAACTCTGTTTTAATTAATTCTTTTTCTAATGTGTTTCTAAAAATCGATATAAAAATATAACTTAAGTCAAAATGCTAATAAATCCTGAAGCCACGAAGCTGTGACCTAAATTTTCCAGACCTCATAACTCAGTCATATGGATTCCGAATTGGACGTAGTCGGCCAAAACCATGGGCCACTAACTGCGGTTAAGATCTAAACCATGGTTTTCTAACCATGGTTAGCGGTTTTATGGAGCCTAAATACCTCCCCACCCCATCCATTCATTCTCTATGATTTCCACTACCACCACCAGAGGTCGGGAGGAGGAGTAGGAGGCGATGAAGGAGCGCTAGCAAAGCGCTGCCTGGAGAACAAGGAGGAGGAAGGTACGATCCTCTCTTAGTTTGCTTCGTGAGCTAGGTTTTCGATTCATGTTCAGTTTCCTTATTGTTTTCCTTTCGGTGATTTTATAAGGAGAAACTCTGCTGAAATTTTCCTGCAAATATCACCCCGTATAAGGGGAAACTCTGTCGAAATTTTCTTAGAAATATTACCCCGTATAAGGAAAAACTCTTCCGAAATTTTCCTAGAAATATCACCCCTATAAGGGGAAGCTCTGCTGAAATTTAAAGAGAAAATATGTTCTTCACGTTCTTCGTGTTCTTCGTGTTCTTCGTTCGTTCTTCGCGTTCTTGGTACGTTCTTAGCGTTTTTATACGAAAATAAAATTTAATCATTTTGGGAGTTATAAATTATCCTTTTGAAAGAGAATCACAATAAAGCACTACATACGAGGGAGAGAGCTCGATTAGGTAACGAAATCCTTCCATTTTGCTATTGGATTTTCATATAAGATCATTGAGATTCCTGTATTTATGATCCTTACTACGAAGAACCCTAATTTGGCTATTTTTGAGAAAGTGTGAAAAGTTGCTTTGTGATTTCATCTGAAATAAGGTCTAAGCATCGAATGGATGCAGTGGTTTGGAAAGTTAGGGTTTGGGAGTTAAAAGAGCATAAATTGATTATATAAATATATGAATTAATATATGTGTAAGTCTATACTCAGTATTTATGGTTACGCTAATCTAAGGCTTAACAGAGGAATTACATCACGGGAATTAATGTGTTTTGAGTTGGATCCTGAAAAGGAGCGTGTGTCACGTTAAAGATGACTGGGAGCAGAACTACAGATCGGGCATGCGACCTGTAGGTTTATCGGAAGGTACCCGTATTGATCTTACCCTACTTAGGTGGTACCTGATTGCCCTGTTATGATAAGTGCGTACGAAATGAATAATTTGTAACACGTGGTACTAGGAGCCAATATCTTCAAGTTGGACGATGGAAGATGTGGTCGTGCCATGTGGAGGCACGGGTGGTTGGATAGCGGCTGGGTCACGATAACATGTATTTAAAGTCGCTAGGTTATATGATTAAATGTTAGCCTGAGGTTTTAAGCAATCGAGTCCTCGGGGACGGTCTGCTCCTTTGTTTACCATGCTAAGGGTTGAAACCCTGATTAATAAAAAAAGGAAATTGTCAAATAGTATGGGAGGATTGGTTGAGGCGATGTGTGGCAGTATAAGCTTACCAAGATCAACGCAATCTCCAATCCCGAAGTGTCTACAGCTTCGGAGTCCTTATAGTGGTGAGGTAATTCCCTGGACTAATCCCTGACGTGGAATAGAAAGGAATAGGACTTAAATTAATGAGAAGGAATGAAACTTTTTGTGATAACAAGTTTTGAAAAAATATCCATTTATTTTCTTTTCTCTACTTCATTACTTAGCATTCGCTAATTTTTTATCCTATGATTTATGGAAAACCCAATATGTATCGGTGAGCTATCGTAGGGACTTTAGTAATCCAGCCAGCTTACATACTAGAGATCCAGCTAGCCACAGTAGCTTTGCTTTGTAAGGTAGTTAGTAATCTTTCTGTGTATTTCCTTCCAGCTGATGTACATGTAATGGTTGTAGTGGGATAATGAATCATATGAACAGTAATTTTATGAACGGAAAAGTGTTAAAATACTTCCTTCTGGATATTTTTAATTGCAGACTGTTTCTAAATGTTAGTTGTGATTGCTGAATAAATTATTGTTGAGTAACCAGATCCGAATATGGGAGGATCTGACGGTCTGAAATTGGGGTCGCGAGAGATGTAAAGCCTCCAACTTGACATTTCTCAGATCCTATATAATAAGCTCCGGCTTGTCAAGAGGACATCAACTGAATTCATTTCGTGTGAATCAGACTTCGTTTCGATTTGTTATGATTTTTCAGAAAAAGAGAAGGAGGCTTAAGATGTCATTAAACCTTAGTGATTGTCATTAAGACCGTTAATCATGATTAAGGAAACTAATGATGGATTGAAAACTGTTAATGACTATTAACGAACACTAATCAATAGTTAGCAAAAGATAAGCGTAAGCCGCGAAAGTTAGTTCGCGATTAGTGAAAGTTAATCACGATTATCATTAATTTAGCATCATTAGTGAATCTAGAATCCTCTAGATTGTTCTAACTTAAGCCCTAAGTTTCGGAAAAGTTTTGGTCAAATCCATGGGCCAAAACCATGGGGTCGCTAAACGTGATTAAGGTCTAAACCATGGATTTCTAACCATGGTTAGTGATTTTCTTGAGCCTATAAATAGCCCCCATACCCATTCATTCTCTAGGATTTCCACTACCAGTCGAGAGGTCGGGAGGTCGGGAGGAGGAGTAAGAGGCGAGGAAGGAGCGCTAGCGAAGCGCTTCCGGGAGAACGAGAAGGAGGAAGGTACGATCCTCTCTTACTTAGTTTGCTTCATGAGTTAGATTTTCGATTCATGTTCAGTTTCCCTTTTGTTTTCCTATCGATGATTTTATAAGGGGAAACAATACGAAATTTTCTTAGAAATATGTCTCGATATAAGGGGAAATTCTGCTGAAAATTTCTTAAAAATATGTCCCGATGTAAGGGGAAACTCTGCCGAAATTTTCTTAGAAATATCACCCCGTATAAGGGGAAGCTCTGCTGAAATTTCAAGAGAAAATATATTCTTCGTGTTCTTTAGGTTCTTCGTGCATTCTTCGTTTCTTCGTTCGTTCTTCACGTTCTTGGCATGTTCTTAGCATTTTTGATATTAAAATGAAATTCGATCGTTTCAGGAGCTATAAATCATCCTTTTGAAAGAGAATCACGATAAAGTACTACATACGAGGGAGAGAGCTCGATTAGGTAACAAAATCCTTCCTTTTTGCTGTTGGGTTTTCATATAAGATTGTTGAGATTTCTGTATTTATACTCCTTACTATGAAGAACCCTAATTTCGCTATTTTTGAGAAAGTGTGAAAAGTTGCTTTGTGATTTCATCTGAAATAAGGTCTAAGCATCGAATGGATGCAGTGGATTGGAAAGTTAGGTTTTGGGAGTTAAAATAGCATAAATTGATTATATAAATATATGAATTAATATATATGTAAGTCTATACTCATTATTTATGGTTACACTAATCTAAGGCTTAACAGAGGAATTATATCATGGGAATTGTTGTGTTTTGAGTTGGATCCTGAAAAGGATCGTGTGTCATGTTAAGGATGACTAGGAGTAGAACTACAGGTCGGGCATGCAACCTATGGGTTTGTCGGAAGGAACCCGTATTGGCATTTCCCTACCTTTGTGGTACACGATTGCCCTGTTATGATAAGTGTGCACGAAATGAATGATTTGCAACGCATGGTACCGGGAGACAATATCTTCGAATTGAACGATGGAAGATGTGGTCATGCCATGTGTAGGCACGGGTGGTTGGATCGCAGCTGGGTCACGATAACATGTATTTAAAGCCGCCAGGTTATATGATTAAATGTTAGCATGAGGTTTTAAGCAACCGAGTCCTCAAGGACGGTGTGCTCCTTTGTTTGCCAGGCTGAGGGTTGAGACCCTGATTAATAAAAGAAAAGGAAATTGTCAGGGTAGTATTGGAGGATTGGTTGAGGCGACGTGCGGCGGCATAAGCTTACCAAGATCAACGCAATCTCCAATCCCGAAGTGTCCACAGCTTCGGAGTCCTTATAGTGGTGAGGTAATTCCCTGGACTAATCCATGGCATGGAATAGAAAGGTAAAAGACTTAAATTAATGAGAAGGAATGAAACTTTTTGTGATAATAATTTTTGAAAAATTACCCATTTGTTTGCTTTTCTCTTCTTCGTTACATAGCATTCGCTAATTTTTTATCCTATGATTTATGGAAAACCCAATAGGTATCATTGAGCCATCGGAAGGACTTTAGTAATCCAGCCAGCTTACATACTAGACATCCAGCCAGCCACGGTAGCTTTGATTTGTAAGGTAGTTAGTAATCTTTCTGTATATTTCCTTCCAGCTGATGTACATGTAATGGTTGTAGTGGGGCAATGAATCATGTGAACAGTAATTTTGTGAATGGAATAGTGTTGAAATACTTCCTTCTGGGTATTTTTAATTGCAGTCTGTTTCTGAATGTTTGTTGTGATTGCTAAATAAATTATTGATGAGTAACTAGATTCGGATATGGGAGGATCCGACGGCCTAGAATTAGGGTAGCGACAGATTGGTATCAGAGCCCGGTACCTCTAGTAATTTATTTAGTAATTAACAACTATGAGCGGTATTCAGAAACTAAGGTTGTATTAAGATCCTTTGATCTTAATAATTGACTGCAGTACCATTCACAAGTCATTGTCCCTTATGTACATCATGCTAAGACATATAGGATCTAACCTTTGACCTTGACTTATCCCAGGATCATGGTAGACCAAGATGTGTCTAGGCAATTAGCCGCTATGATGACAATGCTGCAATAAATGGGGCAAAAGCAGCAAGCATTAGAGGAGAGGCTCAATGCACAAGCTAAGAGACCTGAGGCATCCAGACCTGTGGATGCTAGGATTGAAGGTTCTGTCCCTCTTTATGAGGAAGAATCTATTTACCATCCTTTAACTGAGTCTGCTCCTACCCCAGCTGAAGGAGCTATGGAGAAGGACCTTCTTAGACACCAAACATTAGTAGACAAGTACCAAAAGGAAAAGATTCCTCGATTTAAAGGCATAGAGATACCTGTTGAGGCAGAACTATGGCTTTATGACATCAACAGGATGTTGAGAATAATATACGCACCAACAGACACTTGGGTGCACTTCGCTGATTACTCCCTAGCAGACTATACAAGACGATGGTGGAGAGCCATTTCCAAGAAATTAGTAGATCTTGTTCCATGGGATGTTTTTGAAGAGAGGTTTCGAGCTCACTTCTGTCCCTCCCATTGGGGAGAATTGAAGAGGAGGGAGTTGGCTTCTTTGACCCAAGGATCTAAGAATGTACGACATTATCATATTCACTTTACGGAGATACTACGTTACTCCCCAACTCTAGAAGTTTCACCACAAGAGTGTCTTACCAAATTTGTTAGCGGTCTTCAGGGAGATTTGAGAGAGAAGCTTGCAGGTTTTAGAACCACCACTGTAGATGAAGCCATGGACATCGCCTCTCGTGTTGAGATGGAGAGGTATGAAAACCGCCAAAGAAGAAGCTTCCACTTTACTGATGGACCATCCAAACGTAAGGCGAATTATAACCAAAGAGACAGTCGTTATCATACAGTTGGGTCTAATATAAGCTCGCCACAGACTTTGGGCCATAAATTATTCGGAAGAGGGGGGTTCTCTAGACCTCCACTATATCCTCGTGACTTAGCAGCAGGAGCTAGTACCTCTGTGGTTGGGTCTTCATCTCAAACAGGAGCACGTACATGTTATCACTATCATCAAGAAGGTCACATTAGGAAAGACTGTCCACAGTTGAGAGTTTTGGGGTTTAAGCCAACTCCAGTTAATAGTATAACATCCATCCCGAGCAATGGAGCAATACACGGAGGAAGACATGATAGAGGTCCTGGCTCACAAGGAGCATCTCCTACACAGCAACCACCACAAAGTGTTGCGAGTTCTAATTTGCATATTCCAAATGGCTAGCTCAATGTAATCACTGAAGAACAAACCTACAATTCAGGCACGGTCGTATGAGGTACCGTTACTATTCATAGCTTTTCAGTACATGCCTTGTTTGATTCGGATGCTTCACATTCATTTATTGCTTGACGTATAGTACCTGCTTTGGGTAAGGTACCAATAGAAGTACAACAATCCCATCTGATTAAGGGACCAAGAGGACAAGTATTTATAATCCGAGAAATACTGGATGATTGTGTAGTACTGATAGCAGGACATCAGTTATCTGTTTCCCTATTACTTATTGAAATGGATGACTTTGCTCTCATCCTGGTGATGGATTAGATAGAAAGGCATCATGCAGGCCTTGATTGTTTCCAGAAGATAGTAACTTTTCACACTCATAACTTGATAGAGTTCCAGTTTATTGGAAAGACATCCAGTGATGGTGTCAAATACATCTCTACTCTAAAGGCTCAACAATTGTTAGAACAAGGGTGTCAAGGCTATTTAGCTTATGTATCCACTACATCAAGGTCAGATATAATGATAGAGGATTTGCCTATAGTGTGCGAGTTTCCTGATGCGTTTCCAGAAGAATTACCTGGATTACCACCTAAGCGAGTGATTGAATTTGAAATCTCTCTCACACATGATACTCTGCCTATCTCTATTCCTCCATATAGGATGGCACCAATAGAGTTACGTGAGTTAAAGGTACAATTACAAGAACTGTTAGACAAGGGTTTCATTCGTCCTAGTACTTCACCATGAGGTGCACCTGTTTTGTTTGTAAGGAAGAAGGATGGGTCGATGCGGTTGTGCATAGACTATAGACAACTAAACAAGAGGACAATAAAGAATAAGTATCCTCTATCAAGAATAGATGATTTCTTTGACCAGTTACAGGGTTCGAATGTGTATTCCAAGATTGATTTAAGATCTGGATACCATCAGTTGAAAATTAAAGATACAGATATTCTCAAGATAGCTTTTCGAACTAGATATGGGCATTATGAATTTCTAGTTATGCCTTTTGAACTGACAAATGCCCCAGTAGCCTTCATGGATCTCATGAATCGAGTATTCAGGGAGTTCCTAGACCACTTTGTAGTAGTATTTATTGATGATGTGCTTATTTACTCCAAGGATAAGTACCAACATAAACATCATCTCAGGCAGGCACTCAAGACACTAAGGAAGAACAAACTGTATACTAAATATAGCAAATGTGACTTTTGGTTGACTGAAGTATCCTTCTTAGGTTATGTTATTTCAGAGGCAGGTATATCAGTTGATCCTGCAAAGGTTAGTACGGTGATAACTTGGGAACGCCCAAAGACTTTTACAGAAATACGATCTTTTCTAGGTCTAGCTAGGTATTATAGAAGATTTGTAAAGTATTTTTCACGAATAGCACTACCAATGACTAAGCTGACTCAGAAGGAAGTCCCATTCATATGGTCTGATACATGTGAAACTAGTTTTCAAACATTAAAAGAATGCTTAACATCTGCACCTATCCTTACTCTACCCTCTGGACTTGAACGATTTACAGTATGCACTGATGCATCTAAAGAATGACTTGGGGCAGTTCTTATGCAACATGGTAAGGTAATTGCGTATGCATCACGAAAGCTCAGGACACATGAGAGGAACTTCTCGCTTCAAACTTTTATAATCAGCGAAGATTTCAAAAGTAATACCATAGAGGTAGTGTCTCCATATCTTTAAAGCGAAAACTACGGTAGCTAATTCAAGGTTATATCTCGAGGATGAGACTTCCTTTAAGGTTGTTATAATTGTAAAGCCTTGAACTTGACATCTTTCAGATCCTATATAATAAGATCCGACTCGTCAAGAGGAAACCAACAGAATTTATTTCATGTGAATCGGACTTCGTTTCGATTTGTTATGATTTTCGGAAAAAAGAGAAGTAAGGAGGTTTAAAATGTCATTAGCTTGTAATGACTGCTGATTTAGCCAAAATTCACGGAGTCTAAAATGATGTCTCACACAAGGCGGAGACAACCGAGGTCGCTACGGTGACTCGCAATGAATCCTGAACTAAAATCAACAATTAACCCACACTATAGATCAAACAATTAGAAATAAATGTGGAGTTAAAATTTATTTTTAACTCTGCACAAAAGATGTATAGCAAGCAAGTATGCAGAGAGTTCGAATGCAGGGAGCAAACAGGGTAGAACAATCAAATGTGTGTGTGTGAATGTGAAGTGTGTCTACACTATGCAAGCAAATGATTTTTGTGGGTTTTTAATTTTTTTTAATTTTTTTAATTTTTTTTAAATTTTTAATTTTTAATTTTGTATTTTTTATTTTTAATTTTCTGATTTTTATATTTTATATTTTATATTTTTTTCTTTTTCAGTGTTGGAATATAAAGATAATGTAATAAAAGAGAAGATAGAATATTACTAAAAATATGCAAAAATAGCCAAAAATTCAGAAATAAAATCTTTTTGGTATTTTTATAAGTTTTACTGTTTTTGTGATTTTTGGGTATTTTTCAGAATATTTTTGGTATTTTTAAACACTGAAATAAACCAAAACAGAGAATTAGCTACTGGCTGGGGGTAAAATGGGAATTAAAAATATCAGATAGCCACAAAATTTTTCCAAACTATTTTTCAAATAATGATAATAAAAACAGGAGACTATAAAACTCGAGTTTACAATTTTTTGAGTTTTCTATGATTTTATAGATTTTTTTGAAGTTTTTTAAGAATTTTCTAATTTTTAGGGTTTTTCTTTTGAGATTTTTAGTGATTTTTGGACTGACACTAAAATATGTTAAAATAGACAATAGGGAATTTTTTTGGAATTTTTAGAGTCTTTTAATATTTTTTTGGTATTTTCTAAGATAGACAGTAGGCAAAAAGCGAGTTTTTGATTTTTAATAAATATAAAAATGAAATAAAATCAAAAAATAAAAATATGGCGTTACAGTACAAGTATACAGAAGCTTAATCTATTTTTTTGAGAATTTTTCGAATTAAAAAGAGGGTCCAAATAAATCCTACAAGCACACAAAAATATTAAGGCATAGCAGGGGTGTACATGCAAATAGACAAATTTTCAGAGGCATACAAGCAATTTTTCCACAAAATTTAATACTAGAATAAATACTTCTGGGCCAAGAATAAATTACAAAACCCGCTGGGGTATTTTGGCAAAAAGACCACCCACGCATGTGTGGTGCACGCGCCTGGGGAGGACTGAATAGTAATTATGCAGAACTCTGGGGCTCAAATGAAAATTCCAGAAATCTTTGTATTGTAGCTGAATGTTTAGAGACTGAAAGTCCAAATAACAAAAGCCCTGGGAGGCCCTTGCAAAATCGCCAAGTCACGTGCGTGAAGCACGTGACTGGCTGGACCTAAATGCAAAACCACAAAAGGCGGGAGTTTAATTATAATTGTTACAAAAATATTTTAACGGCAGAAGAATGATTCAGTGCTGATTAAATATTACCAAATTACGCAAGGGTTTGGGAGCAAAATTACCCAGGCGCGCTAATCGCACGGCTGACGGAGTGCCACTTACGCCACGTGGCGAGACGAGAATCACCGATGCCGGTTCGCCTCAACGCTCAGGATTAAATGATCGTCGAATGATGGACGGCTGAGAGCGAGCCAATCGGACGACAACTGGCGCGTGCGAAGAACAACGCCTGATCTGACGGCTGGGACGCCTGATGAACGAACTGGGAAGAACAGAGGGCGGATGATCTTCGCCGAGCTCGCACCTCCTCTCCCGAAGCTCGCTTGATGCACGAAGACACCTCCGACGTTCCTGGAAGGGTCCATGACTCGACGGCGGGGCCAAAATGGACGGTTGAGCTCCGATGCGCCGCCGCGAGGTCAAAGACGGAGAGGGGCTCCAGGTGGCTCGATAGCTGCAAAAATCGACGTCACAAAACGCCTCTTGGTCTCCAGATCCTATAGGGGTTAGCACAGCAAGCAAGGAAAAGAACTGGGAGCCTTATTGGTGACGATGGATGGGCAGTGATGGGTGGAGCGGAAATGAAGGTGGCCGGAGATGGCTCCGGCAACTATCGATTGAGCGAATCGACAGGTGAGTGAGGTTGATAAAAAGGGCGTAATGAAGCTCTGACTATAAGGAACGAAATGGAAGCGAAAAATAAGGTGATTAAACGACCTCAAGCCCAGGAAGGGCGAGGAGAAGTGTACCTCAACGGGGTGGCCGGAGGTCGATTTGAACATGCCCAAGTCTTGCTGATCCACCGCCTTGAAGAGGGATTCGCGGAGCTGTCACCTCCAGGAAACTCTAATGAGGTCAAGAGGGTGGAAACTTGGATGGAATGCGGTTCAAAAATCAAAGGGGGAACTGGGTTGTGGTTTTGAATGGTTGACGAGAGGGTCCAAAGAACGAGGTGCCAGAGGTGCGTCGATGATCCGCAACCCAAGAGAGGCCCTGGGCGTGAATCCTTGGTCGATGGGGAAGAAAAGTCAAGAAGAGCGTAGCATGTTTTGGTGAAATGGGCGACCTCGAAAAAAGGGTGAAAAGGAGCCAAAAAGCATCTCTGACATGGCTATAGGATGAAGGTCAGACTGTTGACCTTGGTCAACAGTCCCAGCCCCCTGGTTGGTCCACGTGGACCAACCAGGAAAATCCTAAAAAAAATGCTTTCAAAAATCATTTTAAAATAGTAAATGTTAGTATTTTATTTAGGTTATTAAATAAAAAGTGTTTATAATTTTATAACCTATTTTATAGTGATTTTTAATTAATTATATGAGATGTATTTTTACAAGTTTACATTTATACCCTTTATAGGTATATTACCTATATATTAGATTATTTAATTTTTATTTGGTATTTTTGATTTTATTTATTTTTGTCTATTATTTTATAAAATTATGAAATACTTTTATACACATAAATATATTTTTATTTTTCTGATGTGTTTTGTGTATTTAATAAAATACAAGTAAGTAATGTATAAGTATGGGTATAGGTATAATACCTAGGTTTTGTATATACAATTATTTTTATTTTGAGTTTTCTTTTGTACTTTTATTCTGATTTTAGTATATAAATACACTATAAACAATATTTACAAAATTACAAAAATATAAAAATGCAAAAATAATGAATAAAGAATAAATTGAATATTTTAATCTGTACAGTTGTACAATAGGGGTCCAAAACTCGTCTTTTAAACCGTAGTTCCACCAAATGCGAAAACACCGCCATTAAATAGCTTATTTTATTCTATATACAATTAAAGGTGAGTTTGCTGCATTTGGAGTTTTCAGTTGTGAGATACAGGTCTGGGAAGTTGGGATTCTGGATTCTTATTCATACCATAACTTTTTATCTATACATTATTTTTGAGTGAAATCAATTTTGTATTTTTCTTTATTAAATTATCTACAACTTTCATGTATAAAGTTTCTTTATTTGAGGTATAAAAAGTGGAACCAAAAATAGGTCCCAAAATAGATAAAGAATTAATGAAATACATTGTATTTGAAATGTGTTTCTGACCTTATCTCCCCCTACTTTATTCTTTGTCGACCTATTCATCAAGATACCTAGGTCTCAGGGTTTCGGGTCATAAAACATTTACAATATTTTATTCTTTTTCTTTCCTTTTATTTATTCTATAATTTTGGCTTTAATTACAGTATTTTATACACTAATGGAATGCACATGCATGAATGCTAAGATGTTATATTTAAGGCTATTTACAGGCATTTGCTAGGGTTTTTGATGCCAAAATGATAGAATAAAGATGATGAAATGTGGATTCATCATCTCCCTATACTTTACCTTTGCTAGTCCCTAGTAAACACTTATGCAATAAGTGCAAAAAGAAAAGAAAAAGAAAGAAAAGAAAAAGAAAAACTTGGATTTAGTTTAATTATCAAACTTGTCTTCACAAAATCAAAGTTTGGAGCTTAAGTCGGACCTTTGGAATTTTAGTGCGGGCGGAACCTTACTGAGAACCGAATTTAAAATCCAACAGTCCTTGAGAATCCCAAAACTCTGTTCAAGTCTCCTCAATAGCCAGGTCAGAAATACTTCAACTCATACGCAAACTCTTACGACTATGAATCTGACTCGTACAGTGTAAGTGATGGTGGCTCTCTCCAGCTAGAATGACAAAGAGACTGACTTCTCCAGTGTGACAACCCAATAATTCCCCAATCCAATAACTCCCTCCTCGAGGAGCGGGGTATTCCCTTCTAAGTTCAAGTGGCAACCAGCTCAAGAGGAGGGGTGAAGAGAAGAATGGACGGTAGCCAGTGTAGCTACCTATCCTGGGATGCAAGACCAGTGTAGTCAAGTCATCCTGCTGCAGGCTCACATGATCTGACTTTGGAACTCAAGCTTGCTTATTGACTTTACAACATTTGTACATACTTGCAGGCTTTTTATTTTTGTACATGCCTGAACACATTTTTTTTAATACTATATCCAACAGCATTTACATTAGGAGTTTTTCCTCTTGAGCCAGTAGACTATCCCTCTTTTGAAGCTTTATTGCAACCCACACTCTCCTGTCTTTAGACTTCCTTATCACTGGATGGGTTGGGGTGCACTTCCCTCCCTAAAGGAGGACAAATGTTTCCACATGTGTGCGTCTCATACCGGCAAATCCAATCCCCTCACCACTCCAACTGAGTTGAGCCATGTGAAAGGTGCAGGTGTCCAAGTTAGGTCATTATCAACAAGAGTCGGGCGTGTGCTCCGAAATACTCTACTTAGGCAGTCAAGAATCCATTGAGCCAAGTCCCGTGATCCTCAAAGAATTAAGTCAACTAGACCTGAAGTACCTCAAACCCAGTTCCTATAAGGTTCCTGTTATTAGGTAGATTTTAAGGTCCAATCAAGCTCCAATCTCCGGATTTTACTTAGAATTGTTCAACTATCAAACTCAATCCGAAAAATGCTCATGCTATGCAATGTGATGCAGAAAATATTTTTGTGATGCAATTTTCAAAGATTTTGAACTTTTTATGGATTTTTGAAAAGATGATGATGATGATGCATATGCATTTTTTGTATTTTTTTCAAAAAGATTTTTCAAATGTTTTTTGGATTTTAGTTTTGCAAATGTTTTTGGGCTTTTTGAAAACAAAAAGTTTTTGGCTAAAAGCAAGGTGAAACTATGTACACGGGAGTGCTTCTTATATATACAAGAAGTGGATTTTTAAGAATTTACAAGGGTAAGTGATCAATTTTATACATATATAAATAAGATGGATTTTGATGTGATGTATGTATTCCTCAAACTTATTTGACACAAGTTTTTTAAAGAAATTTTTGAAAACTATAGTCCAAAATAGTTTTTACAAACATTTTTGCAAACATGTACACACATTTGAAAATCATTTTGCAAAGATTTTCAAAACAGTATAAATAGATTTTTCAAAGTATTTTTTGCAACCATTTTTCAAACCATTTGCAAATCATTTTGCACACATTTTATTTCACACAAAGAAAAGAAGTTTTACAAACCACACATTTTTACAAAGGTTGAAAACATGTAACCAAATATTTTTAAAATAGTTTTCAATAGATGTTCACAAAGATTTTCAAACTATTTTTCAAACATTTTGCAAAAAAAACATTTTCACCTGATTTATTAATCAGTATATACAAAAAGAATTTGAGGAATGATAACATATTTTTATTAAAGATTTTAATGAATTTTAAAGAATAATTAGCCATATTATTAGAAAAATACGAAAGTACGAGTTATGGCTAAAGTATATACGTAGTATATACGACCCCCCTATACTTAGCTTGAGCTATGTCCTCATAGATCGGAGATAAAAGAGAAGACATAACTCGTACAAAGTATATATAAGTCTAATGAATGAATGAATAAGAAGTTGACCGTCCCCCCTATACTTAGGATCAAAGAATCCTAAGTATAGCAGACTGTACACAACGCAGGGAGGGTCAAGGGTGGGAATGAACAGATCGTACTCGGGTTGTCTCCCCCTATACTTAGGGTAAGGTATCCCTAAGTATAGACAAGAAGAGGAGACCATGGAGAGGATCGAAAAATAGAGAAACTCGGGGTGCACACCCCCCTATACTTAGGACAAAGTACGTCCTAAGTATGGAAAACTGTCTACAAGGGCGGCACCTTTTTGATAGATAAAGAAAATAGAAAAGGAAAAGAAGAAAAGAAGAAAAGAAATCAACAGATGAAAGAGTGATATGGACAGATGATCTGTATAGCGGAAGATGGAAGTGATCACCATGTATGAGATGCAGATGATGTGAGTCAAAGAACACATCTCATACCAGAAGAATGGGGGCAACGTCGATGGTCGGCGGATCATGATCTAGATATAGCTTCAGGCGTTGACCATTGACACGGAAGGTAGAGGAAGATGATGGTTCGGATATGTCGATGCTGCCATTGTCATGTACCTTCCTAACTACATACGGACCTTTCCACTTGCTATGTAATTTCCCTGGGAATAATTTCTGTCTGGAATCAAACAACCATACTCTCTGATCTGGCTCAAAGTGTTTATGGCTGATATGTGAATCGTGCCATGTCTTCACTTTCTCCTTGTACTGTAGGCTGTTGGAGAAGGCTGTATCTCTCAGTTCTTCCAGGGCTACCAATTCTGCTCTTCTCTGTTCTATTATACTCTCAGGATCTAACAGTAATCAATGACTGCTCAAAAGGATTTATGCTTGATCTCCACTGGCAGATGGCACGGCTTGCCATAGACGAGACGAAAGGGAGATGTCCCCAATGGATTCTTGAAAGAAGTCCGATAAGCCCACAAGACCAAGTCCAAAAGTTGTGACCAATCCTTTCGGTCTGGGCGGACAACCTTCTGGAAGATAGTTTTTATCTCCCGGTTCGATACATCGGCAAGACCATTAGTCTGAGGGTGATACGGTGTGGCAACCGATGGTCAATGCCGAACTCGTCTGCAAGGGCCCTAACCTTGTCATTGATGAAATGAGACCCCCCATCTGAAATCAAGACTCTAGGTACCCCGAACTGTGAAATGATATTTTTCCTCAAAAATTTGCATACGGTTTTAGCATCTGCGGCTCGGGTGGGGATAGCCTCAACCCATCGGTTGACATAATCTACAGCGAGCAAAATATGCTCGAATCCCTGACTCTTAGGAAATGGGCCCATGAAATCAATCCCCCGTGCATCAAAAACCTCACAAAAGTGAATGGGTTGCATGGGCATCATGTCTCTCTGTCCGCAGGTTCCTATTTTCTGACAGTCAGTACATTTCTTCACGAACTCATCAGAATCCTTGAAGAGAGTAGGCCACCATAGGCCGGATTGAAGCACCTTTTGTGTTGTCCTTTTTCCAAAATGATGTCCTCCTACCTCAAACTTGTGGCAGTATGTGAGGACGCTATGCTGCTCTTCTTGAGGAATGCACCTCCTCCAGATACTGTCCACTCCTTCATGATAAAGGACGGGATCCTCCCAATGATAAAACTTGGCCTTCGCCAGGAAGGTCTCAAGTTTTTGCCTGGGCCAACCTTGTGGGACCGTCTTGGCGACAAGATAGTTCACAATGTCAGCATACCATGGGAGCGAGGTGATAGCCAAGATCGCCTCATCCGGAAATGTCTCTGTGATAGGTGCGCTGGGCTCAGATTCCTCAAGATTCTCCAATATGGAGAGATGATCCGCCACCACATTTTTGACTCCAGGCTTATCCTTAATCTCAATATCAAACTCCTGGAGTAGAAGTATCCACCTGGTTAGACGAGCTTTGGCATCCTTCTTGGCCATTAAGTACCTGATGGCGGTGTGATCAGTGTAAATTGTCCTTCTAGATCCGAGAATGTAAGATCGATACATCCAAAGTCCGGCTGGCGTAGTGAATGGCAAAAGGTAAACCATCCCTCCTCTGTCCAAGCACAGCCCCAACGGCAAAATCTGAAGCGTCCGTCATGATCTTGAATGGAAGAGACCAATCGGGTGGCTGAAGGACAGGAGCTGAAACAACCATATTTTTGAGAGTCTCAAAAGATGCAAGACACTTATCATTGATAATAAACTCGGTGTCTTTTGTCAGCAAGTCAGTAAGCGGTCGGGCAATACGACTGAAGTCCTGAATAAACTGTCGGTAGAAACCGACATGCCCCAGAAAAGACCGCAACTGACGCAAGTTGGACGGTGGATTGAGTTTTCTGATGATATCCACCTTGGCCGGATCGACCTCCATGACCCTGTTGGAGACGATATGACCGAGGACCGTCCCTTGAGTCACCATAAAGTGGCTCTTCTCCCAAGATAAAACAAGATTGACCTCTATGCAACGCTGAAGCACACGGTCTAGGCAGTCAAGACAAGCATCGAACCCGTCGCCATAGACCAAGAAGTCATCCATGAAGACCTCTAAACAGTCACCCACCATGTCCGAAAATATGGACAACATGCACCTTTAGAATGTCGCTGGAGCGTTACATAGACCAAAGGGCATCCGTCTAAAAGCACACGTCCCAAACGGACAGGTGAATGTCGTTTTCTCCTGGTCTTCGGGCGCAATGGCCACTTGATTATATCCAGAGTACCCGTCAAGGAAGAATTAATGACTCTTCCCAGCTAACCGCTCGATAATCTGATCAATGAATGGCAGCGGGAAGTGATCCTTCTTGGTGGCCTCATTCAATCGTCTGTAGTCCACACAGACCCTCCAAGAAGTGGGCACTCTGGTAGCGATCTCCTCTCCAGACTCATTGACAACTGTAGTGATACCCGTCTTTTTGGGTACCACATGTAGTGGACTAACCCATTTGGAGTCGGAGATGGGGTAGATAAAATCGGCGCTCCACCACTTTGAAATTTCTTTCATGACTACATCTCGAAGATTCGGGTTCAGCCGTCGTTGGAACTCATGCGACGGCCTAGCGTCATCTTCAAGATAGATGTGGTGGGAGCACAGAGCCAGACTAATCCCCTGGAGATCAGCTATACTCCAACCTATTGCCTTGCGGTTTCTTTCAAGAACCTCAATCAGACGAGATTCTTGTTCTCTAGTCAAACCTGCTGAGATAATGACTGGGTGCATGTCTGGCTCATCCGCAAGGAATCTATACTTCAGCGACTGTGGCAGAGGTTTCAGTTCTGGACAACTGGGAGGTGGCAGATCTGGCTTCTCATATGTTTGTGTGAAGGCGACCAGGTCTGCATGGGAGAACTCTCGCTCTGCATGAATTTCTGACGAAGGGCGGCCTGCTGCATCACCAATACACTGCACTGGCTCACACTCTGTCATGGTTGTTGGCTCAGAAGGAATCAGACAAGGTAAGTAGTCATCAAAATCATCCCAATCAATGTCTGAATCCTAGGGATCAGAAGAAGATGAGCAAGAATGAAAATCATCAGCACCACTCGTCCCAACACTGTCAGCCTCAAGTGTATCCTCATCCAGGGGTGTGCTCTCCCGGCTCTCGACCGCCATGAGCTTGAGATATAGTGAATATGTAGGCAGGGCGAGGGTCGGTGCTACAGGATCTATCCAGTTGGATTCATCGTCTGTCATCAGAAAATCACACTCCTGGTGGATGTCTAGCTCTTCCTCGGTCATCTGCGCTGCTTCGCTGGACTGCTTCGAGCATTCAAGTTCTCTAGCTCTGGTTTCCTCGATCGTCTCTATTTGTATGGTTTCGCCCTCTATGCGAAAGCATACCTTCCTGCTATCATGATCGGTCACCGCCTTGGCTGTGGCCAAGAATGGACGTCCGAGTATGATGGGGGCATCGGTTACCGACTCAGGGATCTCCATGTCCAACACAACGAAGTCTGGGAATTTCAGGCCCTGAATGGTAACGACCACGTCTTTCAACAACCCCTTCGGCCTCTTAGTCGACCTATCAGCAAACTGAAGGACTGTCCTACTCCTAAGAAGAGGACCAAACTCGAATCGGTCGAGTAAGGCTGCCGGAAGAAGGTTGATTGAAGAGCCGCTGTCTAATAGAGTACGATCAAACTGCTGCTCCTGAATCTCGCATCTGACATAGGGAGCTCTTGCATCTAGTCGCTTGGCTGGCAGTTTGTTCTGAATAGTGCAGCAAGTGGAATGAGTGAGCACATGGATCTGATCTCTGTGGTTCCTCCTCTTCCTGCGGACGGTAGTCTTCTCTTTCAAGTTCTTTTTGAAGAGGGGGAATGTGCTCAAGTGCTTCTGGTAGAGTCAGCTGAATATGGAATCTGTCTATCATCTGATTGCTGAACTCTACCTGTTGCTCTTTTTTGGGATTTTCTCTTTTGTTCCCCTTCGCTCGGTGGAGTGCCTCAGAGAAGGGGATGGTAGGGGCCTCCACAGATGGAGGGCTAGGAATAGGTCCCTGTGCCTGTGAAGGAGGGGAATCCATACAATCATAATCATGCAACACATATGGATCCGCAATGTGAACAGAAACCTTTCCTTTATTCATATTTTTGTTTTTCTTTTTGTTACCACAGTCCATAGATACAAAAGGTGGTAACATCACAGAGGGAGGCTCAACAAAAGTAGATGTGGTGGCCTCAGTACCACCACCGGCACCTGTGTTAGCGGCATCAGCATCCAAAATGGTGGCATCAGCACCACCGTCTGCATCTGGTATCACGACGGCCTCAGCACCGTCGTCTGGATCTCCATCATTGGTGGCCTCAGCACCGTCGTCTTCAACATCATCATTAGCGGCATCAGCACCGCTACTCTGCTCCTCTGGTGTTCCTGGTTCAGCTGGTGGTTGTCGCTCAGAAGAGGCATCGCCGGCTGGCATCCTACCGCTCCTAGTAGTCACAAAATCAGCATCATATAAAGAAAGAGATATGTCACTCAAATAGTCACTAGGAGAGGTATCCTCTGTAAACTCTACCTTCTCAGACTTCATTTTCAGATTGTTCGGGTTGGGTTCAATCTGAGCGGGTATGGCGGCCTTGCCTTTGATGATTTCCCTCATCTCCTGCTGGAATTCATCCATTTCTTGCCTGAAGGATGCTCGCTGTTCGGAGAGCAAGCGGACAAGATCATCTAATGCGGGGTTCTCAAAGGCAGGACCCTGAGAACCGGATGGGTGTCCCTGTTGGAAATGAGGCTGCTGCTGCTGTGGTTGATACTGGGGAGGAGGGGGATAAGATTGCTGAGGCTGCTGTCCCTGATAGGCGGGACGAGGACCACCATGGTACTGCTGCTGGTGGGCATATTGGGGTTGTTGTTGCTGTTGTGGCTGCTGGCTGCTCTGCTGTCCTTGAGCTGGATTCTGCGGCTGGGATGAAGAGCCACCGTTGCCCCAACGGAATCCTGGGTGATCACGACGAATCCCAGGCTGAGGGTACCGGTCGTACCAAATCCCATTGACTTCCATCAATGGTTCCTGCTCGAAGGAGGGTGGAGGGAGAACTACCAATGGCTGCTCCGACTGATAGACCACCATCTGAGTGTCTGGAGATGGTGGCTGCGCTGGGTAGTACTGTAGCAGTGGAACTGGCTCTGCATGTATATGGTTGACCTGGCGGTACGAGGTAGAGGGTTGGTTAGAACTGCTACTGCTGGGGTCAGCCCGTGACCAGGGAGGCTGCTGGGAATGAGTTTGTGCCTCCTGTACGCAAAGGATTTGTGTCTTCAGGTCACTCATCGTCTTGGCAATTTGGTCCATCTGGGCCATGCCTTGCATCTGTTTCTTCTCGAGGATCTCGAGACGGTCTAGCTTCTCACTGATTATGCCCATGTCGGTTGCGGCTGATTCAGCTTGGGCTGCGACTACCGACGATGTGTTGGGACCGACATCAATATGGGCGATCCTCTGGAATGATCCCACTCCTTGCAGGGGCTTCTGTCGTGTGTAAACACGAGCTTGGGCCATCACGGTTGAATTCTCTGCCATGCCCTCGTAGATGGCCCAAATGTCGTCCTCACCCTTGGAAAAGTAGGACCCACCGTAAGAGGCGTTCACTAGCCCCTGCAGCTCCGGTGTCAGCCCACAGAAGAAACTCTGAACCAGGTTGGGCTTGGAGATATTGTGATGTGGACACCGGTCGATGAGCTCTCGAAATCGATCCCAAGCTTCATGGAATTGTTCATTCGGGATCATGACGAAGTTGCTTATCATGGCTCTAGCTGCATTAGTCCGGCCGAGAGGGTAGTATTTCTTCAGATATGCGGTCCGGAGATCTGCCCATGTGTCAATGAATCACCCCAAGTGTTTGAGCCAGTATGCGGCTCTGTCAACCAAAGAGAATGGAAAGACGATCATCTTGATCGTGTCCTCAGTCATCAACCTGTCATGGATGGTGCTGCATATCATCTCAAATTCTTGGAAGTGGAGGTGTGGCTCTTCGGTCGGCAACCCATGGAATTTGGGTAGAAGCTGAATGGTATGGGGCCGAAGCTCGAAATCTCCATGGATCTGCGGGAGTCTGATCCAACGATGAGTGAGGGATGCGGCTGGGTTGTGCAATTCCCTCATGATGGTCTGTGGCGGTCTCTCAGCGTCGGGATCACCTCCTCCTGCATCAGGTCCTCCTCCTCCTCCACCGCCACCGCCCCCAGGTCGGTTTTCTCTCATATGTGCTATCTCTCGCATGAGATCACCCATAAAGGTTCCCTGATCACGGATCTGTCTCTGCATTGTCTCCAGGGATGCTAGCAAAGAATTGTTGATGGCCGCTTGATCAAATAAGAAAGGAGGGTGATCATGGTCATCCGGGTGCTCGCCTCTGTCAGCCATCTCAGGATTCTCTGAAAAAGCAAAAGAGGCCATCTCAGGTGCTGTCGAATGATCTGAGCTCTGCGATGCACTAAATTCTAAAACTATTGGACTGATAGATGGAGAGTGAGAAGGGTGGTCGAGGGGGAACAGGGTGGAGGTAAACTCAGGCTCGGAGAGCGGACTCTCTGAGGTTGTCCTAGATGAATGCGGAGGAGTGCTGGATAGCGGTGCCGACAAAGTCGGCCTAAGAGATCTCCGTCCCATCATCTTGATTATTGGGAAGAGCAGGGAGAATGCAGAAGAAGAAGGAAGAAATGAAATGCAAAATTGCGCACAATTGTGCTGTGTTTTAGATCTTGACCTAAATAGAACTAGCAATCAAACACAAAACAGGGGTGAGTTCACCAACTCAACACATGAAGCCATGAAGGTTCGGCTTTTATCTTGTCGGTTTTAGCTTGAATTCAGGAATTAATCTTTTCACGAGTCCTTAGAGCGCTACGCCTAAAGGAGAGAGAGTACTGCCGGAAAAGTATTCCCGTACTTGTCCTCCTCCTGTGTAACCTGTAACTTGCGCTTTTTAAGGTCCTTGTAACCCTTCCTGGATCCCTACTCAGCCAAAGAAATAGAGGGAGGAAGCCGATAGGCGAAACCGATACTTCGGATCTCTCGCAACGGAATCACCCGTGAGCGTGCAAGATCCTACTCGGACGCAGACGGTGAGACAGACACACCCGTGAAGGCGTGGCCTATGCTCGGTACTTCGGACAAGGTCGATGCTCACACAATAGTGAGTCACTGATGAATCCACATTTCATCATCTTTATTCTATCATTTTGGCACCAAAAACCCTAGCAAATGCCTGTAAATACCCTTAAAAACATCATCTTAGCATTCATGCATGTGCATCTATTTAGTGTATAAAATGTTGTAATTAAGGCCAAAATTATAGAATAAAAAAAGAAAAGAAAAAGAATAAAATATTGAAAATATTTTATGACCCAAAACCCCGAGACCTAGGCATCTTGATGAATAGGTCGACAAGGAATAAAGAAGGGGGAGATAAGGTCAGAAACACAGTACAAATACCTATACATTCTATTCATTCTTTATTCATTTTGGGACCTATTTTTGGTTCCACTTTTTATACATCAAATGAAGAAACTTTGTACATGAAAGTTGTAGATAATTTAATAAAGAAAAATACAAAATTGATTTCACAGAAAAATAACGTACAAATAAAAAGTTATGGCCTGAATAAAAATCCAGAATCTCAACTTCCCAGACCCGTATCTCACAAATAAAAACTCCAAATGTAGCATACTCACCTTTAATTGTATATAGAATAAAATACTCTATTTCGCATTTGGCGGGGCTACGGTTTGAAAGTTGAGTTTTGGACCCCTATTGTATACTTGTACATATTAAAATATTCAATTTATTCTTTATTCATTATTTTTGTATTTTTATATTTTTATAATTATGTAAATATTACTTATAATAATTGTGAATATTAAAATCAGAATAAAAATGAAAATAAAACTCAAAATAAAATACAAACATATTTGATACATAGGTATTATACCTATAAGTATACCTATACTTTCTATTCCTATAATTTATTAAAGACACAAAACGTATCAGAAAAATAAAATAAAAATATATTTGTACACATAAAAGTATTTTATAATTTTAAAAGATAAGAAATGAAATTAATAAAAATAAAATACATCAAATAAAAATCAAATACTTAAATACATAGGTATTATGCCTATATAGGGTTAAAAAGGTAACCTGTAAAAATATAAGTCATAAAAATAAATAAAAATAAGAATAAAATACTTTATAAAATAATAAAGATTTTTTATTTTGTAACCTAATTAAAATAACGCCATTTATTATTTTTAAATAATTTTCTAATCTTTTTCCTCATACCTTTTTCTGGTTGGTCCACGTGGACCAACCAGGGGGCAGCAGAAGTTGACCGCAGGTCAACTCTCTGCCCCAGGTCTGGGCTGTGTCAGCAGCAAGTTTGACCTCGTTTTCAACCTTTTTTCGAGGCGAATCCTTTCATCATTTTGTGAATCAATCTTCACGACTTTTGTAGCCCCCTCCATAGAGCTTTCACGCCCTTGGCTCACTTCGGGCATTGGATCACTGCTGCTCCAGATTCACATCGGTCAATGGAGCCCCTCGTCAACCCCTTAAAACCAAACCTTGAATCCCATTTTGAATTTTGAACCGCAAATCCATCCAAATGCCCCACCCTTGGCCTTTCTCGGAGTCCCTGGAGGTGACAGCTCCGTGGAATCTTCATCAGGGTGGTGGAGTAGCCACGTTTGGGCGAGTTCCAAGACACCTCCGGCCAAGCCATCGAGGTACCCCTTTTCCTCACTCTAACTGAGCTTGAGGGCCATCTAATCACTGTAACTTTAGCGCCATTTCATTCCTGTTCATCCGAAGCTTCATTCCGACCCCTTTTATTCACCTCGTTAGCCATCGATTCGCAAACTCGATCGGTCGCCGGAGCATCTCCGGCCACATTCAGTCTTCACGCACTCCGCCTCGTTACACCTTCATTCCACCTCGTTACTTGGTCGGGGCAATTTGCCCCCGACCATATCACCTCTCTTGCAGGCATCTGGAGCGGTAGTGTCCCCTGGAGGGCATTTTGCACCTCACCGGAGACTCCTGGAGTCCCTCCTCGACTTCGACCTCACAGGAGAGCTCCGAGGGTCGACGGCGACTTTGAAGCCACAGGACAGTAGCAGTCACCTGCAGGAAGCTTGCTGGACCCTTTGGAGCGTCGCATTGCAGCGGAGAGAGGAGATCGGGGCTGGGGAAGCTCGCACCTCCGCGAGTTCTTCCCAGTTCGTCGAGCTTTGCTCGCCGCCGTTCGATTTTGGAGGTGCCCCAGTTCTAATCGGAGCCCTTGGATCTTGGAGACCCACAGCCGTTAGATCGCGGGCCACGATCTAATCCTGGCCGTTATAATCGAAGGGGCATCGGGCTTCGTCCGCACGCCACGTGGCATACGTCAAGTCTTCTCGGCCGTGCGATTAAAGCGCCTGGGTATTTTGGTAACCGACCCTCGCGCATTTTTGTTATTTTTAATCAGCACAGAAACTTTCAGCTGCTGTTGTAAAAGTTTGTAAAAATTAGACTTGGACCCCCGCGCTTTGATTATTTACTCTCAGGTCCTTGCCTGGCGCACGTGTTTGTCACGTGCGCTGGGTATTTTGCAGGAGGGGCCCCCGTATTTAGTATTATTTTAGATATAGTTCTATAACTTTTCACTGTAGTTTATTAATTTCTGGAATTTTGCAATTACGTCCCAAGGTTTTATATAATATCTTTTTAGTCCTCCCCAGGCGCGTGCCTCGCACGCGCGTGGGTGGGCTTTTTGCCAGAACACCCCTTGCGGGTTTTATAATTTGTTGTTGGCCCAGAAATTATTTAATGCAGTAGTAAATTTTGTGGAAATTTGCATGTATGCCCCTGGATATTTGATATATTGCATATATACCCCTGCCAGGCCTGTTTATTAATTGGATGTTTGCTCGAATTATTTGACTTATCATTTTAAATCCAAAAATTCCACAAAAATAGGGTTAAGCTCCTGGATACTTGTATTTTGACGCCCTAATTTTAGTTTTTGATTTTATTCCATTTTTATATTTATTAAAAATCAAAAACATGCTTTTTGTGCACTGTCTATCTTAGAAAATGCCAAAAAAATATTAAAACACTTCTAAAAATCCCAAAAAAATTACCTAGTGTCTATTATATCCTATTTTAGTGTCAGTCCAAAAATCATTAAAAATCTCAAAAGAAAAACACTAAAAATTTAAAAACACTCAAAAACTTTAAAAAATATATAAAATCAAAGAAAACTCCAAAGATTACAAACTCAGGTTCTGTTTGCTCTATATTTTATTCTCTTTATTTGAAAAATAGTGTGAAAATTTTGGTTGCTGTTTGCTGATTTTAACTGCCATTTTACTCACAGCCAGCACATTTTACACTGTTTGCCCTTATTTCAGTATTTAAAAATACCAAAAACACTTTGAAAAATCCCCAAAAATAACAAAAACAGTAAAAAATCCTAAAAATATCAAAAACATTTTATTTCTGAATTTTTGGTTATTTTTGCACATTTTTATAAATACTTTAGCTTGTCTTTTATTACATTGTCCTTATTTCCCAATATTGAAAAGGGAAATAAAAAAATATAAAATATAAAATTATAAAAATCAGAAAATTAAAAATCAAAATACAAAATTAAAAATTAATTAAAAAAATAATAAAAATTAAAAATTAAAAACCCACAACAACATCTTTGATTGCTTGCTTAGTGTAGACACTTCACACACTCACCTGAGCACAATTTTTGAATTACCCTGTTTGCCCCCTGTGTTCGAACTCTCTACATATTTGTCACTATACACCATTTGTGCAGAGTTAAAAATAAATTTTAACTCCACATTATTTCTAATTTATTGATCTTTAGTGTGGGTTAATTGTTGACTTTAGTCCAGATTTAGAGTGGTCGATACACCGACTGAGTTCACGCTTTGTGTTGAACTTAAGACCGCCTATTTTTGGCTAAATCAAATGGCGCCGTTGCCGGGGAGCAACAGCGAGTAGTTTGCATTTTGCTTGTGCTGATTGTCTACCATAGCTTTAGTTTCTATCTCTGGCATTTGTGATATTGATTGATTGAGCTATCTGACCGTTTCTTTTCTTGTCTTCTTGCGAGGGACCGCGGAGCAAGACGGATCGCCTAGGTGACCCGAAGCAACCTTGGGAAGCGGAGCCGGCTATTCTTTAGCCAAGCCGGCAGGAGAGAGCAAGAGGAGTGAGAGGGAGTGATTAGTTTAGTTCTTATTTTATTTTTGTGAGAGAGTGATTCATTAATTGTAATAATACAGGTACATTGGACACTCGGACACTTGGACACTATCGGGCCTAATTTCCGGGTGTTTGTTCACCCGGGGGCTCACCGCAGTTTTTATCGCGTTTTATCGCCGTCATTTTCCGGTTTTGTTTTCCTCTTTCTTTTCTTTTATGGATTGAGCCCTTAGATCATAGGTCCTGCTTGATTCGATTAGAATAGGTCCAAACACACTAATTACTTTGCATGTTCCTATAGATCGTTGTTGGACTTAGACTAATTAAATAGTTAGCTAGTAGCTTTCGATCCACGCGCCGTGAGCTCATTCCCGAACAAGCGCTTTCTCCTAACTCAAATGTGTTGAGCAGAGGAGGGGTGAGCCTAGACCGGTCACTCGGATTGGGAGTTAGTAGCTAGCTTGTGGTTCTTCACGCTAGCAGTTGCCTGTTCTAGGACGATTTCCGCTTTGCATATCGCCATATAGATAGGTTTACAAATTCTGCTTTGCATCCCGCATGGAGAGAGCTGGGATTCGTTGTAAGTCTTCTTACTTTGCATGCATCATTTAGGCACAAAGGTGAGATTTCCACCTTGGTGTTGACTTGCACGGCTTTTCCGACTCTATTCTCCCTCTGTTTTTGGAACAAAGTAGGATCAAGAAAACACAAAAACCGTTAGGCGCTTGTTTGAATCTACTCAAAAGAAGCGATAACACCAAAAAAATTAAAAAAGGGACTGCTAAGAAAAACTTGACAAAAAATAAAATCGGTAATTGGATTCATTGCTTGGGGAGAGTAACACCATCACTTGTATTCAGGTTGCATGGGAAGGTCTCCTTCCAAGTGAGGTGAGCGCTTCGTAAGGATTAGAGCCCAAAACCCAACTTGTGGCTGCCTTGTGTATCGCATGGATTTCCGAAGTATTGGCGCTACTATCGTACGTAGTCGAGTAGGGCTTGGTCGCCATTGGTGACTCACTATTGTGTGAGCGCCGACCTTGTCCGAAGTACCGAGCTTAGGCCACGCCTTCACGGGTGTGTCTGTCTCACCGGCTGCGTCCGAGTAGGATCTTGCACGCTCACGGGTGATTCCGTTGCGAGCAAGGTCTGAAGTATCGGTTTCGCCTATCGGCTTCCTCCCTCTATTTCTTTGGCTGAGTAGGGATCCAGGAAGGGTTACAAGGACCTTAAAAAGCGCAAGTTACATGTTACACAGGAGGAGGACAAGTACAGGGACACTTTCCCGGCAGTACTATCTCTCCTTTAGGCAAGGACTCGTGACAAGATAAATTCCTGAAAACAAGCTAAAAACCGACAAGATAAAAGCCGAATCTTCACGGCTTCACGTGTTGAGTTGGTGAACTTACCCTTACTTTGTGTTTTGATTGCTAGATTTGTTTAGGTTAAGATCAAAAACACCGCACAATTGTGCGCAAATTTTGTTGCATTTCATATCTTCTTCTTCTTCTCTTGCATTTTCCCTGCTCTTCCCGAACAATCAAGATGATGGGACGGAGATCTCTTAGGCCGACCTTGTCGGCACCGCTATCCAGCACTCCTCCTCATTCATCTAGGAATACCTCGGAGAGTCCGCTCTCCGAGCCCGAGTTTACATCCACCCTGTTCCCCCTCGACCACCCTTCCCATTCTCCTTCTCTCAGTCCAATTGTGTCAGAATTCAGTGCATCACAGAGTTCGGCTCATTCGACAGCACCTGAGATGGCCTCTTTTGCTTTTTCAGAAAATCCAGCGATGGCAGACAGAGGCGAGCACCCAGATGACCACGATCACCCTCCATTCATAATTGATCAGGTGGCCATCAACAATTCCTTGTTAGCATCCCTGGAGACCATGCATAGACAGATCCGTGACCAGGGGACATTCATGGGTGATCTGATGAGAGAGATAGCATAGATGAGAGAGAACCGACCTGGGGGCGGTGGCGGTGGAGGAGGAGGAGGACCAGATGCAGGAGGAGGCGATCCAGACGCTGGGCGACCGCCGCAGACCATCATGAGGGAGTTGCACAACCCAGCCGCATCCCTCACTCACCGGTGGATCAGACTCCCGCCAATCCACAGAGATTTCGAGCTTCGTCCCCACACTATCCAGCTTCTACCCAAGTTCCACGGGTTGCCGACCGAAGAGCCGCACCTCCACCTCCAGGAATTTGAGATGATTTGCAGCACTATCCATGATCGGTTGATGACCGAGGACACTATAAAGATGATCGCCTTTCCATTCTCTTTGGTTGATAGAGCCGCATATTGGCTCAAACACCTTGGGCGATTCGTCGACACATGGGCAGATCTCCGGACCGCGTACCTGAAGAAGTACTACCCTCTCGGCCGGACCAACGCAGCGTGAGCCATGATTAGTAACTTCGTCATGATCCCAAATGAACAGTTCCATGAAGCCTGGGATCGATTCAGAGAGCTCATCGACCGATGTCCACATCATGACATTTCCAAGCCCAATCTCATGCAGAGTTTCTTCTGTGGGCTGACACCGGAGCTGCAGGGGCTAGTGAACGCCTCTTGCGGTGGGTCTTATTTCTCCAAGGGAGAAGACGACGTCTGGGCCATCTACGAAGGCATGGCAGAAAACTCTACTGTGATGACCCAGGCCCGAGTCTACACACAGCAGAAGCCCCCACAAGGAGCGGGATCATTTCAGAGGATCGCCCGCATCGATGCCGGTCCCAATACAACGTCGGTAGCCGCAGCCCAAGCCGAATCAGCCGCAGCCGACATGGGCATTATTAGTGAGAAGTTGGACCGCATGGAGATCCTCGAGAAGAAGCAGAACCAAGGTCTTGCTCAGATGGACCTTCTCACCAAAACCATGAGTGACCTGAAAACTCAAATCCTATGCATTCAGGAGGCACAAGCTCACTCCCAACATCCTCCCAGGTCACGGGCTGACTCCAGCAGTAGCAGCTCCAACCAACCCTCTACCTCATACCGACAGGTGAATCATATCCAGGAAGAGCCGGTTCCACTGCTACAGTACCATCCAGAGCAACCGCCATCTCAGGAGACTTAGATGGTGGTCTATCAGCCAGAGAAGCCACTGGCTGTTCTTCCTCCACCCTCCTTTGAGCAGGAACCATTGATGGAAGTCAATGGAATTTGGTACGACCGATACCCTCAGCCCGGGATTCGTCGGGATCACCCCGGATTCCGTTGGGGCAATGGTGGATCCTCTTCCCAGCAGCAAAACCCTGCCCAAGGACAGCAGAATGGCCAGCCACAGCAGCAACACCAACAGCCCCAGTACGCCCATCAACAGCAATACCAGAGTGGTCCTCGTCCCGCCTATCAGGGACAACAGTGGAGGCAGCGACAGCAGCCTCAGCATTCCTATCACCATCCTTCCCCCCAGTATCAGCAGCAGCAACAGCAGCAGCAGCCCCATTTCCAGCAGGGACAGCCATCCAGTTCTCAGGGTCCTGCCTTTGAGAACCCGGCCCTTGATGATCTTGCCCGCTTGCTATCTGAAAAGCGAGCATCTTTCAGGCAAGAAATGGATGAATTCCGGCAGGAGATGAGGGACTTCATAAAAGGCAAGGCCGCCATACCCGCTCAGATTGAACCTAACCCGAACAATCTGAAAAGGAAGTCTGAGCAGGTAGAGTTTACAAAGGATACCTCTCCTAGTGACGATTTGAATGATATGTCTTATTCTTTGAATGATGCTGATTTTGTGACTACTAGGAGCGGTAGGATGCCAGCCGGCGGCGCCTCTTCTGAGCGACAACCAGATGTTGAACTAGGAGCGCCAGAGGAGCAGAATAGCGCTGCTGATGCCGCTAATGACGATGCTGAAGACGGTGGTGCTGATGCCACCAATGACGGAGATCCAGACGACGATGCTGATGCCGTCGAGAGACCAGATGCAGACGGTGGTGCTGATGCCATCATTTTGGATGTTGAACCAGAGTGCGGTGTTGATGCCGCCGAGACAGGTGCTGGTGGTGGTACTGAGGCCACCACCTCTACTTTTGTTGAGCCACCAGCTGTGATGTTACCACATTTTGTACCTATGGATTGTGGGAACAAAAACAAAAACAAAAATATGAATAAAGGAAAGGTTTCTGTTCAAATTGCGGATCCATATGTAATGCATGATGATGATTGTATGGGTTCTCCTTCGTCACAGGCACAGGGACCTATTCCTAGTCCTCCAACTGTGGAGGCCCCTACCATCCCCTTCCCTGAGGCACTCCGCCGGGCGAAGGGGAACAAAAAAGAAAATCCAAAAAAGAGCCAACAGGTAGAGTTCGGCAACGAAATGATTGACAGATTTCACATTCAGCTGACTCTACGAGAAGCATTTGAGCATATCCCCTTCTTCAAGAAGAATTTGAAAGAGACAACTACTGTCCGAAGGAAGAAGAGGCACAGAGACCAAATCCATATGCTCACTCACGACACTTGCTGCGCCATTCAGAACACATTGCCAGCCAAGCGACCCGATACAGGAGCTTCCTATGTCAGATGCGAGATCCAGGAGCAGCAGTTCGATCGTACTCTATTAGACAGCGGGTCTTCGATTAACCTCCTTCCGGCAGCCTTACTCAAGCAGTTCGAGTTTGGTCCTCTTCTTCGAAGCAGAACGGTCCTTCAGTTTGCTGATAGGTCGATTAAGAGGCCGAAGGGGTTGTTGAAGGACGTGGTCGTTACCATTCAGGGCCTGAAATTCCCCGTGGACTTTGTTGTATTGGACATGGAGATCCCTGAGTCGGTAACCGATGCCCCCATCATACTTGGACGCCCATTCTTGGCCACTGCCAAGGCGGTATCCGACCATGACAGTGGGACGGTATGTTTTCGCGTAGAGGGTGAAAGCATACAAATAGATACGATCGACCAGACCAGAGCCAGAGAGTTGGCGTGCTCAGAACAATCCAGCGAAGCCGAGCAGATGACAGAGGAGGAGCTAGACATCCACCAAGTTTGTGATTTTGAGATGACTGATGATGAATCCAACTGGAAAGATCCCGTAGCACCGACCCTCGCCTTGCCTACAGATTCACTATATCTCAAGCTCATGGCAGTCGAGAGCCGGGAGAGCACATCCCTGGATGAGGATATATCTGAAGCTGACAGTGTTGTGATGAGTGGTGCTGAGGAATTTCAATCATGTTCATCTTCTTCGGATCCCTCGGATTCAGACATTGACTGGGATGACTTTGATGATTATTTGCCTTGTCTGATTCCTTCTGAGCCAACAGCCATGACAGAGTGCGAGCCAGTGCAGTTTATTGATGATTCAGCAGGCCGCCCTTCGTCAGAAATTCATGCAGAGAAAGAGTTCTCCCATGCAGACCTGGTAGCATTTACACAGACATATCAGAAGCCAGATCTGCCACCTCCCAGTTGTCCAGAACGGAAACCTCTGCCGCAGTCGATGACATACAAATTCCTTGTGGGTGAGCCAGAAATGTACCCAGTCATTATCTCAGCAGATTTGACTGGAGAACAAGAATCTCGTCTGATGGAGGTTCTTGAAAGAAACCGCAAGGCAATCGGTTGGAGTATAGCTGATCTCCAGGGGCTGAGCCCAAATCTTTGCTCTCACCACATCTATCTTGAGGAGAACGCTAAGTCGTCGCGTGAGTTCCAACGACGGCTGAACCCGAATCTTCGAGACGTAGTCGTGAAAGAAATTTCAAGGTGGTGGAGCACCGATTTTATCTATCCCATCTCCGACTCCAAATGGGTAAGTCCGCTACATGTGGTACCCAAGAAGACGGGTATCACTACAGTTGTCAACGAGTCTGGAGAGGAGATCTCTACCAGAGTACCAACTTCTTGGAGGGTTTGTGTGGACTACAGACGATTGAATGAGGCCACCAAGAAGGATCACTTCCCGCTACCATTCATTGATCAGATTATCGAGCGGCTAGCTGGGAAGAGTCATTATTGTTTCCTTGACGGGTACTCTGGATACAATCAAGTGGCCATTGCGCCCGAAGACCAGGAGAAAACGACATTCACCTGTCCGTTTGGGACTTATGCTTTCAGACGGATGCCCTTTGGTCTATGTAACGCTCCGGCGACATTCCAAAGGTGCATGTTGTCCATCTTCTCGGACATGGTGGGTGATTGTTTAGAGGTCTTCATGGATGACTTCTCGGTCTATGGCGACGGGTTCGACGCTTGTCTTGACTGCCTAGACCGTGTGCTCAAGCGCTGCATTGAGGTCAATCTTGTCTTATCCTGGGAGAAGAGTCATTTCATGATGACTCAAGGGACGGTCCTTGGTCATATCGTCTCCAACAGGGGTATGGAGGTTGATCCGGCCAAGGTGGATATCATCAGAAAACTCAATCCGCCGTCCAACCTGCATCAGTTACGGTCTTTTCTGGGGCATGTCGGTTTCTACCGACGGTTCATTCAGGACTTCAGTCGAATTGCCCGACCGCTTACTGACTTGTTGACAAAAGACACCGAGTTTATTATCAATGATAAGTGTCTTGAATCTTTTGAAACTCTCAAAAATATGGTTGTTTCAGCTCCTGTCCTTCAGCCACCCGATTGGTCTCTCCCATTCGAGATCATGATGGATGCTTCAGATTTTGCCGTTGGGGCTGTGCTCGGACAGAGGAGGGATGGATTACCCTTTGCCATTCACTACGCCAGCCGGACTTTGGATGCCACGCAGCAGAATTATACTGTGACTGAGAAAGAGATGCTGGCCGTAGTTTTTGCTCTTGATAAGTATCGATCTTACATTCTCGGATCTAGAGTAACCATCTACACTGACCACACCGCCATCCGGTACTTAATGGCTAAGAAGGATGCCAAAGCACGTCTCACCAGATGGATCCTTCTACTCCAGGAATTTGATATTAAAATTAAGGATAAGCCTGGAGTCAAGAATGTGGTGGCGGATCATCTCTCCAGATTGGAGAATCTTGAGGAATCTGAGCCCAGTGCACCTATTACAGAGACATTTCCAGATGAGGCGATCTTGGCTATCGCCTCGCTCCCGTGGTATGCTGACATTGTGAACTATCTTGTAGCCAAGACGGTTCCACAAGGTTGGCCCAGGCAGAAACTTGAGACCTTCCTGGCAAAGGCCAAGTTTTACCATTGGGAGGATCCCGTCCTTTATCATGAAGGAGGGGACAGTATCTGGAGGAGGTGCATTCCTCAAGAAGAGCATCATAGCGTCCTCACATACTGCCACAAGCTTGAGGCAGGAGGACATCATTCTGGAAAAAGAACAGCACAGAAGGTGCTTCAATCCGGCCTATGGTGGCCTACTCTCTTCAAGGATTCTGATGAGTTCGTGAAGAGATGTACTGACTGTCAGAAAATGGGAACCTGCGGACAGAGAGACATGATGCCCATGCAACCCATTCACTTCTATGAGGTTTTTGATGCATGGGGGATTGATTTCATGGGCCCATTTCCTAAGAGTCAGGGATTCGAGCATATTTTGCTCGCTGTGGATTATGTCAGTCGATGGGTTGAGGCCATCCCCGCCCGAGCCGCAGATGCTAAAACCGTTTGCAAATTTTTGAGGAAAAATATCATTTCACGGTTCGGGGTACCTAGAGTCTTGATTTCAGACGGGGGGTCTCACTTCATCAATGATAAAGTCAGGGCCCTTGCAGACGAGTTCGGCATTGACCATCGGGTTGCCACTCCATATCACCCTCAGACTAATGGTCTTGTCGAAGTATCGAATCGGGAGATAAAGACAATCTTGCAGAAAGTTTTCTGCCCAGACCGAAAGGATTGGTCACAGCTGTTGGACTCGGTCTTGTGGGCTTATCGGACTTCTTTCAAGAACCCATTGGGGACGTCTCCCTTTCGTCTCGTCTATGGCAAGCCGTGCCATTTGCCAGTGGAGATCAAGCACAAATCTTTTTGGGCAGTTACTGAGTTGCTTTTAGATCCCGAGAGTATAGGAGACCAGAGAAGAGCTGAATTGGCATCCCTGGAAGAATTGAGAGATACAGCCTTTTCCAACAGCCTACAGTACAAGGAAAAAGTGAAGACATGGCACGATTCGCATATCAGTCATAAACAGTTTGAACCAGATCAGAGAGTATGGTTGTTTGATTCCAGGCTGAAATTATTCCCAGGGAAGTTGCAGAGCAAGTGGAAGGGTCCGTATGTGGTGTAACGGATCGTCTCGTTATAAAAAAATTTGTTATTAATTGTTGCAAAGAAAAACTCAACGGCATCTTTAGTAGGATAATAAAAATAATAATAATAATAATAATAATAATAGTAAAGAAGAGATAATGAATTTAGGACTATTATCCATTAATTATAAATTAATTATCCCTTGCTTAGTCAAAACTATTATCCATTGATTAATTCAATTTATTATTGTTATATTATCTCATTATTGGTACCTATAAAAAGGGCATGAACCCCTCCATTAGAATCACCACATATTGCATACTCGTGAGAAAGAGAGTCTAGAGGGAGAGAGAGAGAGAGAGGTCGCCGGCAACATATTTCGCGGTGCCATTCTTGAATCCGGCATCGACAACCCTCGCCGTCATCGTTGGAGTTTGATCCGACGAAATTGAAGGAACAACGACGTGACCGACAACGGTCCGGATTTGGCGGAATCTTGGTCGACGAAATTCTTGCGTCGACGAGGTATGTGTCGAACACATAGGATCGTTAAGTGACATTTTGTGTTGATTCGTGATTTAAAATTATAACTATACGTGTCGAATATGTAGGATTTCTACCGATGATCTGGAAAATTGATAGTATTGTGTTTATTAGACATTAATACTATTGTCGGTCTCTTAACAGCAAGCAATACGCATTGAAATATTCAATTACCATGATTTTCATATTGGAAAAGTAAACTTTATTTTTTCAGGACTGTGCTTGTTCACGTCCCACACGATTTCATTGTCTCTAGATACTTCGTTTTTTAAAATTTTATAGAAGTCATTTCTGATTGTCTAAGTTATACGTGATTACAGTCATGAAAAAGATCTCATTCCTCTAGTGTTGATTATTCTGTATTAGGAGAAAGTACCTCTGCAACTTTAAATTAGGATGCACTGATTTTTCCTTAATCCTTGACGTTTTCTGGGAATAGGAGAATACTGATATCCGAATTTGCATACGTAGAATTGAACATGGTTTTATTGTTGAAAAGTTGTGATTAAATCGGATCTTTTGTTATTAGTATCGAATATATGAATCGGCTATTTCTTTAGTTTCAATTACCGTTGGATTTGTTTGATTTTTAATATCCCTCTATCATTCTAAACGTTATTAAAGATTACCCCTTGGATTAGATTTAATTATCGTACTAATTCTATTATATAATAACCTAAATGCTATGGCCGTAATTGTGGTGGCAGGTTTTGAACATTAAAATCATAAATTTATTATTCAGTTTGGGTATTCAAGTGATATGCATTAATAACACTGATAATCAGGATACAACCCGCACGGTACTAAAATCTTGCGGTATAATCTGTAATGAAGATAAAAAGAGCACATTGATTTATGTAAATAAGTTTAAGATTTTTTTGGCACCGACTCGAACTAAGGGGTCGTAAGGGCCTAAAGGGCCAACGCCTTCCGGGGGCGTGAGGCAAAAGATAAGTCATCTACAGTTGTAGCTACACTGTCATGTTATGTATTATGATCCGCTTGTGCCGGCGGTAAGCCATCAAAGCCGCCTAAGAAGTAACAATCAAGACCACTCTAAACATGAAACATGTTATGGGCATATGTGCATTATATGTTAATTTTATGTGCATATATGCAATTATGTTATTGTTATGGACTTATGTGTAAGTTCCGTTAAAGTTAAGTGCAAGTATGAAACCTATGTTAATGTTATGGACATGTATGCAATTTATGTCAATGGTATGTGCATGTGTGTCATTTATGGTAATTTTAAGGGTGCACTTGCAATTATTATGGTAAAGTGCATATATTGAATTTATTTGAATATTATGGGCATACATGCAAATATGGTAAAACTTAGGGGTATATGTGCAAATATGTTATGTCATTCATGGTTATGAAGAAAAATTAGCTATATGCATTAAATAAGTTGATTTATGATTTATATGACAATGACTTTTGTGACTTGTCCTACGCTAGCCGGCTTGACCACAACTCGGCACATACTGAGCGTTATGCTCATAACATGTTTTACTAATTTTTTTCAGGGGAACGTGAGGATTAGACCTTTAGCGGTTTAAGGGAGACGACATTGTCTTCAAGAAGTAGGAGCGGTATGGATCTACCGCGTTTTGTTGGGAGGACGTCTTTATGCCCACTGGAATGAGGAAATCGTGGATACGATTTCGTCTAGTTTTTTTATCTTTAATTAAAGAACTCTTGGAAGTGTGACCTTATTATGATTAAGGAAAAGTTTTTTTGTGGGTTCTTCACTGCTCTTTTATGCTATGTTTGATGCTATGAGTAACGTTCCCGAGATGTCCGCCAAGTTTCTTGCTTCCGCATCTTTCTCGGACGATCGGGTTCGTTACAGGTGGTATCAGAGCAGGAGTTCCTCTGGGCATAAGATATCCGACCAAAACAAACTTAGATCCACTAGTTTTAGAAAATATAGGCTTTTGACCGTAAATTTCACATGTCATCATTTCAGATGGCCCCTCGCCGTGGGAATGAGGCGAACGGAGATCGTGACTCTTCGTCTACCCAGGATATGGCGATGGACATGCAGCGTCAAATGTTGGAATTGATGACCATGATGGCTCAGCAGCAAAAGCACCAAGGGCATGGTTCTAGTGGATTGACCCTGAAGACTTTCATTCAGCATGATCCACCTATCTTTAGAGGAGAACCCGAGCCGGATAAAGCTGAGCATTGGTTGAGGGAAATGGAGCTTACCTTCGAGGCGACCGATTGTCCTGGAGAGAAGAAGGTGATATTTGACACTTATCGTCTACGCGACAACGCGAAAGAATGGTGGACCTCTTGTAAAAGCATACATTTTGCTGATAAAACCACCATCGAATGGAATGACTTTAAGGAACGTTTCACCGAGCGTTACATTCCTCAGCATGTTCGAGATGCAAAGAGGCTGGAATTTATTGAGCTTCGACAAGGGAGTTTATCCGTTGAGCAATATGCTTCCAAATTCCAAGAGCTGGAAAAGTACGGAAAAGGAATATGCGAAAATGAAAGACAACGTGCTAGAGAATTTGTCGAAAGCTTGAATTCAGGTTTGGGCATGAAGGTGCTCACTCGAGGCCCTCAGACTTTTTCAGATGCAGTTTCAACGGCTGTGGAAATCGACTCAGCCTATAAAAGAATCCAACAATAAGGTGGTGGAAAACGTCCACATTCTACCGACAATAAGAAGGGTAAGCATGATAAGGATAAAGGAAAGAAGCCCAGAATCGAGAATGCCACGAAAGATAAACCAATATATCCTCTATGCTCTCACTGCGATAGGAGGCACACGGGAGAATGCTATAAGGTTACAGGAGCTTGCCTGGCTTGCGGACAGAAGGGGCACTTTATCAGAGATTGTCCCAAGAAGAAGGAACAGAACTCTGGAGATCAAAAGAAGCACGTCAAAGGGCGGGTGTTCGCTCTACCTACAGGAGAGGAGGAAGATGGACATGCCACAGTGGAAGGTACTCTTTCTATTGCGGATCATTTGAGCCATGTTTTATTTGATTCTGGTGCATCACATTCTTTTATCTCGCATCGATTCGCCAACAAGTTGAATTTTGCGGTTATTAAACTTCCATATACACTTAGTGTGACTTCACCAATGGGTGAGCACTCTACTTTGGGAACATACATGGCGGATGTGCCTGTCCTTGTTGAAGGACACAATCTACCAGCCAACTTGATATTACTACAGATGAATAACTTTGATGTTATTCTGGGTATGGACTGGCTTTGGGAGCACTATGCAGCCATATATTGCAGACAAAAGAAGGTGGTTTTTAATAAACCACATATGACAGAATTAGTCATTCGCGGAGACAAAAAGAGAAGTCAAATGATTATATCAGCTCTGAGAGCACACCGATTGATAGCTACTGGGTGCACGGCTTATTTGGCTAGCATAATAAGTACAAAACCCTCTATGGCACAACTTGATGATTTGGACGTCGTACGAGATTTTCCGGATGTTTTTCCAGATGATCTCCCGGGTCTTCCACCTAGAAGGGAGATTGACTTCACTATTGACGTATTACCGGGTACTACACCCATCTCCAAGGTACCTTACAGAATGGCTCCTGCTGAGTTGGAGGAGTTGAAAAAGCAATTGCAAGAACAATTAGATAAAGGGTTCTTGAGACCAAGTGTTTCTCCTTGGGGTGCTCCTGTATTATTCGTGAAAAAGAAAGACGGATCCCTTAGGCTCTGCATTGATTACAGAGCGTTGAATAAAGTCACCATAAAAAATAAGTACCCTCTACCTCGCATTGATGATTTATTCGATCAATTGCAGCTGGCAGCGGTAGTTTTTGCACTAAAGATATGGCGTCATTATTTATATGGAGAGAAATTTGAAGTATTTACTGATCATAAAAGCCTCAAGTATATATTCTCTCAGAAGGAACTGAATTTGAGGCAGAGACAATGGTTGGAGTTTTTGTCAGACTATAATCTTTCCATTGACTATCATCCAGGAAAGGCGAATGTAGTCGCTGATGCGCTTAGCAGGAAATATGAAGGGAAGCTAGCGAGTATGAAATTGCAGTGGCAGGTAATGAAGGATTTAGAGGAATGGAACCCTTTTATTGAAAGAAAGACTAGAGTTCTTATGGTCGGAATGAAGATCCACTCATCATTGGTAGAGAAAGTTATTTTGGTTCAGAAGGATGATGATGATCTCCAAAGATTGATGACCGCTTCTCAAAAAGAAGGATCTGATTTCTCAATTGGGATAGATGGAGCAATGAGATTCCGTAATAGATTGTGGGTTCCTGATAATAGTGAATTAAAGCAAGAAATTCTTGAAGAGGCTCATAGGTCCATGTATACCATTCATCCCGGCACTACAAAAATGTACAAAGACTTACAACGGAATTTCTGGTGGCCTAAGATGAAGAACGACATTGCAAAATTTGTGTCGGTGTGTCTTATTTGTCAGCAAGTAAAGATTGAGCACCAGAAGCCTGCAGGTCCTCTGCAACCACTAGAGATCCCTGAATGGAAATGGGAGCATATCACCATGGATTTTGTTTGCGGGTTGCCAAAAACAAAGAAGGGGCGCTTCGACACTATTTGGGTGATTGTTGATCGTTTAACGAAGTCGGCTCATTTCTTACCTATCAGATTAGATCAATCTACAGAGAGCCTTGCTGAATTGTATGTAAATGAGATAGTGAAGTTGCATGGTGTCCCGGTATCAATCGTGTCAGACAGAGACACGAGATATACCTCCCGATTATGGAAGAGCGTACATGATGCTTTGGGTACTAGTCTGAAGTTCAGCACATCTTTCCATCCTCAGACTGATGGACAATCTGAAAGAACAATCCATACCTTAGAAGACATGTTGAGAGCTTGTGCCCTCGACTTTACTGGAAATTGGGATAGACATTTGCCTTTGGTTGAATTTTCTTATAATAATAGCTATCATGCAAGTATTAAGATGGCTCCTTTCGAAGCATTATACGGCCGACCCTGTAGATCCCCTTTGTGTTGGAGCGATGTTGGGGAAAAATACATATTGGGACCTGAATTAGTCCAAGTTTGTACGAAGGGTGTGGAAGTAATTCGGAAAAGACTTTTAGCCGCTCAGAGTAGACAAAAGTCTTATGCTGATTGTCGAAGGCGGGAATTGAATTTCGAAGTAGGTGACCATGTGTTCTTAAAGATTTCTCCTACCAAAGGAGTAGTGCGATTCGACAAAAAGGGAAAATTGAGTCCTAGGTATGTGGGACCTTTTGAGATAATAAAGAAAGTGGGAGAGGTAGCATATCAGGTTGCCCTTCCACCTCATTATTCCAAGTTACATGATGTTTTTCATGTATCGATGTTAAGGAAGTATAATCCTGATCCATCACACGTGATCGGGCACGAAGTTCCGGACATTCAGCCGAATCTAACATATGAAGAAAGACCAGTACGTATAGTTGACCGTAAGGAGCATCAGTTGCGGCGTCGCATAGTCCCGATGGTCAAAGTACTCTGGCAGCACCATCAGAGAGAAGAGGCGACTTGGGAGTTGGAGGACGAAATGCGTCAACATTATCCACATCTCTTTGGTAAGTGACTTTTTATAGTATAAATTTCGAGGACGAAATTTCTTTAAGGAGGATAGATTGTAACGGATCGTCTCGTTATAAAAAAAATTGTTATTAATTGTTGCAAAGAAAAACTCAACGGCATCTTTAGTAGGATAATAATAATAATAATAATAATAGTAAAGAAGAGATAATGAATTTAGGACTATTATCCATTAATTATAAAATAATTATCCCTTGCTTAGTCAAAACTATTATCCATTGATTAATTCAATTTATTATTGTTATATTATCTCATTATTGGTACCTATAAAAAGGGCATGAACCCCTCCATTAGAATCACCACATATTACATACTCGTGAGAAAGAGAGTCTAGAGGGAGAGAGAGAGAGAGAGGTCGCCGGCAACATATTTCGCGGTGCCATTCTTGAATCCGGCATCGACAACCCTCGCCGTCATCGTTGGAGTTTGATCCGACGAAATTGAAGGAACAACGACGTGACCGACAACGGTCCGGATTTGGCGGAATCTTGGTCGACGAAATTCTTGCGTCGACGAGGTATGTGTCGAACACATAGGATCGTTAAGTGACATTTTGTGTTGATTCGTGATTTAAAATTATAACTATACGTGTCGAATATGTAGGATTTCTACCGATGATCTGGAAAATTGATAGTATTGTGTTTATTAGACATTAATACTATTGTCGGTCTCTTAACAGCAAGCAATACGCATTGAAATATTCAATTACCATGATTTTCATATTGGAAAAGTAAACTTTATTTTTTCAGGACTGTGCTTGTTCACGTCCCACACGATTTCATTGTCTCTAGATACTTCGTTTTTTAAAATTTTATAGAAGTCATTTCTGATTGTCTAAGTTATACGTGATTACAGTCATGAAAAAGATCTCATTCCTCTAGTGTTGATTATTCTGTATTAGGAGAAAGTACCTCTGCAACTTTAAATTAGGATGCACTGATTTTTCCTTAATCCTTGACGTTTTCTGGGAATAGGAGAATACTGATATCCGAATTTGCATACGTAGAATTGAACATGGTTTTATTGTTGAAAAGTTGTGATTAAATCGGATCTTTTGTTATTAGTATCGAATATATGAATCGGCTATTTCTTTAGTTTCAATTACCGTTGGATTTGTTTGATTTTTAATATCCCTCTATCATTCTAAACGTTATTAAAGATTACCCCTTGGATTAGATTTAATTATCGTACTAATTCTATTATATAATAACCTAAATGCTATGGCCGTAATTGTGGTGGCAGGTTTTGAACATTAAAATCATAAATTTATTATTCAGTTTGGGTATTCAAGTGATATGCATTAATAACACTGATAATCAGGATACAACCCGCACGGTACTAAAATCTTGCGGTATAATCTGTAATGAAGATAAAAAGAGCACATTGATTTATGTAAATAAGTTTAAGATTTTTTTGGCACCGACTCGAACTAAGGGGTCGTAAGGGCCTAAAGGGCCAACGCCTTCCGGGGGCGTGAGGCAAAAGATAAGTCATCTACAGTTGTAGCTACACTGTCATGTTATGTATTATGATCCGCTTGTGCCGGCGGTAAGCCATCAAAGCCGCCTAAGAAGTAACAATCAAGACCACTCTAAACATGAAACATGTTATGGGCATATGTGCATTATATGTTAATTTTATGTGCATATATGCAATTATGTTATTGTTATGGACTTATGTGTAAGTTCCGTTAAAGTTAAGTGCAAGTATGAAACCTATGTTAATGTTATGGACATGTATGCAATTTATGTCAATGGTATGTGCATGTGTGTCATTTATGGTAATTTTAAGGGTGCACTTGCAATTATTATGGTAAAGTGCATATATTGAATTTATTTGAATATTATGGGCATACATGCAAATATGGTAAAACTTAGGGGTATATGTGCAAATATGTTATGTCATTCATGGTTATGAAGAAAAATTAGCTATATGCATTAAATAAGTTGATTTATGATTTATATGACAATGACTTTTGTGACTTGTCCTACGCTAGCCGGCTTGACCACAACTCGGCACATACTGAGCGTTATGCTCATAACATGTTTTACTAATTTTTTTCAGGGGAACGTGAGGATTAGACCTTTAGCGGTTTAAGGGAGACGACATTGTCTTCAAGAAGTAGGAGCGGTATGGATCTACCGCGTTTTGTTGGGAGGACGTCTTTATGCCCACTGGAATGAGGAAATCGTGGATACGATTTCGTCTAGTTTTTTATCTTTAATTAAAGAACTCTTGGAATTGTGACCTTATTATGATTAAGGAAAAGTTTTTTTGTGGGTTCTTCACTGCTCTTTTATGCTATGTTTGATGCTATGAGTAACGTTCCCGAGATGTCCGCCAAGTTTCTCGCTTCCGCGTCTTTCTCGGACGATCGGGTTCGTTACATGTGGTCAGGAAGGTACATGACAATGGCAGCATCGACATATCCGAACCGTCATCTTCCTCTACCTTCCGCGTCAATGGTCAACGCCTGAAATTATATCTAGATCATGATCCGCCGACCATTGACGTTGCCCCCATTATTCTGGTATGAGATGTGTCCTTTGACTCTGATCATCTTCATCTCATGCATGTTGAGCAATTCCATCTTCCGCTGTACAGATTCATCTGTTCATATCACTCTTTCGTCTGTTGATTTATCTTCTTCTTTTCTTCTTTTCTTCTTTTCCTTTTCTATCTGTTGTATCTATCAAAAAGGTGCCGCCCTTGTAGACAGTTTTCCATACTTAGGACATATTTTGTCCTAAGTATAGGGGGGTTGGCACCCCGAGTTTCTTTCATTTTCTCTTTGATCCTCTCCATTGTCTCCTCTTCGTGTCTATACTTAGGGATATCTTACCCTAAGTATAGGGGGAGACAATCTGAGTACGATCTGTTCATTCCCACCCTTGACCCTCCCTGCGTTGTGTACAGTCTGCCATACTTAGGATTATTTGATCCTAAGTATAGGGGGGACGGTCAACTTCTCATTCGTTTGATTCATTTGTTCCTTTATTAATTAGACTTGTCTATACTTAGTACGAGTTATGTCTTCTCTTTTCTCTCCGATCTATGAGGACATAGCTCAAGCTAAGTATAGGGGGGTCGTATATACTACGTATATACTTTAGCCATAACTCATACTTTCGTATTTTCCTAATAATATGGCTAATAATTCTTTAAAATTCATTAAAAATCCTTGATAAAAAGATGTGATTATTCCTCGAATTCTTTTCGTATTTACTGATTAATAAATCAGGTGAAAATGTTTTTTTTGCAAAATGTTTGAAAAATAGTTTGAAAATCTTTGTGAACATTTATTGAAAACTATTTTGAAAATATTTTGTTACATGTTTTCAACCTGTGTGAAATTGTGTGGTTTGTAAAATTTCTTTTCTTTGTGTGAAATAAAATGTTTGAAAAATGATTTGCAAAAGGTTTGAAAAATGTTTGCAAAAATGTTTTGAAAAACCTATATATACTGTTTTGAAAGCCTTTGCAAAATGATTTTCAAATGTGTGTACTTGTTTGTAAAATATTTGTAAAAATTATTTTGGACTATAGTTTTCAAAAATTATTTGAAAAATCTGTGTCAAATAAGTTTGAGGAATATTTACATCACACCAAAATCTACTATATATATGTATAAAATTGATCACTTACCCTGTAAATTCTTAAAATCCACTTCTTGTAGATATAAGAAGCACTCCCGTGTACATATTTTTAACCCAGCTTTTAGCCAAAAACTTTTTATTTTCAAAAATCCCAAAAACATTTGCAAAATTAAAATCCAAAAACATTTGAAAAATCTTTTTGGAAAAGACAAAAATGCATATGCATCATCATCATCTTTTCAAAAATCCATAAAAAGTTCAAAATCTTTGAAAATTGCATCACAAAAATATTTCCTGCATTGCATTGCATAGCATTCGCATTTTTCGGATTGAGTTTGATAGTTGAACGAGTCTAAGTAAAATCCGGAGATTGGAGCTTGATTGGACCTTAAAATCTACCTAATAACAGGAACCTTATAGGAACTGGGTTTGAGGTACTTCAGGTCTAGTTGACTTAATTCTTTGAGGATCACAGGACTTGGTTCAGTGGATTCTTCACTGCCTAAGTAGAGTATTTCGGAGCACACACACAATTCTTATTGATAATGACCTAACTTGGACACCTGCACCTTTCACATGGCTCAACTCAGTTGGAGTGGTGAGGGGATTGGATTTGCCGGTATGAGACGCACACAAATGGAAACATTTGTCCTCCTCTAGGGAGGGAAGTGCACCCCAACCCGTCCAGTGATTAGGAAGTCTAAAGACAGGAGGCTGTGGGTTGCGATAAAGCTTCAAAAGAGGGATAGTCTACTGGCTCAAGAGGAAAAACTCCTAATGTAAATGCTGCTGTGAATAGTATTTCAAAAAAAAAGTTCAGGCATGTACAAAAATAAAAAGCCTGCAAGTATGTATAAAGTTAATAAGCAAGCTTGAGTTCCAAAGTCAAATAGGTGAGCCTGCAGCAGGATGACTTGACTACACTGGTCTTGCATCCCGGGATAGGTAGCTACACTGGCTACTGTCCATTCTTCTCTTCACCCCCTCCTCTTGAGCTGGTTGCCACTTGAACTTAGAAGGGAATACCCCGCTCCTCGAGGATGGAGTTATTGGATTGGGGAATCATTGGGTTGTCATGCTGGAGAAGTCAGTTTCTTTGTCATTCTAGTTGGGGAGAGCCACCAGCACTTACACTGTACAAGTCAGATTCATAGTCGTAAGAGTTTGTGTATGAATTGAGGTATTTCTGACCTGGCTATTGAGGAGACTTGGACAGAGTTTTGGGATTCTCAGGGACTGTTGGATTTCAAATTCGGTTCTCAATAAGGTTCCGCCCGCACTAAAATTCCAAAGGTCCGACTTAAGCTCCAAACTTTGATTTTGTGAAGACAAGTTTGATAATCAAATAAAATCCATATTTCTTCTTTTTCTTTTCTTTCTGTTTCTTTTTGCACTTATTGCATAAGTGTTTGCTAGGGACTAGCAAAGGTAAAGTATAGGGGGATGATGAATCCACATTTCATCATCTTTATTCTATCATTTTGGCACCAAAAACCCTAGCAAATGCCTGTAAATACCCTTAAAATCATCATCTTAGCATTCATGCATGTGCATCTATTTAGTGTATAAAATGCTGTAATTAAGGCCAAAATTATAGAATAAATAAAAGAAAAGAAAAAGAATAAAATATTGTAAATATTTTATGACCCAAAACCCCGAGACCTAGGCATCTTGATGAATAGGTCGACAAGGAATAAAGAAGGGGGAGATAAGGTCAGAAACACAGTACAAATACCTATACATTCTATTCATTCTTTATTCATTTTGGGACCTATTTTTGGTTCCACTTTTTATACATCAAATGAAGAAACTTTGTACATGAAAGTTGTAGATAATTTAATAAAGAAAAATAACGTACAAATAAAAAGTTATGGCCTGAATAAAAATCCAGAATCTCAACTTCCCAGACCCGTATCTCACAAATAAAAACTCCAAATGTAGCATACTCACCTTTAATTGTATATAGAATAAAATACTCTATCCAATGGTGGTGGTTTCGCATTTGGCGGGGCTACGGTTTGAAAGTTGAGTTTTGGACCCTTATTGTATACTTGTACATATTAAAATATTCAATTTATTCTTTATTCATTATTTTTGTATTTTTATATTTTTATAATTATGTAAATATTACTTATAATAATTGTGAATATTAAAATCAGAATAAAAATGAAAATAAAACTCAAAATAAAATACAAACATATTTGATACATAGGTATTATACCTATAAGTATACCTATACTTTCTATTCCTATAATTTATTAAAGACAAAAAACGTATCAGAAAAATAAAATAAAAATATATTTGTACACATAAAAGTATTTTATAATTTTAGAAGATAAGAAATGAAATTAATAAAAATAAAATACATCAAATAAAAATCAAATACTTAAATACATAGGTATTATGCCTATATAGGGTTAAAAAGGTAACCTGTAAAAATATAAGTCATAAAAATAAATAAAAATAAGAATAAAATACTTTATAAAATAATAAATATTTTTTATTTTGTAACCTAATTAAAATAACGCCATTTATTATTTTTAAATAATTTTCTAATCTTTTTCCTCAAACCTTTTTCTGGTTGGTCCACGTGGACCAACCAGGGGGCAGCAGAAGTTGACCGCAGGTCAACTCTCTGCCCCAGGTCTGGGCTGTGTCAGCAGCAAGTTTGACCTCGTTTTCAACCTTTTTTTGAGGCGAATCCTTTCATCATTTCGTGAATCAATCTTCACGACTTTTGTAGCCCCTCCATAGAGCTTTCACGCCCTTGGCTCATTTCGGGCATTGGATCACTGCTGCTCCAGATTCACATCGATCAATGGAGCCCCTCGTCAACCCCTTAAAACCAAACCTTGAATCCCATTTTGAATTTTGAACCGCAAATCCATCCAAACGCCCCACCCTTGGCCTTGCTAGGAGTCCCTGGAGGTGACAGCTCCGTGGAATCTTCATCAGGGTGGTGGAGTAGCCACGTTTGGGCGAGTTCCAAGACACCTCCGGCCAAGCCGTCGAGGTACCCCTTTTCCTTGCTCTAACTGAGCTTGAGGGCCATCTAATCACTGTAACTTTAGCGCCATTTCATTCCTGTTCATCCGAAGCTTCATTCCAACCCCTTTTATTCACCTCGTTAGCCATCGATTCGCAAACTCGATCGGTCGCCGGAGCATCTCCGGCCACATTCAGTCTTCACGCACTCCGCCTCGTTACACCTTCATTCCACCTCGTTACTTGGTCGGGGCAATTTGCCCCCGACCATATCACCTCTCTTGCAGGCATCTGGAGCGATAGTGTCCCCTGGAGGGCATTTTGCACCTCGCCGGAGACTCCTGGAGTCCCTCCTCGACTTCGACCTCACAGGAGAGCTCCGAGGGTCGACGGCGATTTTTGAAGCCACAGGACGGTAGCAGTCACCTGCAGGAAGCTTGCTGGACCCTTTGGAGCATCGCATTGCAGCGGAGAGAGAGGAGATCGGGGCTGGGGAAGCTCGCACCTCCGCGAGTTCTTCCCAGTTCGTCGAGCTTTGCTCGCCGCCGTTCGATTTTGGAGGCGCCCCAGTTCTAATCGGAGCCCTTGGATCTTGGAGTCCCACAGCTGTTAGATCGCGGGCCAGGATCTAATCATGGCCGTTATAATCGAAGGGGCATCGGGCTTCTTCCGCACGCCACGTGGCATACGTCAAGTCTTCTCGGCCGTGCGATTAAAGTGCCTGGGTATTTTTGCTAACCGACCCTCGCGCATTTTTGTTATTTCTAATCAGCACAGAAACTTTCAGCTGCTGTTGTAAAAGTTTGTAAAAATTAGACTTGGACCCCCGCGCTTTGATTATTTACTCTCAGGTCCTTGCCTGGCGCACGTGTTTGTCACGTGCGCTGGGCATTTTGCAGGAGGGGCCCCCGTATTTAGTATTATTTTAGATATAGTTCTATAACTTTTCACTGCAGTTTATTAATTTCTGGAATTTTGCAATTACGTCCCAAGGTTTTATATAATATCTTTTTAGTCCTCCCCAGGCGCGTGCCTCGCACGCGCGTGGGTGGGCTTTTTGCCAGAACACCCCTTGCGGGTTTTATAATTTGTTGTTGGCCCAGAAATTATTTAATGCAGTAGTAAATTTTGTGGAAATTTGCATGTATGCCCCTGGATGTTTGATATATTGCATATATACCCCTACCAGGCCTGTTTATTAATTGGATGTTTGCTCGAATTATTTGACTTATCATTTTAAATCCAAAAATTCCACAAAAATAGGGTTAAGCTCCTGGATACTTGTTTTGACGCTCTAATTTTAGTTTTTGATTTTATTCCATTTTTATATTTATTAAAAATCAAAAACATGCTTTTTGTGCACTGTCTAGCTTAGAAAATGCCAAAAAATATTAAAACACTTCTAAAAATCCCAAAAAAATTACCTAGTGTCTATTATATCCTATTTTAGTGTCAGTCCAAAAATCATTAAAAATCTCAAAAGAAAAACACTAAAAATTTAAAAACACTCAAAAACTTTAAAAAATTATATAAAATCAAAGAAAACTCCAAAAATTACAAACTCAGGTTCTGTTTGCTCTATATTTTATTCTCTTTATTTGAAAAATAGTGTGAAAATTTTGGTTGCTGTTTGCTGATTTTAACTGCCATTTTACTCACAGCCAGCACATTTTACACTGTTTGCCCTTATTTCAGTATTTAAAAATACCAAAAACACCTTGAAAAATCCCCAAAAATCACAAAAACAGTAAAAAATCCTAAAAATATCAAAAACATTTTATTTCTGAATTTTTGGTTATTTTTGCACATTTTTATAAATACTTTAGCTTGTCTTTTATTACATTGTCCTTATTTCCCACTATTGAAAAGGAAAATAAAAAAATATAAAATATAAAATTATAAAAATCAGAAATTTAAAAATCAAAATACAAAATTAAAAATTAATTAAAAAAATAATAAAAAAATAAAAATTAAAAACCCACAACAACATCTTTGATTGCTTGCTTAGTGTAGACACTTCACACACTCACCTGAGCACAATTTTTGAATTACCCTGTTTGCCCCCTGTGTTCGAACTCTCTACATACTTGTCACTATACACCATTTGTACAGAGTTAAAAATAAATTTTAACTCCACATTATTTCTAATTTATTGATCTTTAGTGTAGGTTAATTGTTGACTTTAGCCCAGATTTAGAGTGGTCGATACACCGACTGAGTTCACGCTTTGTGTTGAACTTAAGACCGCCTATTTTTGGCTAAATCAGTCACCAATGGTGACCAAGCCCTACTCGCCTACGTACGATAGTAGCGCCAATACTTCGGAAATCCAGGCGATACACAAGGCAGCCACAAGTTGGGATTTTGGCTCTAGTCCTTACGAAGCACTCACCTCACTTGGAAGGAGACCTTCCCATGCAACCTGAATACAAGTGAGGGTGTTACTCTCCCCAAACAATGAATCCAATTACCGATTTTATTTTTGGTCAAGGTTTTCTTAGCAGCCCCTTTTTTAATTTTTTTGGTGTTATCGCTTCTTTTGAGTTGATTCAAACAAGCGCCTAACGATTTTTGTATTTTCTTGATCCTACTTTGTCAAAAAATAGAGGGAGAATAGAGTCGGAAAAGCCGATGCAAGTCGACACCAAGGTGGAAATCTCACCTTTGTGTCTAAATGATGGATGCAAAGTGAGAAGACTTACAGCGAATCCCAGCTCTCTCCATGCGGGATACAAAGCAGAATTTCTAAACCTAAATACATGACGGTATGCAATGCGGAAATCATCCTAAGATAGGCAACTGCTAGCGTGAAGAACCACAAGCTAACCACTAACCTCCAATCCTAGTGTCAGGTCTAGGCTCACCCCTCCTTCTCTCGACACATCGAGTTTAGGAGAAGCGCTTGGCGGGATGAGCTTGCGGCGCGCGAATCGAAAGCTAATGACTAACTGTTTAATTAGACTAAGTCCAAATACGATCTATAGGAACATGCAAAGGTGATTAGTGTGTTTGGACCTATTCTAATTGAATCAAGCAAGCCTAGGGTCTAAGGGCTCAATCCACAAAAGAAATGAAAAATGAAAACAAAACCGGAAAATGACAAACGGAAAAACGTGAGAAAAACCGCGGTGAGCCCCCCGGGTGAACAAACACCCAGAAATTAGGCCCGAAGTGTTCAAGAGTCCAAGTCCCTGTATTATTACAAATTATGAAACACTCTCTCTCACAAAATAAAAATGCAACTAATCTAAGCACTCTCTCTCACTCCTCCTGCTCTCTCCTGCCGACTTGACCAAAGAACAGCCGGCTCCGCTTCCCAAGGATGCTTCGGATCCCCTAGGCGATCCGCCTTGCTCCGCGGTCCCTCGCAAGAAGACAAGAAAAAGAGTGGTCAGAAAGCTCAATCAATATATATCAAAGATGCAAGAGAGATAAAGTAGCAAGCAATGGTAGACAACAAACATAAACAGACAAAAAGATGAACTACTCGCTGTCGCTCCCCGGCAACGGCGCCATTTGATTTAGCCAAAATTCACGGAGTCTAAAATGATGTCTCACACAAGGCGGAGACAACCGAGGTCGTTGCGGTGACTCGCAATGAATCCTGAAATAAAATCAACAATTAACCCACACTATAGATCAAACAATTAGAAATAAATGTGGAGTTTAATTTTTAACTCTGCACAAAAGATGTATAGCAAGCAAGTATGCAAAGAGTTCGAACGCAGGGAGCAAACAGGGTAGAACAATCAAATGTGTGTGTGTGTGTGAATGTGAAGTGTGTCTACACTATGCAAGCAAATGATTTTTGTGGATTTTTAATTTTTTTTTAATTTTTAATTTTTTTTTAATTTTTAATTTTGTATTCTTATTTTTAATTTTCTGATTTTTATATTTTATATATTTTTTCTTTTTCAGTATTGGAATATAAAGACAATGTAATAAAAGAGAAGATAGAATATTACTAAAAATATGTAAAAATGGCCAAAAATTCAGAAATAAATTTTTTTTGGTATTTTTAAAATTTTTTACTATTTTTGTGATTTTTGGGTATTTTTCATAATATTTTTGGTATTTTTAAACACTGAAATAAACCAAAACAGAGAATTAGCTACTGGCTGGGGGTAAAATGGGAATTAAAAATATCATATAGACACAAAATTTTTCCAAACTATTTTTCAAATAAAGATAATAAAAACAGAAGACTACAGAACGTGAGTTTACAATTTTTTGAGTTTTTTATGATTTTATAGATTTTTTTGAAGTTTTTACGTACTTTCTAATTTTTAGGGTTTTTCTTTTGAGATTTTTAGTGATTTTTGGACTGACACTAAAATATGTTAAAATAGACAATAGGGATTTTTTTGGAATTTTTCGAGGTCTTTTGATATTTTTTGGTATTTTCTAAGCTAGACAATAGGCAAAAAGCAAGGTTTTGATTTTTAATAAATATAAAAATGAAATAAAATCAAACACTAAAAATATGGCTTACAGTACAAGTATACAGGAGCTTAAGTCTATTTTTTTGAGAATTTTTCGAATTAAAATGAGGGTCCAAATAAATCCTACAAGCACACAAAAATATTAAGGCCTAGCAGGGGTGTACATGCAAATAGACAAAATTCCAGAGGCATACAAGCAATTTTTCCACAAAATTTAATACTAGAATAAATACTTCTGGGCCAAGAATAAATTACAAAACCCGCTGGGGTATTTTGGCAAAAAGTCCACCCATGCGCATGTGGTGCACGCGCCTGGGGAGGCCTGAATAGTAATTATGCAGAACTCTGGGGCTCAAATGCAAAATTCCAGAAATCTTTGTATTGTAGCTGAATGTTTAGAGACTGAAAGTCCAAATAACAAAAGCCCTGGGAGGCCCTTGCAAAATCGCCAAGTCACGTGCGTGAAGCACGTGACTGGCTGGACCTAAATGCAAAACCACAAAAGGCGGGAGTTTAATTATAATTGTTACAAATTTTTTTAACGGCAGAAGACTGATTCAGTGCTGATTAAATATTACAAAATTACGCAAGGGTTTGGGAGAAAAATTACCCAGGCGCGCTAATCGCACGGTTGACGGAGTGCCACTTACGCCACATGGCGAGACGAGAATCACCGATGCCGGTTCGCCTCAACGCTCAGGATTAAATGATCGTCAAATGATGGATAGCTGAGGGCGAGCCAATCGGACGGCAACTGGCACGCACGAATAACATCGCCTAATCTGACGGCTGGGACGCGTGATGAACGAACTGGGAAGAACAGAGGGCGGATGATCTTCGCCGAGCTCGCACCTCCTCTCCCGAAGCTCGCTTGATGCACGAAGATGCCCCCGACGTTCCTGGAAGGGTCCCTGACTCAACAGCGGGGCCAAAATGGACGGTTGAGCTCCGATGCGCCGCCGCGAGGTCAGAGACGGAGAGGGGCTCCAGGTGGCTCGATAGCTGCAAAAATCGACGTCACAAGATGCCACTTGGTCTCCAGATCCTGCAGGGGTTAGCACAGCAAGCAAGGAAAAGAACTGGGAGCCTTATTGGTGACGACGGATGGGCAGCGATGGGTGGAGCGGAAATGAAGGTGGCTGGAGATGGCTCCGGCGACTATCGATTGAGCGAATCGACAGGCGAGTGAGGTTGATAAAAAGGGCGAATGAAGCTCTGACTGTAAGGAAATAAGGTGATTAAACGGCCTCAAGCCCAGGAAGGGCGAGGAGAAGTGTACCTCAACGGGGTGGCCGGAGGTCGATTTGAACACGCCCAAGTCTTGCTGATCCACCGCCTTGAAGAGGGATTCGCGGAGCTGTCACCTCCAGGAAACTCTAACGAGGTCAAGAGGGTGGTAACTTGGATGAAATGCGGTTCAAAAATCAAAGGGGGAACTGGGTTGTGGTTTTGAATGGTTGATGAGGGGGTCCAAAGAATGAGGTGCCAGAGGTGCGTCGATGATCCGCAACCCAAGAGAGGCCCTGGGCGTGAATCCTTGGTCGATGGGGAAGAAAAGTCAAGAAGAGCGTAGCATGTTTTGGTGAAATGGGCGACCTCGAAAAAAGGGTGAAAAGGAGCCAAAAAGCATCTCTGACACGGCTATAGGATGAAGGTCAGACTGTTGACCTTGGTCAACAGTCCCAGCCCCCTAGTTGGTCCACGTGGACCAACCAGGAAAATCCTAAAAAAATTGCTTTCAAAAATCATTTTAAAATAGTAAATGTTAGTATTTTATTTAGGTATTAAATAAAAAATGTTTATAATTTTATAAACTATTTTATAGTGATTTTTAATTAATTTTATGAGATGTATTTTTACAAGTTTACATTTATACCCTTTATAGGTATATTACCTATATATTTGATTATTTAATTTTTATTTGGTATTTTTGATTTTATTTATTTTTATCTATTATTTTATAAAATTATGAAATACTTTTATACACATAAATATATTTTTATTTTTCTGATGTGTTTTGTGTATTTAATAAAATACAAGTAAGTAATGTATAGGTATGGGTATAGGTATAATACCTAGGTTTTGTATATACAATTATTTTTATTTTGAGTTTTCTTTTGTACTTTTATTCTGATTTTAGTATATAAATACACTATAAACAATATTTACAAAATTACAAAAATATAAAATACAAAAATAAAGAATAAAGAATAAATTGAATATTTTAATCTGTACAGTTGTAAAATAGGGGTCCAAAACTCATCTTTCAAACCGTAGCTCCGCCAAATGCGAAACCACCGCCATTAAATAGCTTATTTTATTCTATATACAATTAAAGTGAGTTTGCTGCATTTGGAGTTTTCAGTTGTGAGATACGGGTCTGGGAAGTTGGGATTCTGGATTCTTATTCATACCATAACTTTTTATCTGTACATTATTTTTGAGTGAAATCAATTTTGTGTTTTTCTTTATTAAATTATCTACAACTTTCATGTACAAAGTTTCTTTATTTGAGGTATAAAAAGTGGAACCAAAAATAGGTCCCAAAATAGATAAAGAATGAATGAAATACATTGTATTTGAACTGTGTTTCTGACCTTATCTCACCCTACTTTATCCCTTGTCGACCTATTCATCAAGATGCCCCGGTCTCGGGGTTTCGGGTCATAAAATATTTACAATATTTTATTCTTTTTCTTTTCTTTTATTTATTCTATAATTTTGGCTTTAATTACAGTATTTTATACACTAATGGAATGCACATGCATGAATGCTAAGATGTTATATTTAAGGCTATTTACAGGCATTTGCTAGGGTTTTTGATGCCAAAATGATAGAATAAAGATGATGAAATGTGGATTCATCAACTGCCATTAAGACTAATTGAGAATGATTAAAGAAATTAATGATGGGTTGAAAACTGCTAATGGCCATTAACGAACACTAATCAATAGTTAGCAAAAGATAAGTGTAAGTCACGAAAGTTAAATCGCAATTAGTGAAAGTTAATCACGATTAGCATAAATTAAGCGTCATTAGCGAATCTAAAATCCTCTGGAATGTTCTAACTTAAGCCCTAAGTTTGGGATAAGTTTTGGCCAAAATCATGGGCCAAAATCATGGGCCGCTAACCGCGGTTAAGGTCTAAACAATAGTTTTCTAAACATGGTTAGCAGTTTTCTGGAGCCTATAAATACCCCCCCACCCATTTATTTTCTACGATTTCCACTATTACCACCACCCCAAGGACAAGGGTCTAGAGGTCGGGAGTAGGAGTAGGAGGCAAGGAAGGAGCGCTAGCGAAGTGCTGCGGGAAAAAGAAGAGGAGGAAGGTACGATCCTCTCTTAGTTTGCTTCGTGAGCTAGGTTTTCGATTCATGTTTAGTTTCCTTGTTGTTTTCCTTTCAGTGATTTTATAAAGGGAAATTCTACTGAAATTTTTCAGAAATATCACCCCGTATAAGGGGAAATCTGTCGAAATTTTCTTAGAAATATCACCCCGTATAAAGGGAAACTCTGTCAAAATTTTCTTAGAAATATCACCCTGTGTAAGGAGAAATTCTGCCGAAATTTTCCTAAAAATATCACCCCGTGTAAGGGGAAGCTCTGCTGAAATTTCAAGAGAAAATATTTCTTCACGTTCTTCGTATTCTTCGTTTGTTCTTCGTGTTCGTGGCACGTTCTTAGCATTTTTGATATGAAAATGAAATTCGATCGTTTTAGGATCTATAAATCATCCTTTTGAAAGAGAATCACGATAAAGCACTACATACGAGGGAGAGAGCTTGATTAGGTAACGAAAACCTTCCATTTTGCTGTTAGATTTTCATATAAGGTCATTGAGATTTCTGTATTTATGCTCCTTACTACGAAGAACCCTAATTTGGCTATTTTTGAAAAAGTGTGAAAAGTTACTTTGTGATTTCATCTGAAATAAGGTCTAAGCATCGAATGGATATAGTGGTTTGGAAAGTTAGGGTTTGTGAGTTAAAGAGCATAAATTGATTATATAAATATATGAATTAATATATGTGTAAGTCTATACTCAGTATTTATGGTTACGTTAATCTAAGGATTAATGAAGGAATTACATCATGGGAATTGATGTGTTTTGATTTGGATCCTAAAAAGGATCGTGTGTCACATTAAGGATGACTGGGAGCAGAACTACATATCGGGCATGCAACCTGTAGGTTTGTCGGAAGGAACCCGTATTGGTGTTTTTCTACCTAGGTGGTACACAGTTGCCCTGTTATGATAAGTACGTACGAAATGAATGATTTGCAACGCGTTGTATCAGGAGCCAATATCTTCGAGTCGAACGACAGAAGATGTGGTCGCGCCATGTAGAGGCACGGGTGGTTGGATAGCGGCTGGATCACGATAACATGTATTTTAAAGCCGCTATGTTATATGATTAAATCTTAGCCTGAGATTTTAAGCATCCGAGTCCTCGAGGACAGTGTGCTCCTTTGTTTGCCAGGATGAGGGTTGAGACCCTGATTAATGAAAGAAAAGGAAATTGCAGGGTAGTATTGGAGAATTGGTTGAGGCGACGTGCGGCGGTATAAGCTTACCAAGATCAATGCAATCTCCAATATCGAAGTGTCTACAGCTTCGGTGTCCTTACAGTGGTGAGATAATTCCCTGGACTAATCCCTGGCGTGTAATAGAAAGGATTAGAACTTAAATTAATGAGAAGGAATGAAACTTTTTGTGATAATGAGTTTTGAAAAAATTACCCATTTGTTTGCTTTTCTCTTCTTCGTTACTTAGCAGTTGCTAATTTTTTATCCTATGATTTATAGAAAACCTAACAGGTATCGGTGAGCCGTCGCAAGGACTTTAGTAATCCCAGCTATCTTACATACTAGACATCCAGTCAGCCACTGTAGCTTTGCTTTGTAAGGTAGTTTGTAATCTTTCTGTGTATTTCCTTACAGTTGATGTACATGTAATGGTTGTAGTGGGACAATGAATCATGTAAACAGTAATTTTGTGAATGGAAAAGTGTTGAAATACTTCCTTATGGGTATTTTTAATTACAGTCTATTTCTGAATGGTAGTTGTGATTGCTGAATAAATTATTGATGAGTAACCAGATCCGGGTATGGGAGGATCTGACGGCTCAGAATTGAGGTCGCCAGAAAAGCTATAGTGATACCAGGAAAAGAGACCTTGAGTTCGAGGTAGGTGACTTCGTATTTCTCAAAGTATCATCTATGAAGGGAGTTTAGAGGTTTGGCTTGCGTGGAAAATTTGCACCCAGGTTTGTGGGTCCCTTTGAAATCATTCAACAGATTGGAAAAGTGGTATATAGACTTGCGCTTCCTCCACATCTTTCGGCAATACATGATATTTTTCATGTATCAAATTTGAGAAAGTACATTAAGGATCCAGAGCATAAGATAAGTTATGATGATTTACATGTTGAAGACAGACTTGACATACCAAGAAATACATGTGGAAATACTAGATAGAGATATTAAGAAGTTGAGGAATAAAGAGGTGCATCTAGTTAAAGTATTGTGGCGGAACCAAGAGTTTGAAGAAGCCACATGCGAACCTGAGGCGAAAATGAGAGAGAAATACACCTATTTGTTTGAGTGATAACATTATATGTTGTATATCTTCTTTATAAATGAAATTGCGTTCATTCTCTTTAAGGTTGTTATGGTTTCAATCCTCTTTAAGGTTGTTATGCCATCATTATAAGTCTCGAGGACGAGACTTCTTTAAGGTTGTTACAATTGTAAAACCTTGAACTTGGCATCTCTCGGATCATATATAATAAGATCTGGCTCGTAAGAGAAAAACAACGGATTTGTTTGTTACGAATCGGACTTCGTTTTGGATTTGTTATGATTTTTGGACGAAAGAGAAGTAAGGAGGTTTAAATATCATTAACCCGTAATGACTGTCATTAAGACTAATTAAGCATGATTAAAGAAACTAATGACGGATTGAAAATCACTAATGATCATAGCGAACACTAATCAATAGTTAATAGAAGATAAGTAATAAACCGTGAAAGTTAAATCGTGATTAGTAAAAGTTAATCATGATTATCATTAATTAAGCGTCATTAGTGAATCTAGAATCCTCTGTAATATTCTAACTTAAGCTATAAGTTTCAGATAAGATTTGTCCAAAATCATGGGCCAAAATCATTGGTCGCTAACCGCGGTTAAGGTATAAACCATGGTTTTCTAACCATGTTTAGCGGTTTTCTGGAGCCTATAAATACCCCTCTCTACGCATTCATTCTCTACTATTTCCACTACCACCATCACCCCAAGCGTTAGGGTCGAGAGGTCGGGAGGAGGAGGCGAGGAAGGAGCGCTAGCGAAGCGCTGTCGGGAGAATAAGGAGGAGGAAGGTACGATCCTCTATTAGTATGCTTCGTCAGTTAAGCTTTCGAGTCATATTCAGTTCCCTTGTTGTTATCTTTTCGGTGATTTTATAAGGAGAAACTCTGGCAAAATTTTTATAGAAATATATCCCAATATAAGGGAAAACTCTGCTGAAAATTTTCTAGAAATATCAACCCGTATAAGGGGAAACTCTACCGAAATTTTCTTAGAAATATCACCCCGTATAAGTAGAAACTCTACTGAAATTTTCTTAGAAATATCACCCTGTATAAAGGGAACTCTGCCGAAATTTTAAGAGAAAATATGTTCTTCGCATTCTTTGTGTTCTCCATGTGTTCTTCTTCTTCGTGTTCTTTGTTCGTTCTTCACGTTCTTGGCATGTTCTTAGCATTTTTAATACGAAAATGAAATGTGATCATTTCAGGAGCTATAAATCATCCAGTTGAAAAAGAATCACGATAAAAACACTACATACGTGAAAGAGAACTCGATTAGGTAACAAAATACTTCCTTTTTCTACTGAGTTTTCATGCAAGATTATTGAAATTCTTGATTTTATGTCTTCGATATAAAGTACCTTAATTTGGCTATTTTTGAGAAAGTATGAAAAGTTGCTTTGTGATTCCCACTAAAATAAGGTTTAAGCATCGAATGGATGTAGTAGGTTGGAAAGTTAGGATTTGGAAGTTAAAAGAGCATAAATTAAGTATATAAATATATGAATTAATATATGTGTAAATCTATACTCAGTATTTATGGTTATGCTAATCTAAGGCTTTAATGGGGGAATTATATCATGGGAATTGATGTGTTTTGAATTGGATCCTGAAAAAGATCGTGTGTAACGTTAAGGATGACAAGGAGTAGAGATACAGGTCGGACATGCAACCTGTAGGTTTGTCGGAAGGAACCCGTATTGGTGTTTCCCTACCTAGGTGGTAAACGGTTGCCCTGTTATGATAAGTACGCACAAAATGAATGATTTGCAATGCATGGTACCGAAAAGCCAATATCTTTGGGTTGAACGACGGATGATATGGTCGTGTCATTTGGAGGCACGGGTGGTTGGATAGCGGCTGAGTCACGATAACATGTATTTAAAGCTGCTAAGTTATATGATTAAATGTTAGCCTGAGGTTTAAACAACAGAGTCCTCGAGGACGGTGTGCTCCTTTATTTGCCATGCTGAGGGTTAAGAACCTAGATAATAAAAGAAAAGGAAATTGTCATGGTAGTATTGGAGGATTGGTTGAGGCGATGTGCGACGGCATAAGCTTACCAGATCAACGTAATCTCCGATCCCGAAGTGTCCACAGCTTCGGAGTTCATATAGTGGTGAGGTAATTCCCTGAACTAATCCCTGACGTGGAATAGAAAGGAATAGGACTTAAATTAATGAGAAGGAATGGAACTTTTTGTGATAACAAGTTTTGAAAAATTACACAATTTGTTTGCTTTTCTCTTCTTTGTTACTTAGCATTCACTAATTGGTATCCTATGATTTATGGAAAACCCAACAGGTGTCGGTGAGCCATCACAAGGACATTAATAATCCAGCCAACTAACATAATCATCCGACCAGCCATAATATCTTTATTCTGTAAGGTAGTTAGTAATCTTTTTGTGTGTTACTTCAGTTGATATACTTGTAAATGATTATAGTAAGATAATGTATCATGTGAACTTTATTTTGTGAATGAAAAGTGTTGAAGTACTTTCTTCTGAGTATTTTAATTACAGTCTATTTCTGAATGTTAGTTGTGTTTGTTGAATAAATTATTGTTGAGTAACCAGATCCGGATATGGGAGGATCCGACGGCCCGGAGGTGAGTGAATGTGTGACGAATCACAGGGTTCACTGACGTGTTTAGTCATATGCACCTAAGTAGGGTATTACACAAATTTCTCTATCAAAATAATTATAAAAGGAGAATTGGAAGAATAGAACTATAAGCAATAAAGAATCGGTAGACACTACGCGTCTTAGGTAAGTGGATGTATGACGAATCACAGGTTTCACTGACGTGCATAGCCACCCACACCTAAGTAGGGTGTTACACAGATTTCTCCTCGAACCACAACAGAAAACGAATCTGAAAGAATGATGAATAAAAAACAAAGCTTGGAAGAAAAAAGGATGAATCGAAAACCTAGCTTACGAAGCAAACTAATTAGAGGATCATGTATTCCTCCTCCTCGTTCTCCTGGCAGCGCTTCGCTAACGCTCCTTTCCCGCCTCCCACTCCTTCTCCCGACCTCTCAACCCTAGCTCCTGGGGTGGTGGTGGTAGTGAAAATCGTAGAGAATGAATGGGTGGGGGTATTTATAGGCTTCAGAAAACTGCTAACATGGTTAGAAAATCATGGTTTAGACTTTAACCGCGGTTAGCGGCCTATGGTTTTGGCCCATGGTTTTGGCCAAAACTTATCCAAAACTTAGGGCTTAAGTAAGAACATTTCAGAGGATTCTATATTCTCTAATAACGCTTAATTAACGCTAATCGTGATTAACTTTCTCTAATCACGATTTAACTTTCGCGGCTTACACTTATCTTTTGCTAACTATTGATTAGTGTTTGCTAATGGTCATTAGTAGTTTTTAATCTGTCATTAATTTCTTTAATCATGCTTAATTAGTATTAATGACAGTCATTACGGGTTAATGGCATCTTAATCCTCCTTACTTCTCTTTCTTCCAAAAATCATAACAAATCAAAACGAAGTCCGATTCATACGAAACAAATTCCGTTGGTTTTCTCTTGATGAGCTGGATCTTATGATATAGGATCCGAGAGATGCCAAGTTCAAGGCTTTTCAATTATAACAACCTTAAAGGAAGTATCGTCCTCGAGATTAGAAATGTAGACATAACAACGTTAAAGAGGATTGAAACCATAACAACCTTAAAGAGAATGAACATCATTTTATTTATAATGAACATTATACAGAATACATAGTGTTATCATTCAAACAAATAGGGGTATTTCTCTCTCATTTCTGCCTCAGGTTCCCATGTGGCTTCTTCAAACTCTTGGTTCCACCACAATATTTTAATTAGAGGCACCTCTTTATTCCTCATTTTGTATTTCCACAGGTAATTTTTGGTATGTCAAGTCTGGCTCAACATGTAAATCATCTTATCTTATCTTATGTTCTGGATCTTTAATGTAATTTCTCAGATTTGATACATGAAAAACATCATGTATTACCGAAAGATGTGGAGGATATGCAACTTTTCCAATCCGCTGAATGATTTCAAAGGGACCCACAAACCTGGGTGTAAATTTTCTACGCAAGCCAAACCTCAAAACTCCCTTCATAGGCGATACTTTGAGAAATACAAAGTCGCCTACCTCAAACTCAAGGTCTCTTCGCCTGGTATCACTCTAGCTTTTCTGGCAACTCTGGGCAATTATTAGTCTTTTTCGAGCAAGCTCTACAACTTCCCGTGTCTCCTGAAGCCTATCTGAATTGTAAAGGTTCTTTATCCCAACCTCTTGCCAACACAAAGTAGTACACCTATGTCCATATAGTGCTTCAAATGGTGCCATGCCAATACTTGTATGGAACTATTGTTGTAGGTGAATTCTGCAAGAGGCAAATATTTCAACCATGATCCTTTCCATTCTAAGGCACATGCTCGTAACATATCCTCTAAAATCTGAATCGTACAATCTGATTGACCATCTGTTTGTGGATGATATGTTGTGCTCAAGCATAGCTGTGTGCCTAAGGCTTTCATGAAGTTCTCCCAATAGTGTGAGGTGAATCGTGAATCTCGATCGGAAACTACTTCCTTTGGGATACCATGGAGGTGGATCACGTATGTAATATATAACTCAGTAAGCTGATCTGGAGTGAAAGATAAACTTATTGGAATAAAGTGTGCTACCTTGGTCAGATGATCTATTATAACCCAGGTACTATCTTTACCACCAGTCGTCTGAGGTAAGCTAGTAACGAACTCCATGGAAATGCTTTCCCATTTCCACTCAAGTGTAGGGAGGGGTTGTAATAATCCTGGTGGATTTTGGTATGAAGCTTTTACCTGTTGGCAAATGAAACATGAATTCACAAACTCGGCAACATCTTTCTTCATTCCCGACCACCAAAAGTATGAATGAATATTCTCATACATCTTCATAATTCCTGGATGAATAGATAATCTAGAGTAGTGTGCTTCCCGTAAGATGTCTTTCCTCAGTTCAGGTGTGTCTGGTACACAAGATCTGTGATGGTTATATAGTAACCCATCTTGTATCTGAAATCCCTCCATCTCATTCTTTTCAAGTTGTTGTCTCAAGTCTTTAAGGACTAGATCATCCTCCTGTCCTTTCTTTATTCTATCACAGATCTCTAGTTTGTATCGGTGAGGAATAGTTATAGTATCGGCACTACCACCAAATGACGCTGATTTTGCTAAAATCAGAGTTAATATGCTGAAAGGAGGTTTTGGGACCATATTGATATAAAATGTACATTGTACCTTAGTTTTTATTATTTAAATTATGTCATCTATTATATTTATATACTTTATTAATATTTTATTATTAAATTAAATAAATAAAATTTTAATTAGTTATTTATTTATTTATTATTTAATTATTAATTACTATTTATTTATTAAGATATTTAATTATATAAATAACTATATATTTAATTATTTAATTACTCAAATACTTATTTACTTATGTAATTAGTTATCTTATTATTTCTTAAATTAATTTGATCTAATTATTAAATTCATTAATTATTTAATTTTTTATTTTTTATTATGTTTTCCTCTCGTACGCCACATGCCCCCGCACCCTTATCCTTCTCCTTCTCCTTCCCTACAAGTCGTCGACCCTTCTTCCTATGCCTACTGATGAATCTCATATTCATCATACTAAAATTGGTCATTTAGGCTCTGTCCCCCATCATCCACTTGTAATTAATCATTAATAGAGCATTATTAGCCATCATGCATGTGTAAATAATATCTGCATTTCATCATGCATAAATTGCATTAAAAATCCCTTGTGTAAATTAGCCCAAAAAGCTGCTAACTTCTCATATTTTTAATTAATTCGTCCTAACTCCGATTGACCCCAAACCACCTCCATTGTGTAGATATTACTAACTTTATTAAATAAAAAATACAAAACATTTACTAACCCCAATAAGTGTCAAATAATCCCAAAGTCAAATTTCACATCTGACAGACTAAATTGAGCATATCTCCCACATACAGTGTTCGATTTTGGTCTACTCACTTTTAAAGTACTCCATATTCAAATATCTTCAAAACAAGACCAATTTCGTAAAATTCGGAGCTCATTTGTGAAAGTTGGGTTTTGGGCCTCTTTTGTGCATTTTAACTTTTTACTATTTTTGACTTGAGTTTTTATGTGCTCAATTAACCATTGTAATTTTATTTCTTCTTCATTTGTGTTCTTTGATGAAATTTTTATTAAGCGACGCAAAAATCCAAATCCTGATTAAAACTAAAATCAAAGAAACTGACCGAGTCCAAGTGTCCGTTGTCGGTCTGTACAAAAGTTGTGTGTTTCTTTCTTCTATTTTATTTTTCTATTTTCTTATCTACTAAAAATTCCAAAAAATAGGTTAATGTGTAATTAATTTTCTTGTATTTTATCGTATTTTTCTATAATTTTTATCCTCTCTAAAACCACCAAAAAAATACAAAACCCCAAAAATCAGGTATTCTATACACATGGAGTACCGCCAAAAATACCAATTCACACACGTGACCTCTTTTGCTCCCGGGTCCTTCATGAAAGTTGTAGATCTCGACGAGACAAACAATATTTGTGAAGGAAATTTTTCAATCTGAGGTCTCCTTTTATTTCTTTTCTATTTTTCTTTACCCTTGAATTTTGAAATTTTTTGGGATGCCACGTGGCAGCCCACTATCTCTCTCCAGGTCGCCCCCCCCCCCGGGTCACGTGATGCACACGTGACCCTCTTCTTCCTCCATCCAACCACGTGCAAAGCACGTGCCCTCCACCCCTGTCATCTCCCTTCCCAGCCGTTACCGCCCCACGCCGCCATCGCCTCCTCCTCGCCCGTAACGCTTGCGCGGCAGCCGTTCCCCTTCTCCAGCCATTATCTCCATCTTCCTATAAAAGCCTCCCCTCGCCGGCCGCAAAAACCCATCCGCCATATCTGAGAGGGTTTGGCCCAGCTTCCATCTCACAACTTGGTGACAGCAAGAGGGTGTTCGTGCGAAGGCGAGAACGACCATCACCCATCTCGAGGGCGTGATCCAGTGGCCAACCAAGCTACTGTTGCAGCTGCTTCCCGAACTGCTGCTTGAGCTTCGTGTTCCCTTCCGCCGAGAACCACTTGAAGCGAAGATCTCGGCTGAGCTTTTCAAGCTCCAACCATTTTCGGTGAACATCTCCAGGTCTACGCCTCCGCCCCCGCGTGCAAGGCTCTGCCACCTCCGCCTGCCGTCTCACCGACTCCGCCAGCGCCCCCACCGCGCTCGGCCGCTCAGTACTCCGCCCTCCGCCGTCATGCTTTTACTGCCCTCCGACCGCCTCGACCGCATGCGCCTCGCCGCCCCGCTCCTCCCTCTACGCAGACCAGCCCCGCCGCCTCCGCGCCACCCCTCGCGCCGTGTGTCGGCCGAGGTGCAGCACCACCGCCACCGCCGAGCGCGGCCACCGTCTCCGGGTTCCACCGCCACCGCCGTGCGCCACCACCGCCTCGGCTCCTCATCCCGCCTCTGACGCACAGGCACCGTTGGATCGGGCAGGAGGCCCTTGATCCAACAGCCCTAATCGAGCCACGCAACCCCCCCCCCCCCGAGCCTCAGCCCCAGCCTCGAGGCTCGAGGCCCCCGAAGCGCCAGACGCCGCCACGTAGGCTCGGGCATCCGAGTCTGAGCTCCGTTGCCCGGGCCTCCGCCTCGTCACCCGAGCCACAGCTTCGTCATCCGAGCCTGAGCCTCGGAACCCCCGAGCCTCTGCTCCGGGCCCGAACCTCAGGCTCGGCCACCCGAGCCTCACGTCCGCCACCGCCTCAGGGCGCACGTACAACGTGCGTGCGCGGCTGGGAAAATTGCACTCAAGCCCCCAAAAGTTTCTGAAATTGCAAAAATACCCCTGCCATAGGTAAATTACATCTGGGCCCCTCAAGTTTTTGTTAATTACAGATAAGTCCTCCCAGGGACCTCTTTGCAAGAAAACTTTATTTTTATTTACATTTTAGTCCCTGGAATTTCATTTTAGCATATCTTTTTCATACGGACTCCGATTTTAGCGTACAATATGTCATTTTGAAGCTATTTTCATGCTCTACAATTTAGCATAGCTTATGATCAGATCTGAGGGTGTTTACTAGATAGAATCATTTGTGAACCTTTGATGACATATGCAGCCTAAGTTTGACATATTGTGTCCTTTTAAGATATTCACGATTTGTTTTACAGGGCTTTGATTTATGCAATGATGAAATTGATCTCAGATATGAGGACTTAATTTTTGCAAGGGTTAAATGAAGGAGACTGAGTAGATGTATTGACTTGTGGACTGCAACTTTTCTTGAGAATAAAATTAGAAATATTTAAAGATAAAATCATTGCAGGATTAATATGAGATCTATTCACTCTTATTTGAACAATTGTTTATAACTCCCTAACCCTTAAAAAGACTAAAAAATACAAAAATGACTCAAAACCAAAACACATGTGTTTTTAACCCCTTAAAAATATCCTCAAAATACTTTTTATATAAATGACCTCTTTTGGCTTTTTGTCCAACATGAAACTTGTAGATCTCATCGAGACGAACAACTTTCATGTTTTTACTTTTTTCTAATTTTGCCTCTAACTATTTCTTTTGTATTTATCTTTATTTTCAGTTTTTCTAATTTTCTGATTGGGCCATGTAGCGCCTTCTGGGCCGCCCACGTGACCCGTCCTCCTTCCTCCACCCAGTGCTCTCCTGGGCCATCGGATCTGCTCTTCCTGTCCCCATCTAATCTGTCCATCTCCCACCGTCTGATCCTGTCTCTGATCAAATCTCAACCACCCACATCCGCCTAATCCACAACCGTTAGATTTCACCTCCTATCCTACGGCTCTCCGCGTGCCACGTCGCCCCTTCACCTCAACCGTCAATCCCAATTGTATCCTACGGTCCCCCGCACTCCACGTCATCCTCACAACCCTCGTCGTAGGATGAGATCCCAGATCTCATTCTAGCCACCCATCAGCATCTCAATCACCATCGTTCATCAAAATCCCTGATCGAATCTCACCCACACATAAACACCTTCATCCAAGCCGTTGAATCGCTAGATCCAACAGCTACTGTTCATCATCCACCTTCATCTCGTCCGTTACACCTCGCACGCACACCACCCCCTTCCGATTATAGCCATCACCCCCGACCTTCTCTATGCATCAAAACACTCCTCCACGTATCCCTATCTACCGCCTTCCTCGCGCCACCTTCACCATCCCCGTCTTCACTCCTCGATCACTCCCCCAGCCGTTCGAAAGGGCTCCACCCTAGCTTCCTCTGCTCTCCGGTGACAGCGGAGGGTGGTCTCGTCGAGGCGACGATGGACGTCGTCCCCCGGTGTGATCCATGGTCATAAGACCATGTTGCGGCTGCCCCGTGCGTTGCTGAGCATCGTGCCTTAGGCTGAGTATGACGTGCAATGACCCGAGCTCCAACGGAGCTCAGCCTAAGCCTCCCCGACCACCCGCTTCTCCACCTTGCTCCGATGAGGTGACTTTCCTTTTTATTTCTTCGAATTTTCCTGTCGCCTATCACCCCTTTCACCCTCCATTAAGCGACCAAACACCTCTGCCATACCGCCCTCATCAACGCCGACCACCCTCCTCTTCTCTAGAAGCTTCCCCACTCCGACTCCCCTTCTTCTCCCCTTCGCCGGAGAAGAAGCATATGAACACCGCCTCCCGTCACCTTGACGGCCTTCATTCGCTAACCATTCACTTGCACTCACTCGCACTTCGCTTCAGCTATTATCTAACGCATGCAGGTTCATCAATGGTCGGAGCATGCGCCGCCTTGTCGGTCTCGAGCTTTGTCACGACCCATCCCACTAGCCGAGACGAGCGTGACAAGTATTCTCATATCATTCCTTATCTTATTTAGAATGTCTATAAAAATTTCAGCAGCAACTCCTCTATAATATGAAGTTCTCCCAAAAATGATGACCTGTATAGAAATGATACAGTATCTACATACAATATCATTCTCCCAAAATCTCACCATATGAACAGCATCATTTGCATCAGTCAAAGTCCATATCGAACAGCCATATATACATAATATCCACAATATCATAACAATTGTTATGTATACAAAACAGGAATTCCACCACACTGTCTCAATTGATTCATATTTTATTTTTTCTGTCAAAATTTCCCATGTCATACATAACCTTACCTAGACGATCCAAAATCTTCTCCAAAAGGTCAAAAATGCTATGACCGCAACAACCTCCAACTATATCAGTGACGTCCTCAAGCCTCCTACGAGTTCTGTTCAGGCATAATAATAAGCAATAGAGTGGTGAGTCTAAACCCGAATAAAGAGTTTAGACCCAGTGAATGGTCCAAACCTTAAAATGAAATTACGATCTTTCCACGTAACAAAATAACTTGATTGTACTGGAAAATGTACTACTTAAATGTAAGTTTCATAATGTTGAACGCATAGTAATTCTAAGCAGAAACTATAAAATGACAACTGAAATAAAAGAAATTTGCTTGCATAAAAATAACATTATAAACAAGATTCTTTTTCTCCAACGAACAACATATTTTTAATTCATACGAGCATAAATATGCACCATCATTCCCGTCTAATCTTACTGAGTCCATGAACCATACTGCCAGGGAGATGTTACTCATCCCTTAGCCTACATACATATTGCCTAGGCAAGCGAACTTAACCTAGGTCCTTATCTTATTGTCATACGCGCAGACGACCCCAAAGGTCAGAAACACCTCGTATACGGCCCAAAGCCTATGTGTATACGGCGTGCGGGCTCAAAGCCCTCTTACTTGTTCATGACTTTTCTTCTAGGTGGAGCTAGTGTGCACATTTTCAAAGCATAAATGATATTCTTCATATTGCCATATGTAAATCATAAAATTCTCTAATATTGCATATACACCTAAACAAATGGCTAATTTTGCAATAATAATACTACCACCACTAATTTTGCCATAGAACATAGTACAAAGCATACTTAAAAGCTAAGGGCGCAAAAAAAGAATTGTAACCACTTACAATGATTTATTTATCGTAAAGAACATCATAAGCATAAACATCTCATAAAATTACTGCTGTGAAACTTAACGAAAACTAAATATTTGTCATAGAAAATATGATTTGGAACCATTCACCTGATAGCCTAGATATAATCTAGTATCTACTTTGGCTTTAGAAAGGATCCTTCATGTTGAAAGTATCCCCTAACAATACAAAATATGCTTACCTAGTAAGATCATGTCAATTAATAACACTTTGTGCATGTTGGTCAATAATTTCTTTAAAAACCATGGATATGATTCTGTCACGTGCTTAGCTTATGTTATCTTATTTTACAACACACTGACTATATTGTTATGCCTATAAAATAAAAATATTACGTTGTCACTAACAACTTAAACTTGATATGTTTATGGCATAATAGTATGTATATATGTATATGCATAGTTGGATAATAGAGTATTGTTACTGTCAATAATCCTGAAAACAAGTGAGATAATTATTCATTCCTAATTGAATACAAAAACTATTGCTGAGAGAAGCATTCTCCACCGTTGATTTAGCATTTCTAACTTTAGCATAATAAATTTTCATTATCCATAATACACGTTAAAAATGTATTAGATAACCATTTAATGGATTGATATTCCCTCACTTAATAATTGTATTAACCTCCGGCAGTTAAACAAAATTATCCCTAACTGTCAACCTTAACTTTTGTATAAACAATAAAGTTACTAATATTACATATAAGAATATGAACCTTTGATATGTCTTTATATCTAATTTTCATTCTCATGTAATCTTCATTGGACGTGTGTTGTATTAATAGGTGATGTACCTATCTCGTTTTCATCATGTGATGGTTGTTGTACTTATACCATAAGAAGTCAAGTTCATCCTGCATGATTATCTAAAGTATAACTGTGTGATCCACAAATAGAGATAAACGAGGATCTTACCTAAGCTTTATCTGTGATTCATTCCCTCTCCAGGTTCTCACGCAGAATCTTCATCGAGCTATGCTCGTTTTTCTTTTATTTGAAGCCCGTTGCCATACAACGTTTTAAACCCTCGCTACTTTTAGCAAGAGAGTGGTTGTCCCTAAATGTAACACCTCAAGCTTCTCAAAACTTCGAATTAACATCTCGCTGCCACGAGGTTTTCCATGCATCATATAATTTGAGCCTTCACATTAGGGGATAGATATAATGGGCATTTGCATTGTCAACCCTTCTATAACCTAAATATTAACGTAACACCCATACAACTCCTACGTGGAAATCATTCACTCTCCCTTTTTCATTTTTTTTTCTGGAATGGGAATAATACTTAACATTTTTTGTTATTATATAATTATATAATATATATTAATGCCTTTAAAGATTTACTAAATTCTTAAGAATTTATTGTATATTCTTAATTTAGAATAGAATATTACAACTCTCCCCTACTTAAAAGAATTTCGTCCTCGAAATTTACGTACCTATCTATGAGAAGAGATACGGATACTGAGATCTCATTTCATCCTCTCTTTCCCATGTTGCTTCCTCCATAGCATGACTTTTTTATAATACTTTGACCAGACGAATCTCCTTGTTTCGCAGTTCTTGAACCTTATGATCTAATATTTGCACAAGATTTTCTTCATATGATAAGTCTTCTTTCAGTTCTACTTGTCGGGGTTCCATCACATGTAATGGATCTGGAATATATATTTCTTAGTGTAGAAATATGAAAAACATTATGAATCAGTGCCAACTCTGGTGGAAGTAACAAATGATATGACACCTGACCGATTCTTTGAATTATTTCATAAGGTCTGATATACCTTGGAGCAAGCTTTCTTTTCTTGCCAAATCTTAGAAGACCCTTCCAAGGAGAAACTCTTAAAAATACTTGATCACCAACTTCAAATTCTAAGTCTCGTCTTCGTTTGTCAGCAACGCTTTTCTGTCGACTTTGTGTTGTTTTCAAATGTCTTTTTATTTCATATATTTTCTCACTGGTAGACTGGATCAATTCAGGACCGAGTAGTTTTCGCACTCCAACTTCAGTCTAGTACGCAGGCGTCCTACACATTCTACCATACAAAGCTTCATATGGGGCCATGTTGATACTAGAATGGTAGCTATTATTATAAGCAAATTCCATAAGTGATAAGTGATCATCCCAGCTGCCTTTGAAACTCAAAGCAGAAGCACGGAGCATGTCTTCTAATGTTTGAACGGTGCGTTCCGATTGACCATCTGTTTGTGGGTGAAATGCAGTGCTAAAATTTAATTTTGTACCCAGTGCTTTCTGCAAACTTGGCCAAATTTTAGAAGTAAATCTAGGATCTCGGTCTGAGGTTATTGTAACAGGTGCTCCATGCAACCGGATTATTTCATCAACAAATAATTTGCCTAACTTTTCAAGCGTATACTTCACATTAGCTGCAATAAAGTGTGCAGACTTGGTTAATTGATCAACAATGACCCATATAGCATCATGGTTTCTTGAACTGCGAGGAAGTCCCGTGATGAAATCCATTGCAATGTGCGCCCATTTCCATTCGGGAATCGGGAGAGGTTGCAGCATACCCAGTGGTCTCAAGCGTTCTGGCTTAACCTGCTGACATATTATACATTTAGCAACAAAATCGGCTATTTGCCTTTTCATTCCAGGCCACCAATAGACATCTTTAAATGCTCTATACATTTTAGTGCTTCCTGGATGCATGGCATATAGGGAATTATGTGCTTCTTCCAAAATTTTTCTTTTTATTTCCAAAGAATTCGGAACACATAGCCTTTATTTAAAATGCAAGACCCCTTGCTCATCCAGACTATATTATAGGTTGTCTTCGGTCTTGACTTTTTCTATCATCTCCAAAATTTTGGTGTCGTGTAACTGGGATGCTTGAATTTCATTATAAAGTGTTGGCATTATTTGCAAATTTGCTAAAAGTGCTCCGTGATCATCGATAGACAACTTCGTCCTTAATGATATCAATTGTTTCAAACTACTTTCATTCCTCAGATAGTTCAGCCTTCCACTGGACTTTCGGCTCAAAGCATCTGCAACTACATTTACTTTTCCTGGGTGGTAATCAATTATACAATCATAATCTTTGATTAGATCTAACCATCTTCTTTGTCTGAGGTTTAATTCCTTATGTGTAAAAATATACTTTAAACTCTTGTGATCCGTAAAAATCTGACAGGTTTCACCATATAAATAGTGCCTCCAAATCTTGAGAGAAAATACAATTGCCGCTAATTCTAAATCATGAGTAGGATAGTTCACTTCATGCATTTTAAGCTGCCTAGAAGCATAGGCAATGACTTTACCATGCTGCATAAGAACACATCCTAACCTTTGATGCAAGGTATCACTATATACCACATATCCTCGGCTTCCAGATGGTAGGCCAAGAATTGAGGCTGAAGTCAAACGACTTTTGAGTTCTTGAAAACTCTTTTCGCAGTCATCATTCCATACAAATTTCACATCTTTTCTGGTTAGTTTAGTTAATGGAGCTGCAATAATCGAGAATTTCTCGACGAACCTTCGATAATATCCTGTGAGTCCAAGAAAACTTCGAATTTCTGTAACATTGGTCGGGCGCTCCCAATTTATGACATCTTCAACTTTAGCAGGATCCCCCGAGATACCATATCCAGAAATAACATGTCCTAGAAAGTTCACTTTATGTAACCAGAATTCACATTTGCTTAATTTGGCATATAGTTTGTTTTCCTTCAAAGTACTCAACACAATTCTTAGGTGCTCTTTATGATCATCTTTATTGTTGGAGTATACTAGGATATCATCAATGAATACAATCACAAATCTGTCTAAATAAGGATGAAGGACACGATTCATTATATCCATAAAAGCAGCTGGTGCATTTGTCAACCCAAATGGCATTACCAAGAACTCATAGTGTCCATAACGTGTACGGAAAGCAGTTTTGGGAATGTCTGTCTCATTGATTTTCAATTGGTAATATCCTTATCTCAAATCAATAATTGAGAATATAGAAGACCCTTGTAGCTGATCATATAAATCATCTATACGAGGCAGAGGATAATTATTTCGGACAGTCACCTTGTTTAGCCTTCGATAATCAATGCAAAGCCTGAGAGTTCCATCTTTCTTCTTAACAAAAAGAACACGTGCCCCCCCCCCCCCACGAAGATATACTAGCTCGAATAAAGCCCTTATCTAGTAGTTCTTGTAATTGAACCTTAAGCTCTTTCAGTTCAGCTGGAGCCATACAGTATGGTGAAAGGGCTATTGGTGTTGTATTTGGAACCAGATCTATTGTAAACTCAATTTCCCTGTCAGGGGGTAATCCTGGAAGTTCATCTGGAAAAACCTCTGGAAAATCTCTCACTACAGGAATACTTTCTAATAAGATAGTTTGAGCTTCCATATTGTAAATAAAAGCAACAAAGGCTAAGCAACCTTTTCTAATTAACTTCTTGGCTAATTAAGCAGAAATAACACAAGGAGTATATAATCTTCTCTCACCATAAAAAGTGAATTCTTTTTCTCCTGGCTTTCGGAAAGTGACTTCTTTCTTGTGACAATCTAGCACTACATGGTATGAACTCAAGCAGCCCATTCTAACTATAATGTTGAACTCTCTCAACTCCATAGGAATTAGATTCACATGAATCTCATGTTCATTGATCCATAATGAACAATCTCGAAAGACATATTATACAATTTCAGAATCTCCCTTGGGTATGGATATTAACAAAGTATGCTCTAATGAATCTAGTTGTTTATCAGCATATTTTGAAAAAGTGCGAGAAATAAAAGAATGACTGGTTCCCGAATCAATAAGAGTATGTGCATCTTTATTAAAAATTATAGTAATACCTGAAACTACATCCTCTCTAGACATAGCCTCTTGCAGTGTCATGTTAAAGGCTTTTCCCTGAACATGTGTCTTGTTAGCTTTGCCATCCTTCAAATTGCCTCCTTTCTTTTCGACTGGAAATTCTATGGTTGCTTGTTGCTTTCCTTGCTGGAATGATTCCTTGATTTTTGTACCACTCTGAACTAGATCACGGCAATTGTGCCTCAAATGACCAATCTTTCCACAGTTATAACATATCTTTAAACCCTTTAGACATTCTCCAATGTGACTTTTTCCACATGTATTGCACATGGGATACGTTTGATAAGGACCGCTGGACTTTCCTTCAACTTGGCTTGGTTGATTTCCTTTCCATCCTTGTGTAGGTCTTTGAAATTTATTTGAGTTCTCAGCTCCCCTAGATATTTTATTTCCATGGCCTCTCCAGTTCGACCATTCTCCTCTCCTTTTTCGTAAATTTTCATTATTTCTTCTCCTTTCTTGAACCAATCGTTCTGCTCTTGTGGCTGCTTTCACCAGCTTCGCATAGACAGTATACCTTCTAGTAGATATCATGGATCTAATATCAAGGTGTAACCCGTCTTCGAAACGTCGGCACTTGTCCTCTTCTTTCGCCACCAGTTCAGGATAAAATTGAGACAACTCTAAAAATCTCTTTTCATATTCTACCACAGATAATCCTCCTTCAGTTAAAAACAAAAACTTGCATCTACGCTCTTCTTGATAAACCCTTGGATAGAAATGGTCATTAAATTCAGTCTGAAATAATTGCCAAGTATGGGTAGCAGGGTCTAGATATTTATTCATGACAGATTTCCACCAATCATAAGCACTTTCTTTAAGAAGAAATGCCGTATACTTCAGCTTTTGATCATCCGTGTATTCCATCAAAGTGAGTACCCTTTCTGTCTGCTCAAATCAATTTCTAGCTTCCTTTGGGTTAACTTTCCCTTTGAAATGTTGCGCTCCAAGTTTAAGGAGATGTTCATATGGTAACTGATGTTCGTATACATGTGATCGAATAGATTGTGCAGCCATTGAACCCAATGTCTGAGCGATCAATTCTAGTGTATCTTGTAAGCCATTATTCGATGTCTCGTTCCTATTGTGAGGATCTGGTGCATTCCTAAAAGGTTCTGCAGCCATCACTTCCTAAAATAAAGAACATATTATTTAGAGATCCAATAAATATTCTAAATAAGTCTTGATCGTTGAAATCTTATAGCCTCTATAACATGACAATCACAAATCCAAATCATTTCCTTTAATTCCCTTGTAAGTCCAATTCATAATTTAATAATATTTCCCCACGCCTTCAGATCCCATTTCAAATTCACAATATGAATCAAAATCCAAAACCTTCGCTCTGATACCAAAAGTTGTCACGACCCATCCCACTAGCCGAGACGAGCGTGACAAGTATCCTCATATCATTCCTTATCTTATTTAGAATGTCTATAAAAATTTCGGCAGCAACTCCTCTATAATTTGAAGTTCTCCCAAAAACGCTGACCTGTATAGAAATGATACAGTACCTACATATAATATCATTCTCCCAAAATCTCACCATATGAACATCATCATTTACACCAGTCAAAGTCTGTATCGAACATCCATATATACATAATATCTACAATATCATAACAACTTTTATGTATACAAAACAGAAATTCCACCACACTGTCTCAATTGATTCATATTTCATTTTTTCTGTCAAAATTTCCCATGTCATACATAACCTTACCTAGACGATCCAAAATCTTCTCCAAAAGGTCAAAAATGCTATGACCACAACAACCTCCAACTATATCAGTGACGTCCTCAAGCCTCCTATGATTCATGTTCAGGCATATCTTTAATAATAATAAGCAATAGAGTGATGAGTCTAAACCCGAATAAAGAGTTTAGACCCAGTGAATGGTCCAAACCTTAAAATGAAATCATGATCTTTCCACGTAACAAAATAACTTGATTGTACTGGAAAATGTACTACTTAAATGTAAGTTTCATAATGTTGAACGCATAATAATTCTAAGCAGAAACTATAAAATGACAACTGAAATAAAAGAAATATGCTTGCATAAAAATAACATTATAAACAAGATTCTTTTTCTCCAACGAACAACAAATTTTAATTCATACGAGCATAAATATACACCATCATTCCCATCTAATCTTACTGAGTCCATGAACCATACTGCCAGGGAGATGTTACTCATCCCTTAGCCTACATACATATTGCCTGGGCAAGCGAACTTAACCTAGGTCCTTATCTTATTGTCATGCGTGCAGACGACCCCAAAGATCAGAAACACCTCGCATACGGCCCAAAGCCTATGTGTATACGATGTGCGGGCCCAAAGCCCTCTTACTTGTTCAGGACTTTTCTTCTAGGTGGAGCTAGTGTGCACATTTTCAAAGCATAAATGATATTCTTCATATTGCTACATGTAAATCATAAAATTCCCTAATATTGCATATACACCTAAACAAATGGTTAATTTTGCAATAATAATATTGCCACCACTAATTTTGCCATAGAACATAGCACAAAGCATACTTAAAAGTTGAGGGCGCAAAAAAAAAAAAGAATTGTAACCACCTACAATGATTTAGTTATCGTAAAGAGCACCATAAGCATAAACATCTCATAAAATTACTGCTATGAAACTTAACGAGAACTAAATATTTGTCATAGAAAATATGGTTTGGAACCACTCACCTGATAGCCTAAATCCAATCTAGTATCTACTTTGGCTTTAAAAAGTATCCTTCATGTTGAAAGTATCCCCTAACAATACAAAATATGCTTACCTAGTAAGATCATGTCAATTAATAACACTATGTGCATGTTGGTCAATAATTTCTTTAAAAACCATGGATATGATTCTGTCACGTGCTTAGCTTATGTTATCTTATTTTACAACACACTGCCTATATTATTATGCCTATAAAATAAAAATGTTACGTTATGACTAACAACTTAAACTTGATATGTTTATGGCATAATAGTATATATATATATATAACTTGATATGTTTATGGCATAATAGAGTATATATATATATATATGCATAGTTGGATAATAGAGTATTGTTACTGTCAATAATCCTGAAAACAAGTGAGAGAATTATTCATTCCTAATTGAATACAAAAACTATTGCTGAGAGAAGCATTCTCCACTGTTGATTTAGCATTTCTAACTTTCGCATATTAAATGTTCATTATCCATAATACACGTTAAAAAAATGTATTAGTAACCATTTAATGGATTGGTATTCCCTCACTTAATAATTGTATTAACCTCCCGTAGTTAAACAAAATTATCCCTGACTGTCAACCTTAACTTTTGTATAAACAATAAAGTTACTAATATTACATATAAGAATATGAACCTTTGATATGTCTTTATATCTAATTTTCATTCTCATGTAATCTTCATTGGACGTGTGTTGTATTAATAGGTGATGTACCTATCTCGTTTTCATCATGTGATGGTTGTTGTACTTATACCATAAGAAGTCAAGTTCATAATGCATGATTATCTAAAGTATAACTGTGTGATCCACAAATAGAGATAAACGAGGATCTTACCTAAGCTTTATCTGTGATTCATTCCCTCTCCAGGTTCTCACACAAAATCTTCATCGAGATATGCTCATTTTTCTTTTATTTGAAGCCCGTTGCCATCCAATGTTTTAAACCCTCGCTACTTTTAGCAAGAGAGCGGTTGTCCCTAAATGTAACACCTCAGGCTTCTCAAAACTTCGAATTAATAGCTCAATGCCACGAGGTTTTCCATGCATCATATAATTTGAACCTTCACATTAGGGGATAGATATAATGGGCATTTGCATTGTCAACCATTCTATAACCTAAATATTAACGTAGCACCCATACAACTCCTATGTGGAAACCATTCACTCTCCCTTTTTCAAATTTTTTCGGAATGGGAGTAATACTTAACATTTTTTGTTATTATATAATTATATAATATATATTAATGCCTTTAGAAAAATTTACTAAATTCTTAAGAATTTATTGTACATTCTTAGTTTAGAATAGAATATTACAAGCTTCCTCTCCGACAACACCTCTCCTCCTCACCATTTCTGACGTCGACGGAGCTCCGCCTGGTCCCCACGAGCTTCTCCAGGAGCTCAGCCATCTTCATCGACCATCAGGCTACCCCTCGGGGCTCGGTGGAGCTTTACATGGCTCGCTGGAGCCCTTCCTCCTTCGGCAGCCAGCGGTGGAAGAAGAAGACACACGCGTTTTCCGATCATCTGGATCGGACGGCTGTGATGAAGACACGTGGTGACCCGAGCCTCCAGCCACACCTATAGGCTTGGGTCCATCGAACCTCGCTCGGAGCCGCAGTATGAAGCCACGTGTCCCGAACCAGAGGCGCCTCCCTAGTCTAGGCCCCTCACATGCACCGCACGTGAGGGCTTGGGTATTTTACAAAGAAGACCTTGACACTTTTTGTATTTGCACTTTGATCCCCAGGCACGTGCTTTATGTGCGTGCCTGGGTAATTTACAAGGAGGCCCTCGCAGGTTTCAATAATTACAAAAAGGACCCTACGCGCATGGAAAAATTACAACAAGGCCTAGGCGGTTTTTGAAAATTACATTTAGGTCCCTCTGGGTACCTATTTGTAATATTTATCTTTTTATTTTCTTACATTTTATTTATAATTATGTCCCTGGATTATTTTCTTCATAACTTAAGCATAGTAGGTCCAAATTGCATGATTTTAGTGTCGTTTTGATCCTTGTTTCTTCATCTACATCATGGCATGTTTAATTTTCTCTTCTGCCACCATTTTAAATAAAGTGAATTTTTTATGTTAGATGATGACTCTTACTCCAATGCCTTGTCGTAGAATAGATATTTTCTCACATTGTTATGCTCAAAATGACCCTGATTTGAATCTAATTTTTGTTGCTCAATTTAAGTGATCTTTTCAGGCATTTTTGTAATCCCTTATTCTGCAAGTAATTAATCTTTGCATTACTCTCTCGCATGATTTTATAATTGCATAAAAATCAACTAAAAAATGCATGCATCATACATTGCATTGTGATCTACATTCTAACTTGTGCATCTGCATGGAGACCTGTAATTGAGAATTAATTCACATTTGCTCCTAATTAATTGAAATTCAATAAATAGATAGAGCAGTTGTGTCCCTGTGTTCGACCTTGGTACACTTGCAAAGTATAAATACTCCACAACATTCAAACGATTGTGGTTCTTGCTGAACCAAATTTGTCTCCTATACTACGACAATTTTAGATTATTAAAGAGGCAAATTTGACATTCTTCAAATGGCATCGTTGTCGGGGATACGTCTCAACTTTGTTTACTTTTTTAATTTTGATTTATTTCTGTGTTGAATATTTTCAAGATTCACATGTCCTCCTTTCATGCATTATCTTTGCATCATTTCTGCTGATTTAATTTCTCTTTATTTTTGTAACACTATCTTTTGTGGTAGGGCCCATGAAAATCGAGGAGGCTTTATCTCCATGGAGGCATGGAGTTGGGAGCTCTGAAGAGACCGCAAAAGACTTGGTGGAGAATTTTTAGGATTTATTATCAGCTCGCTTGCATTTTGCATCTTGTAAAAAAATTGTGTTGCATGTGCATTTTTGACAATCCTCATTAGAGGGCTTGCATTCTGTAAAAAAAAGGTAGATCACTAGATGATCTACCCCCCCCACAGACACACACACTTGCACAGATACACTCACCCCCCTCCTCCTCTCTGTATATTTCACAATCTCTCTCTCTCTCTTTGTATATTTCACATCCCTCCATCTGCCTCCTAGCAATTTGTAAAAATACAATCCCCCACCCCTTTGTATCATAATTAATCCTCCAAATACAGATTCCACCCCCCCTCAGGCAGATACTTTACTAAGGCTAAGTATAGAGGGACCCGCATATTCATCCATCCCTCGCGATGCCTTCTTATACTTGGGTCAATTTTTGACTTAAGTATAGGGGGACCCTCCTCCTCAGTTCTGCTATATCACCCTATATTTAACCGAGCCATGGCTTCATATCACTTGTGCAATGAGGACATAGCAAAAATTAAGTATAGGGGGTATATTGTATAATACTGTATATTTACTTTAGCCATAGCTCGTATTTGTAAAAAAATCCTGTAAAAATATTTTCTTAAAACTGAGGGATTAATTTGTGTAAATAACCCTTTTTCAAAAAACAATCCATAAAAATTTGAAAAATTAAAAACCTTTCTTTGAATTAGACTCTGACTACTAGGCTTAGTAGATACTTTCAGTGAGGGAACCTCGGTCTTCCTTAGCAGAGTGGGTGGTTTAGAGGACACTGTATATGGCTCCATCCTCAAGTAACACGGGTCCGTCTAAAGCCCCGTACTTACACCCATACTGGCTGAGAGTAGATACTTTTATTTGAGCCTGGGCCAGTCATTGTCTCTCCAAAGAATTAAAAAAAGTTTGAAATCTATAAAAAATATGCAAAAACAAAAATCACACAAAAATCACTGAGGAGTTGTTGTATTCCTTACACAATCACATTCACTCAAGGCTTGGGGATTTTTTAGGACACGGGATTTCTGTGATCTAAAGAGTCTGAGTTAACATTTTTAGTCATTAGGGTTTTTAAATTTAATTATCCACACTTCCCTAGTTTGAAAGATTTGAGCGCTATATTGCACTCTTAATCTCTACCTTCAAAAGAATATGACCAGCACAATCACTTTCATAACTGCATGATTGATGAGATGAGTTGAGATATCACTTGAGGAACTAGGACTAGAGATTTGAGTTTAGACCCTATCTAATGATATTCAAGGATGGGATAAAGTTAATGAAGGCTCTAGAAAACCTGAGTGTCAGCAGAACCCTAGCCAGTATGTGGACAAGTTTATATGCTATCTCTTTGATATCTACCTATGTGCGGGGTTGTGATGAAACTTAATGATAATTGTTGATCAGTGTGCACGAACTTTTGTAAAAGCAGGGGAGCTAGCCAACAAAAGAAAAGAAAAAGGAATGTCAAAGAAAAGCTCTATCATCCAAAGTAAAAATTACAAAAAGAGCTTCCACCAATGGCGAGCACTTCCAAACATTTTCAAAGTGTCCACTTGGACCAAGCGCTAATTAGGACTGAGGAGTTGGGATTTTACCATAATAGGGCTCTACATCATAAGCGATACAAGTCTGGGTGTCGAAGGTATCTTAGATACTCAAAAGAGACACACCTCGGTGTATTCCCAGAAAGACAATTGCAGACGACTCCAAATTCTCTTGACGGACACATTGATCAACAAGCTAAAAATCTACTTGCGTTGAGTAAAAAGGCACTTGAGAGGCCCTTTGTTCCAACGTGAGGGAGAGAAAAATAGACACAATCCTATGCCCTCCATCATTTGGCCATCCATCTACATTGATCAACAAGCTAAAAATCTACATGTGTTGAGTAAAAAGACACTTGAGAGGCTCCTTGTTCCAATGTGAGGGAGAGAAAAATAGACACAATCCTATGCCCTCCATCATCTGGACATCCATCTACATTTCAAGTCTGACGAACTAAAGAGACGGTTGACTGAAGCAAGAATAGACTTATTCCCTAGTATTGTGGATGAGGTCTAGAGGAGAGTCTCTTGGATTGAAACTTCGAGTGATGCCTCGACTTGACTCTCATGAAATGCAGTACACTTAATTTCATATCCTTATGTTATATGTACAAAAAGAGAGTCTGATAATTAGAGAGGTTGGATTCCTTCTGACTAGATCTTAGATAAGCTCAGAATTTTAGGATCACTTAAATTAAGGGTCTTCGAAAGATTAAGCCTTGAAATCTCCACTTACACGGTCATGAATTAATCTGACTCCTTCATTCTTTAGATGCTCGAGGACGAGCATAGTTTAAGTATAGGGGTATGATGAATCTCGAATTCATCATGCTAAAAGACAATAATTAAACCCCTGGATTAATCAATCTAATAAAATTCACCAATAATTCCTCATTATTACATTGTATATATTGTGCATAATTAATCTATAAATAATCGTATATAATAACTATTATCTATTTTGTAATTATTTTATAAGTAAAAACCCCTAAAAATTAAGTTGAAGAATTGTCTATAACTCCCTAACCCTTAAAAAGACTAAAAAAATACAAAAACAACTCAAAACCAAAACACATGTGTTTTTAACCCCTTAAAAATACCCCCAAAATATTTTTTGTATAAATGACCTCTTTTGGCTTTTGTCCAACATAAAACTTGTAGATCTCATCGAGACGAACAACTTTTATGTTTTAGCTTTTTCTTAATTTTGCCTCTAACTATTTCTTTTGTATTTATCTTTATTTTCAATTTTTCTAATTTTCAGATTGGGCCACTGATAATTAGGAATTTCTAACAATCTAGTATTCCACACAAGGCGGGAACACAAAGGTCGCTGCAGTGACTGCTAAAAATCCCTAATTAATCAACAATTAACCCACACAATAGATATCAAGAAATGACAAGCAAATGGTGAAGCTAAAATTTATTTTTAACTCTACACACAAGGTGTATAGAAGCAAGTATGCAGAGAGTTCGAACACAGGGAGCAAGGCAGGGTAGATCAAACAGGTGTGTGTGTGTGTGTGTGTGTGTATGTTTGTGTGTGTGTGTGTGAAAGTGATGTGTTGTCTACACTATGCAATGCAAGTATTTTTGTGGGTTTTTAAAGTGTTTAATCTTTTATTTTTTTTAATTTTTTAATTTTGTATTTTGATTTTTAATTTTCTGGTTTTTTTTTATTTTTATATATTTTATATTTTTTATTTTCTTTTCAATATTGGAATATATAAACTATGTAATAAAAGAGGTGATAAAATATTTATAAAAATATGCAAAATGCTCAAAAATTCAGAAATAAAATATTTTTGGTCTTTTTATGAATCTTTACTGTTTTTGTGATTTTTGGGTATTTTTCAGAATCTTTTTGGTATTTTTAAAAGTGAAAACAAAGGAAAACAGGGAATAAATCACTGGCTGAACTTAAAATGGGAAGGAAAAATATCAGATGATATCAAAATTTTCCCAAATTAGTTTTAAAACAAAGAGAATAAAATATAGAACCTACAGGACCTGAGTTTGGATTTTTATGAGTTTTGTAGAATTTTTTAGATTTTTTTGAAGTTTTTAGGTGTTTTCTAATTTTTAAGGTTTTTCTTTTGAAATTTTTAGTGATTTTTGGATTGACACTAAAATAGGATAAAATAGGCAATAGGTAATTTTTTTGGAATTTTTCAAAGTGTTTTAATATTTTTTGGTATTTTCTAAACTAGACAATAGCTAAAATGCATGTTTTTGATTTTTAATAAATATAAAAATGCAGTAAAATGCAAATGCAAAAATAGGGCATGAAAGTGCAAGTTGACAGGAGCTTAAGTTGAATTTTTGGGAATTTTTTGAATTATGCCTTAAATAAATAGAGCAAGCACACAAAAATAATTCAGCCTGGCAGGGGTATATGTGCAAATATCTAAAACATCCAGGGCATAGTTGCAATTTACCACAAAATATAACACTGAATATTTAATTTTATGGACCAATCACAAATATTCAAACCCGTAAGGGTACAGGTGCAAAATGTCCACCATGGCGCGTGACTTGCACGCGCCTAGGAAGGACTCAACTGTAATTTCAAAAATGCCCGAGGGCATACATGCAATTATCCCAAAAATTTAACACTTGATATTTAATTCCCTAGATTGAAACAAAATACAAAATCGGGCGAGGGCCTCGCTGCAAAAAGGCCACGCTCCTCATGTGCAAGGGCACGTGAGATGACGTGGTCGAGGACCTTGCTGTAAATAAGAGAAAGTGCGAGGGCTTCTAAGCAAATATTACAACAATATTTAACGGCCGATGAATGTTTTGATGTTAATTCATAAATACAAAAAGGCGCTGGGGAAGATGTGCAAAATACCCAACGGGATCGAATCGAACGACGCCAGAGATTTCACTTGCCACGTATTGTTGCTTGGACGCCCGATACCGCTTCGTCGGCGACGACTGCGATTAGATCTGGTGGGGTTGATCAAATGGCTTGGGAACGACCAAGATCCAACGACGGCTGCGCTATGTGTGGGAAACGCCTTGATCGGACGGCTGGAGACGTGGGAGGATGAACAAAGAAGAACTCCGGCCAGGCGAAACTCTCTGAGCTCCTCCTCTGATCTCCGGCTGACTTGAAGCTCGCAAAATAGCGCTATCCCTTCCTGTAGGGTTCCTCTCTCTGCTGGAGTGGCCAAAAAGCCCCGACGTTGGTCGGAGGGCTTGCAGGAGGACGGCGGAGCTTTAGAGCTCCAAGGCCCTCCGGCGAACCTCCAAAAGCACCCAGCTGCTGCTTTGACTCACGTACCTGCACCAAAAAGTTACTCCCTCAAGGGCAAAATGCCTCGAGGGTTGGGGGAACCACTGGGGGCGACGATGGCGAAGATGGTGGTCGTCGCCGGAGGAGCGCTCCGGCGAAGATGGCTATGATGCGCGTTGATCGATGGAACTTAGCGATTAAGGGTGCGAAAGATTCCTATAATGACAGAGAATAAAAGGAGCAAGAAAAAGAAGGAAATGGATACCTCAAGGGGGCAGGACTCGAGGTTGAGATACCTCAACGGCGAGGCTCGCCGGAGGTGAGGAACGCGCCCAGAACAATCGATGCTCCTCCGCTTTGAAGGTGGGAACCTAGAGCTGTCACCTCCAGGCTTCTAACTCGAGCAAAAGGGGGAGCAATTCTGGATGAAGTGCGGTTCGAAATTCAAAAGAAAATTGGAGGTGGGTTATATGGGGTTGACGGACAATGGAGGAAGAACGAGGCACAGCGATGAGAACAGTGATCCTTCGACCGAGGTTGCATCAGGGCGGGCATGCCCATTGATCGAGGATCAAAAGCCAAGAAGATGCTAGCACGAGAGGATGCAAGAATAGGCCTCGAAAAAATTGAGAAAGAGGGGTCAAACCCAGGTCTGACACGGGCTACAGGACCTAGGCCAGACAGTTGACCGAGGTCAACTGCGACTGCCCCCTGGTTGGTCCACGTGGACCAACCAGGAAAAAGGTCCTAAAAAAGATGTAAAAATTCAATTAAAAATCGCAAATGATTTTATTAATTTTAGGTTATAAACTAAAAAATATTTATTATTTTATGTAGTATTTTAGTCTGATTTTTAATTATTTTTATGAGTTATATTTTTACAAGTTTATTTTTATGCCCTTTATAGGTATAATACATGTATATTTTATTAATTAATTTTTATTTTGGTATTTTTAATTTCTTTAATTCTGTTTATTATTTTATAAAATTATAAAATACTTTTATACATTTAATTATATTTTTATTTTATTTTTCTGATTTGATTTGTATGTTTGATAAAATATAAGTATGTGTTATCTAGGTATGTATATAGGTATAATACCTGTGTATTTTATATATAAGTATTTTATTTTGAGTTTTATTTGGGTTTTTCTTCTGATTTTAATATACATAATTAATATAAGTAATATTTACAAAATTATAAAAAATAAAAATATAAAAATAATGAATAAATAATAAATTGAATATTTTAATCTATGCAACTATACAACGAGGGTCCAAAACTCAACTTTCAAACAGTAGCTCCTCCAAATATGAAACCACTGCCATTAAATAGCTTATTTTATTCTATATACAATTAAAGGTGAGTTTGCTGCATTTGGAGTTTTCATCTGTGAGATACGGGTCTGGGAAGTTGGGATTCTGGAATTTTATTCAAACCATAACTTTTTATCTGTACATTATTTTTCTGTGAAATCAATTTTGTATTTTTATTTATAAAATTATCTACAACTTTCATGTACAAAGTTTCTTTATTTGATGTATAAAAAGTGGAACCAAAAATAGATCCCAAAATAATTAAAGAATGAAGGATTACTCATTGTATTTGGCCCTTATCTCCCCCTACTTTATTCCTTGTCGACCTATTCATCAAGATGCCTAGGTATCGGGGTTTGGGTCATAAAATATTTACAATATTTTATTCTTTTTCTTTTCTTTTATTTATTCTATAATTTTGGCTTAAATTACAGTATTTTATACACTATTCACATGCACATGCATGAATGATAAGATGATGTAATTAAGGGTATTTACACGCATTTACTAGGGTTTTTGAGGCCAAAATTATAGAATAAAGATGATGAAATGTGGATTCATCATCCCCCTATACTTTACTTTTGCTAGTCCCTAGCAAACACTTATGCAATAAGTGCAAAAAGAAAGAGAAAGAAAAGAAAAAGAAGAACTTGGATTTAGTTTAATTATCAAACTTGTCTTCACAAAATCAAAGTTTGGAGCTTAAGTCGAACTTTTAGAATTTTAGTGCGGGCGGAACCTTAGTGAGAACCAAATTTGAAATCCAACAATCCCTGAGAATCCCAAAACTCTGTTCAAGTCTCCTCAATAGCCAGGTCAGAAGTACTCCAATTCATACGCAAACTCTTACGACTATAAATCTGACTCGTACAATGTAAGTGATGGTGGCTCTCCCCAACTAGAATGGCAAAGAAACTGACTTCTCCAGTACGACAACCCAATGATTCCCCAATCCAATAACTCCATCCTCGAGGAGCGGGGTATTCCCTTCTAAGTTCAAGTGGCAACCAGCTCAAGAGGAGGGGATGAAGAGAAGAATGGACGGTAGCCAGTGTAGCTACCTATCCTGGGATGCAAGCCCAGTGTAGTCAAGTCATCCAGCTGCAGGCTCACATATTTGACTTTGGAACTCAAGCTTGCTTATTGGCTTTACACATTTGTACCTACTTTGCAGGCTTTTTATTTTTGTACATGTCTGAACTTTTTTTTTGAAATACTATTCACAGCAGCATTTACATAGGGAGTTTTTCCTCTTGAGCCAGTAGACTATCCCTCTTTTGAAGCTTTATCGCAACCCACAGCCTCCTTTCTTTAGACTTCCTAATCACTGGACGGGTTGGGGTGCACTTCCCTCCCTAGAGGAGGACATGTGTTTCCACTTGTGTGTGTCTCATACCGGCAAATCCAATCCCCTCACCACTCCAACTGAGTTGAGCCATGTGAAAGGTGCAGGTGTCCAAGTTAGGTCATTATCAACAAGAGTCGTACGTGTGCTCCGAAATACTCTGCTTAGGCAGTCAAGAATCCATTGAACCAAGTCTCGTGATCCTCAAAGAATTAAGTCAACTAGACCTGAAGTACCTCAAACCCAATTCCTATAAGGTTCCTATTATTAGGTAGATTTTAAGGTCCAATCAAGCTCCAATCTCTGGATTTTGCTTAGACTCATTCAACTATCAAACTCAATCCGAAAAATGCTCATGTTGTGCAATGCAATGCAGAAAATATTTTTGTGATGCAATTTTCAAAGATTTTGAACTTTTTATGGATTTTTGAAAAGATGATGATGATGCATATGCATTTTTTGTCTTTTTCAAAAAGATTTTTCAAATGTTTTTTGGATTTTAATTTTGCAAATTTTTTTGGGAATTTTGAAAACAAAAAAGTTTTGGCTGAAAATTAGGTGAAAATATTTATACGGGAGTGCTTCTTATATTTACAAGAAGTGGATTTTAAGAATTTACAAGGGTAAGTGATCAATTTTATACATATATATAGTGGATTTTTGGTGTGATGTAAATATTCCTCAAACTTATTTGACATAAGTTTACACACAATTTTGAAAACTATAGTCCAAAATAATTTTTACAAACATTTCACAAACATGTACACACATTTGAAAATCATTTTGCAAAGGTTTTTCAAACAGTATAGATAGATTTTTCAAACTATTTTTGCAACCATTTTTCAAACCGTTTGTAAATCATTTTTCAAACATTTTTATTTCATACAAAGAAAATAAAATTTGCAAACCACACATTTTTAAACAGGTTGAAAACATGTAACAAAACATTTTCAAAATAGTTTTCAATAGATTTTTCACAAAGATTTTCAAACTATTTTTCAAACATTTTGCAAAAAACATTTTCACCTGATTTATTAATCAGTATATACAAAAAGAATTTGAGGAACAGAACACCTTTTTATTAAGGTTTCTAAATGAATTTTAAAGAATTGTTAGCCTTATTATTAGGAAAATACTAAAGTATGAGTTATGGCTAAAGTATATACACAGTATATACGACCCCCCCATACTTAGCTTGAGCTATGTCCTCATAGATCGGAGAGAAAAGAGAAGACATAACTCGTACTAAGTATAGGCAAGTCTAAAGAATAAAGATCTAATGAATCAACGAATGAGAAGTTGACCGTCCCCCTATACTTAGGATCAAATAATCCTAAGTATAGCAGACTGTACACAATGCAGGGAGGGTCAAGGGTGGGAAAGAACAGACCATACTCAGATTGTCTCCCCCTATACTTAGGGTAAGATATCCCTAAGTATAGACAAGAAGAGGAGACAATGGAGAGGATCGCAAAGAATAGAAAACTCGGGGTGCACACCTCCCTATACTTAGGACAAAGTACGTCCTAAGTATGGAAAACTGTCTACAAGGGAGGCACCTTTTTGATAGATACAGAAAATAGAAAAGGAAAAGAAGAAAAGAAGAAAAGAAATTAACAGATGAAAGCAAGATATAGACAGATGATTTGTACAGTGGAAGATAGAAGTGATCACCATGTATGAGATGCAGATGATATGAGTCAAAGAACACATCTCATACCAGAAGAATGGGGGCAACGTCAATGGTCGGCGGATCATGATCTAGATATAGTTTCAGGCGCGGATCATTGACACGGAAGGTAGAGGAAGATGACGGTTCTGATATATCAATGCTGCCATTGTCATGTACCTTCCTGACCACATAGGGACCTTTCCACTTGCTCTGTAGTTTCCCTGGAAATAATTTCAGCCTGGAATCGAACAACCATACGCGCTGATCTGGCTCAAACTGTTTATGGCTGATATGGAAATCGTGCCATGTCTTCACTTTTTCTTTGTACTGTAGGCTGCTAGAAAAGGTTGTATCTCTTAGTTCCTCCAGGGCTGCCAACTCTGCTCTCCTCTGTTCTCATATACTCTCGGGATCTAACAGTAACTCAGTGACTGCCCAAAAGGATTTATGCTTGATTTCCACTGGCAAATGGCACGACTTGCCATAGACGAGTCGAAAGGGAGATGTCCCCAATGGATTCTTGAAGGAAGTCCGATAGGCCCAAAAGACCGAGTCCAAAAGTTGTGACCAATCCTTTCGGTCTGGGCGGACAACCTTCTGTAAGATAGTTTTTATCTCCCGGTTCGATACTTCGGCAAGACCATTAGTCTGAGGGTGATACGGTGTGGCAACCTGATGGTCAATACCGAACTCGTCTGCAAGAGCCCTAACCTTGTCATTGATGAAGTGAGACCCCCCGTCTTAAATTAAGACTCTTGGTATCCCGAACCGTGAAATGCTATTTTTCCTCAAAAATTTACACACAGTTTTAGCATCTGCGGCTCGGGCGGGGATGGCCTCAACCCATCGGCTGTTATAATCTACAGCGATCAAAATATGCTCGAATCCCTGACTCTTAGGAAATGGGCCCATGAAATCAATCCCCCATGCACCAAAAATCTCGCAAACGTGAATGGGTTGCATGGGCATCATGTCTCTGTCCGCAGGTTCCCATCTTCTGACAGTCGGTACATCTCTTCACGAACTCATCTGAATCCTTGAAGAGGGTAGGCCACCAAAGACCGGATTGAAGCACCTTTTGTGCTGTCCTTTTTCCAGAATGATGTCCTCCAGCCTCAAGCTTGTGGCCATATGTGAGGACGCTATGCTGCTCTTCTTGAGGAATGCACCTCCTCCAGATGTTGTCCCCTCTTTCGTGATAAAGGACGGGATCCTCTCAATGGTAAATCTTGGCCTTCGCCAGGAAGGTCTCGAGTTTCTGCCTGGGCCATCCTTGTGGAACCGTCTTGGCGACAAGATAGTTCACAATGTCGGCGTACCATGGGAGCGAGGTGATAGCCAAGATCGCCTCATCTGGAAACGTCTCTGTGATAGGTGCGTTGGGCTCAGATTCCTCAAGGTTCTCTAATCGGGAGAGATGATCCGCTACCACATTTTTAACTCCAGGCTTATCCTTAATCTCAATATGAAATTCCTGGAGCAGAAGGATCCATCTGGTAAGACGTGCTTTGGCATCCTTCTTGGCCATTAAGTACAGGATGGCGGTGTGATCTGTGTAGATGGTCACTCTAGATCCGAGAATGTAAGATATGTACTTATCCAAAGCAAAGACTACGTCCAGCATCTCTTTCTCTGTCACAGTATAATTCTACTGAGCAGCATCTAAAGTCCGGCTGGCGTAGTGAATGGCAAACGACAATCCATCCCTCCTCTGTCCAAGCACAGCCCCAACGGCAAAATCTGAAGAATCCGTCATGATCTTGAATGGGAGAGACCAATCGGGTGGCTGAAGGACAGGAGCTGAAACAACCATACCTTTGAGAGTCTCAAAAGACGCAAGACACTTATCATTGACAATGAACTCGGTGTCTTTCGTCAGCAGATCAGTAAGCGATCGGGCAATACGACTGAAGTCCTGAATGAACCGTCGGTAGAAACCGACATGCCCCAGAAAAGACCGCAATTAACGTAAATTGGACGGTGGATTGAGTTTTCTAATGATATCCACCTTGGCTGGATCGACTTCCATGCCCCTGTTGGAGACGATATTGAAAAACCAAACTCTCGATCACTTCTTTATTCCTGCGAAAAAAGACAGAAATAAAATTGCGGTCGTTGTCAACCTAGTGGATTTGTCAGAAAAGATTAAAATTAATTAATCTCTTTTTTTATTTATACTCCTAAACAAATGTGTATAGTGATTCGTATGGGAGTGTCGAACTCAGGGAGGTAAACTGTTTAGGACTAGAAAAATCGGTAGAAAAACTTAGGCAAAAAGGATTTCCTAATTTTTTATTTTATTTTTAAGAATTTTTCGAGATGTTTTATTTGAATTTTATGAATTTTATATTTTTTTGTATCTTTTAATGTATTTTGTATTTTTTATTATTAGAAAATGTTTTTTATTTGATTTTAGTTTTGTTATTTTTACATTTTTAATGTGTTTTACAGTTTTTATGAATTTTTAGAGGGTTTTTTAGGATTTTTATGAGTTTTGGTCAATTTCTAATGCCAAAATGAAGTTTTTATGTAAAACGGTTAAGTTTTTCTAATTTGTAAGGTAGCAAACAGTAACAAAATATTTTTAGTGTATTTTGTGTACAAAGTAGATGAAAATACCTTCAAAACGATATGTTATGCGTTTTTAGGGGATTTTTATTGAATTAGTTATGAATTTTTGAAGTTTTTATCAATTTTGTATTTTTCTAAATGATTTTAATATTTTTTATTATTTTTTATTTTTTTAAAAACGTATTTCATACTGTATATTACGTAAAATATAGTATTTTTGAGTATTTTAGTGTATTTTTTATATTTTGTATCTTTATTTATTATGTATATAGTATGTATAGTGATTATGATATGGTATAAGGGTATGGATGTAAGAAATGTGAAAAGCTGGGGGTACGCGTGTAATTAGCAGGATGCTTGGGGCGAATTATAAAACGGGAAAGCTGTAGGGAGGCTATATGTGAAATTGCAGGAAGTGGCTAAACTGCATATAGTTCTCCACGTGAGCAGCTCAACCTGGACTTATTTGCAATAGAGGGAAAACGGCCTCCGAAATATCCTGCGCACTTGCCGAACACGTGTGCAATTTAAATGGCAAAACTGTGAAACTGTGGGGGCGGCGCTCTCGCTTTGTATCGTTGGATGCCAATCCCGTGATGCTCGGCTATAACAGAACCTCAAGCTGCTGGGGACCTGCTAAAAAATCACAGAGATCTGGGACACATTGCGTAAATTACCCAAAAATATCAGGGCCCCACACGTGACGCGCACGTGAATAGCTGAAGCGGCTTGGGCTTCTGAAGCGGGCGCGTAGCGCTACGTTTATCCGTTGGATCAAGGCCGATCTGAAAGGTTTAAGAAGATCTGGAAGAACACACGGTTGTTTTCCCTCTTCCGACTTGCAGGTGACTAGAGATTCATGTGTTACGCGACTGCGAGCGACTTGTTCTTCACGCGCGGCGGTAGTTATAGGATGCGGCACTGGTCTGTTTAGATGGCGGTGAGAGCTATGATCGAGGAATGATGCAGGCTTCAGGCATCTGATGTCAAGTGGCTATGCGCAACAGAACCGGCACTGGTTATTCCCCACCTTGATCGAATTGCTAAAGCTGCATGATGGCGACTTGCTCCTTCCTCTTTCAAACACGGCGGCGAGGTTTTCTGCTCAATGACGATTAGCCCGCCGTTTCGCAGCTTAAAAATCAGATCAGATTCCTAGATAGTTTGGACTCCAATTGCTGAAAAATCAAACCCTGCTATATGTGTAACGTCCCGGGCTTAGGTTTCTGGTCCGTTAACGGAGCATTACTGGCCCTAACAACCTCTTGTAATCGGACCCATACGGATCCGATTAACCACCTCCAAAATGCTTAAGCCGGGTTGTTAGGTAGTAACCTCTTCACTTTTTATCCCATCCGGAAACTTTATGTTTCCACGGTATGGGACTATGGGGTTTTACAACCCCCCACTTATATTCGCAACGTCCTCGTTGCGACATGGCACATCACTTCTTCCCTGTGATAGTGGCGGCTGCACGCTCCGGGTAGTCATTTCCTACAACCTCTTGTAGGGGCGGCTCCACCTCTCGGGTAGCCCTTTCCACTATCAGAGGGAAATTGACTCTGATACCATTTGTAACGGAACGGGTCGGGACGACCGGCGGAAGCATATAACATTGGGTCGCACGACCGAACCGTTACCGGAAACTTGCATGGTATTTAATGAGCAGATAAAATAATGATTCAAAAAAAGTCCATTACTCTATAGAGTTCCATGATTACATTTCAACAAGGAAAATGAGAAATGAACTACAAAATAAAATAACATAATAATGTTCCAGTGGGCAAAAGACATCCTTCCGTAAATAATCCATCATAGTCCGTACCGGTTCAACTTCACAAAGATGGGTAGTTGCCTTGAACTATAAGTTAGATTACAGCTCGTGCTCTCCTGAAAAAAACAACAATACATGTCGTGAGCTAACGCTCAGTATGTGCCGAGTTGGGGTCAAGCCGGCTAGCGCGGAAAACAAGTCTCCCTATGTTAACTTTAAAACATTAAAACATAATCTCTTCTATACAATCAATTATCCACCACTATATGATTTGCTTAATTATTTTATTGCATACGATACTAACTTATTCTCATATACTTTCACTATGAGACTCATAATTCAATTAAACATGCATACAATGGGGACTCCTTCCGGATCCATCCATTTAAGCAACAATTTCATGCATACCCCTGAAGTTTGCCATATTTGCATATACGCCTTAACATTTTCATAATTTTCACTTATACCATCGGAATTTCTCTGTAGTTGCATATATGCCCCAGAACAATCATAACATTTGCAGAATGCCATTACTTGGCCATAGTTACACACATGTGCCTTAGCAATTTCAGAAACTGTACACATACCATTGGTTTGATTAGTGGTTAAAGTTGTCTTAATTGTTAATCCTTAATGGCTTTGGTGGCTTTGTTGGCTTTGGTGGCTTTACCGCTGGCACAAGCGGTCCATGAACATGACATACTTGACAGTGTAGCTACAACTGTAGAGGACTTATCTTCGCCTCAATCGGTTCCTTGAACCTTACGCCTCCGGAAGACGTTGGCCTCTTTCGACCCTTATGACCCCTTAGTTCGGGTCAGTGCCAAAATCTTGATATCTTTATGAGAATTTCCATTCATATTTGTTTGCATCATGATGTACACTTATAAAACATGTTTATTAACATTTATTTTCATGAGGTTGGATTCTGTCAAATAATCTGATAGACACAAAAAAAATACGTTTTTAATATTAGGCCCTACGTGCAGGCTGCAATTAGAAAGTGAATTTATAATTATGGAGAGAGTTAAGTTGAAGGTCTCTGGTCATGTACGTTATATTTGTCTAAAATATATTTCAGTGAATACCCATATAAAGTCTCCATATACCTATATAAGCACACAGTCTATAATTGCACAGGTCATGTTGGCATAAAGGCTACTACTGCCCATACAATAGCGGCTTATGATGGAAATATAGACTGTATGTTGTACGGGTTTGAAAGAATTTTTTTTCCAATTAATATCATAATAATGGTTCATTATAAATCCTTTAACACGTGTGTGATTTAAGAAAAAGATTATATCTACTGCATGAAGATGTTATATGATCAACCAAGGCTTAAACTCTTGACTTAATCCTTGAGAACCCATAAACAGATGTATACGCAACTTTCATAGAGCCCCTTTTTTCGAATTTGAAAACCCATTCTGATTTCATTGTGTATGCATGAATTTGAATCACATATTTATTCTATGTGCACTAATAAGATAATGTCAGAAAGAAACATCACACCGGGAACAAAAGTTTAAGCAGGGTTCTAATTGATAATGTGCCCATAGTTTTGAAGATGCAAACATTCATGGTTTCATTCGTAAATGAAAATTAACCAATATGATCCTTATGGTAAAACATCCGATGAACAACTAAGAAATTTATTGTTTTTTTTTTCGATGTGCTTAGGAATAGAACAATCGGAGAGCATTTTATTTTCACTTCGTCATTAATCAATGAAAAGAAACGTGGTATCCAATCATGAGTTCTGAATTGTATCCTACAACCAATACATCGTAATATACCTATGGGTTTGACACATACAATCCTATATCTTTTTTTTAACAACTCATTGCGTATACGTATTAACCTAGGAACCAAACTCACATTTATTTAGTAATCTTAAGCCGATACATACACATCTATCAAGAATAAACTTTGGAAATAATATATCTTCGATTTAAGGTATTACCATATGATACGAGTCCTAGGGGTTCGACACATACCTCGAGTCGACGGATTCGTGTCTACCGGATTGTTATGCCTTCTTCTTGCTCCCGAACCCACGTTCTCCTCCACCAAGACGACGCTTACGTTCTCTGCGACGAGAACACTTCTCGGTGAGATCTCTCTCTCTCTAGCCCTTACTCTCTCCTTCTCTCTAAGTGACGGCAAAGGGAGAATCCCTTGGGATTTTATGCCTCCAAAAAGGCTAATTAATGGTATACTAATGGCATTAATTTTTTTGAAATAAATCATACCTCTTAATTGGAGGAATAGAAGGAATTATGGGCTGGATAGTTTTTAAAAAAATCAGCCATTACAATCTACCCTCCTTAAAAAAATTTCATCCTCGAAATTTCTTAGTAAAGGATCATACCGAAAAGCTGCGGATGCTTCTTCCGCATTTCGCTCTCCAGCTCCCAGGTGGCTTCCTCCTTCTGGTGATGATGCCAGAGGACCTTGACCATCGGAACTATACGTCGACGAAGATGATGATCTCTACGATCGACTACGCGAACAGGTTTCTCCTCAAAAGTGAGATTGGGCTGAATGTCGAGGACCTCGTGCTCGATAACGTGTGAAGGATCAGGAGTGTACTTCCTTAGCATAGATACATGGAATACGTCATGTAGCTTCGAGTATTGAGGTGGTAATGCAATACGATACGCCACCTCTCCGATTCGTTGTAGAATCTCAAAAGGTCCTATGTATCGAGGAGTAAGTTTCCCCTTCTTGCCGAATCGCAATACACCCTTGGTTGGGGAGATCTTTAGGAACACGTGATCTCCAACTGCAAAACTCAACTCCCTTCGATGACGATCTGCATAAGACTTCTGCCTACTTTGAGCTGCCAACAATCTCTTCTTGATTAGCTCAACACCTTGCTTGCTGATCTCGATTAGTTCCGGTCCCAAAATATGCTTCTCACCAACATCACTCCAACAGGAGGGTGATCTGCAAGGTCTCCCATACAGTGCCTCATAGGGAGCCATCTTGATGCTCGAATGTAATTGTTATTATAAGCAAACTCTACCAATGGAAGGTGTCTATCCCAGTTGCCGGTAAAATCTAGAGCACAAGCTCTCAGCATATCTTCCAGCGTCTGGATGGTCCTTTCTGATTGACCATCAGTCTGCGGGTGGAATGAAGTGCTGAACTTCAGTTGAGTTCCCATAGCATCTTGGAAACTTTTCCACAAACGAGACGTGAATCTAGTGTCCCGATCTGACACAATTGATGTAGGAACGCCATGTAATCTGACGATTTCATTCACGTACAATTCAGCTAGGCTATCTGTCGATTGATCCAAGCGGATAGGTAAGAAGTGAGCCGACTTGGTCAATCGATCAACAATCACCCATATTGTATCATAACGATGTTTCTTGGTCTTGGGTAGACCTGTAACAAAGTCCATCGTTATGTGTTCCCACTTCCATTCAGGTATATCTAAGGGTTGAACAGGGCCTGCAGGTCTCTGATGTTCAATCTTAATCTGCTGACATACCAAGCATTTAGAAACAAAAACTGCGATGTCATTCTTCATCTTCGGCCACCAGAAATTTCGTTGCAGATCCTTGTACATTTTTGTCGTACCTGGGTGGATGGTGTACATCGACCGGTGGGCTTCGTCGAGAATCTCCTGCCTCAGTTCGACATCATTGGGAACCCATAATCTGTTTCGGTACCTTATAACTTCATCAATACCAATTGCGAAATCGGAACCTTCTTTCTTGGATGCCTCTATCATTTTAGGAAGATCAACATCAATTTTTTGTGCTGCCGTGATCTTCCCAATTACTTCAGGTTGGATTCTAAGGCCTGCAAAAGATATCTTCCTCTCCTCACTTAAGAAAGGTTTCCAGTCTTCAAAATCTTTCATCATCTTCCACTGAAGTTTCAAGCTAGATAGCTTACCTTCCCACCTTCGGCTTAATGCATCAGCAACGACGTTTGCTTTTCCAGGATGATAATTAATAGCAAAGTCGTAGTCCTTTAGGAACTCCAACCAGCGTCGTTGCCTCAAATTAAGTTCCTTCTGAGAGAAAATATATTTGAGGCTCTTGTGATCACTGAGCACCTCAAACTGTTCACCATAAAGGTAATGACGCCAAATTTTAAGAGCAAAGACTACCGCTGCCAACTCTAAATCATGAGTAGGGTAGTTTCTCTCTTGCGATTTTAATTGCCGTGAGGCATAGGCAATAACTTTCTCATTCTGCATAAGGACACACCCGAGTCCCGTGCCTGATGCATCTTTATACACCACAAAGCCTCCACTGCCTGATGGTAAAGCCAAGACTGGAGCCGTAGTCAATTTCTTCTTCAATTCTTGAAAACTCCGTTCACACCCCTCCGACCATACAAACTTCGCGTTCTTTCGGGTGAGCTTCGTTAATGGTAGTGAGATCCTTGAAAAATTCTGAATGAATCGCCGATAGTATCCGGCCAAGCCAAGGAAGCTACGGATTTCAGAAACATTTTTAGGCTGATTCCAATTCATCACTGCTTCTACCTTAGCTGGATCCACCTCAATGCCATCCTTGGATACCACATGACCAAGGAATGCAACTTTATTCAGCCAAAAGTCACATTTAGAAAATTTTGCGTAAAGCTGGTGTTGACGCACGGTTTCAAACACAATCTGCAGGTGCACCCGGTGCTGCTCCGGATTCGATGAGTATATCAAAATGTCATCTACAAATACGATGACGAACTTGTCAAGGTATTCTCGGAATACCCTATTCATTAGTTCCATAAAGGCTGCTGGTGCGTTAGTAAGACCAAATGGCATGACCAAAAATTCATAATGGACGTACCTCGTTCTGAAAGCGGTCTTTAATATATCCTCCTCTTTTATATGGAGTTGATGGTAACCCGTACGTAAATCGATTTTTGAGAAAACTGTTGCTCCTTGCAACTGATCAAATAAATCGTCAATGCGAGGTAGCGGGTACTTGTTCTTCACCGTTACTTTGTTCAGACCTCGATAATCAATGCAGAGTCTGAGAGATCCATCTTTCTTTTTCACAAAGAGAACATGTGCTCCCCATGGGGAAACACTGGGACGTAAAAATCCCTTATCCAGTTGCTCTTGTAGCTGCTTCTTTAGCTCCTCAAGTTCTGCAGGGGCCATTCTGTATGGAGCTTTAGATATCGGTGCCGTTCCCGGAATAATATCAATGGAGAAATCCACCTCTCTGTGAGGAGGTAGTCCAGGAAGATCGTCTGGAAATATATCGGCAAAATCTCGGACCACATCTAACTCTTCGAGGCGTGCCTGCGATGATTCAGTGCTAATTATACTAGCTAGGTACGCGGTGCAACCTTCGGCTAGTAGTTGGCTTGCTTGTAGAGAAGAGATAACCAATCGTCCGCTCTTACTAGTGCCCCGGACGACTATCTCCTTATGATTTGGTCTGCTCAGGACCACCTTCTTCTCTCTACAATAAACTGCAGCATAATTCTCCCATAACCAATCCATGCCCAAGATGACATCATAGGTTGTGATGGGCAGTAGGATCAAATTAGCAGTGAGGGAGTCTTCTCCTATCACGACCGGTATGTCATTTAAATACATACCCGTTGCTCTAATATCACCCATTGGTGAAGAAACGGTAAGTGTGTATGGAAGCTCAACAGCTTCAAAGTTCAGTTTTCTTGCAAAACTACTTGAAATAAATGAGTGCGTGGCTCCAGAATCAAAAAGGACATGGCATAAATGACTTGCAATGAGAAGGGTACCTTCCACAGTTGTGTAAGCATCCTCTGCATCCTCGTGCGTAAGGGCGAACACCCTTCTTGGTATCTTCTTCTTTTGCTCGAATGGTTTCCTCTGATCCTTGAGCTCTTTCTTGCAGTCTTTAATGAAATGACCCTTTTCTCCACACCTCAAGCAAGCTCCCGTCACTTTGTAGCATTCTCCTGGATGTCTTCTGTCACAACGCGGACATACACCCGATACATTTTTTTGGTTGGTTGGAGCATCATCAGTCCTTGTCTTCTTGACATTTATCGCATTGTGACGTCTCTTGTCATTGTAGCTTGGCTTGTGCTGGCGCTTGATGAATACCCATTCATCACTCTTTATTCTTATATTTTAGCTACAAAAACCTATGCAAATGCATGTAGATATGTGTAAATAGGGTCAATTAGCAAAAGCATGCATGTTTGTAAATATAGATAATTAGCATGTTTTTGTGCAAAAATAAAAGGATAAAGATGAAAAAGAAAAAGAGGGAAATATTTAGAATAAATATTGAGCAACCTAACCCAAGGGAGGGCTCATCATGGGCCTGACCGCATAGAAGCCAAAGTAGAGGGAGATAGGGGCTCATGTGTAAATATTTATGTACATAAATAAAATACATATTTTCCTCACCCAAAAATATGTTGTAAATATTTTGTAAATGTTTGTACATATTTATACACTATTAAAAGCAAAACAAAAATCTAAAAATCAAAAATGCAAAAATACCCCTTCACCATGTACATAAGACCATCATCGTCATCTATTTTACCTTGTAAATAAACTTATTTATTTTCTAAACTTTTTGTAAATACTCTTTATTATATATTGTAAATAAAATAAATAAAAAGAAACAAAACAAAAATCAAATAAAAATTACAAAATTAAAAACACAAAAATATATTGTATATATATACCATGTATATAGTTGTAAATAACTATTTATTTCACCTATGTATATAAATAATAAAAATAAAATAAAAATAGCTTTTTATTCCTCATTTTATCCTATAAATAAATAAAATATAAAATAGGAATAAAAATGTATAAAAATAACTAATTAAAAATCAAAAATCAAAAATCATATATTGTATATATACCTATGTATAGACCTATATTGTAAATACCTTATTTTTATTTCCAAAAATTAATTAAAAATTACAAAAAAATAGAAAAAAATAAAATAAAAATATTTTGTGTTTTAAGTTTTTGAAAATTCGGCCATTTAAAGGCCCAAAAAAATCAAATAAAAACTCAGGCCTTGGCGGGCTCTGATTGGTCCACGGGGGATTGTTGACCCCCGGTCAACACCTCCCCCAGGACCACCAGAGCCGGATCTGGTTCGCGGACCCATCTTCTCCCATTTATTCTAACCAGATCCGACCTCCATTTAGCCTAATCCTTGGTCCTAAATACTCCCCAGGTATCCGGGAATCTCGCCCGACATCGATCCTAGGGATCCGTGCTCCATCGAGCCGGACCCGAGCTCCTCTTCCCGGACCTGCACCCACATAAAAGCCGAGCTCCGCCGCACTCCACTCGCATCTTTGGCTCCCCACTCTCACTCCTGTGACCTCCATCGCATCCAGCGAGGTGACAGATCCCGTTTGCCGGTGTTGCAGCGAGGAGGAGGTGGCCGGTCACTGATCCGGCAGCTTTGCGCCGCCGTGCTCCGCCACCCGACCGGAGCTCGAGCCTCAGGCCTTGACGCCCATCGAGGCGACGACCGAGAGCTAGCCAAGCTCCAGCATAGTCTTCCGCTCCACCCAGGTAACCCTTTAGCCTTTCCATTTAGCGTAATTTCTGGTTACCCCCAATTTGTATCTCCGACGTGTTCCTCTGATTCCGGCCATATCGCGTACTATCTCGATCATCGGAGCACACTATCACCTTCGCCACTTCCTCACGCACGTTCTTCGCCCATTCATCCAACCCAGCTCGCCCCGGAGCTGGGAGTCGAGTTCCACCATCCTCCGCTCGCCGGAGCTCATTCGTCCCGACCCACAGTTCGCCTTCACCCCGCTTCTTTGGGTCGAGGCACTTTGCCCTCGACCCGCGAAGCTTTTGGTGTGTTTTGCAGGTCAAGAGGAGGCCATCTGAGGCCCCCTCACATCCAGACCAGAAGCTCGTCGCCGCCGACCTCGCCGGAGCCCCTCCAGGGCTCGGCCGGGTCATCTGAGGCCTTCACCAGCTGCGGGACGTCACCGTGGATCTGTTCCGATACCTAGAGGCAGCTGAGGAGGACTGCTGCACGCGCACGAGGCCGGCGAAGCTCGCCGGCGGAGTGTTCTTCCAGCATCCTCCTTCACCGTCCGATCAGCCCCTCCGCTCCAGTCTCGATCACAGCCGTCCATTCATCGAGGAGCAGCTACCGTCGATCATCTCGAGGGGGCTGATCAGGACCGTTAGCGCTGAGGAGAGAAGCACCTGAGGCCATCCCCGTTAGATCTTCCACGTGGTGCCCTCAGCACCGTCGATCGGCCCAAGTCAGAGCAGAGAAAGAAGCGCCCGATACCAGAGCCGTCCGATCACCCACGTGGCGCGAATCGAGCCGTCGACTTAATAAGGGGTAAATTACTTAGGGCCCCCTCTTAGTTTGTCTTTTTCGTCTTAGTCCTGTAAATATTTTAGTAGCTTTATTTACGTAGGGTAAATTGCACTGTGGACCATGTGCTTGTTTTTATTTGCTTTTATGCCCCTGTGTATGTGATCTCACGTGCTTCGCCACGTGCCTTGTCTGGGATATTTGCATCTATTACCCTGTAGTTCTATTGGGTTCTTTAATGAATGAATACTTTTTGGTATTTGAATCGATACCCCTGTGAGCCTTTTATTTCTACATGTGCGGATTTTAGTGGGTAAATTGCAACCGTACCCTTGGACTTTTTGGTACGAGTTACCAAAAGGTCCCAGGAGTTGGTTTTTATTACCAAAAGGCCCCTGAGTGCCCCAGGCACGCGCCACGCGCGTGTTTAGCTGGGATTTTTGCACCTTGGCCCCCAGACTTGCGGGTATTTGCACTTACGTCCCTGTGCACTGTGCCCCCTTTTTGATTTTTGAATAAATATCAAACCACCTCCAAATTCGATGAAAATTTGACACATGGCTCCTGCCATGTTGTTGGATTTTTGAGAATTTTTGAGGACATTTTTGATTTGATTTAGTATTTTTAAAAATTCAAAAACATCCTTTTTAGCTACTGTCTAGGTTTAAAAATCCCAAAAAAATATAAAATCACCCCCAAAAATTCTAAAAAAATTAGCTACAGTTCTTTGTTTGTTATTTGATTTTCTAGCCAATTTTGGCTATTTTTCATTGAGTAAATACCCTAAAAATTGAAAACACCTAAAAACTCATAAAAATTATAATAAATAATCTAAAAATCCAAAAACAATAATTTTGGTGCCCAAATTTTCCTTATTTTCTCTAGAATACAGAAAAATTACCTCCACGGCCCTCTGAGATCCTTAGATATTTTATCTTTGGGTTTTGGGCCTTGCTGGACAGTACCCTTTCTTTTTAGCACTTTTTGATTTTTAGAAAATAAAATATACCTTAGAAAATTATCAAAAATTCACCTAAAACACTTAAAAACATAAAAAACATAAAAACCATTTTTTTTGAATTTTTGCTTGATTTTTGGTGTGTTAAATAAATTGCCAAAGTGTGTTTATATTTGCCTTCTTTTATTTTCTTCATATTTTAAAAATCCTAAAAAATATAAAAATTATTAAAAACCACTAAAAACATTTTCTTTTTCTTTTATTTTCATTTTTATTACTTCGTAGGCCCTAGGCCAACCCGTGCTCCTTGTGTTCGACCCTGGGAGCTATACCAGGTTAATCCCATAGCTAGACCGCTCTTTTCTTTGTTTTGATTGATTTGATCTATTTCAAGAAAAATCAACCACTCAAAATAGGTCAAATCAATCAAAACAAAGAAAAGAGCGGTCTAGCTATGGGATTAACCTGGTATAGCTCCCAGGGTCGAACACAAGGAGCACGGGTTGGCCTAGGGCCTACGAAGTAGTAAAAATGAAAATAAAAGAAAAAGAAAATGTTTTAGTGGTTTTTAATAATTTTTATATTTTTTAGGATTTTTAAAATATGAAGAAAATAAAAGAAGGCAAATATAAACACACTTTGGCAATTTATTTAACACACCAAAAATCAAGCAAAAATTCAAGAAAAATGGTTTTTATGTTTTTTATGTTTTTAAGTGTTTTTGGTGAATTTTTGATAATTTTCTAAGGTATATTTTATTTTCTAAAAATCAAAAAGTGCTAAAAAGAAAGGGTACTGTCCAGCAAGGCCCAAAACCCAAAGATAAAATATCTAAGGATCTCAGAGGGCACTGGAGGTAACTTTCCTGTATTCTAGAGAAAATAAGAAAAATTTGGGCACCAAAATTATTGTTTTTGGATTTTTAGATTATTTATTATAATTTTTATGAGTTTTTAGGTGTTTTCAATTTTTAGGGTTTTTACTCAATGAAAAATAGCCAAAATTGGCTAGAAAATCAAATAACAAACAAAGAACTGTAGCTAATTTTTTTAGAATTTTTGGGGGTGATTTTATATTTTTTTGGGATTTTTAAACCTAGACAGTAGCTAAAAAGGATGTTTTTGAATTTTTAAAAATACTAAATCAAATCAAAAATGTCCTCAAAAATTCTCAAAAATCCAACAACATGGCAGGAGCCATGTATCAAATTTTCATCAAATTTGGAGGTGGTTTGATATTTATTCAAAAATCAAAAAGGGGCACAATGCACAGGGACGTAAGTGCAAATACCCGCAAGTCTGGGGGCCAAGGTGCAAAAATCCCAGCTAAACACGCGCGTGGCGCGTGCCTGGGGCACTCAGGGGCCTTTTGGTAATAAAAACCAACTCCTGGGACCTTTTGGTAACTCGTACCAAAAAGTCCAAGGGTACGGTTGCAATTTACCCACTAAAATCCGCACATGTAGAAATAAAAGGCTCACAGGGGTATCGATGCAAATACCAAAAAGTATTCATTCATTAAAGAACCCAACAGAACTACAGGGTAATAGATGCAAATATCCCAGACAAGGCACGTGGCGAAGCACGTGAGATCACATACACAGGGGCATAAAAGCAAATAAAAACAAGCACATGGTCCACAGTGCAATTTACCCTACGTAAATAAAGCTACTAAAATATTTACAGGACTAAGACGAAAAAGACAAACTAAGAGGGGGCCCTAAGTAATTTACCCCTTATTAAGTCGACGGCTCGATTCGCGCCACGTGGGTGATCGGACGGCTCTGGTATCGGGCGCTTCTTTCTCTGCTCTGACTTGGGCCGATCGACGGTGCTGAGGGCACCACGTGGAAGATCTAACGGGGATGGCCTCAGGTGCTTCTCTCCTCAGCGCTAACGGTCCTGATCAGCCCCCTCGAGATGATCGACGGTAGCTGCTCCTCGATGAATGGACGGCTGTGATCGAGACTGGAGCGGAGGGGCTGATCGGACGGTGAAGGAGGATGCTGGAAGAACACTCCGCCGGCGAGCTTCGCCGGCCTCGTGCGCGTGCAGCAGTCCTCCTCAGCTGCCTCTAGGTATCGGAACAGATCCACGGTGACGTCCCGCAGCTGGTGAAGGCCTCAGATGACCCGGCCGAGCCCTGGAGGGGCTCCGGCGAGGTCGGCGGCGACGAGCTTCTGGTCTGGATGTGAGGGGGCCTCAGATGGCCTCCTCTTGACCTGCAAAACACACCAAAAGCTTCGCGGGTCGAGGGCAAAGTGCCTCGACCCAAAGAAGCGGGGTGAAGGCGAACTGTGGGTCGGGACGAATGAGCTCCGGCGAGCGGAGGATGGTGGAACTCGACTCCCAGCTCCGGGGCGAGCTGGGTTGGATGAATGGGCGAAGAACGTGCGTGAGGGAGTGGCGAAGGTGATAGTGTGCTCCGATGATCGAGATAGTACGCGATATGGCCGGAATCAGAGGAACACGTCGGAGATACAAATTGGGGGTAACCATAAATTACGCTAAATGGAAAGGCTAAAGGGTTACCTGGGTGGAGCGGAAGACTATGCTAGAGCTTGGCTAGCTCCCGGTCGTCGCCTCGAAGGGCGTCAAGGCCTGAGGCTCGAGCTCCGGTCGGGTGGCGGAGCACGGCGGCGCAAAGCTGCCGGATCAGTGACCGGCCACCTCCTCCTCGCTGCAACACCGGCAAACGGGAGCTGTCACCTCGCTGGATGCGATGGAGGTCACGGGAGTGAGAGTGGGGAGCCAAAGATGCGAGTGGAGTGCGGCGGAGCTCGGCTTTTATGTGGGTGCAGGTCCGGGAAGAGGAGCTCGGGTCCAGCTCGATGGAGCACGGATCCCTAGGATCGATGTCGGGCGAGATTCCCGGATACCTGGGGAGTATTTAGGACCAAGGATTAGGCTAAATGGAGGTCGGATCTGGTTAGAATAAATGAGAGAAGATGGGTCCGCGAACCAGATCCGGCTCTGGTGGTCCTGGGGGAGGTGTTGACCGGGGGTCAACAATCCCCCGTGGACCAATCAGAGCCCGCCAAGGCCTGAGTTTTTATTTGATTTTTTTTGGGCCTTTAAATGGCCGAATTTTCAAAAACTTAAAACACAAAATATTTTTATTTTATTTTTTTCTATTTTTTTTGTGATTTTTAATTAATTTTTGGAAATAAAAATAAGGTATTTACAATATAGGTCTATACATAGGTATATATACAATATATGATTTTTGATTTTTGATTTTTAATTAGTTATTTTTATACATTTTTATTCCTATTTTATATTTTATTTATTTATAGGATAAAATGAGGAATAAAAAGCTATTTTTATTTTATTTTTATTAATTATATACATAGGTGAAATAAATAGTTATTTACAACTATATACATGGTATATATATACAATATATTTTTGTGTTTTTAATTTTGTAATTTTTATTTGATTTTTGTTTTGTTTCTTTTTATTTATTTTATTTACAATATATAATAAAGAGTATTTACAAAAAGTTTAGAAAATAAATAAGTTTATTTACAAGGTGAAATAGATGAGGATGATGGTCTTATGTACATGGTGAAGGGGTATTTTTGCATTTTTGATTTTTAGATTTTTGTTTTGTTTTTAATAGTGTATAAATATGTACAAACATTTACAAAATATTTACAACATATTTTTGGGTGAGGAAAATATGTATTTTATTTATGTACATAAATATTTACACATGAGCCCCTATCTCCCTCTACTTTGGCTTCTATGCGGTCAGGCCCATGATGAGCCCTCCCTTGGGTTAGGTTGCTCAATATTTATTCTAAATATTTCCCGCTTTTTCTTTTTCATCTTTATCCTTTTATTTTTGCACAAAAACATGCTAATTATCTATATTTACAAACATGCATGCTTTTGCTAATTGACCCTATTTACACATATCTACATGCATTTGCATAGGTTTTTGTAGCTAAAATATAAGAATAAAGAGTGATGAATGGGTATTCATCACCCCCCTATACTATACTTTGCTAGTCCCTTAGCAAACACTTATTTGAAAAAGAAGTGAAAAAGAAAGGAAGAGAAAAAGAAAAAGAGAATGTACATGGATCAAGGTTGATTATTAAACTTGCCTTCATTAAATTGAGGTATGGAGCTTAATCAGATCTTTGGATTATTAATGTGTCGGAACCTTATTTAGACTTAAGCTTAAAACCTAACAGCCTCTAAGTTCCACTATTCTATAACCCAGACTCCTCAATGCTCCAGATCAGAACAAGTCACCAATCACAAACCCTGAAGACCATGAATCTTTTCTTGTCCTGTGAAAGTGAGGTCTAAGCTCTCCACCTCAGAAATGGCAACTTGACAACCCTCCCCAACAAGGTAACTCTATGACCTCAATCTGGCCACTCTTTCCTCGAGGAGCGGGGTATTCCCTTCTAAGTTCAAGTACAACCGGCTCAAGAAGAGGGGGAAGAAGAGAATGGGTCAAGGCCAGTGTAGCCAAGTACCCTTGGGAGCTTGACCAGTGTAGCCAAGTCTCCCTGCTGCAAGCTACAACAGGTGGATCATGAAATCAAGCTTTGCTTATTGCACTTATATACATACTCCGGTGGGATTATCATTTTCTCTCAGACCCACCACTTTTTTGGAGTTCTTTTCTTTTTGCATTTTTTTTTCGAGTGCATCTATACAACATGTACATGTGCAGCATATATACAAGGAGTTTTTCCTCTTGAGCCAGTAGACTATCCCTCTTTTGAAGCTTTATTGCAACCCACAACTCCCGTCGTTAGACTTCATGGCAACCAGACCAAGTTGAGACGCACTTCCTTCACTAAATGAAGAAGAGAGGTTCCGCCTAGAAGTACTACCCTCATATGCTACCCCAAGCCAAGGAAGACTGCCTCCTCACCACCTCATCCGTAGAGAGCTCGGTGCATAGTGCGGTTGTCCAAGTAAAGCCATAATCTATATGAGTCATGTGTTGTTGTTAAGTGCTCTACTTAGGCTCATTGAGATGACATGTGATCATAGCCTAGTGGACTCAAAGAATTAAGTCACCATGGACCTGAAAAGCCTTAAACCTAAGCCCTATAAGGTTCCTCTTAGAATTAGGTGGATTAAGATCTTAATCAAGCTCCATTTCTCAATTTGATTCCAGGCTAGTTTAAATGTCAACTATCATCCAGAAAAACTATATACATATGTACAAAAAGATGCATATTTACACACTATTTTACAATCATGCAAAATTTTTGAAAAATGTTTTGAAATCATGAATGATGATGCATGAAGTGCAAGTTTTGCAAAAAGATATTTACACACATTTACACAAGATTTTTGCAAACTTTTTGATTTTCAAAACATTTTGGAAAAATTTTGTACTATATACATAATTTTGATACAAAAATATTTACACAAGCTTTACACACAAAAGATTTTTGAAATCATTTTTACAAAAATAATTTGTACACTAGCTATGTATGTGCAAATAAAAGAAGATTATGTACATGAAAATTTTTAATTTTTGTGGTTTTTAGCCATTTTTATTTATTAACACACTCACACAAAGTACGAGTTATGGCTAAAGTATATATGAAATATATACACACCCCCCTATAATTAGCTCGAACGATGTCCTCGGAGTCAAGAGCGATGAAGAAGACATAACTCGTGCTATGTATAGGGACGTGAAAAGAAAGGCTATACAAAAGGAGAATGAAAAGTCAAAAGGGACTCAGGTCTCCCCCCTATACTTAGGATCAAGTAATCCTAAGTATAGCAGTCTGTACACGAAGGGAAAACCGAGTGGAGAATGTACAGGGTCTACCCCCCTATTCTTAGGGTAAGATATCCCTAAGTATAGGCAGCAAAACAGGGGTAGACAGAAATAAAAGAAATACCCGAAAGGTCTCACATCCCCCCTATACTTAGGGTAAAGTGCACCCTAAGTATAGCATAATCACAAGATGAAGAAAGGGATGTGGGACTAAGGAATGTGGTGATATGGACATCTGGATCTATATACAGCGGGAGATCAGTGAAACTCAGGCGTGAGATGCATTAGATGTGAGTCAAAGACCACATCTCACGCAAAATGAATAGGGGAAATATCAACGACCCGCGGCTCATGATCTAGAAATGGTTTGAGCCGCTGGCCGTTCACTCGGAAGGTACTCTCAGAAGACAACTCAGATATGTCGATGCTACCGTTGTCGTGTACCTTCCGAACCAGATAAGGTCCTTTCCATTTGCTCAGTAGCTTCCCTGGAAATAATCTAAGCCTCGCATCAAACAGCCATACTCTCTGTCCAATCTCAAAATGCTTGTGGCTGATATGAGAATCATGCCACTCCTTGACTCTCTCCTTATAATGTAGGCTGCTTGAGAAAGCTGAATCTCTAAGCTCCTCCAGGGCAGCTAGCTCTGCCCTCCTCTGGTCTCCTATACCATCTGGATCCATAAGTATGTCTGTAACTGCCCAAAGTGACTTGTGCCTCAGCTCGACTGGTAGGTGACAGGGTTTGCCATATACGAGGCGAAAGGGAGATGTGCCCAAAGGTGTCTTGAAAGACGTCCTATATGCCCACAAGACCGAGTCCAATAGCTGCGACCAATCCTTTCGGTCAGGGCGGACGACTTTCTGCAGAATAGTCTTGATCTCCCTATTCGACACTTCGGCTAGACCATTCGTCTGTGGATGGTACAATGTAGCAATACGATGGTCTATGCCGAACTCGCTAGCAAGTGCCTTCACCTGGTCGTTGATGAAGTGAGATCCCCCATCAGATATAAGAACTCGTGGAACCCCGAACCGCGTGATGATATGCTTCCTCAAAAATCTGCAAACTGTCCTCGCATCAGCGGCTCGGGCGGGGATAGCCTCCACCCAACGACTCACATAGTCTACGGCCAACAGAATGTACTCAAATCCCTGACTCTTAGGGAATGGACCCATGAAATCGATGCCCCATGCGTCAAAAACCTCACAGAAGTGAATGGGCTGCATCGGCATCATATCACGCTGTCCACAAGTGCCCATCCTCTGACAGTCAGTACACCTCTTCACGAACTCATCTGAGTCCTTGAAGAGGGTAGGCCACCACAAGCCGGATTGGAGCACTTTCTGTGCCGTTCTCCTCCCAGAATGATGTCCTCCTGCCTCAAGCTTGTGGCAGTAAGTGAGGACGCTATGGTGTTCCTCCTGAGGAATACACCGACGCCAGACGCTGTCCCCTCCTTCGTGGTAAAGGATGGGATCCTCCCAATGGTAAGACTTGGCCTTCGCTAGGAAGGTCTCAAGTCTCTGCCTGGGCCAATCTTGTGGAACTTTCCCAGCAACGAGAAAGTTCACAATATCGGCGTACCATGGGAGTGAGGCGATAGCAAGGATCGCCTCATCTGGGAAGGTATCTCTAATAGGATCAATCTGCTCAGAATCCTCAGGCTGCTCTAATCGGGGAGAGGTGATCCGCCACCACATTCTTGACTCCAGGCTTATCCTTAATCTCAATGTCGAACTCCTGGAGTAGAAGGATCCATCTAGTCAGTCTGGCCTTGGCATCCTTCTTTGCCATGAGGTACCTGATGGCGGTGTGATCTGTAAACAAAGTCACTCTAGATCCGATGATATATGATCTAAACTTATCCAGGGCAAACACTACGGCTAGCATCTCCTTCTCTGTGACTGTATAATTCCGCTGGGCGGAATCCAATGTGCGGCTAGCATAGTGTATGGCAAATGGTACTCCATCCCTCCTCTGTCCCAGCACTGCCCCTACGGCAAAATCGGAGGCGTCTGTCATGATCTCGAATGGGAGAGACCAATCAGGTGGCTGGAGGACAGGAGCCCCAATCACGCACTGCTGGAGAGTAGCAAACGACGAAAGACACTTGTCATCGACAAGGAACTCGGTGTCTTTCGTCAAGAGGTCAGTCAACGGCCGGGCAATCCTGCTGAAATCATGAATAAATCTCCTATAAAATCCAACGTGCCCCAGAAATGACCGTAACTGCCTCAGATTGGACGGCGGTGTGAGTTTCCTAATGACATCACCCTTGGCCGGATCAACCTCCATGCCCCTGTTGGAGATGAGGTGGCCAAGCACCGTCCCTTGAGTCACCATGAAGTGACTCTTCTCCCAAGATAGCACCAAGTGATACTCAATACATCGCTGAAGTACTCGATCTAGGCAGTCAAGACAAGAATCAAATCTGTCGCCGTAGATCGAGAAATCATCCATGAAGACCTCCAGGCACTCCCCTACCATGTCCGAAAAGATCGACAGCATGCACCTCTGAAAAGTCGCAGGGGCGTTGCATAGCCCAAATGGCATGCGTCGAAAAGCGTATGTGTCGAAGGGACAGGTAAAGGTGGTCTTCTCCTGATCCTCAGGAGCGATGGCCACTTGGTTGTAGCCCGAGTACCCATCCAGGAAGCAATAATGGCTCTTCCCTGCCAGTCTCTCAATGATCTGGTCAATAAAAGGCAGGGGGAAATGGTCCTTCTTGGTGGCTTGGTTGAGTCTCCTGTAGTCAACACAAACCCTCCAAGAGGTGGGTACTCGTGTAGCAATCTCCTCTCCCGACTCACTGATCACAGTCGTGATGCCCGTCTTCTTGGGCACCACATGCAAGGGGCTGACCCACTTGGAGTCGGAAATGGGATAAATAAAACCTGCACCCCACCACTTCGATATTTCCTTCATGACAACCTCTCTCAGGTTGGGGTTCAGACGCCGCTGGAACTCACGCGACGACTTCGCCCCATCCTCGAGATAGATGTGGTGGGAGCACACTGATGGACTAATCCCATGGAGATCTGCTACGCTCCATCCGATCGCCTTGCGGTTCTTTTCAAAAACCCCCATCAAGCGGGATTCCTGCTCTCCAGTCAACTCAGCGGAGATGATGACTGGGTACATCTCTGGATCGCCCGCAAGGAATCGATACTTCAGCGAAGTAGGGAGCGGCTTCAGCTCTGGAATGCTGGGTGCCGGCAAATCTGGCTGTGGAAGAAACTGAGTGAACGCTGCAAGGTCTGCCAAATCTGCCTGGGAAAGTGAAAGCATACTTTCGCAAACTGGATCGGGAGAAGGCGACTCTACTGTACTGTCTCTGGTCTGCTCTGCCTCTACCTCCTCCTCATCTATAGGCTCAACTGGACTCAAGTCTGGCATCTGATCATAGCAATCGGCCCAATCAGACTCTGAATCCGAGGGATCTGTATCAGAAACGGTGGCATCAGTACCACTGGAAAACAAGGTGGCCTCAGCACCACCACTAGTCATCGTGCTGCGATCGAGGACCGGCTCTGCTGCCGCAATGGTATCCTGAACCAGGTCTGTGCTCTCCAGACTCTCCTCTGCTGTCATCTCTGCATCAGCTGTGTCTGAAAGTGAGAGGGTGGTCTGTGTCTCAAGGTCTGCCCAAGCTGCCTCATCATCTGTGATCACAAAATCACAGTCCTGGTGGATGTCTGGCTCAGCGTCTGTCAGCTGCTCTGAATCGGTACTCGCATCTGAGCGGGATCTGAATCTGGCTCTATAGTCCTCGACCGTCTCTATTTGTATACTCTCGCCCTGGACGCGAAAGTACACCTTCCCGCTATCATGATCAGTCACCGCTTTGGCTGTGGCCAAGAACGGACGACCGAGTATGATGGGGGTATCGGTCACTGACTCAGGGGTCTCCATGTCCAACACTACGAAGTCCACGGGGAATTGCAGACCCTGAATCGTGACGATAACGTCTCGTAATAACCCCTTCGGCCTCTTGACAGATCGATCAGCGAACTGAAGGACTGTCCTGCTCTGTCGAAGAGTGCCCAACTCGAAGCGGTCGAGAAGGTCTGCCGGAAGAAGGTTGATCGACGATCCGCTATCTAGAAGAGTACGGTCGAACCACTGCTCACTAATCTGGCATCTGACATACGGGGCTCCTGCATCTGGCCTCTTGGCTGGCAGTCGGTTCTGGATCGCAAAGCACGTGGCTTTGGTCAGCACATGGATCTCTGAAGTGTGGTTCCTCCTCCTCCTCCTGACTGTAGTCCTCTCTCTCAAAGATCTCTGGAGAAGGGGGATGTGCTGCAAAGCCTCCTGGAGGGTCAGCTGAATGTGAAACCGATCTATCATGCTCTGGCTGAACTCCTCAAGCTCTCTCTTTTTTGGATCATTTTTCTTCCCCTTCCCCATCTGAAGGGCTCTAGGGAAGGGGATCACTGGGTCCTTCTCAGATGAAGGACTAGGAAAAGGTCTAGACGGTTCAAGGACCGGATCCACACATACATCACGCACCACAGTGGGACCAAAAGAAAGTAAACCTTTTCCTTTATTCATAGCAGAATTCTGAGATACATAACCACGAGGAAAAAATCAGATCTCTCTCTACAAACACCGGTGGCCTCAGTACCACCACGGGCTGGCTGCTCTGCTGCTGCTGAAGGAAGACGTCGCGCGGCATCAGTACCGCGGGCTGGCTCGGCTGCATGGGTGGCATCAGTACCACCTCCTAGCTCTGGTGAAGTGGCGGCCTCAGTACCGCCGGTGGGATCAGCATCCTTGGTGGCCTCAGTACCACCGTCATCATCTGGAGCGGCCTCAGTACCGCTCTCCTCCTCCTCCTGTGGCGCCTCGGGATGGTGCTCAGATGAGGCGCCGCCGCCTGCTGGGGTCCTACCGCTCCTAAGTGTGACAAAATCAGCATCAAATAAATCCGAAGATGTATCATCAAATGGGTCACTAGGAGTGGCTGACTCAGTATGTACTACCTGCTCAGACTTCCTCTTGAGGCTGTTCGGATTGGGCTCTATCTGGGCTGGTATGGCGGCCTTCCCTCTCACCAGGTCCCGCATCTCCTGGCGGAACTCGTCCATCTCCCGTCTGAATGTGGCCTGCTGGTCCGTGAGGAGGCGGGCAATGTCATCCAAAGCGGGGCTCTCATGGGAGCCCGACGGGTGGCCTCTCTGTGGATGAGGCTGTGGCTGCTGGTAAGGGTAAGAGGGGTAGGAAGGAGGGTGCTGCTGGTGCTGGTATCCCTGGTGAGCCTGCTGCTCACGTCTCCAAGGCTGTCCCTGCTGCTGATAGGGACGCGGACCGTAGGATGACTGCTGCTGATACGCTGGGGGCTGCTGCTGCGGCTGGTGCTGGTCTCTCTGATGGGAGTACTGCCCTCCCTGTCCTGACGGCTGCTGCTGGGGCTGGGCACCACCACTCCCCCACCTGAATCCGGGATGGTCTCGTCGGATCCCAGGCTGGGGTCGGTCGTACCAGATCCCGTTGACATCCATCAATGGCTCGGCATCCAAGGGGGCTGGCGGGAGTACTGCCAGAGGCTGATCCGGCTGGTAGACCACCATCTGCATCTCTGGAGATGGTGGAGACTGGTAGGTGTGCTGCGGCTGCTGGTACGGCTCCGCCTGTACAAGGTGAACCTGTCTAGGCTGCACTGGGGTGCTGGAGCGTTGGGACGAACTGCTGCTGCTGCCGGCGTCGCCTCGCGACTGAAGACGGGGCTGAGAAGCCGCCTGTGCCTCCTGGAGACACATGAGCTGTGTCTTCATGTCGCTCAAGACCTGTGCCAACTGATCCATCTGCGCTATGCTCTGGCACTGCTTCTTCTCTATCAGCTCCATGCGGTCCAACTTCTCGCTGATGATACCCATGTCCGCAGCTGATGACTCTGCTGCTGCTGCTGCTACTGCGGACGAACTGGAAGGACCTGCATCTACCCGTGCTATCCTCTGGTACTGCACGGGTCCTGTCTGATGTGGCTGGGTCTTCTGAGTATAGAGCCGGGTCTGGGACATAACCATGTAGTTCTCTGCCATCTCCTCAAAAATAGCCCAGACCTAGTCGTGGTCCTTGGCGAAGTAGGACCCACCACAAGAAGCATTCACCAGGCCCTGTAGCTCTGGTGACAGTCCGCTGAAGAAGCTCTGAACTAGGTTCGGCTTCGTGATGTCGTGGTGCGGGCATCTGTCCAAAAGCTCTCTGAACCTCTCCCAAGCCTCGTGGAACTGCTCGTTGGGGAACATGGAGAAGTTACTAATCAGGGCCCTCGCTGCATTCGTCCACCCGAGTGGATAGTACTTATTCAAGTACTCGGTGCGGAGCTGCTCCCAGGTATAGACAAATCTCCCCAAATGCTTCAGCCAGGTGGCTGCTCTGTCTGCCAGTGAAAAGGGGAATGCGATCATCCTGATCGTGTCCTGGTCCACATGTCTGTCGTGGACAGTGCTGCATATCATAAGAAACTCCTGGAGGTGGAGGTGGGGCTCCTCTGTAGCAAGTCCATGGAACCGCGGGAGCATCTGCAAGGTGTTCGGGGGGAACTTGAAGTCCCCCACGATGGCTGGAACCACAACCCAATGGTGCATCAAAGTAGATCCGGGGTTGTGCAACTCCCGCATCGGTCTAGGTGGTCCTGCTCCTCCTGCGGCTGCTGCCGCTGCGGCGGCGGCCGCGGCTGCTGCTGCTGCTGCTGCGGCTCGTGCCTGTGCCTCATCGGGGATCTCCTCGGGCTCGCTCTGCGCATCTCTCTCTGCTCTGAGCCTCTCCAACTCACGCCTCATCTCCATCATGAATGCTCCCTGATCGCGGAGCTGCTGCTGAACTGTATCAAGTGATGCGATCAGGGTGGAGTTGATCGCTCCCTGGTCTAGTACAATATGCTCTGGTCTACGGGAGTGATCATCAGAACTGCCTGCTCCGGCCATCTCGACGTCTGCAAAATCAAATGAGCCCAACTCAGGTGCTGTCAAGTGTATCAATCTCTCCTCGGGCTCGTGTCTCTCAGGAAGGTCAGAAAGGGGATCGAGGGGGAACAAGGTGGAGTCGTACTCGGGCTCGGAGAGCGGGTCTGAGCTCTCGCGAGCCAACCTAGATGATGAGGTAGACGCGCCCGAAAGCGGTGCAGCCAAAGGCTGCCTAAGAGACCGTCTACCCATCATCTTGATCTAGCGAGTAGGGCGGATGAGATCTGGAAAAACTATGATCTGGAAACAAACCCCCGGTTCACCAACGCAACGCGAGCTGAAGACCGTGAAAGTTCAGTCAAATTATCTTGTCGATTTTATTTTGGTGAACACACAAATATCAGAGCGCTTACGTGACCTGTTGGGATATCCGCTGCTAACCCCAACCGACTGTCCCGCACGGAAGAGTCGGTAGTCAGTCGAGTTTAGCAACGGGGGGCTCTACCTAGTGTTCGGGTCACTCTCTCGCGCATACAAACCAAGCAATGAGGGGGTTGCTCTCCCCAAGACAGAATTTTTAGGGTGAGCGAGTTTTAAGGTCAATAGTCTTAGCAGTCCCAATTTTATGGTTACACTTTTTAGGTATTTTTCAAAGCAAACAAAATCGCCTAACGAATTTTTCGATTCTCCTGGTTATTAAGTCAAAAACAGGGGGGAGAAGTCGAAAAAGTCGATGCACGAGAAATCAATGATGCATGCAAAGTCAGAAATGCGTACCTGCCTCCAGCTCTCTACATGCAAAATGATCCGCACATAAAATAAAGACAGAAAGTAAACTAAGCTAAATGATGCAGCGGGAAGCCGTCCTAGACGAGCAACTTCTAGCGAAGAACCGTCTAACCGGTCACCGACCTCCAAGCCAAAGGGTCCGGTCTTGGCTCGTCCCTCCCCTGCCCGACAAATCGGGGGTAGGAGTAAGCGCTTTACAGGACGAGCTACGGCACGTAGGCTACGAAAGCTAGCGAGTCGGTTATTTTTATTATTTATTTTAAGTAGGTCCAATTACGGTCTATAGGAACAGATAGGCAGTTAAGGTGTGTGGATCCTACTCAACTACGTCACAATCACCAGAAAGTCCTAAATCTAGGGGCTCGAGCAAAAACCGCGAAAAACCGGCAAATGACAGTAAGAAAAGAAAAATAAAGCCGCGTGAAAAGCCGCGAAAAAGCCGCAGGTCCTAATGGGTCCCCCGAGCACACCGGTGCTCGGCGAAACAGACCCGCTACGGTCTCAAGTCCAAACAATCTCAGAAGTGTCCTGTATTATTACAATAATAATGAATAAAATAAAATACAACTATCCTAATACCTCACCCACTCACTCTCTCTCTCTCGCTCTCTCCTGCGGCTTCGTAGAGAAAGAACCCGCCTCCAAGTGCCGCGGCTGCACCGGCTCCTCGAAAGTCGCCTCCGCGGTCCTCGGGCCCTCGCAAGATAGACAGAAGAGTGGTCAGACCAATAAAAATAATCAAATAATCAGAAAAAGAAATGAAAATAATAATGAGGGTATATATGCAAAAATGGAAAATAAAATAATCACACAAAAGAAAACAAAAATAAAATAAGAGAAAATCAAAATAAAACAAAATAAATCAAAAAGAAACTATAAATAAAAGCCGCGAAAAGCCGCGAGCTCCGAAGAGCCGCGAAAAGCCGCGAAAACAAAAATAAAAAGAAAATCAAAAATAACTACTAAGTCGTGCTCCCCGGCAACGGCGCCATTCTGATGACACCAAAAAGACCCTCAAGACCCGGGTGAAGGTAATCAAACAAGGGTCGTTGCGACCCGGATCTCAGAGGATAGGTGTATCAAGAAAAATCAACCACTCAAAATAGGTCAAATCAATCAAAACAAAGAAAAGAGCGGTCTAGCTATGGGATTAACCTGGTATAGCTCCCAGGGTCGAACAGTGCTTTCGAGGGTTCACTTGCTGCGTCCTTCGGTATGCTGCATCAATTTCTGCACTTGCTGCAACGGCATCAGATAGGGTCGTGGGACCCCTAGTGAGTACTCTAAGGCTCAAACCGCCATTCAAACCTTCCACAAACTTCCTCGCTCGCTGCTTTTCATTTGTACAGATTCCCTTGCCATATTTTTCCAGCTCCTGAAACCTTGCAGCATACTCGTGTACCGTCATGCTACCCTGGCGAAGATCTATGAACTCCTGACGTTTAGCATCCCTAGCATGCTCAGGGATGTAACGCTCAGAAAAACGCTCCACAAAGTCACCCCAACTGATGACCGAAGTCTCGGAAAAGTGAATTCCCTTGCAGGAAGTCCACCACTCCTTAGCACTATCTCGTAGACGGAAAGTACCAAAAATAACTTTCTTTTCTTCCGGGCACTCGGTCGCTTCAAAAGCCATCTCCATCTCCCGTAGCCAGTGTTCGGCTTTCTCTGGCTCATGCTCACCTTTGAAGGTCGGTGGATCATGCTGGAGGAATGTTTTTAAGGTAAGTCCTCCAGAGCTTGATGGACGGGTCTGCTGCTGCTGAGCCATCAATGCCATCAGCTCCAGCATCTGCCTCTGCATGTCCACAATGGTCTCCTGACTCGTCGATGACTCCGGTCTCTGTTGGCTTCAATCGCACGACGAGGAGCCATCTAAATCAAATCCAAAAGCATCCATGAGTTACTATGTGGGGCTAATTCACTCTAAACGCCTAGATCTATATCCTTAAAAAAATGTGGATATCTTATGCCCAGAGGAACTCTAGCTCTGATACCATTTGTAACGTTCCGGGCTTAGGTCCCCGGTCCATTAACGGAGCATTACTGGCCCTAACAACCTCTTGGAATCGGGCCCATACGGATCCGATTAACCACCTCCAAAATGCTTAAGCCGGGTTGTTAGGTAGTAACCTCTTCACTTTTTATCTCATCCGGAAACTTTATGTTTCCACGGTATGGGACTATGGGGTTTTACAATATGTGTTTTCCTTTCTCGATTCGTGATGAATCGGAACTCAGAAGCAAATTCAATTGAATTGAATGTTCAGATCCCGTTAATGTATCACAGATTCGGCGACATATGAAGTCAGCATATTACAGAGATAGCATTCAAATCCATATGGTTGAAATGATTAATGGTGATTAAATCGGATTTTTTTAATTCATGTTACACGTTAACTCCATCCAGTAAACACAACCATGATATCATGTGATTTAGCATGCATTCTAAGGCATAAATAGACAGTGTTCGTGTGAGGATTGACGAGGAATCATATAAAATAATAGGAAATCAAATCAGGTGGTGGCATTTTGTACATAGGAAGGAATTTTGGATCGGGTGAACAACAGAAGGGCGAATGGAAGGGTCCGGGTGAGATGAGGAAATCGGACCTGAAGCTCCAACCACGAATTTGACTGGAGATGTGCAGTTGTGAGGGTTAGAACGGGAAATGAGGAGATTTTGAAGATGGATGCGAGGATCGGGGATTAGGTAATCAGGTCGATTTGCAGAGCAGTGAAGTAGAAGAGAGAAATCGAGAAACGAAGAGAGAGTGAGAAGAGAAGAAACAAATATGAAGATCTAGAAATCGGAAGAGATGTTAACCTGGAGTGGACGAATAGCAGATGGATGTTGATGATGCATGTGGATGCTGGGACTCGGCGGAGCTCCAGCTAGTCACTGCCTCGACACGGCGGCGTCGCGGAGGCTCGGCACGGCAGAACGAAGCTCGACGCCGGCGTCGATCTCGCCAACTCCTTGCTCCTCCTCGCTGCGACGGCGAAGGAGACGCTGTCACTCTCGCTCTCGCTTTACCGGAGCTCACTGGATTTGAAGGAAATGAAATGGCGGATCCTCAACTCCGGTGGGGGTGAAGCTCTATTTATAGAATGAGAAGAGGATGAACCTGGACGGAAAATAGGGAAGATGAGGTTCCTTGGGGAGCAAGCTGCCGGTTCCCGTCACCGGCGGTGGGTGGCGTCACCGGAGTCAGTTGGGGTCGTTGACGGGTAGGGTTGGGCATGGGCTGGGCTGGGCCGGGCCCTGAAGGGCCCAGGCCCAAGCCCATCTTAATAGTTCGGGCCTTGGGCCGGGCCTAGGCCCGTAGTTTTTGTAAATCTTCGGCCCAAGCCCAGGCCCGGCCCAACTTCTTCGGGCCGGGCTTGGGCCGGGCCGGCCCATCAGCACCTACTAGAAATCCTATTGAGATAAGATTTCATAGATTTTGGTTATTCCAAAATATTGCACCAACTATGTCCTGCAATTACTTTGTTTATACCTCGTGGACATGTTACAATTGATGCAAATGTTTGGATATGCTTTTTCCTAAATTTGGAAGAGTGAACTGTTGCAAGTGATATAATAAATTGGAGATCAGATTGAATGAGTTTTCTTAATACAATTGCATCTGTAGGACTCTAGATGTAAGTCTTGAATGAGTCTTATTCTGGTTTTATGCTCTATTTTTCTCGGATATCAAGTTTTTTCTAGGTTGTCAAGTCCCAATTTCCACACTACTGCAGGTATTCCTTTAATGAACAAACAGGCTCATATGATGAGATCGAGAGCCAAGCTACTGAACCTGCATCTGCATCCATCGCAGACTAAAGGGGGCTCGATGTAAATGTGTAGTATGCCTATTAAAGATCAATGACTGTGAAGGTTCATACGACTCATACATGGTAAGTTTGTATGTCTGTTATGTCCAACTTGTGCTTACAGGAAGCTTGTGTTTAAGCAGGGAACTTGGAAATCTGTTGGGAACCCTTATTCTGCTTTTGGGATTTGTGCTGAGTCAGGAAATTGTACGTTGTGAGATCCTTCCATTATCAAGTAGTTTCCTTTTTTTTTGAGTAAATGTGAAGTCTCTAATCTTGGGGTAATGATCAATACCTTAGTGTTTGGTTTTTTCCTTCAACTACAATCCTCAACTACGTGTTCTGCTATCCAGTAGGTGACACACCCAACAGACTTTCCTCCTCTTAATTATAGTACCTACTGCGCACTGCAATTAAAAAAAATATAATTGGGTTTTGGTATTCGGTGCTTTCAGTAATTTTTTCATCTTCTTTTTTCTCCCCCAAATTATGTGATCAGAGTGATGTGTTGATTGAGTATGTTAGTGTTTTCTTCTTGTATATTGTGATGTTGATTTGCTTTTAACAGACACCACATAAGTTATCTGCCAAACCTCTTTAAGTTTAAAATAGATCAAAGCTCTTGACATGTGTATAAATTGAAAAAATTTAATAGATATTTAATAGAGGAAAGCTAACCTCTTTACTGAGACATCCATGAGCCTCATAGCAACTACAATGCAAGGAAGCATCAAAATGGTAACCTATCATGTGTTATACTCGTAGTTGTCGTACGATGATCATCACGATGATGCAAATGGATCGGATGCAAAATATGATGCGGCTATAAAATATATATTGCCTATAAAATACAAGCATTGGTCAAATGATGCGACATTTATGCAACCTACTTGCGAATCTGGGGATCGTACACTCACAGTCACAGCCACAGGTGGGGGAACGTGGCTGTTCTGTTGGCGGAGCCGCTGATCACCGGAGCGGCGGAGCCTTGAGTTGGAGCGGCGGAGCCTTGAGTGCTGCACGACCGCGGCGGCGCGGCCACTGGTAGGGAGAGGGAGGACAGGAGCGGCGCAGGCGCTGGCGAGGGAATGGGACCGGCGCTGGCGAGGGAATGGGCGCTGGCGCGGGAACTGGGAGCGGCGAGGGAATGGGAGCGGTAGGCGGCGACCGCGTGCCGGCAGGGAGAGGGAGGATGGCGCTCGCGATCGGGATGGGTGAGGGCAAATCCGCAAAAGGGTACGGGACCTCGGGTTCACGGGTTGGGAGTTAGGGCTAAAGGGGCGAGGGGTCCTGGGTGGGTCTGGGTCAGATGTCGGGCCGGGCTACGCGGGCCCAAATCGGGCCAAATGTCGGGCCGGGCTCGGGCCAACCCTCGGGCTAATAAACGGGTCGGGCCTCGGGCCAAGTCGGGTTGGGCCGACACAGGCCCGAGCCCGGCCCAAATTAATTTTGGGCCCGGATTTTAGGCCCAGGCCCGGCCCATTGAACTATTGGGCTTGGGCCGGGCTGAGTTTTTTGGGCCGGGCTACGGGCTGGGTCGGGCCGGCCCAGCCCAATGCCCATCCCTATTGACGGGCCGGTGGAGAGGATAGGAGGTTGAAATGGTGGTGGGTTCGGTTGGAGAAGAAGATGAGAAGAGGAAGGAGAAGTGTGCGTGGGGAAGAAGGAAAAGAAGAAGAAAGAAAAAAATGAAAAAGATGGCCAATGATAGAGTGACACATGGCATAAATAATAAATGAGGGGAAAAAGACAAGATAAGGAAAGAGACAAAAGAAGTATATACCATAGATATAAAATATATTTAATTATATAAATAAATAATGTAGGTATAAATTGTAATTAATTAAATTAATAAATTAATTAAATAAATAATTTAAATAAATAAATAAATAAATAAAGTATTAAGTATTATATATTTTTATAAGTAAAAATAAAGGGTTAATGTATTAAATAATAGTATAAATTACGGCTTATTGTACAAGTATACCAATACAAACCCCGAAAACCGCATTTTTTGCATTAACTCCGATTTTAGCGAAACTAGTGTCATTTTGTAGATAATTGAAAAATATAATTTTAAGGACAAAGTTTGCTCAATTCGGAGTTCATACGACCGAGTTATGAGGCCCGGACGAAAAAAGTAGCGGCTTCGAGCCTCCGGATTTTTTTCGATATTTTAATTTATTTTATTTTTATATTTTTATATACAATTTTAGATGATTTTAGGAAAAAGAATTAAGTTAATAGGGTTTGCGGTTATTTAATTAAAAAATGATGTATAAAGAAAGGAGATCCTACTACCATACCTTCCTTTCCCTCCGCTCCCCCTCGAAGTCAAAGTTAGAGGGCTCGCCCGGCTCCCTTGGGGCTTTGCTCCCAGGGTCGCCTCTTTTCCCATTGATCTTTCATTCGTGCTTCAGGGAAGTTTCTACATATAATACAAATAGACAACGGCTCCAAAAAGCCGAAACTCAGCGATTTTATCCGAATATTTTTCTGATTTTTTAATAAATAGTACTATGTATAAAACGGATTTTAAAAATAAGTTTGGTCAATTTGAAGTTTTCTATAAATAGATATGAACTTCGGAAGTCGGCTTTTACGGCTTTTCCGATTTATTACGATTATTTTATTTTTGTACCGAAATATTTTCTAATATTTTTATAAAATAGTATATATTTTTATGAACAATTTTTGTAAAAGAAGTGTTTTGATTTGAAGTGATTTTGATGATAAATAAAATAGGTGAAGTATTTACAAGGTGAAAATTGGGTAAATTACATTTGTAGTCTTTATTTTCTTGATATTTTTTTTATAAATTAGGATCCTTATCTCCCCCTACTTATTTCTTTGTCGACCGGGTCAATATTGACCTGGTCTCGGGGTTAGGATCAGTATGTATATTTTCTATATACATCCTTCTTTTATTTTTATTTTTTTCTCTTTATTCTTTTATTTTGGTAAAAATAAGTGTTAAATCTATAATATTAATATTTGTGGTTAAAGTGATAATTAAATGGAATTAGTGGATATTTACATGCATTTTACCAAGGATTTTAGCCAAAATGAAAGAATAAAGGTGATGAATCACGTATTCATCATTCCCCTATACTTTACCTTTGCTAGTCCCTTAGCAAACACTTATTTTATAAATAAGTGCAAGCAAAAAGAAGAAGAAAAAGAAAATAAAAGAACTTAGAACATGCTAGTTTCTTTAAACCGAATTTTCACTTCATCCAAAATCTGGAGCCTGGATTTAAACCTTTGGATTAATAATGTATCGGGACTCTATTAGAATTAGGATTTAAGCTTCGATAGCCCTCAAGTTCCACAAATCCTTATCCAGATTCACCTCAACAGCCAGCTCAGATCCACCTATCCATCACGCAAACTTTTCATCTTTGAAAGCAATTTGTACTGTGTGTGAAAAGTTTTAGCTCTTCCCGCTATAGAGAGGCGAAGAAACCGCCCATCCAGCTATACACTCCCATTGGGCCCTTATCCAGCAACTCAGTCCACGAGGAGGGAGGTATTTCCTTCTGAGGTCAGGTCGTGCTGTGTCCACAATCAAGTAAGAGAGAATGTAGGAAGAATTGGAAGAGAATCGGAGTGTGATCGGTGTAATCACATCTCCTATGAAGCCTGGCCAGTTTAGCCAAGTCTCCACGAAGACATGCATGCTTTTCTGAAGCTCGGACCATTGTGGTCATTTTTGGTGATTTAGTGTATTTGGCTTCTTTGGTAGAGAGAATTGTTGCACTGCATCGGTCTTTTGTTTTGTGCCCCGACGGATATAGCATCTTTTTATTCCGTCCATTTTTTGGGGTCTTAGAAAAAAGATTGTGCCAGCAGATCCTTCCCTCATCCGAAGCTTTGTTTCAACCCCAATCTCTCCCGTCTTTAGTCATCATCACCGCCAGACAAGGATGGAAACGCACCACCAAGATGGATTGCCCTTCGCAACCCCAGGCAGGTCGAGCTAAGTGCAGAGTGCATGAGCTCAAAATTAGTTCAAATTGAGAAGAGTTCAACGGATGACACCAGGTGTTCTACTTAGGTACTTTCAAGTTGAATTCCGAGCACGGTCTCATGGAACCCAAAGAATTAAGTCAGAAAGACCTGAAGAGTCTCAATTCCCGTTCCTAGTAAAGTCCCTTTAAAATTAAGTGGATTAAGGCCTAAACCAAGCTCCATCTCTCGGACTTAGATCCATTCGGTTCAAGAATCAAACTTGTTCTGAAAAATGCTAATGAATGCAACAATTTATTATGAGATAAATTTTTCGGACTAAATGTTTTAAATGATTTTTAAAGGATTTTACAAATTTTTATTGAATTTTAAAGCTTTTCAATTTTTAGGGGGCTTTTTGTAAAAGTTAGTGGATTAATTCCATTTACACAAATTTTACATAGATTTTATGTTATGCATTTTACAAAGGATTTTATACAAGTTTTATATACAAATTATACAACTTTTATACAAGATTTTTATACGGATTTTATTTTTGAAATTTTTAAAGATTTTATCCAAGAATTTTACAACTTTTTTTATCTACAATTTTTAAGCCATTTTTTATAAAAAAAAATTTACGGTTTTCTTGTGGCTTTTAAAAACCCAAAATATAAACCCATACTTTTAAGAAGCCTTATTATTAAAAATACGAGAAAGTACGAGTTATGGCTTCTAAAGTATATATAGCATATACCATGCACCATGAAGGCAGGGCCGTGCAATAGATGTGTGTTTCCTAGCTTTTGGTCCACTTATGGGACGTGCCAAGCTTAAATCACTGGTTGTATGAATGTGGCCACGCGTCCACTCTCTCGTCTATGTTTACTTCGTCGTCGTGGTGTAGCAGTCCGTACGATCGTAGCTACTACTCTACGTTGCTTGTTGTAACTCGTGGAATTGAAATAAATAATCGTTTTGTGCTGCGATATCTGCACTTCTTCCTGCGTTTTTCTAAAGTCTCGACTCGAGTCTAAACGAAAAACAGTAGTATCCGGATTCCGGAGGTTTCAACAGATACATATGCAACTTCAAAACGTAGGGCATTGTCGCATGGGAAAGTGCCTTGCATAGCTGAGTGGGAGACTACACGGGCTTCCATGGACGATCAGACTTACGTAGTGTATTGCAATTGAAGGAACGGCGGTGAAGACGAGAAGAAGATGGGGATGGCTTTGAGAAAAGTCAAAATATTTGCTATACGTAGACGGAGCATGCATGCATGCATGCAATGAGGGACAGAAGTTATGGCAATCACTTACGTTGCCCTAATTTGTTTTTTTTTTAATTTTGTGAATTAGATTCCAAAAATCCAACCGATTGATTCTTCGGTTAATTAATGTTATATATATATATACATCCTCAATTTTTTTTTCAAATGTTACAAACACAATCTTATAGTTGACTTGATATACTTTGAAAATAAGTATTTTCTTGAAATTATTTTTGTAAAATAATAATATTTTGAACCTTCCAGTTTAAAAATAAATTTTCAAACAAATTTAATATATTATTGAAGTAAATATATTTAGATATTACAATTGTTGAGGGTTGTATGAACATACAACGTTAGGAATTGCATAAAACCAAAATATTACATGATTGGATTCCATGTTTGGGGATGTGGATGATACCGAGTTATCTTTTCATGTTTCGTGGAGCAGTTGTTTATTGGGTAGCTAGAAACAATGACGTGTATCTATACATATAAAGTATGCATAATACATTACATATAGTATGGTCACCACTCATGCTTTTTGGATTAAACACTTTCTTGAAAACTTAAGCTTTGAATTGGTCAGAGGATCAATTGAAGTTTATAGTGATAATCAAGTTGCAATAAGCTCGATCCATAATTGGGTTAACAATTTGAAAGGAAAACACGTTTAAGATCCAATATCACAATAAACAAGATATAGTGGAGAAGCCATGGCGACTTGAATACCAACAAGTGACATGTTAGTTGATTTTGTAACCAAAGGGATAGCATCAATCACCTTTTATTGGGACACATGAATAATGATCCTCATAAAAAAACATTTCCATGTGTACTCGAAATGAATAGTGGGAGCGTAGAAGTTTTAACCACTTCAGTTATATGGAAGATGTTTAAAAGAATCACACATGAGTGACCTCACGCTCAAAACCACTGCTGGTGGTTACGAGCACCGATGGTTGTGCGGAACGAGTCTCACGAGCATGAAGGGACAATGGCAAAATGTGTTGGGAATTATACACACCTTATATATACATGTCAACCTAGTGCATGAGGGAAAATGCAACTCGATCACCTCGCATTAGGGAGTCCTCCCGACCCAAACCCATCTCTCTCATTCTCTCTCTAATATAGAAAAGCGCGTGGCATACCTCGTCCTTTGACAGGGGAGACAATGAGCTTCCGAGTAGGGATATATGTGTAAAAGTGTAATTATATTTTACAGATATATGTCTAAAATGTCATCTAAAAATCCAAATGTCACGAATTCGCCTAAGAAAAATATAATGAAGGCCAAAACCAATAATCAGACACCAAATGTTGTTTAAACACATCTCCCCATTTAATTCTATCTTTTTTTTTATGTTCAAGTTATATCCTTTATATATTTAAATTAATCATTTAAAATTATATATATAATAAATCATAAAATGATGTAAACAGTCTCGAAATTGCATACATATACATGTGGAATCATATACCTAGAACCCTCAAACCAAGTACAAAATCTAATCGTTAAATGAACTGAGTTCAAGTATATGATATCTCAAATAGCAATCAACATCAGAGGGTATGTTTAGAAAACAAATCAATATTTAAAAGGTATATGACAATTACGTATAATAGAATGGTATGCAGATAATATTCACTATGTACAAAAATTTCAACTTTAAATATTGACCATAGTACTTTCGTATACTTTAGGAACATGATGTTCCAAGAAAGCTCAGGAGTTGACCCATGTATATCTCAAATAAAAGAAAAACAAAGTAATTTGTTTTTGTAATATTAAATATTTATATGATATACTAATAACCAAAAAATGTTAGTTGTATTAAAATTAAATTAAGATCAAACATACACATATGAGTTAGGGTTATTCTTGCTAACTAGTTATCCCTTCACAAAAATTATAAGCAAAAAGATAATACATGCGTGTCTGGAATGATGCGAAGATCCCTTGGATTAGACTGGAGAGTGGCTCTAGCTTCTGGAGCAGCATCAGATCGGAATGTGGTGAGGGCCGAGCGGAGACGTCGCTTCCTTTCGCCATCTTGTGGGCGATCTGGAGAGGGAGGAATGATACTCTATTTAGAGGGAGTTTGTTTTACTCTGAGAATGTCCATGAGCATTGCAGGGCGTTGTGTCTACTATGGAATCAGCTGGTGTAGATCAAAATGATGTAATTTAATTGCCTACCTATATAAATATATATTTCCCGTATGGTGGATCCCAGGTTGGGACTCCACCCCTTCTTCATTCAAAAAAAAATGTGTTAAATTGTAAAATATTTTAAATACTGAAAGATAGTCTCTCTTACTTCCCTAAGTTTTCGCCTTTTTATGATTCGTTATCTTCTCATCTAGTATTTTTTTACAAATAAATGATCAGCATTTCATTTCATAAAAAATAGAAGTTCTCAATTAAGATACTTTCGTAACATGGTGAAGAAGTTTCGTTTAGGAAAAACATTGGATAGTGACTATTCGAATATATTTTATGAGTAGGTAGGTATTTGGGCACACTGCTCTACCACCAGATCATTGATGGTTGAAATCTAGGGATGAAACGGTCAGAACTAGATACAAATATAGATTTTATCATATCATTATCCTTTTTAAAATACGAATACGGATACATATACATACATACATACATACATACATACATACATATATATATATATATGAATATGCAAAATGATAAATCATATCTTCAAAATATAGATAGGAATGCAAAACGAATGTACTACTCAGATACGAATACTCGACAAAAGATTATGGACTAAAATACAAGTATTGAATGTATTCTAATTGACTTATTTATCCCTTTTTATTTATTGGGTTTAAAATACATGATTTCCTCTTCAAATTTATTACTTGAAACTCAAACATATGGACCAATTTTATTTTATTAAGAAAAATGACCAAACATATAAAAAATAAACGTATCATATAAAATGGATACAATAACTTTTACTTGGTAATATGGTTACTTTATTTTAATATAATTACTTTATTTTATATATGCCTACAATTTTTTAAATAGATCAATGTCTCACTTGTACATTAGCATATTATGTTATTATTAAAAAGTTTCCTACGCCTGAATACCAGTAATCTCTTATAGCATAAATAAAGGGAAAATCAGTAATAGTACGCATTTAGGTGAGTTGGAAATACAAAACACATATATAGTAAGGCAAATATCATGAGAACAAAAAGGTTAGCAATTAGATAAAGAACATGGTAAGACCATAGATAACTTAGATCACGAAAATAATGCCTTTTGATTTTCTCTCTCTAAATGTGGTATTTATTTAAATCCTCTATAAAAATGATTATTTGTATTTGCATCCTTTACATTTTGTATACTGTATCCATATTTGTATTTGTTAATACTTGAGATATTGCATTTGTATTTGTATTTGATGGATGTTGGATTTCAATATTAATTTGTATTTGCATTCATATTTCTAAGATGAAAAAATAGGCACCCATATCCTCTATCAAACAGATGCCGATACGAAATGGATACAAATATATTTGTATCCATTTTCATCCCTATTGAAATCACATTAACTCATGCTTTCTTGCAATGTACAGATGCCTCCCTTCTCATGTTTGTGTTCTCTTCCATATTACTTAAAAAATATTCATAAATTCCACAAATAAACTTCCACCTAAAAGATGAGGATTTGAGTTTCATCGATGTAAAAAACAATCTTAGTGATTCCAGTTGTCCATCCAATTGCGATTATAAAGAACTTATCTAAACTTCAATTTCTAGAGAATTCATCAGAAGACCAATTACTTATTAATTACATTTATTCTGCGCTTATGTTTTCTTCTATTAAACTTTTTCATAACTTCACTTGGACCCCTGTTTTCTTAAAAATTCACAGTATTGCCCCGTGGAGTTGTTTCTCCAGTTTTTTACCCAGGTGAACTGACATAATTAGTGTATGAAGATGAGATCATCACATCTAATATGCTCATCAATTGAGGAGCCCTCCCGGCAAAAAAAACAATGCAATTCGCATATAAATGATATCGAGCGATGAGCTGTAATTCCAAACAATCACTAAAGATTCTCGATGACGTTGACACTATTTTCCAAACAAATAAGGACCATGAATTGTCAATATAAATAGCACAGAATGAGACTGCATGAGTAACAAAATGCGAACCCTGCAGTATATGTTACAGCCCCGTGCATGGATATCCAACTCACGTAGGATATCCATGATATCACCTGGAATCTGCATGCATGATACCGGTCTATCCACGTTTGGATGATCTCCACCTCCTTGTTCCTCTGCTCCACCAGCCAGTCTGGATCTTTCGAGCTCTTAGAACGCAAATCCAAGTGATGTGCACCTGAAGACATATGGTTGTAGAGGAAGTTATAATTTTCCATGGGTCCATGCCTACCAGATTCTTGTGGGATAGTCGTAGTGGTTACCTTCCTTTATGACGAGGGCGATGCTGCTGTCTGATATGTTTGTAAGCACATTGTGATCAGCACAAAAGTTCAAAGATGAAGTGAGTCAATGTAAAATAATACAAGTATTAACTACTGTCGAGTATGAAGATTACTTTAGTTATTTATGTATGTAGAAAATCATCTGCAGCCTTCATGTCATCCATCTACTATGATCACACAATATGATTTTTCATGCAACACATTTTCTCGTGCTTGTGTCACATTCCGTACGTGCTCAGAATATGCGCTTTTTGATAAAGAAAAGGTCATTTGCAGAGAATTGTGCTGGAGAAAATTCAAGATATGGAACATTCATCCTTCCTTGATTTTCCATCACAAAATGGTCCTTGGATAAAGATATCATAAAAGAGAAAGATGTGGCAGAAAGCTGCTGTGAGTGCCCTTCTTGAATGATCAATAATCCTCATTTCGGTGTAATTTTTGGGATATAAGAAGCATGATGCGATCATGTGAAGCAACATCTTCACTTCAGTGCAATAATCTTCCAGGTTTTGACTTGGAGTAAAGAAAGCATCATTTCACCAAAATCAGGTGGGAGGAAAACAAATAATACAATCTGATTAAATAAAACTTAATGTTGGAGCAATTGCGTTAGCAACTTAAACCTCTTTTATCGTGGAATGAAAACAAGATCAGCTACTTGGTACCTACCCCCTCTGCTCCAAAGATCTATCATACAATTGGAGAATATAATGTTGCTCCCGAATCGCTTCAGAACTGGTTCGATTCCCTGCCACATAAAGCGAAAAATTGTCAGAAAAAAATAACAGTAGTCTAGATGAGAACTGGAAGTGAAATTGAGGGCTTACGTGGGCGCCGTACTCTGTTGTGATCCAGTGAGGCCGTGGAGGTACTCCGTACTTCATCTGGCATGATGACTTGAATGATTCGTAGTTATATCCAGACGGTGGAAGCATGCTTTCATTGGATACAGACATGGGCATTATTACCATCTCGGTGCATGCCTTCAGGGTGTGTTAATAAAAAACTGATGTTAAGCATATTGGTCGATGATGAATGTAAGAAGCTTTTGCCCGTTATGGAAATAGAACGTAGACAAAACTAGAAAGCGATCAAGACACGGAGAGGATCCTCTCCTGTGGTGCTGTGTCTGCTGTGATTTTGTGATCCACTCGATCGTGATCGAGCGGTTCACACAATTTTCCACGGTACGGGCTCACAAAAATTGTAAAATCGTGGGAACCGCTCGATCAAGATAGAGCGGCGCACACGCCTTCAGCAGACTCTGCTTCCCTCCCGCCTGCAGCAGACGATTCGTCCACATCAAGACAACCACAAGAAATGTATGTATATGAGGTTCACTCTTTACTAGCCTACGCCTCGGGAGCAACGTAGGTCTCTTTCTTTTCTGATATTGAAGATAAACTTGGATGGATCTCCTAAAAGGTAATATCATAAACCCAAATACATATATGACCTAACAACTTAATGTTGTTTTTAAGCCTCAACCAGCAACGATGTGAGGCAGGTCGTAAAAACAGACTCTACAATGCGTTAGGTTAAATGGATGATCAAGCCATCTCAACATAAGCAAAATTCGATGGCACATCAAATTTAACATATTTTAAATCAAAGAATGTGTGGTGCTGGAATAGTATTGTTGATAAAAATAATTAAACATACAACTATACAGAGTTGAAATTTGGTTAATAACAAAAGATTATCTCTTTTTATATTATGTTGTGAACCATGGAAAAAATCCACAAACACAATCAATCAGGTAAGTATGAAAACACACGGATTTACAAGGTTCATTCATAATTAAGTTACGTCCTTTGACGGTGGTGGCCCATTTTCATTATGTGGAAAAAGAACACGGAGGGATACTGAGTGCCCTAACCCTTGTAAAAGGAGACACCTCGAATCCTAATTGTCGTTGAATAAGGACTAAATCATAGAGCTTGATCCTCAATACTATGGACTACATTGTGGACGTCTATTATGAGGAGAAAACTCCTCATAGATGTCCCCCATTGCTATTAAAAAGAGGGTCGTGCCTCTCTTCCAAAGCATGCTTCTTCCTCCCAATTATTCTTTTGCCTTGATAATTAAAAGAAGGGAAGAGTCTTGAGAAAATTGTTCTCATACATGTCTCCTCTTCTTCACCCTACACGTTCACATTGTATAGTCTCTTCATCTTCATTGGCCTAGTCTTGTAGCAAAGAAGACCGTCTTCTTCTTTGTGATAGTCGTACATGAAGAATGATTGATTTCGTACGACGAAATCGGAAAATTGATCATCCTTACATGGACAAGTTGAACAAGTCAACATCGAAGTTCATGGGAAGCTACACGACTCATCATCGTGCCCATGAGAGAAGCAATCACATATCAAACTTGATTAGGAAGATCTCTTACTTTAAAGACTTATGATTCAAGAGGTAACCATGATCTAATCCCAATATTCATCACAATAATATAAATCACCATAGTAAAATTGTTTCGATAATTTAATGGTTTCACAAAGTATATTTTTTTTGCGCTGAAATTGCATATTTATACGATAATCATACAATATTTTTGCAAAATTATTTGCTATTTCCGTATTTTCGTGATGCAAAGTTTTATTAATTCTTTCGACGATCACATTCACACTTCACGAGGTAATTCTATACTCATATGATATTGGTGGAACGGATTGAAAATATTTCCCAAACCTTGTGGTTCCGTCGATTTTTTTCTAAAATCTGTTGCTATTGCAACTTGTATGACAAGTATGGTTTTAATCGGATATGATCGGATCCACACACTTCCGTAACGCATGAGGCCTTATCCACATCCCTTCAAGTGGTATCATAGCATTGGATATGATCCAATGTCTCAAGAAGATAAGACTTTGGATATCAGATCGTGGCAACATTGTTTTTTCAATGATTGTGTGATTCCAAATTGTTTTTGCAAACATTTTAATATTTCTGCTATAAGTCACCACTATTTTAAACGTATTTTGGGATATTAAATCATTCTTATAATATCTAAATATGACCCAATGGTCATGCTAGTAGTTGGTTATGATCGGGTAAAGAGTCGGATACGAAAAGTTCTCGTATTGTGTTGTTTTTTTGCATAAATATTGTAACTTATAAATTATGAAATTTAATTACTAATTTCCTGTCATGAAACTTGTTTAAAATACTTTATTAATGCCATAAATTAAACCAGCAAATCACGTGATCGTAGTTCATGTGATTTCGAGTCCGATAGTCCACGATATGTGATATTTTATGGACTAGGGTCACGTCTTGTTTTTAAGGATTATGAGAACATATAATAGTAATATATACTATAACTCAGACACATGTATATGTTTTAAGGATTTTTATTTTTTTTAAATAAAAAATAAAATAGACAATAAATAGTTCATACATACCTGAAGATTGATTATCATAATCTCTATCTTTTAAATTTTGCATTTTTACGCTATTTTTTATTTTCAAAATTACATAAAGAATATAATAATAAACAGAAACAAGGTAATATGCATTATTCAAGGGTATTTGTACCGTTGTAAATCAATCTCGAAACCAATTTTGACAATGAACCCCGCTCAACTTCAAAGGAATTTCAGGATTAAAAGTATTTTTAATGGACCTACATAAATGAACTCGAATTGTAGTTATATGCAAACATAAAAATTCGAAAATGGAAGCTTATTATAATTGTTTTCTTGTAAGACTATATTGTTGCTAAGTTTTCGGCTATAGTAAACCTCTCTCCCGGTGATTAAAGCGGGTAATTTATTACTTTGAATAAATTACATAAAATCCCTGAATTATACACCTGATTTCAATCTTTCAATCTTGTAATCTTAAAAATTATATACAACACTGTCATCTTTTAACACTGACATTAAAATCGGATGTATTTTCCGGGTATTTTGTGTAATCTACTTTATTTTTTTCTTTAACATTTTCCCTTTCCACGTTCCCATCTAAACCCTCCCCCTAGGCTCCCCTAGGCTCCTCAGGCCACCGCCTCCCCCACCCGCCTCCGACACCTCCCATCTCCCCGCCGCCGATCCTCTCCCCCCCTTTCCCTTACCGCCTTCCTTTTCCCAACACCCACCACTGCCACTCGCAGCCCAACACCTCCTCCTCCCGCCTTCCCCAAAAGCCGCCGTCAACTTTGCTGCCCCACGCCGCCGGAATACTACCAGCACTCCCGGCTTCGCCCTCGGAAACCCGAAACCCGAGCCACTGCAATTAGCCGTCTCAGGAACAGACTTGAGCAAGACCGACTCTGGGTACGAGATTTTTTTAGCATTTGAATGTGGATGCGTTATATAACGACTGGCTTGTGGAATGGAGCTGCTATTAAAAAAAGAATCTTTATTTAGTTGATTTTTCAAACCATTTAGTTGGTACGAATACCATGGATGATAAACTTTGCTTCGAACTCTCGAGTTAGGGTGACTATTTTTATATTTAGTTAAGTACCGTGAGAAAGCCGCCTTTTCAAAAGACGACTTCCATTTGAGCCAAAGCCGCCTTTCAAAAGGCGGCTTTGGTGATGTGCATTAAAGCCGCCTATTCAAATGGCGGCTTCCTGCTCAAATGGAACCTTTGGATCTTGTGTATATGCACCTTTGGATCGCAGATTTTGGCTCAAATGGAAGCCGCCTTTTCAAAAGACGGCTTTCTCATGGTACTTAACTAAATATAAAAATATTTACCGTATGCGGCGAATAAGATTCGAGGCATATTCCTAGTTTCCAGTTCGTATTTTTGGTGAAATTCTCATTTCTAGAACGGTCAGTATCCACTTAATTCGTTCATCATATTCCGCTTCAGCACTGTTCGGACGAGGGATAAGAAACAAAGAGGGATAATGAATAAATTGAGTTTATCCCCCATTCATCCTCGGTTGTTTTGAGGGATAACATATGAATAACTACTGTTTAAAGAAATGTATTGAATGATGTAGCCATGATGTGAGCAATTTATCGGGACAAGTGGTCCTTATCCCACATCCCAACATGGCCTTAGGGATGTTGGTTCATAACTTGCTTAATCTAAGTGGTTTTGCTGCTGCTTTTATCTTATTTGGGCTGCAATTCCCATTCTTTCGCCAAAATCTAATGGGATTTTTATTCGACGTTTGGACCAATGTTTGTGGTACAAGACAATACCTTTTTTCCTTATCTAGTTCACCGATTATACTCATACTTCACTTTTATCTATGTTCCTCTCTTTTACTTGTATTGCCTCAGACATCGTTCTATTTATGTGAATATGTAAAGATGAATATGCCCAGGAAAGCCACCCAATTTTTCTGTAGCCTTGCTTCTCGGTGGAAGCAATTAATTACAAGGAGTTGTTGACAGGAACCTGTATTTGTAGGCTGCTTTTGTTCATTATATGAAGCAGATATACTGCCCATTCTTTTCTTTTAACTATTCTGGAATTGCTAAATAAGAGACTACAGAACCTACAAAAATGCAAAAAACTGATGTTAACCACCAATACCTTATTATCTTATAGCAAACAAAAGTTTTGAAGTTAGATTTGCTTATTTCCTTTTTCTTCACCATGTCAATCCCATTTTTCTTGTGTTGAGATTCTCGTATTTTTCTTCAAATGTAGATGTCAACTTCGGAATGTATGCACACAAAACGGAAGCAAGTTTTAAGAAGAAAACCTAATTAATGAAAAACACATTGTGTATATTATCTTTACTTTCCATTTAACCCAGCCACCTCCAGTGTGGATATTTTCTATATTGCCACATGCTTTAAATATCTAAAACAAATTTTCTAAGGTAAAGTGATGAACAATTATCTGTTTTTTTTATAATTCACTTACCATGCCTGATATTTGTAATTTTGTATAAATGACTTCACGGGACGTGAATTTTGGATGTATTACCTGATTTTGCAGAGGTCTTTATCTCCTGGATTATGCCATTATGTAGGAAGTATGAATTTATATTTGTAGGGTCCATAAGTTTGTCACATGAATTTATATATCTAAGCTCAGTAGGTTTGTCTGGTTTTCACGATTTGTGATATATACATATATCATGATGAATTCACGAGCACACCTTTCACGTTTCATACTCAATAGTCGAAATTAAGTCAAATGGCATCTTCACATCTCAGGAATGCAAACAGCCCAGGAATGTAAAAGTTTTAATTGGACGAGTAGCCAAGTACTCTGCTCAAGGTTGATCTTTATGTAAAATACCTCGGTTCAAGTTCATTTGTCTGGATGTATGTGACGGCTATCATACCAACCCTTTCAAAGGCAACAAAACTTTTAAACCATATTTAATAGCTTGTAAATTCAATCCACACATTTTTAGTGGAATTTCCTTTTCCCGTTTGGTTTAGTAGTTTTTCCACCTGTTATTTTATATATCTGGATTCTCAATATGTTGATTAATAATTGATCACTCAGATCTTGTCATGCTCTGTATTTATCGGCTAACCGGAGTCTTTTTTTGTTTGGTCAGATCAGTTTTTTAGCCATGGTGCAGTGGTATAATAATATACAAATCATTCTTCGACATGTCGGGACTGGATTGCAACAAAGAAAGATGTCATCTATCAACTTCCACGGTACTTATCTGAAGCATTTCATATCATCGGGTATGGAATATGATTTATGATTTGTCTCCTGTGCTTTGTTTTCACGAGTATCATCTTGGACATTTTTCGTCAGTTTGTTATTACATGAATTGATACATAGTTAGTTGATCTTGCTGGTTGGCATTCCAACATTCCAGATATCAACATTTTGTAATTATCAGCTTGTCGATTGAAGTGATGCCGGCTGATTTTTTAGACAAAATCATGCAACACACACATGCATGCACACATATACACCTACCTTTTGGGAAATGTACACATGCACATTATGTATGAAAGGCATCATGCTCATTGTGTATGAAATCCATCATATGCTTGGATTGGCATTTGGAGATATGATTATTTAGGAATCAAGTAATTTGGTGGATTTTGGAGTCTAATCATTATATGCTATATCCTATCGGTATGACTCTAGAAGTGCAGAAATCGACTAAAATTGATGTAGTGCTCATGGAAATTGACCAAAAAAATAAAAAAGAAGACTTGAAGGAAACCGCCAGATAGGGAGGGACTAGTTCTATTTGAAAACATAACATCACCTCCCTATCCACGCTTAGTCACATGATTCACATTCTGCTGTCAATTACAGGTAGCAAGGCAACTTTCAGTGGGGAATAAGCCTCTTGGACATACAAACAGGCGAGCAAATTTGAATCTGCATCATAGTCATAGTTCTCTTGCCTGGAAATATCCTCGAAATAAATGAGGACGGGAGAGAGAGAAGCTGATAACTCTAATACTCCATGCCATCTCCTTCTCTAGGAAGGAACATGCCAATGATGTGACGATTTTCCCGAAGGATAAAGGTTTAGACTTCCATAACCTCTCAGACACTGGCTGAGTTCGCATGACCAAGCACTTATAAGAACTGCGAATGAGATGGCGAAGGCGAGGGTCAAAGAAAATGAACCTATTCGCACAAACTCAAAAATTATGGATAACCACCGCTACCTACCTTGTTCGAGGGTTGGCTACAAAGGCACCCCGAAGATGGTTGACATCAAGTCTATGGCCTTGACTATGCCACATGAAGACCTTGTGAAGATATTACGTACATGATCTACTCTACGACTCCACAAAACCCTTCAAGTTCATTTCTTCCCCTTGGTTCCATTTTTCATTTTGGTTGTTTCATCGTAAACCACTACCATGCCCTTGTCGATTGATTCCACCTTTCTTGGGATGTCCTACCACCTTTATGACATCTCCTACTCCTTTGATTGTAGTAAGAGTCCCTCAACTCATTATGGCTCATTATTTATAGCAGTGTTGTCTGCCTGTCTCTGATCCCAATGATGATTCGGGTAGAAACCCTTGGTGCATACTAGGGAGCCTTGTTGATGCTCATGATTGTCAGCTACCATTTTGCACTCCTCCTTGATCTTGTTGAATCCGTGATTCTTGGCTACCATTAGAGTGTACAACAACAACAAAACCTTTTCCCACATTAAGTAGGGTCAGCTACATGGATTCTTTGCCTCCGTTCAGTCTATCTTAGGTCATTTTCGGGCCGGGCTTAGATCCAAAAAATTAAGTTCCGTTCATATAGTCTCATTCCAGCACTTCTTGGGCCTTCCTTGTACTCTCTTAGTCGACACAATATCCCAATACCGGCATCTCCTCACGGTGCATCATCTGATATCCTTTGCAAATGTCCAAACTACCTTAAGCGATTTTCTTGCATCTTATCCTCAATCGGAGCTACACATATTTTCCTTCTGATTACATCATTTCGAATCCAATCTTTATATGTGTGTGTCCACACATGCACCTTAGCATTTTCATTTATGCTATTGCCATTCTCTACACATGTTTATGGTTCACATACCAACATTCAGATCCGTAGATGATGTAAATAGGAAATCTCAATGATAAAAAATAATTTTGGCGGTGGAAAATATTTGGTAGAAGAAGTTGGAGGAAAAAGAGAAGACTAATCAGATGCAAGGGATTTGAGGAAAAAAAACACAGAGATCGCGTCGAGGAAGGAGGGAGAGGGAGAGAGATGAGAAAATTTCAATTTTAATTAACTATGAATTGCCTTCAACAAATGGAAACCATTCCCTTTATATAAAAAGGGTGAGACTACAAAAATAGAAAGAGAAATAAAATCAAAATAAAATAAAATCCTAATTTGGACTATAAATATCTCTAACCGATTAAGTATTTAATATAACAATCTAACTAATTGATTAGAGATCACATGCGATCTCTTTATTTAAAATTACAACAGACTTAATAAAATTAACTCGACCTTAATTTAATTAAGGGATGAAAAATAGAACTCTATTTATTTATTTATTTCACGATGTATCAGCTCTCTGATGCTTCGAAAAATTCATCTCCTGATGAATTGCTTGATCTCCGTTTATGGCATTGAAAAATTCCGACTGAAATCGTTGACGCAATATTCCCCAATTTTCTTCTTTTCATTGTTACGTTTATAATTTCTTTCCACCGATGGGTATTTCTGTAAATTTCTACCCCTTCAATTATAATAACTCTCCCTCTTACCTTATTCTTTACTTTAACCTCTTTATAAAAGGGTCTCGAGAGAGGGCTATAAGTGCAAAACTTATGGGAGATTTTGACTCCTCTTTCTTGGGGTGAAAGCATCCGATCAAGTAAGAAGTTTCTACTCTTCTTACGATTTGGGCTTTCAAACTCGATGGTGGCGTCGTTTATGGTAGAGGCAACAGTGATGGTCGCACTGGACACATACAAGGAGGTGGTTGGGCCCGCACGAGCGATGCACAACATATCACATGGGCTCGAGGCTCGCAAGTAGGTGGGGTCGGAGGGAGGCTGACATCGGTGGCAGCATGGGTTGCGGTTGTGGTGGGGCTAGGCTAACGAGAGAGGGCTACGGGAGTGTTGAAGTAGTTGTAGGAGGTGGTAACGATGGTAAGGGAACATGTGGCGACGGTGGTGGGGTTAGGGCCGATGCCACTCGGAGGTGGGGGAGAGGGCTACACCGGGTTTGGAGGAGTTGGTAGAGGGAATGTAATGGCCGGAGGGGGCACTGGAGTCGATTTCCCCGGTGAATGCAGATCTGAAATGTGCTGGACATCAACTCCATATGGCTCTTTTCCTCAGTTTCTTCACTTTCTTTTCCAATGCGACCTTCAAACTTGCGTTGGACGAGGGTTGCATTAACGACAACACTTGACAATGGCTGCATGATTTCCGAAACCTCCCGGACAATATCTTTTGTAGCGTTTTGGCGGCATTTTCCTCTAATTGTCATGTCAACGATTCAACATTCCGCGGATCTCGCATTTCTCTCGTTAAAGCTTGCATACCTGCGCACACTTGGAGCATATCGGATATGTTTTTCTAACCCCAGCATGCCATGCACGGTCTGTGGAACGAGATTCTTTGGATTTATGTCTACGTGAATGCTTGGATATATGTCAAATCGTGAGGACGACATGTTGACCATGCTCTGATAGCAATTGATGCAAATAAGAAATTTCAACAGTAAAAAAATAATTTTGGCAGTAGAAAATATTTGGTGGAAGAAATTGGCGGGAGGAAGGAAGAGAAGACTCGCTGGATGTGAGGGATTTGGGGAAAAAGAAGCGTGGAGATCGCTTCGAGGGAGAAGGGAGAGGGAGAGAGAGAGAGATGGGATAAAATGTCAATTTTAATTAACTGTGAATTGCTTTCAACAAATGACTACCATCTCCTTTATATAAGAGGGGTTGGACTACAAAAATAGAAAGAGAAATAAAATCAAAATAAAAGAAAATCCTAATTTGGACTCTAAATATCTCTAACCGATTATCTGCTTAATATAATCGACTAACTAGTTGATTAGAGATCACATGCGACCCCTTTATTTAAAATTGCAACAAAGTCAATAAAATTAACTCGACCCTAATTTAATTAATGGACGAAAAATATAGCCATATTTATTTGTTTCACATCGCATCGTAGAGCATAGCATGTCTCACAACTGCTTTGTAAAACTTTCTTTTGATTTTCAAAGGAATATCCTTATCACAGAGAACAATAGAGGCTCCTCTCCACTTTAGCCAATCTGCATTTATTATATTTGTAATATCTCCTTCAATTTTCGCATCATATTGCAAAATATCCTAAGTATCTAAAAGAATATCTTTTCTGAATGCCATCGTCACCAATCTTCACTTCAATTCCTTCACCATTGCTTCCATCAAAAGCGCACTCCATATAAAGTCTTAGCCCTACTTATACATAATCCTTTAGTCTCCAATGCGTGTCTTCAGACTTCAAGCTTCTCATTCACTACATCTCTAATCTCACTAGTCCACACAATACCATCAACGAATACATACACCAAGGTATCTCATCCTGAATGAGACTTGTCAACTTGTACATAATCAAAGTAAAAAAGGGATGGACTCAAAACCGAACCTTAATGCAAACCAATGTTGATGTCAAAATAGTCAGTCTTCTCAGACTATATCCTTACACAAGATGAAACCATATCATACATATATTTTCTGAGGTTAATGTATAGGACATGCACTTGTCTCTTCTCCGAAACTCTCCAAAATATCTCCCGTAGGACATAATCATAAGCCTTCTCTAAATCATTAAAACTCATATGGAGGTTCTTCCTTTTAGCTCTATAAATGTTCATTGTTCTCCTCAGCAAGTGGTTGACTTCAATAGTTGAGCGACTTGGCATGAATCCTAATTGATTTTCCCATGGGAAATATTGTTCCATAAGCCTTTGTACGATTCTTGACAAGTGTCTTGTTGCCCGTCTTGTCGGATCTGCCGTCCCCAAACCAAACCTTCTTGCACCCGTCACCTCAATGATTGAACTTGCTTATGATACAATTGATTACCATCGCTGGAGGTATCCTTTGCAGCTCGCCTAGTTTTCAGTTGTGAGCAAGGTGTGGGTGGTCACTAATCACCACATGACATAGGATCTGTTGGACTATTTCCACTTGTTCTTGTTCTCACACTACCATGCCCATAACACCTAGAATGCTTGTGCAGTTTCACACAGGATCAAGAGATCTAGTGTCGACTCTGGGGAAAGTGGTGAAATATGTTGGGTACGTAACCTAACGAATTATCTTAATAAACTTGGGAGGAATAATAATTTAAAGTAAATCACGATAAATGTCCTCACCCATTTGAGTTTCTAATTAGACAATTTCATCTTAATAAATATGTAAGGTGACCTTGGTTTTGACATTTTTAGATGGGGCCTTCAAGTATCTCACAAGAATTGCTACCTCTTGGATGGACGAAAAAAGCAATATGCCAAAGTTCAGTTATATAAGTAGGGGAATTTATGGGTGTGCATCAATATGGGTGCCTGCTCTTTTTTTACCTGAAAAAAACTGAGAGGTACTTGTGTATTTTGAGGTGCTACTCCGTCATTTTTTGCCTCGTATTGAATCTATTGATACACCCGGTTTAGAATCATTTTTTCTACTTGCTTCGCTTCGAGTTTAGTCATTTAATATCGAATTAGAGTTGGTTGACATTATTCTTTTAGTTAAATATACATATAAGATCAATTTGTTCGAAGTTTTAGTTTGTAATATTTTATTTTTTAAGTTTTTCAAAATTTCTGACACAATTACGTCAATTCAGGACTCTTTTCCTTGTATACTGATGGATTAGATAAAACAACAAGTTCAGTTTGAAAACCATCTTGGAGTTTGCTACTTAGGTCCCAACTGTAATGTTCTACCTCATCGAGTCCAAACACGAAGGTACAAGACATGGAAACCTATCTGAACCAATAAAATACCCAAGAATAGCTCACCCGATATATAATAACATTAGTTTGTAATACTCAGATATGTACGTCTCGTTGTAATATCTTTCTTGATACAATGAGAGGGGATACCCAAATTCACAAAATTACCGGGCTTGCTATTATAAAATCAATACAAACCAGAAATTTGTGCTGCTTGGAGTCAGAAATCACTTGCAGTAAACCTAACTTGTTTTCTGATTTCAATTTTCATATTGGACTTTATGGACATAGTACATCCAAATTTATATCCTGCCCAGGCTCTCCCAATTTGCAGGGGTTGGAGCGTTAATTGCGAAAAGTTACAGGATCCGACATGCAAAATCCACTCCCCCACCTCTCCAGATACTTATCCGGTTTCACACACTTACTCCCAAAGGAGGATCTGCCTCTTGCAGCAAATTATGTTTTGGTGCCTGAAGAATCCTTGGTGGCAATAATGTGATGATCAAGAGTAGAAAGGACAAGGGGGAGGTCAGCCTCATCAAGCACATCGTCCACTCCCAGAATTGAGTCATCGTTGAAGGCATGAATTTGGTATTGCTCTTAGTTACAATATGAGGTGATTTTGGGCTGATGTGCTCAAATGTGATCTTCTTAGTACTTCTCCTATTGGGGAGTAGAAGTTTTTTGTGGGCAATTCTCTCAACTGAACTAAAGCTCTCGAGTCTATGTATTGAGTGATGGGTAGCAGATAGAGACTTCATGCTACTTCATGCAGTAATGTTTCTAATTTAGGCTCGTCCACTCTACTTGGAGTGATGCTTTTGGATCTTTGTCACGTGGGTACATCATGGAAGATCAAATTATAATCGAGAGTAAAGATCTTTGTCTGGTTATGGAAAGGGGGCTTGACCATCAAAGAATTATTTGCAGGCTTAGTTTAGGAATGTATCGCTTGAATTTACACAAGTGATCCTTGGATAAGGTGCAACGTGAATTTTACTATTTGCCAAAGGATGACCTTTAGAGGTTAATCTAATGGCCATCCAAAAAGCTCCTTATATTCGATAAAAGTATGAGTAACCTCGTTACAAAGAATTACACCTCCATTTCCCAACTACTACAGTAAAATGAGAAATCGATGGATCACATTATCAACATGAGGTCTTGTAGACCTAAAGACAATGCCGTTCTTCTTTAGCTAAACTGTTCAAATCACAACCAGCATTTTAAACTGCTTGTGCCTCCAAATGCATATAACATCAGTCCCTTTTTTCTGCCTCCTTTGCAAAAGGACGATAGAAAACATATGCTCGACATCCTCCTCACAATTCCTAGAGAACGGACACATAACATCGGTAAGTGGTGCCTGCCTTCTATTACATATCATGATTATGGTTTGTTCTCTTCTCATCCACTATAGTAAAATTTTGGCCTTGATTGTGGTTTTTTGTCTTCCCAATGCATCTAGAATCTTGAAGAAGAAAAGAACCATCACCCCCTCCTCCGTATCCCCTAGAAAGTTGGGCTTGCATCTAACTTGTATCTAAATCCTCTTACTCACAAATATTAATTATATAGCTGATATTTTTTCCTCATGGAAGAATGCTCTATGAGAGTCTAGTTCCCATCACCATTTAGCAAAGCATTTCCAAGACATGTCTTCATTTCCACATTTAAGTCCTTTCATTCTTGTGTTCTTATCGAGATGTATGCGGATTGAGTGTTACTTTGCTTTGTCATTTAAATTGCAGGTCCGGTTCCTTCCTGCAGGAGGGATTTTTTTCTAGCTTCGAGGAATGCAGTCGAGGCTTCTTATCGATATTTACAGCGGTTGGTAATGCACCTTTTGCCTTTTCTCCCCTTTCTTCCAATATTCATTTCCTTTAGATGTTCTACTCTGATCCGAATTATAATTATTTTTTAATTAGTTGCCCCCGCATATCTTCGTGCATTAAATACCATTGTATGTCTGCACGCCTTCAATGGTCAATTATATTAATTTTTTTATCTTCTTCTTTTTGTTGTAGGACATTTCCAACTCAACTAAGTTGCTGGTCGAAGCTGATTCAGGCTTGATGCCGGTTTCATCTCCGTTGACACCTGTTTTGCCATCTCTTGCTGGTGAATCTGTGACTTCTGCAGTTCCTAAGCCTTCCAAGGTTCAAGCTGTTTTGAAGGGTATTAGACAGGTAGATCCGAGAAAAGATTGCCTTTCACCTTGTTTCATGTCCAAATATTTTCCGAAAGTGTTTTTGATGTATGAAAATTTTGAAATCACGTACTTGGCAATAGATTTTCCATATCTATGGCAAACTTGTCTCATTAATTTAAAGTAATATAGGAAATGCTTATATGCATATCATTCACTAATAAGGGGAAAAACCCCTCTCGTGTTTCAGGTCATGCTCATGCACTCAAATTAAAACCCCTTCTCTCTAGAAATTGAGCTAACTAGTCCAATGCCATGGAGTTGTGAACCTTGATGACTTGGTCAGGAGGGGCTAAGGATTAATATTAAGAATGTAGGAATATAACCTCCCTTTTGTTGGAATTTCTATCCCCCAAGGATGGGACACCCCGTCCAAAGTCGGGGGTTGTTATTCTGAGTTTTGCCAACCTGGGCAAGGTGCTTAGGGGTGACATAACATGCAACATGACAAGCATGCATGGCTAATGGGGTCATGCATAATTCCTCAATGTTTGATGACTACATTAAGGTTTGAGCATGGAATGAGATTCCGAGAAAAGACTCGAAGAGAGAGCCCGAGGTTAAGAGTCATATTAGTGCACACCCGTGCTTTGCACGGGGGAGAAAGCCGTTTAGCTGCTAACGCCTAAAATGTTTGACTAACTGCCATAAAATTAAATTATCTAACAAAACTTTTGATTAATTATTATAATCACATCTCTATTTGTAAGGAAATTATATAATTGTCCATTTCAGAAAAAACATAAATACTTGTAATATTATTCTTATCTATTGCCACCAAAATAATTCATCCACATCCATAAGTGTCTATGACTGAAATGAATTATGTTAAAACATTATTATGGTTCGTCTATTTAATATATAACATTATCATCCAATATGTTAAATTATTATTATTATTATTGATATAGTTAATGTAACATTATCATCCAAAGATGTCCAGCACCCGTGGAAGGCTCGAGAAAGGGAAATTTAGAAATGTTATTATTATTATTTGATTATTTTATCCAATTGCAAAAATAGAGAAATCAAAATTGAAATAGAAAACATATTCAAATCACCGATTACATTTCTGTTAAAGAATGTCTTTGTTAGCTCTCAAGTTTAGTCCCACATCGTGTGATGGTGGGAATTTGGTGCCTCGGTAGGGCTATATAAAGAGCCCCACCTATTGTTTCCTTGAGAAACTTCAATAGAAGATCCGGTCATTTGAGGCCTTCTCCTGTGGTTTCATCCCGCTCCTTAGAGAGTAGAGTTCCATGTAAAATAAGATGTTTATGTTTGATTTTTATCTCTGATTATCTATTCGCTTCCACAATTATTTATTCCCACATGGTATCAAAGCAAGTCGATTTTGGGATTTTGATTCTGTTTTCAAGTCTAATTATTAGTATTTATTTTTGTTGAAAAGAGTGGTTCATGTATTATGTTTTCTCGATTCTTTGGATAGGACAACTACGAACCTTAGTTTCGGTTCTTCAGATCTCCCTTTTCCAACGAGATTTGGCCACACTCCCCCATATTAGACCACACCAACTCTAGTTTTCCCTGTGCGGACCCTTCAGGTGGAGACCTTCCCTGCCGAAGCCCTTATTGCACCTCGCACCGCCTTTATTGTGATGAAAGCTCTTATCATGCTAGAGGAGATGAAAGAAGGGTTCCTAACGAGAACCCTAAATCAACAACGAGAGCCTGACTTCCCTACGACGACACTCTTAGCATCACGAGAGTGATGAGGGTATTTTTCACCTCTTTAATAATCGATAATTGTAGTATAGGATATGAAAAGCGATCAATTAAAAATCACAATGTCTGAATGTTGTGGAGAATTTATGCTTGGCAAGATACCAAGGCCGAACACAGGGACACGAGCCTCCTTGTCTATTTATCGAGAATTATTGATTAAAATTCGAGTGATTAAATTCAAAATCTAGGTCTTCATATGTAATTACAATGCTCGACACATAATGATATGCAGATATATCATGCGAACAAAATGATGCAGAGACAAAGTAATATGATGCATGCACTTTTTATTTGGTTTTAAGCAATGAGATGCAATATGTATGTTATGCATAAATATGCCCTAAACATATTTAAGTCAATGAGCAATCAAAGAAGGGTTAATTTCAGAGGCAAATTGAGAAATAAAATGAATCAATAGCATCAAGCAATTGACGCTATAAATCTCAAAATATAGCATGTTCAATTTAGTGTCAAAACAAGAAATAAATGATGCCATTAGATAGAGAATACAATAAGCAATGAAATCAACCAATTTGGAGTTCATATGCTCAAGTTATTGAATGAAGAGTGCAAAGGCATGAATGCAGTAAAAACTTTGAAAATAAATTGATCAAGTTATTGAATGAAGAGTGCAAAGGCATGAATTCAGTAAAAACTTCGAAAATAAATTGATTGATAATTACATACAGACCCTTGAGGGCAATTTTCAAAAGCCGGAGGGGTCCTTCTGTAATTTCTCCTTGTACGCAGGGGCCTTTATGTAATATTTGAAAGCCGGTAGGGCATCCATGTAAAATACCCTAGGCGTGCTCGTGAGATGCACGCTTGAGGACCTGGATGCTATTTTGGGGAAAGTCAGGGACTGATATGCAAATGACCCGGCTCCTCACGTGCAGGGCACGCGGGGCTAGGTTCCGTGGTGGTTGCAGCTTCGGGTGGCCATGTGGAGGGCTCTCGAGCTTCGGAGGGTGGCTTGGTCCACCCGAGCATGTAGAGTCGACATGGAAGCTCGGGGTGCATTTGAGCCGTCTGATCAAATCAATTGGACGATACATATACTACCTTGCCCCTTGGCAGCAATGTCGCCTGCGACGCACTTGGTGGGGATCTGACGGGCCTAGTATTCCTCCTCCGGCCTCCTGTTACTCCTCCAAAGGTCGAGCGACCTTCAAAAGAGGCTCACGAAGATGGTAGATGGCCGAAGGTGGAGGGAAGTTGTCTAGAGGTCCTTGTTGTTGCAAGCTCGCCGGAGACGATCCCCTGTAACAGAGATGACTTGGTGCTTCCGATCATTGAAGGTGTTGTCCTGCAGAAAGAGTTAGCGCGTAGCCGAAGCAAGTGTGTCCGTGAGGGTAGTGAGTGAGGTGGGGGCATGTACGTGGCGAAGAAGGTGGGGGCCTGGCGAGTCCTCCACCTTGAAGGTGGAGAAGGTGGGTCGACGTGGATGGAGGGATGGGGAGCTGGGGGTTGTGATTGAAGTGTCTGGTGAAGACCGGAACTGGTTGGCGAAAGTGGTGGTGTCATCGATTGAAGGTGAAGTGGGAGGTGTAGTGTAGGAAACAAATCAAGAAAACAAGATAAAGAGATGACAGAGCTTACCTGGAAGATCGAGGAGTTACCTGGTGGATGAAGCGACCTATGCTGAGGTCCAGAGGACCTCGGATCTTTGCTCTACATGCTCGTCCTGAGCATGGGGATCGACGGCGACGCATGGCTATCATGGCTTGGCCGATCAACCAAGGATCTCACCTGTGGGTGTCATCGATCTTGACCCCTTGTTTCCTCCTCCTCTTGCTATGAGGAGAGGAAGAGGGGCTAGGAGAAGCTCCTTGAAGTGGTGGATAAGGGAGACGTGAAGTGGAGATGGAGATTTTAAAGGTGGCAGAGCGATGATTTCAAATGGTAGAGGAGGCATTTGTAATGGCCAATGCAAGGTGCTAGAAGGTCATATATGGAGTAATGAAGGGTGCGCGAGGAAGGTGGGAGCAATGGCTACAAAATAGTGGCGTTGGAACTTGAGAAGGCGATCTGTTATGGCCTTGAGAATATGAAGGGGGTGAGGCCTTGGCGAGTTTAATGGTGGGTGCCGTGTATTAGCTGGGGGTGGAAGAAGACATCCTGATCGTTGGATGGGAATAGGAAGGGGTGAGGTCTTGGCGAGTTTAATGGCGGGTGCAGGGTATTAGCTGGGGATAGAAGAAAACATCCTGACCGTTGGATCTTGTGATCCAACGGTTGTGATGATGGTATGTGGGGAAGGGATGAGTTCAGATCCTTTGATCTGATCCAAATGTGGAGAGATGAGCAGATGCATGCGATGGTGATGAAGTCTGGAGACTTATCCAACGGTCGCGAGAGGACATGCGATGTGGAAGGAGCGGAACCATTAGATGAGGGTTCATCTAACGGTGGAGATGAGAGCAGAGCTGGAAGGTGGAGATGAGGGCATGTAGATGTGATCAAAGGGCCAGGGAGGAGCGTACGTGGTGCGAGGGGGATGTCCACGTGGGCGGCCCAGAAGGTGCCACGTGGCCCAATCAGATTATTCAAAAATCAGAGAAATAATAAAAAATAAGAAATAGAAGGGAAAAGAATTAGCAAAAAGTCAAAACATGAAAGTTGTAAATCACGAGGAGATCTACAAGTTTCATGTTGACCAAAATGTTAAAAAAGGCCATTTGTACAATGAAATATTTTTAGTAACATTTTTAATAGATAAAAACACTATGTTTTAAATGTTTTGTTATTTTTTGTATTTTTAATTTCTTCTAGTGCCCATAATAAATATATAATATTTAATCTAAATTTTAGGGTTTTTTAATAAAAGAGAAAATAAACGAAATGTTACTGGCAAATATACAATAATTAGAGTTTGTAATTAGGGTTAATTAAAAGGGAGAGGATTATTGCTAAAGATGCAGAATTAATGAAGATTTTTCATGAAGTTCTTGTTCTTCGAGGATAGAAAGGGAGAATAATGATAATTCATCAGAGATTCATCACACCCCTATATTTAAATTATAATCGTCCTCAAGCATCTAAAGAATGAAGGAGTCGGATTAATTCATGAAAGTGCATGTGAATTTTTAAGGCTTAATTCATCGAACACCCTTAATTTGAGTGATCGTAAATTTCTGGGCTCAACCATGCTCTAGTCAAAAGGAATCTAACTTCTCTAGTTATCAGACTCTCTGTTTGTACATATAATATAAGGATATGACTTTTAGTGTATCGCATTCATGAGTTGAATCGAGATGTCACCCAAGGTCCTAGTCCATGAGACTCTCCTACAGACCTAATCCTCAACACTAGGGAATAAGTCGATTCTTGCATTCAATCCACCGTCTCTTTAGTTTGTCAGACTTTAACGTGTAGATGGAAGTCCAGATGATGGAGGGCATATTATTGTGCATTTTCTTCTCTTCCTCACATTGGAACAAGGGTCCTCTCAAGTGCCTTATTACTCAACACATGTATTTTTTGTTTGTTGATCAGTGCGCCCGTCAAGAGAGCTCGGAGTTGTCCGCACTTGTTTTCTTGGAAGTACATCGAGGCGTGTCTTTTTTGAGCATCTATCATACTTTGCTACACCCAGACTTGTATCACTATACGATGCATATCCCTTTTTTGGGTGCTAGCCTGACTCCTTGGTCCTAATAACTTTGGTCCAAGTGGACACTTTGAAATGGTTGGGAGCACTCGCCTTTGATAGAAGCTCTTTTGATTATTTACTTTGTATTGAGAGGGATTTTCTTTAAGTATCTCTTTTCTTTTTAGTAGACTGACTCCACTGCTTTTATCAGGAGTTGGCGCTTACTGTAACAATTTTATTATGTTTCATCATACCCTGACACATAGGTCAATATCAAATGATAGTATGTGAATTTGTTCGCGTACTGGCTAGAGTTTGCCGACACTCAGGTTTCATGAAATCTTCATTAACTTTATCCCATCCTCGAGTATCATTACATCAGGTCTAAACTCAAATCCCAAGTCCTAGTCTCTTAAGTGATAACTTGACACATCTCATCAATCTTGAAGTTGTGAGAGTGATAAGCTGATCATATTCTTTAGAAAGTAGAGATGAAGAGTGCAATATAGCACTCAAATCTTTCAAACTAAGGAAGTGTGGATTAAGTATCAAAACCCTAATGGCTAAGGTTGGTTAACTCAGACTCTCAAGATCTCATAAACCAAGTGTCCTCAACTCCTCAAGCCTTGAGTGATTGTGGATGTGTCAGGAATACACCAACTCCAAAGTTAGTGATTTTTTGTGATTTTTTATTTTGCATTTTTTTTTGTTTTTTGTGTTTTTTTATTTCTTTAGAGAAATAATGACTGTCCCAAGCTCATATGAATAGTTGCATCTACTTCCAGCCAGTATGGGTGTAAGTACAGACCGTTGGACGGCTACTCGTGTTACTTCAAGGCGATGCTAGATGTGTTATCTTTTAACCACCCACTCTGCTAAGGGAGACCATAGTTCCCTCACTATAGAGTAACTACTCATTTTTAAGTTTAGTAGTCAGAATCTCTACTAAAGAAAAGTTTTAATTTTTTATATTTTTATAGAATTTTTGAACAAGGTTAAGTGAATTTACAACACAGTTAGCCCCTCAATTTTAAAAGAATTTTCGAGAACATTTTCCAAACCACGCCAGATATATAGATTTTCAAAATATTTTTCAAAAGATTTTCAGAACGAGTAAAATCCTCATTTTTCAACCAAATGTCAAACATTTTTCGAAACAGTGTCATATGGTTAGAAAATTTTTCAAAATATTTTGCAAATAATTTTACAAAAACCGGTTCAATATTATTTATATTATACCCTAGCCCCGAAAATTTTCAAAATTTTCAAAATATGAGCTATGGCTAAAGTATATATACAATATATACGGTATATCCCCTATACTTAATTATTATTGTCCTCATAGCACAAAGTGATATGAAAGAATAGTGCAGGTTAAATACAGGGTAATATAGCAGAACTGACTTGGAGGTCCCCATATACTTTGGTCAAAAATGACCAAGGATAAGGAGAAGAAGATGCAAGAAAAGATGACACGAGCCCCTCTATATAGCTGAAAATAGCAAGTATTGGATGCGGAATTAAAGATGGGGGATCGACGATCGGTTAGGGTTAGAGGGGGATGAATTTACAGAGATGATTGAATGTGCGGAGATGGGGGGGAGGTGGGGGTAAATCATCTAGGGTTACGGGAGGATTGGGATAAGACACAATCCGGCTCAACTAAGCAGACAATACCCCATGTTTCACCGACACACATGAATACCAACAAGGGTCAGTCCTTTATCTTATTTTATTGGTGATTATTCAAAATTGATGTTCATTATGCAGGTTTTAAGCCTGGATTTTGAGACTATCCTAGGGATACGTCCTCACCTCTCAACAATCAAATATCCTGCATACAATGACTGGTTTTGCTCTCCCATAAACTAAGGTTGTGTTTGGTTGCCGGGTTACCCCGGGGTAAATTGGGGAGGGTAACCCCTTTTTGTGTTTTGGTGTTTGGATAGCGGATTTTTTGTATGTGGGTTTGTTTTGATGTGATTGTATTGAAGTTTGGAAAAGTGAGTAGTTATTGTGATGTGATTGTATTAAAGTTTGTAAAAGTGAATAGAAGTTGAGTAGTTTATAATTTTTAGATGATATGATGGTATAATGTATTATTTTTTGATGGAATAGATGAAAGAGAAATGATTTATATAATGTATTAAAAAATAGAGGAAGAGTGGACCATACAAGTGAGAGAAGTGGTGGGTTTTGAAGGGTAAACCCCCCAAGGGAGGGTTAACCCTCAATCCAAACATGGACTAAGAGTGAATTTTATTCTAGTTTATTTCATCAACTTGCATTACAATCCCGATTTTACTTTGAGGTTGTCACTGAAATTAATGTGAATTCAATTCAAACAAGCATCGTCTAATCAGTCATTGTCAATTTCCTTTAATTTCCTATGTGATAAATCAGGGAAAGATTTGAGAAGAGCTAGTGCATTCGTGAAAATCATGATGCATGCTTGAGAAAGAGAACTTACAGTCCCTTCAACAATCTTCATACATATGAAAGTCTGTATTGAAATTGTATGCTACGCGCATGCAAGTCGAAGAAACCGCACCCTAAACATGCTTCTATTATCGGGAAAGAGTTCAATTTTTTGGCTAAGTGAAGCGATGTAAGTGCTTCTTGTGAATTAATGTGTGTACTAACCTACGAAGCAAGCTTAAATGATAGATTAATAAGAGAGCTCGGAGAGCCGTGTGCCTAGCCCTAGGTCGACACTCAAATAGAGCCTCTCTCGGACTGGGGTGAGACTTCACACACCACATGCAATGTTATTTTTTTACACAAGCGAGCCCTCAAACGAAGACTGCTAGAAATACAATGATTACATTTTTTTACGCAAGAGATGCATGAACAAAATGTTGACTAAACTCCTTGTACCCTCCTAAATTTCCTCTGCGGCTCCTTGCAACGGGAGCTCCCAACTCCATGCCTCCATATAGATCGAGCGTGCTCCATCTTCACGGGCCCTGTCACAAAGGAAAAAGTGGAAAAAGTTAGGAACAATATTAAGAAATTTAATCAAGAAATGATGCACAAATGAACATAATGTGAAGACCTAAAATTATGAAAATAATTACATAAAAATAATGCAATAAAATTCAGTAAACAAATAGGATGAGTCGTATCCTCCGCAACGACGCCATTTGATGAGGGTGTTTTTCACCCTTTTAATATTCGATAATTGTACTATAGGAGATGAAAAGCGATCGATCAAAAACCACAATGTTTGAGTGTCGTGGAGAATTTATACTTGGCATGATACCAAGCCCGAACACAGAGACATGAGCCTCCTTGTCTATTCATCGAAAATTATTGATTAAATTTTGAGTGATTAAATTCTAAATCTAGGTTTTCATATGTAATTACAATGCCATGATATGCAGATATATCTTGCAAACAAAATGATGCAGAGACAAAGTAATACGATGCATGCACTTTTTATTTGGTTTTAAGCAATGAGATGCAATGTGTATGTCATGCACAAATATGCCCTAAACATATTCAAATCAATGAGCAATCAAAGAAGGGTTAATTTCAGAGGTAAATTGAGAGATAAAATAAATTAATTGCATCAAGTAATGAATAGCAGTTGACACTATAAATCTCAAAATATAGCATGTTCAATTTAGTGTCAAAAAGGAAATAAATGATGCCACTAGATAGAGAATACAATAAGCAACAAAATGAATCTGAAATCAACTAATTTGGAGTTCATTTGCTCAAGTTATTGTATGAAGAGTACAATCGCATAAATGCAATAAAAACTATGAAAATAAATTGATAAATAATTACAAACAGGACTTTAAGGGACCTATCTGCAATTTTCAAAAGCCGGAGGGGTCCTTCTGTAATTTCTTCTTGTGCGTGGTGACATTTATGCAATATTTGAAAGTCGGCAGGACCTCCATGTAAAATACCCTAGACGAGCACGATACACACCTGAGGACCTGGATGCAATTTTGGGAAAAGTCCGGGACTGATCTGCAAATGACCCAGCCCCTAAACTGTGGGGCATGCGGGACTAGGTTTCGTGGTGTTGTAACTTCGGGTGGCCACGTGTAGGGCTCTCGAGCTTCGAGGGTGGCTTGATCCACCCGAGCCTGTAGGGTCGACATGGAAGCTCGGGGTGCATCTGAGCCGTCCGATCGAATTGATCGGACGGTACCTGTACTTCCTTGCCCCTTAGCAGCGCTGCCGCCTGCGGTGTACTTTATTTGGGTCCGATGAACCTAGTATCCCTCCTCTATCCTCCTGTTGCTCCTCTAAAGGTTGAGCGACCTTCAGAAGAGGTTCACGAAGATGGTAGATGACCGAAGGTGGAGGGAAGTTGTCTAGAGGTTCTTGTTGGTGCAAGCTCGCCGGAGACGATCCACTGTAACAGAAATGACTTGGTGCTTCCGGCCATTGAAGGTGTTGTCTTGCAGAAGGAGTTAGCGCGTAGCTGAAGCAAGTGTGTGCGTGAGGGTAGTGAGTAAGGTGGGGGCTTGTGCGTGGTGGAGAAGGTGGGGGCATGGTGGGTCGTCCGCCTTGAAGGGGGAGAAGGTGGGTCGACGTGGACGGAGGGATGGGGAGTTGGAGGTGGTGAGTAAAGTATCTGGCGAAGATCGGAAATGGTTGGCGAAAGTGATGGTGTCATTGATTGAAGATGAAATGGGAGGTGTAGTCTAGGAAAAAAACAAGAAAACAAGATAAAGGGATGGCAGAGCTTACCTAGAAGATCAAGGAGTTACCTGGTGGAGGAAGCAACCTATGCTGAGGTCCAAAGGACCTCGAGTCTTCGCTCTACCTGCTCGGCCTGAGCATGGGGCGCGACGGCGGTGCATGGCTATTGTGGCTTGGCCGATCGTCTAAGGATCTCACCTGGAGGTGTCAGCCATCTTGGCCCCTCGTTTCCTCCTATCACGAGGAGAGGAAGAGGGGCTAGGCGGAGCTCCTTGAAGTGGTGGATAAGGGAGAAGTGAGGCAGAGGTGGAGATTTTAAAGGTGGCGGAGCGATGGTTTTAGGTAGTAGAGGAGGCGTTTGTAACGGCTACACGTGAGGTGCTAGATGGTCGGATATGGAGTAATAAAGGGTGCTCGAGGAAGGTGGGAGCAATGGCTGTAAAATGGTGGCGTTGGAACTTAAGGAGGTGATCGGTTATGGCCGTGAGAATAGGAAGGGGGCGAGGCCTTGGCGAGTGTAATGGTGGGCGTATGGTATTAGTTGGGACTGGAAGACGACATCCTGACCGTTGGATCTTGTGATGCAACGATTGTGATGAGGGTATACGTGGAAGGACTGAGATTTGATCCTTTGATCTGATACAAAGATGGAGAGATGAGCAGATGCAGGCGGTGGTGAAGAAGTCTGGTGACTTATCCAACGGTCGCGAGAGGACATGCGACGTGGAAGGAGTGGAACCATTAGATGAATGTTCATCTAACGGTGGAGATGAGAGCAGAGCTGGAAGGTGGAGATGAGGGTAGGGAGATGTGACCCAAGAGCCAGGGCAGAGTGTGTGTGGCATGAAGGGGAGGGGCCACGTGGACGGCCCAAAGGACACCACGTGGCCCAATCAGATTATTCAAAAAATGGAGAAATAATAGAAAATAAGAAAGAAATAGAAGGAAGAGGAATTGGCAAAGTCAAAACGTGAAAGTTGTAGATCTTGAGGAGATCTACAACTTCCATGTTGACCAAAAACTCAAAAGAGGTCGTTTGTACAACGAAATATTTTAGTAGCGTTTTTAATAGATAAAAACACTATGTTTTAAATGTTTTGTTATTTTTTGTATTTTTAATTTCTTTTAAAGCCCACAATAAATATATATAATATTTAATCTAATTTTAAGTATTTTTAATAAAAGAGAAAATAAACGAAATGTTAGTGATAAATATACAATAATTAGAGTTAGCAATTAGGAGAGGATTATTGCTAAAGACGCGCAATTAATGAAGATTTGTCATGAAGTTCTCTCTGGGCTGCGGCTTAATAGGGAGAAGTTTGAGTTCGTCCCCTTTTATTTGGACGACGAGGATGTTGAGCAATGTGCGGGTTGGCTTCGATCGTCGCACAGAGGGATGTCTTTACGTTACCTGTGCGTACCGCTGGTGGCTGGGTGGATGCTATTAGCAGACTGGATACCAATAGTAGAGAAGATTGAACAGAAGTTGGCAGGGTGGAAATCTACATGTCTATCTAGTGGTGGCAAGCTGATGTCACTGAAATCGACGTTGTCTTCAATCCCCATCTTCTTTCGCTCATCAGGCCTCATGCCCATTAGTGTCCGAAAGAAGCTGGAGAGCATGGAAGGCCATATCGACATCGGTATCGGTAACGGTACCATGTCGATACAATATATTGTCTATATATCGATGCCATGTCGTTGATATCGAACCGAGTTTGTGAATAAAATGGCCTTGGAAGGTCAAATATCGATCATATCAGTAATATCGGTCACATTTTGATACCGATATATCGTCGATATATCACCATTTTGGTCTGCTCCTAGAAAGACTAATGGGTTGGTCTAGTGGATTGGGAGACAGTTACCTTCTCGAAGGAAGATGATGGGCTTGGTATACGTAGCTTGGTAGGGATGAATACAACTTTGCTAGGTAGGTGGATCACACGTATCTGGAGTGACTATGACAATCTGGTGTGCTCGTCGGTCAAAATGATTGGCAGTTGCAGTGTGGTGTAGGAGATACGCCCGTTCTTGAGACTGGTTATGTGGGATTGTACACGATTTAGATTCTGGACGGATAATTGGAGTGGGAATGGGTACTAGGAGATAAATTTCCATGAATAATGTCTTTGACTACTAACTTGAGTTTTTCGGTGGCGGATTTGTGTGATGAACACTCTTTCTTCCCCACACTTTCAAATCATCAGACCTCTCTGGTCAACGGATGGAGAAGCTTTTGGCAATACTTGCGGAGCTGGATGGGGTGGAGGGACCTATTGAGGGCAGAGACAACTGGAGTTGGTACCACGGGAGATTTTCGGTTCGCAAGGCATATAGGGCGTTGAAGGGTTCAGTGGTTTTCGACCCCGGGAGGTGCATCACCGACTGCAGAAGATCATGGAGTTGGAAGATTTCCACACTAATAAAGGTTTAACTGTCGTTATTCAGAAGAGGAAAACTTCCAACGAGCGGCATGCTTGCACGACTTATCTAGGTTGTTGACCCATTGTGCTCTCCGTGCCAATCGGAGGCGGATGAGTCTGACCACCTTTTTTTCTTAAACACGCAAGTTCGGAGGAGGCATGGGATCTTCTGAGAAATCAAAGGATCTGCCATGTGAATACTTTAGGATTATGGGACTCAATTAGTCAGAGTTGGCAGGGCACAGAGAGGGAGATCGGAGTGCATAGCTATGATTTGGGCAATTTGGCTGGCTAGAAATGGCATGGTTTTCTGACAAGTTAAGTTATATGATGGGAATGCCATAGCACATGCTAGGGTTTTGATTGAATTGTGGATTATGTAAATTTCTTTTGATGAACTACCTGTTTACATGCGTGTAATTATGGCTTGGTGATTAATGACGAAGTTTTTGAGCACACACCTATACGGTGGAAGTCTTTTTTTAAAAAAAAAATATACATAGAGAAGTTCTTCCTCTAGATCGTGACTTGACTGTTTCCTCTTGTCCGTTGATGCCTTATAGATGTTATGTTTGATTTGTTTTACTTCTCTCCCTCAATCGAGATTGGATCATACACCTTTGTGCTTGGACACATGCAATGATAGATGATATTCCTCCTACTTCAGATCTGAATGTTGTTGGCTGTTGGAGGGTTTTAGAGATATGATTGTCTCATTCTGGACTAATTTGGTGGTGGAAGGAGTCACCTCGTGTGAGTTTGTTTTGAAGCTGGATGTGTTGCGTCATATTCTAATTGCATTTAGAAAGGATTCTCGTAATGTGTGCGAGCAGAGAAGGAGTCAGGCACAAGATGAAATGGTAAGGTTGGACTCGTTGGAGGATTTCAGGGAGCTAGGTGAGGAGGAGCTTGTGAGCTGTGGGGTGGTGCAGAAGATTCTCGGGGATGATGATAGGAAGTGGGAGTTGGAATTGAGGTAGAGATCGTGTCAGAAGTGGCTGAATAAGGGGGATGCAAATATCAAATTTTTTTGCGGTGGCAAACGGTAGAAGGAGAAATTTGATTCACTCAATCGAAGTTGGGGGGACTTATTCAAAGGTCATATTTTAAGTCACAGATGCTTTCGATGTATGGGATCTTAACATCTATCCTTTCTTGAGTATTGGAGTACACATGCACTTTATGACTATGATAACAAGTTTGTCATGGTCAAGTGCATCCTACTGGACGAAGACAATACATCGCAACACCATTCGAGGAACAGTAACCGGATCATGATTTGGAAATAGGAATTCAAGCGACATATGTTCATGAACAACACTTGACGGTATCTCTGCTTGATTAACTGCATGACATCAAATTTTACCATATAAGTTACCGAAATTTGATTGAAATGGCCGATATTTGAGTTTTTATGGCTGCCAATTTATGGGCTGGCGATCAACATGGCCAAAATTCCGGCGAAATATCGGCCGAAATTTTGTTTCGGGCAGCTGATCGAAATCGATATTTACAGTCTTGATTAACTAAAACAGCAATGAAATAGTAATTTATAGTACTTTAAGGTTTAAGATGCATGTCACACTATTTTTTAGTCATATAATTGCGACATTAGGTCCTGAAGTTATTTAATATTTTGGTCTAGAATTGAGAAGAAGAAAGTGCGGGAGATTTTTTTCATCAGATTTAGTTATTATTGGATAGTTTTTTTTTTATTTTTACATGAAAGAATCACTCGAATATTATTTTCCATTATTGTTATTGTGAAGTCCAAGTATACAAGGACATTCGGTATAAAGGAAAGAACAATACATTTGAAGCACAAGTATATAAGGATGTTTTACGGAGATTCAGGACACCTTCTGAGAATCTCGCAACTTCTTGATTCTGCAAGAGATCAAATTGAGTCCTGAGATAGTGGCAATAGGAAAAACTGCAACTATTGACTCAATGTCTTTAAGATATCGTACCCTCATCTTCAGGTACGGCATCATCCTCTGAGCTTCTAACATCTTTTATACTTGTGGTCACCATCATGCATCCTAAGCTTTTATAAAATCGAGTATTATAAAATTACCCGATTTGTGGTAGGACACAAACCCCAATTATGACTACCCTTCAAGACAGTGTTCCCTTGTCCCATCAGTCATGCTAAAAAGAATCGCTGAAAATAACTTTAAGTTAAAAGAAGTTGCAGAGAGATCCAATTACTGCAGAATTCCATTGAAGTTTCAATGTTTACACGGATTCAGAAAGAATGAAGCATTCTAAAGATTTGTGAAGAAGCCATGATGAAGTGTGGTGGAAAATTTTGTGTGTGTTAAAGTTACAAACAAGCCTCAATCACTTTGAAATATGTTGACAGCATCAGGGACGGAGGGAAAGTGGGGAGGTGGGTGCCATGCCCCCCAAAAAAAGAAAAGAAATGTGAGAGGAATTATTAGGTTAATTTATATTGCATCCCCTTTCTCTACGCATTACTGAATAAAAAATCCCTTAATCCACTCCCAAAGCGAAAAAGACAAGTGGGATTATTGGTTAATATATTTGGCCTCTCTTTACAAATTATTGAATTAAAAACCTTCAATGCTTGTCTGAAAAAAAGAAACCACCCTCCATGATCATCAGATTATAGGAACTTATCGATATACACACATATACATACATATATGTGTGTGTGGGAAAATGGGGTTGTCCCTTGGGGGAGCTAACTTGGATCCCTCGCCCCATTTTTCTCATTTTTTATTTTTTAAAAAATGAATCCATGGAAATTCATCACTATATTCCTTTATTGCGTCATTCAAGTTTCGTGCTAAACAGAGACTCATATGGCTTCCATCTAGATAGTTCTTTTAACGGTCGCAGAATTGTTGAAATCTACCATGTTTTGATGGAGGTCGTAGGAGTGTCTCTGTTTTACATGAAACTTGAATGACATAATATAATGATATAGTGATGAAAATCCACGGAAATATTTTTCAAAAAAAAATAGAGATAATGGGGGCGAGGGGAGCCAAGTTTGCTCCTCCCATGGAGCGGCCACATTTTACCCACTCACGCGCACGCACGTACGCACACGCCCACGCACACGCACACGCCCACGCACACACGCACACACACACACACACACGCACACGCGCGCGCGCACACGCACACACACAAACACACACACACACACGCACGCACCCGCGCCCGCGCACACGCCCGTGCGCGCGCGCACACACGCACAGCCACACGCGCACGCGCCCGCGCCCACGCACACACGCCACGCACGCACGCACACACGCACACACACACATATGGGTTGGGGAGTAGATGAAGGGCATATGAGTTTCTATTTCTGACGAAATTCGAATGGCATAATGAAGGGATATATAGACGAATATACATGGTGATATTTTTCAAAAAAGTAAAAAAATGTAGAAGATATATGCCCCGGTGCATGTAAAATTACATGCACTTGGGTGCATGCTCCCCAACCCCTATATATATATATGTAGGGCTGCCTCCTGGGGCAGCCAAAATGGCTGCCCCTGACCTATTTTTTCAGATTTTTTATTTTTTTTGTAAAATACCACCATGTAGATTCATCTATATACCCTTCCTCTATGTCATTCGACTTTCGTCAGAAACAGAGGCTCATATGCCCTCCATCTCGAACATGTAATTTTAACGGTCTACACATTAATGTGATCGACCTGTTTTAGATGGAGGGCATAGGAGTATCTGTTTCTGATTAAATTCGAATGATATATAGGAGGGATATTGGAGGGCATATGAGTCTGTTTCTGATGAAATTCGAATGACATATAGGAGGGATATATAGATGAATTTACATGGTGATATTTTGAAAATAAAAAAAAAATTATGGAAAATGGAGCCTCTTTACTTGAATAAAGGAGACATTCAAAATTGTTCAAATTACAGATTATCAAGCTGATGACTCACACTATGAAAATTTGGGAATGTGTGATCAAAAGAAGGTTGAGGCTAGTTTCCAACATAAAATAAAATCAATTCAGATTCATGTCAGGTCGCTTAACTATTGAAGCCATCCATTTGCTTAGGAGAACAATGGAGATTTATAGAGGTAAAAGGAAGAACCTCCATATGATCATTATTGATTTCGAGAAGGCTTATGATTCTGCCCCACGAGAGATATTATGGAGAGTTTTGGAGAAGAGACAACTTCGTGTCCTATACATTAACCTCATAAAGGACATGTATGATAGTGATTTATCTTGGTAAGGACCCCATCTGGGAAAACTGGCTATTTTGACATCAACTTTGGTTTATATCAAGGTTCAGCTTTTGAGTCCATTTCTTTTTACTTTGATTATGGACGAGTTGCTAAGTCACATTCAGGATGAGTTACATTGGTGTATGTTATTTGTTGATGATTTGTGTTGATTAACGAGACTAGAGATGAAGTAAATGAGAAGCTTGTGGTATGGAGACATGAGTTGGAGACTAAAAGATTTCGTATAAGTAAGGCTAAGATGGAATATATGGAGTGCACCTTTGATGGAAGCAATGGTGAAGGAATCGAGGTAAAGATTGGTGATGATAACATTTAGAAGAGAGATTCTTTTAGATATTTGGGATCTATTTTGCTACATGATGGGAAAATTGATGGAAATGTTACTAATAGAATAAATGCAGGCCGGCTAAAGTGGAGAGGAGCCTCTGTTTTTATCTGTGATAAGAAAATTCTTTTAAAAATTAAAGGAAAGTTTTACAAAGCAGCCGTGAGATCTGCTATGCTCTATGAATCTGAATGTTGGCATGTGAACCATAGACATGTGTAGGGAATGCCTGTGGTAGAAATGAAAATGCTAAGCTAGATGTATGGACACATACGTAAAGATCAGATTCGGAATGATGCAATCAAAAAGAAAGTTGGTGTAGTTTCGATCGTGTATAAGATGCGAGAAAGCCGTTTAAGATGGTTTGGTCATTTGTAAAGAAGATCAGCTGATGCACCGGTTAGGAGATGCGAGTGTTGTGATGTTAAGCCGGCTAAGAGAGGGCAAGGATGACCCAAGAAGTGTTGGAAAGAGGCTATACGAAGGGATCTTAGTTTTGTAGATATAAGCCCAAGATTGATCCAAGATAGATCTGAATGGAGGTGAAGAATCCATGTAGCCGACTCTACTTAATTGTGGGAAAAGGCTGTGTTGTTGTATGGAAAATGGAACGAAGGCAGCTCCATATAACCAATATATGTATTTTGATGGACCAAATATCGACCCCACCTATAAAAATTCTGCTCCGCCCATGGACAACATTCCAACTAAATGACGACAATGTGTGTATGGGGTTTCGTTTATATATTCATAGACTACTTTTTTGTGTTAAGTCTACGTTACATGACCATGTGAGCACTGCTCAGATCTACAACAATTAGAAATCTGGCTTAACTGAGAAGTCTTGCTCCAAATTTGACTTGTTCACAGGGTTAAAAGATTTAGCCTTTTGCTTTTTTAATAAACATCTAGCTTGAGCCCATGAATTTTAGGATGAGTTATTTATTAGGGTAAATTACAGAAAAAGGATTGATCTTTACGTTGAATCCCAAATTAGGTACTGATTTTTAGTTTATAACAAATAAGGGAGTAAAGTTTTACTTATCTTTCCAGTCCCCAACGCTGTTAATGGATGGCTCGATGCATTATTTCACTGGACGAAATTACCCCTAACACCTCCGATTCAAGCCTCAAACAAACATACCAAACCAAGACGGATGCTCCGCCTCCCCTGTACGACGGCTGCTCCGACCTTCGTCGGTTCCAGACCACAACACGGCTTGTCGGCATCTTCTGCCGCATGTGGCTGAAGGTGGCCAGCCACTGTCGGTCCATGCTCGCCGACCTCCCCAGCCCCCAGCACTTGCCCTCCACCGGGAACCCCCCCTGGAGCACCCCCGCCCCTCCACGAGCCGCAGCACCCAACAGCTCTACGTCTGCCTCAACACCCTCCGCTTCCTCCTCGACCAACTCCAATCCCTCGACAAGTCCCTCTCCCACACCACCACAACCACTACCGCCGCCATCTTGAATCCTCCCGCTTTGCCGCCCCCACCGCTGCCCTTCACGTCGCTGAGGTTTCCGCCTTCCATCTCATCTTCCTCGACTCCACTCGATCCTTCTTCGACTCCCTCTATTCCCCCTCCGTCTACCCCTCCCGCCTCCGCCCAGCCATCCGCCTACTTCGCTACAACCTCGCATTCCTTGTATCCGTCGTGGTCTGGAGCCGGCGAAGTTTGAACAGCCATCATATAGGGGAGGCATAGGCGGAGCCGCCGTCATGATTTGGCATGTTTGTTTGAGGCTCGAATTGGGGGAAATTAAAAAGATAAACCGTCAGGTCCAGTGAAACCATGAATAGAGCTGTCCATTAACGGCGTTGGGGACTGGAACGATAAGTAAAACTTTAGTCCCTTATTTGTTACAAACTAAAAATCAGTCCCTAATTCGAGATTCAACGTAAAGATCAGTCCCTTTTATGTAATTTACCCTATTTATTATTATTACGTTTCTTTTGTAGCATAAGTACGATATATTTGGTTGCTATTTCTTTTTTACAGAGTCCCAAGAAAGTCAATCTTGTTGCTCAACTGGTCCGTGGAATGCGTGTAGAAGATGCTCTTCTTCAGTTGCAAGTAACTGTGAAACGAGCTGCGAAGACTGTCTACAAGGTTCGTTGGAATCTCTCTAGAGTATACACACATAAGTACCTATATATGGCGTTGGACAGAATATTAAAAAAAGCTGATAGGTTGTCACTCCTCTCCTATATTGCCAAGTAACAATTCTAAGGAAATACCGAGCAGCCAAAATAGTATACACCTGCGTGGAAGAGATTTTCAAAAATATATAAGGAATCACTATGAGCTTTAAAAAAACTAAAGGTCATACATTTTCGCAAAGACGCTGCGCACATCCTCAGATGCTTTCTGCCTCTCCAAACAACTAATTCCTGCTCCCGCCAAATGTGAAAAACTTGCTCGTTGAGTTGTGCCCAACATCACTATCTAATATTCATTTTTAAATCAAATTTGCATCTATACCTGCTTCTTGAAGTGGACAGTTCCCTAATATTCTTTTTTATATCAAATTTGCTTCTATACTTGCTTCTTGAAGTGGGCAGTTCCCCTTTGCCTTGTGCATGTTTGTGTGACATTGCATCACACGGTGGTAGATATAAATAACGGCCTACTTTCACATATCTTCTGCTCAAAACATACCTATTTTAGAGTTCAGTTTTACCTGTTTAAAGCACACCATAACCCCGTGGATGTGAACGGGAATCAACGACGCAACTATGCAATAAATCTCATTTGTTTTCCATTCTTTGGTAATGTTTAAATCTTTTAAAACCTTATCGGTGTCCAGCCTTTTTCCTTTTAAAAAAATCTGTTAAACTTGCTGTTGAGTTCTTGAGTGAAGGTTATAAAGTCAGCTCGGGCTAATGCGTCCAACAATCATGGGATGGATCCAGATCGCCTTCTTGTTGGTACTTTCCACTATCATTTGGCTGCGTACTTAATGGCTTTATCTACTTGTTCCTATTGAGTATTACCTAATGTTGTCTTCGCTTTTTAAGCATTATACCATGCCTCGTCCCCAGTCTTGTACGGTTGTACCGATGATATTTTCTCTCGTCTCCATAGTATTATAACATGAGCATTGCTTTCCAACAGCTGAGGCCTTCGTTGGAAAGGGTGTATACCTGAAGCGTCTTTCTTACCATGCTAAAGGGAGATGTGGTGTCATGGTGCGACCTCATTGCCGTCTGACAGTAGTGGTGAGGGAGCTCACCGCAGAGGAGGAGGCCAAGATTGCAAAGCTGAAGGTCATGAACTACAAAAAGCTTACAGAGCAGGAAAGGCGGCTTGTTCCTCACCAACTTATCGAGGTTACGCCGCGGTGGAGCCGCAGACCGCGAAGCCAGAAACCATCGCAGGCCGAAACTTGAGTCTCTCTCCATGTTCAGTGCTAAATCTCAAAGATAGCTGGGTCTGTTCTCACCTTGCATTCTGTGTTCCGGTTGGTTGTCGTTCGGAGCTGACTGACCATCGAGAATCACATTGCCTGCTAATCTTTTGTTGTGATTCGGTGGCGATTCTCAGAGGATCCATGTTAATTTTTAACCCATCAGGTACCATGATTACATTCAACATCTGTAATAAATATAATCCCTGTTTTTCGTGGAGCATCTGCAGGTGTAAGAATTTTGAATTGAATCAATGAGAACTGTCTGGATTGTCTACTTTATCTGTTTGATCCTAGTCCTCCTGCTTGGATTTTTGATACTACCACCTGCTATAGATGGTGGGCGAATAGATAGAATCCATGTTGGTGATGCTTATCTACGGTGCAGACCTAGTAAATTCTACAAGATCACTCATAATCCTTCCATATTCAAATATATTAGGTTAGTTCACTTCTCAGGTTTACCTTTTTCTGATGCAAGATGTAGGGACACTATTAACTAGTGATATCGTGGAAGAAACACAAAAAAGATCGAACCATGTGAACATGATGATTTATGTGGAAAATAATGATTGATGGCAGGAAGAAAACATGAGAAGGGATCTACAGTGGTGGTTAGAAACATTTTCCATTCCACCTCACACCATCTTTTATAGCCACGTATACGTTGCTTTGACATTCTCCCTCGAGTTGGGCAAAGATGTCAATCAAGCCAAACTTGTCCAAATTCATCACATGTTGCATTGTAAAAGAGGTCCTTTGTAAGAATATCAGCCAACTAGTCTTTAGATTCGAGGAAAGAAAGATGAATTGGTCTCGTATCAATCCTCGCTTGAATGAAGAGCTTGGTGATCTCCACATGCTTTGACTGTTTGTGTCGCACGGGATTGTTAGTGAGATTAATGGTTGTTTACATGTTGATGTCTCCCAATATATTGAAGTGTCATCGTGTGAAAGCATCTCTACAACCCCAAGGGTCATTACGCAGTAGTCATCTTCGAAACTGCAACTGGCACAGATCGATTGTTTCCTTGGCTCCCCCCTAAGTAAATGGAGTAATCTGATGTAGAACGACAATCATCAATTGATCCAACCCAGTTAACGTTCATATATGCTTCGACTCACGTCCTATCGTGATAAATAATAAGCATGCTGAGGGTGGTGATGAATGCTAGCTCATCAAGTTGACTAAATGTTCACAAGAAATCTATTTTCTAAGCACATGTAAATACAACTATATAAGCCAGATACATAAATCTCAAAAAATAAACATTACATTAAATTAACACTTAAAATAACTTAACAATCTATAAATTGTAATAAGAATAAAGTTACTTAAACATGCATGGTCTACATGAGTACATAAAAACCCTAGACACCTTACAGACCTTAGAACTACAATCACATAAAATATCCGAAATCATACAACATGTAAAATAAAAAAATACATGAAAATATACATAAAATACATAATATAGAGAGAAAATATGGAAAACAAATAAGGTGTTTATATGGCCAAACTTAAGCATATGTGCTTTCGGATAAAATAAAGGAATTTTTATACCCATAACCTTGAGTAATTTCGTATTAACATTCATAACCTTGCATAATCGTGAATTACACTCAGGATCCTGAATAAGTGTGTCATCTTACACACATAACCTTCCGTTACTTTACTTCATTAACTCAACCGGATAATTGAGTTAATCTAACCAATCAACAATCTAACAGCTTAGATTAACCTGAATAAAAAAAAGTATCCCACCTCTTTCTCTTGAGAAAGCATCTGCAACCAACATGGCTCTAAGTTTAGGGTGGGGGCCTATGATGGTGAAGGACACTGGGTGACGGGATTGCACGCGACGGGGAAGGGGGATGGTGGAGGCGGTGGCGGGTGGGGTGGGATCTGCGGGAACAATGGTGGAAGGCTGCGACGGGCCTGCAGGGAGAGGGTGGTGTTGGGGCTTGACGATGGTGGAGGGCAGTCGTGGGCCTGTAGGCGAGCGGGTGGATGTGCGGGAGCTTGCAGGGGGAGTTTGCAGAGGTGGGACAGGGGGTTTGCATGGAGAAGTCGACCGAGGGGTTTGCTTGCAGAGGTGCAGGAGCTTGCAGGGGGTCAACAGAGGAGTTCCGAAGGGGATGAGCTCGGCGACAAGCTTCGAGCAGAGAAGGAACTCGGGCAGGCTTTGGGGTTTAAGCCTCGGCGACAGTCTTCGAGCAGGGGAGGACCTCGGCCGAGCTTGCTCGCGGGGGGGGGGGGGGGGGGGGGGGGGGGTTGACACATGGCCTGCTTGGGGGTCTTCGATGCAGGGAGGAGGTGGTGCTCGACCAGGGAGGGAGAGGGGCGGGCGTCGATGCGGGGGAGGGGGAAGCGTTTGTTTGGGAAGGAGCTCCTACAACCCCTACCCCGTCCCACCCCCTGCAAGCCCCCCCCACCCCCCGCATGCAACACCCGACGAACCTTGCACCAACGACCTCCTCCAGCTGCCCTCTCAGCCTCCGCCTCCCTACGACCCCACCCCCCTGTGTCGACCACCTCCTCCAGCAGCCCTCTCCTCCTCCCAGCCCCTCTCAGATGATGAAGAGAGAACGATGGCATGTTTTGCACATAAGAATGAACATTAGTGGCAGTTTTTGTCTTTTTTAAATGGAAACCATCAAATATAATGGGCATCCCAAACGAAACATAACACAATGTTATGTCATGTAAGAGTTAAACATTACTCGGGGTTTCTCATGTAATTCATGATTATGCAGGGTTATGATTGTAATTACGAAATTGCTCAAAGGTATGGATGTAAAAATCCGTATAAAATAAATTATTTATTAATATATTTTATATCGAAAAAATAGAAAATACATGAAATACATTGTACATTCACAAACAACTTAAATATACATAAAATATAAAATGATTAAACTTGTACTTAATCGAATATATGTAATCAACATGTATTTATATGCTATACACGATAAGCATATATGTCAATTTGTAATATTTACAAGTTTTATGCTCAACTTTCAAAATTTCCAAACCCATGAGTTGAGGATAATCGCTTGACTTCATCATTAACTCAAATCTCTTTAATTTAACCACCAATCAGTTCGTCTCGAGATCATCTTCCAAATGGTGCAAAACCCTGGTCGATTAGAACTTATTCCAAACTCCATATCAATCTTGAAAGTTTGGGTTTCTTATTGATGTGCAGCATTATGGGCAATAATACATGTATAAAATGAGCATCAGATTTCTCCAACAATTGATCGAATGAACATTAACCCTTTTCACGTGCTAATGACCTAATTTAATTCCCAGTCCTTCCTTCGATATCGAGCATGAGCCCATCTCTAATCGACTTCGATTAGAGGAAATATTCGTCTTTCAATTCTACCCATTTGCGAGATTTAGCAATTCCTCTAGAATCCCTTCAAAGACTTCAAAAATAGATGTTCATTTTATACGCACACAACCTCCAATAGTACTTGAGGGCTTTAATCACCTTCATTTTCCTGCTGCAACATCTTGGGCATAGGAATCTGGATCGTTATTAAAGAAAACTGGTCCTCACAACTTATAGGGATCGAGACCAGTTGGACTCAATGACAACTACCCAATATGCTTAAACCCAAATTGTCAAGTCGTAATCCTCCAATCTTATAACCCACTCTTTTAGATTGTGAGTTTTAGATGTAGAACTATGTTGGGGGGTTGCAAACAGTGTCAGGACCTAAGAATTATATATTGATTGCTGAGGGTTGAATGGAATGAAATTCAATCGAACGATTCTAAGCCAATCCTAACAGCGATGACATCCAATCGAGGTTAAAAACTAAAAGAAGAAGACCGTGGACGTAGTGTATGATGATCTGCAACCAGGTGTGATACATGTACCTCATACCAACTCATTACGAGAGCCCACAACCTCCAATTAGTTGGAGACCTGGAGGCACTCTTATGGATCTAGAGATATATGCAACTTAGGCGTGTGTCCTTGATGATCGCGTGAGTTTGCCATAGGTTTTGCCTCATCCAAGCATATAATCCATTCATTTCTGGAGCATGACCTCGCCTATGTGATGAACACCTCTAGTTGTTCCCAGATCTACTATGAAGACGCTCTAGAGTTTGAGTAATCTTTTGAGAACCTTATCAAGTTCGATCGAGTGTTCAAGCAACTGTCGTCAATCATTGAAGTTCAAGCATCCAACCACCATGTACAATGAAGCTCCACTTCGCCAACTAGATGTCGAAGAAATTTAGAAAGTTTAATAGACATGCTGCTTATTTTGCTTTAGTTTACATTCTATTAATCTAAAAAGCATAGTGCATCATGTTTCTAATTTGTAGCTATATTTTGTCGTTTTTTTAAAAGGATTTTTTATACTTGTGCTCCTTCGAGATTCTATAATTACAGTTATGCTCCAACATTTTGTAATAACACTCTTGTACATGTATTCATACAAAATCCATAGTACATATGAGAAATCAACTTTTTTATTGAGGGTATGCAAAGTAGGTCTTCAAGGATAATGCATTTCAAGAGGAGCTTGTATGAGAAATTTATTCATTTATGCACACATCAAAAATGATGCGAGCATTTCCTCTTGAAAAAGCTAAGGCTTTCCACTAGACATAAATCCTAAGAGAAAATCCAGAATGTAAATATCCCTGAATATGTGTTTCATAAAAAAACTTATCATACACACTTTAATCATTTTTAGTTTTCGACTCAATGGGAACCCTCTTCACTGAATTAAGTCTACCATCTCTATGTCTAAAAGAATAGAAGGGAGATCAAATAATAATGGCATATTTATTGAATTTTTAATATTGCAGAAAATGCACATAACTTTTGGGTACACATCACAACAAATAGGTGTGCACATTTTTAATAAGGGGAAATGATGTAATCCAACTTCATGTAGTAAGAATAAATCGAAACTAAACCAACGTTTACATGAGAAGATGGAAGAGCAATTATTTTATGTAGTTTAGATTTGAGGTGCTTTTTATCATTTTGATATTTGTTTTCATAGTAATCGTTATGTTTCAAGCCTATATTTTTTCTTGTTGAATATCTCTTTATATTTAAAGTAAAGTTTTGAAAGAATTGAGAATATTTGATTTATATTATAGGGTTAGTTAAAGTTGTCAAGTAAATGATGAGATTGTAAGAGGCATGTATCGATAGTAGCATTTACTGCGGTAGAACAAAGCCACATGTCGAAGCGAGGATTATGGAAATAGGAAAGATGTGGCAGATAGGAGTGCTCATGCAGAAAGAACTCTTCTATCCTCATAAGATCAAAAAAGGCCCTTTAAGATTTCATACAAACTAAAGGAAAGAAGGAACTAATTAACTAAAAAAACTTAATACGAGAAAAGTCTCCAAAATCCGGAAGTAGAGTAAACGTGTTACTGAAAAACAGTAGGCTCAGACACCTGCTCGTGCCCGCCTAAAATAATGACGAACCTAAATGGAATGTCTCAGTACATTGTGCTCTGGCATGAGTCCATGTATATGCTTTTATCAACCCGAAGCTTTCTTCTTTTCATAAGGGGGCTCAGGGAGTTAACTTTAGGTATAATCTAGGCCAACCATCACCACTATCGTTACTTCTCTCTGGTATCAATACTTTCACACTCCCTGTTTTAGTTAGTAAGTGGGCGTTCCTTTTTTTTTGCTAAGTAAATGTAAAACTTATATTTCACAAGTGAGCTGTGATACAAGAACAAACTTACAAAAAAGGTATAATCAGAAGTGTAATCAAAAAAATTCAGGCATACAGATTAAGCCAGAATGATTCTCTATCAATAAAGGGGCCATGAGGTTGATAAAAACTCAGGTCCCAGCCTTTAACTTAATCTGGTTGAAGGTGCATACTATATCTGCAATTGTGCGAGCAACCGTTTGACAAGATGAGGAGCTCCAAAGCCGGTTTCTCTCCCGCCAGATGTGCCATATCACAGTGGCAAGGAGGACAGCAAAAGCCGATTGCGCTAGCGATGAAGGTAGGGAAGGGGCCCAGGCCACCAAATCCATCAGCAAAGATGAAGCAGCAGCAGGAATGGACAGTGCAGAGCAAGATCCCAGCCAGACTGTGGTGGAGAACGAGCAATGAAAGAACAAGTGTTGGTGTGATTCATTCTCCAAGTTACAGAATCTACAGGTGGGAGAGAGGTTGATGCCAACAAGAGTGAGTCTGTCCAAGGTAGGCAGCCGACCGAGAATAGCCCTGTAAAGTGAGAACGCGAAGGATGGAGGGATGGATCTGTTCCACACAACAGCGCACCAAGGAACCGGTGCGTCCCTCGGTCTCATAAGATCAAAGGCTTTGGCAAAGGAGAAGCCCCGGCTGGAGTATGTCCAAGTGGCGCTGGGGAAGTTGCCTGAGATAGCAGAGCGTAAGGTATCACGGCTACGAAGCATCACACGCCAAACCTTTGATGCGGTACTCGTGGCCTGGGCGCTCCAAAACGAGCCATCCTTAAGGTATTTGGAGCGTAAGACGTCGGCCCAGATGGAGTGGCTTGCCGAAAGGAACCTCCATACCCATGAAGCAGTCATGGCGGCCTGCAGGGAGTAAAGGGACTTAAGACCCATGCCACCTTCATGCCTAGGAAGACAAATTTTGTGCCAGGAGATGTCGTGACGATTACGACCCCAAAGGAATTGGGCACACAACATATCCAAATGTTTTACCACAGTGGCTGGGATGAAAATCCCTGCAGCCCAATAAAGAAAAATCCCCCTAATCACAGAGGTAATTAACTGAGCTCTGCCGGCCATAGATAAACTGATAGAGGCCCAACCTTCGAAGCGCCTTTTGATACGATCCTCGAGAGCACGCGAGTCACAACTACGAGTATTTTTAGATGCCAGTGGGAGACCCAAGTAGGTGGTAGGTAGAGATTGTTGAAGCAACCCCAAGCGAAGATTGGCCTCGAAATCCATGGTAGCCCACCTCGGTCTGAAGATTTTACTTTTCTTTGGATTCAATTTGAGTCCAGAAATTGCCTCGAAGTTAAGCATGATATCCTTGACCGCCGAGAGGGCGCGGAGGGAGCCTTTGCAAAAGAAAAGCAAGTCATCTGCATATATAAGATGCGAGGGAGCTTGACCTCGCCCATGTTTCATAGGGTAAAACCTGCCTTTAGCCATAGCGATGTCCGTTAATGACGCAAGGAATTCCATGCCAATAGTAAAAAGGAGGGGGCTAAGAGGATCCCCTTGCCGCAAACCTTGTGTACCCTTAAACATACCCCTCGGCGAGCCGTTAATCAAAACAGAGAAAGAGGTCGTGGAAATACAGTTAGCAATCCATGAGACCCATGTCTGACAGAAGCCCAAGGCCTTTAGCGCATCAAGGATGAAGGCATGGCCAATAGTATCAAAAGCTTTGGAGAGATCTATTTTTAAGCAAGCTTTGTTTCATGAGGTTCTCTTATCGAACCCATGTAGAAGCTCGTTGGCTAGAAGAGTATTGTTGCTAATGGATCTACCTTTAAGGAATGCCAATTGGTTGGGGGAGATGAGGGACGGAAGGACCTCCGCGAGCCTGGATGCCAACAACTTGGAGAAGATCTTGTAGATGACATTGCATCCAGAAATAGGTCGGTAGTCCCCTATAGTGGAAGGGGAATTAACTTTAGGAATAAGCGTGAGGAAGGTACGATTCACCTCCCTCACCATAGCGCCCCCACTAAATAGGAAATTAACTGCAGCTCTAATAGACTCCTTTAGCAACACCCAATGATGCTTGAAGAAGAAAGAGTTGAAGCCATCCGAGCCCGGCGCCTTAGAAGAGCCAATAGAAGATAAGGCTTGCCATATTTCATCATCATCAAATGGCATCACCAGCCAAGCCCTAGCATGATCCGAAAGGCAGCATTTCGGTGGGGGAAGCGCCATGCTCCTGGAAGAGGGTGTGGGGGGAGCCAGAAGGGCCGTGAAATGGGACAACGCGGCCTCTTCCACCTGGAGATGATGCTCAACAACATGGCTCTGAGGGTCAAGGACATCAGAAATATAGTTCCTTGCGCATCTCGCCTTAGCCGCAAGATGAAAGAATCGGGTATTTCGATCGCCAAGGTTTAACCAATCAACTCTACTCTTTTGCTTCCCTAAGGATTCCAGGTCCTCTTCAAGGCGGTTAATGTGGCCTTTGGCGTCAACCTCCAGCTGGGCAAGATATGGATCGAGGGGGTCGGTTCCCAAGCAAATGGAGAGCCGCTCTAGAAAAGCTTTCGCGAAATTGGAATCGTTCAAAGCATTAGCTTCCGTAGAGGCCCATCTCCTGAGGGAATATTTAACATTCTTCAATTTACGGGTAATGGTGTAAAGCGGGTTACCATGCACGTCAATACTCCAGCCCATATTGACGGCCTCAATATAACCTGGCCGCAGTGTCCAGTAGTCAAAGAAGCGGAAGGGAGTGCTCTTTCTTGGAGTAGAGCAAATGACGACCTTCATGAGAGAGTGATCGGATTGGGAGAGCGGAAGATAACATAATTTCACGGAGGGCAAAGATTGGGGGAATTCCTCATTAACAAGAGCATGGTCCAGACGGGCAGCAATGCGGCCCAACCCCACTGAAGCATTATTCCACGACCATTGGTTGCCCGAAGCCTCCAAATCTGACAAGCCACAATCCAATAGGCAGTTATTGAAGTCATCCATAGGAGCTCGGACGACCTGTCGACCACCAATTCTTTCGTTAGAGTACCGGACAACATTGAAGTCTCCCACGGCGAGCCAGGGGCAAGAAATGGAGGCCTTAACCTCTGTAAGGTGTTGCCAAAGTCCTTTTCTCATGTGCTGAAGATTTTTCACATAAACTACTGTTAGGCAAAAGACAAACCCACCAGGACTTGAGCAACGAAGGGCAATAGCTTGATTATGAATGGCCGCAATGTCGCAAGCCCAGGAGCTGACCTTCCACAAGCAGTAAACCCGACCAAGATCGGTGTTGTTATGAACGAAGCCCCAGCCAGCTGGAATTAATTTCTCAAATTTTTGCCTGCTACCAGGCCGTATCTTGGTCTCCACAAGACCAACCAATTCAGCATTCTTAGCCATGCAATCCTAAATAATGGCTTTGAATTTCCGGGGCTTGTTGAGCCCCCTGGTGTTGCAAACTACAACCGACATTAAATAGATGAAGTGGAGGGCAGTTGCCGCCCTTTTTGTTTAGTTGGAACCTTAGGTGGTTTCTTCTTCTTATGGGTAGATGTAACCCATTCTTGATTAATGACCGAAGGTGAGATTGGAATATCCATGTGCACTACAGCCTCTGAATCCTTCGAGGATTGTACTTCAAATGCCTGAGGTTCATGGTGGTTGTCCACTTCAGAGGAAGGCCTGTTTAGATCAATGGATTGGGTCCCCAAGTTGCACCCACTTGAGGCTGCCATTCTCCTGTTGTTTGCGGCAATTTTATGCAGAAGGTGCCTAGTGCCAAAGGCGAAGGAAGAGGCCTTATTAGGGGCGAGGGGCTTCCTGTGTTGCTTTTGATTGACCAGGGGGGACTCGTGTGGGATCCCACATCAGCCGACGTGCAAAATGAAGTAGAGGTGGTCGATTGCACAGTGGACTCAACATCTGGGTCCCGGAGGGGAGCACCTTCACCTTGAGCAGCAACGTCCACAGTAACCTGGGGTCCAGCTGTAGGGGACAAGGCATTTGTAGCAGGGTCCTTCGACATGCAAGGACAATGCTGTGTGTTGTGGCCGAAAGCCACGCAAGAGGAGCATCTAGGAGGCACCCATTCAAGCTCCACCGGCACGTTTTGGCGAACACCCGTAAAGAAAACCAACGGCAGTGAGGCGGGGGTCACCTTCGAGGCGTGAATCGATACACAGCACCTAGCAAAATCCAAGCTTCGGCCATTGGCCGTAGCAGCATCCATAAAAAGAGGCGTGCCACGAAGACTAGCAAGTTTATTCAAGATAATCTCATTGCAATGGCCTAAACTCAAGCCATGGAACCGCACCCATAGAGGGATCTCGGAGAGGAGGTCTCTCTCCAGACAGGCTGCGGAGTTCCATTTTCTCAAAACCATGAACCGACCTTGGTAAAGCCAAGGTCCAGAAGCCAAAATACGATCACAGTCTGAAGGGGAGGACAACTTCAGGTAGAAGAAACCGTTGGGGCACGGTAGGAGCTTGAAAACACCAGAAGGTTTCCACACCTTCTCGACAAAGGCAGACAAGTGCTTGAGATAGGGCCGCTTACCCAAGACGTAGAAGACAAGAGTGTTGTCCCAGATGCAATCGATGGCGCGGACCTCCGCTTCCGAGACAAACGCGACCTCCTGCCCATCGAAGACGGCGGGGGCGGCAAAGGATAGGGGCCGTGCAGAAGAGGCCGGAGTGGGTTCGGCTCCACAATGTCACGCCAAGAGGGCAGAGGAAGGGATTGCTGGTGGTGAGGAGAGGAAAAACGGTTCGGGGGGGGGGGGGGGGTGGGGGGGGATTGGGCGGTGGAGGGTTCGGTGGTGGCGGCGGGTTGGGCGGGGATGGGGGATGGTTAGGGTTCATGGGGGATGGGCGGGGATGGGTTAGGGATGGTTAGGGTTCCTTTTGATGGTGGTGTTATGGAGTAGAATATTATTTTTGCTTGGTTGATGCATTTGTGTCTTGCTTTTTCTAAAGTTCTGACATGGATCAGATCATGGTGTAAGGGCTCAGGGTCTTTTAGTCTTCTATTATTTCTAAATCATCATTTAATCTCAATGAGAAAAAAATATTGGCTTTTACCCTTTATCACTAGTCTTAATTAAGGAACTATAAATAAGTTGGAATCCCATAAAAATCCTTCTTTTATTATATTCATTTAAAACTCGTGTATTTTAAATCAATATTGTTCAAATCAATGAATAGAGTTGAAGTTCTGAGGCTAAGGTGAGATGCTTTAATAAGTTCAGAGGATATATGATGGGTGAGCTTGGACGCCAAGTTAAGGCTTCGTTTGGTTGCTGGTGTACACCGATGTACACCACATACCCCTCATTCAAACCCTCCTAACCTGGGTTGAAATTCCATCATAAATCAATGTGACATCGCATCACATTCCTTATTCCAACACTCTACCAACCCTCATAACCATCCAAACCGCTACTATTCATAGGGGGTTACCCCAACCCAACCCAGTAACCAAACTAGCCCTAAGGGCATGTTTGGTTACCAGGGTACCCCGGGGTACCCTGGCATATCCTTAGCCTCAATCTTGCATTCCTGGGTTGGGAATACTTGTATTGACCCTACAATTTCTTTGGTCTAATGCTTTTTAACATTGTTCAAAAACACTTATTAACATAAAAAATATATTATAATCATTAAAAAATTAATATAACGCATAATCAATATCACATCATAATTATCATTCCAACCATCCCAACCTTCCAAACAACTACTATTCACAGGAGGATACCCCAACCCAGTCCAACCCAGACCAACCCACTAACCAAACAAGCCCTAAGACGCAGGATTACTCCATTTATGAGGGTCGTGATGGCTTTGCAATATTCTTATCTATTATTTGGAAATTTATATTTCTTCTATTTTATTGGATAAAATATAAATGAATTAGATTTGATTTATAAGAACTATAAAGCCATATTTTCGATATTTTTTCAACACATGAATTTCGAATATGTTCTGGTATTTCGGCCGCGAGTTGGAAGAAGCAAAGAATATATGATTGAACAATAAGTTGAGCCTCCACCTGTGACAATCTGGTTATTGTTTGTCCCCGCCCGTGGCAATCTGGTTAAGCCGCCACTTATGACTGATATTGTTGAAACTAAGGAAGAAAATGATTGACATGTTATATCATACAAAGAAATAGAAAATACCAAAATTTTGACTTTATCGTGTTTGCTCAAGTCACGCAATGCAAGGAGTCCAAGCGAACAACTCGTCATGCATAGTGAGTAAGGATGCAACCGATATGGATAAATATATGTGTTTTTTTAAGAGATGCGAACATGGATATGGATACCATTTCCATTTTTTATGATACAAATAGGGTTAAAAAATCCAGGTAGATAAAGATATAGATACCTGTATTACCAATTTGTATGTATATATTATAGATATTCATCAATGCGTGTATAATATATATATATTTCTAATATATTATAGGGTTACAAGTAATATAATGTGTTTGGAGTCATTTTCAAATGCATGAAGAAAAATATATAGGATAAGTTACAAAAAAGGTTCCAACTATACATCAATTCCTAATAAGGGGGCTCATTTTTTAATGTAATAAATAGAGGTATAATCTCATTTTTCAATATAAAATACATTTTCTATAAGCTTCCACGACCCTCGTATGTTGACGATAAATCATAAAGTTGAAAGTATACCATCTTTATAACATTACAAAAAGGATGCCCTTAATTGGTAATTGAGGCTTACTTGACGCCTTTTTTAATTTACCTCATATAGGACATCTTATGATATTTCACGATATGTAGAAGTTATTTAGTTCAATATATTACTTAATTTTCTTTTTTATTTTATTGTATTTGTTGTTTATGTAACTTTGATATATTAATATTAATTTCGACTTTACAAAAATATTTATATTGAATTTAAGTATTAGGAAAAAAATATTGTTTGTTGAATGTAAAATATTTGTAATGGAATTATAATTATATGTTACCATCTCTGTATATATATTTAAGGATGTGATTTGTAATTTTTAATATCCACAAGATATTCATTTCTGTATCCATATGCATATTTTAAAAAGGATAAAGATATGATACCACTTATATATGTATTTATATATGTCTATTTGCATCTCTACCATGAGTGACTAAACACGACACTAGAAGGTGATAGGTAGGGAATCAACAATTTCTGAATGCAGATATGGGTCTAATTGCTTGATTGCCCCTATCTACTCCTTTCTTTCTACTTCTAGGACCTCCATATCATAACCCATTCATTCCCTAGATAATTGAGTGAGGCCGATTCTTTGGTTCTTTCTTTTGCTTCTAGGATTCCCATATCATAGCTAGGGATGTCAATATTGGTCTACCTATTGGGATCCGATCCAAACCCATCCCATTTAAAGGTCTGAAACCCGTCCCATTTACTTTTGGATGAGTTTCAGTTTTGAATTTACTAGCCATGTGGGTATGGGTTTGGGATTGCCTCACAGATACCAAAACCCAAACCTGTCCAAACCTGAATAAAAAATAAATATAAATATATATGTGTGTGTTGCATTTTAGTCAAATTAGTAAAATTCATTTCATATCTAATAGATATCAATCTACATATATATAATCCAATTTAATATTCTCGTATACATCCATTTATTCATATTCAACTACCTTTTTGCATTTTTAATAAATAAAAACCATCAACCTAAAGGAGTTAAATAGCTAACATATATAAACCTTTAGCATTCCCTACACATTGCATATTTTTATGTATCACCATATTACATGATCTCCCCATGTTTAATCTATGTGTGAAAAGCTTGTGTACATTTATGAATTCCTTAAGATTTTATTGTATCGAATATGTGGGTACCCATTGGATACATGGGTATCTAGCGGGTATATGGGGTACCCGCTAGAAATTACCCGTTTAATAAATGGATGGATATGAGTAATGATCTTATAAATGGGTATGGATTTGGAAATATCGATACATGTCCCAAACCTGGCCCGTTGACATCCCTAATCATTATCAATTCATTCCACAATCTTGTCTCTTCAGTGATGACATGAGTTGGTGTTATTAGATGAGATATCTCAGAAGCAATGATGAGCTCGAAAAAAATATGGGTCCGCCATCAGACAGCCACCGATGATTTTGTCCTCCCATCCTAAACGCTTCATCCTCCCTGGTCCTGCAAATCCTGCCCTAAAAGTCTATGCTGGTCCATGAGGCGTTGTCCCTACCAAGAAATTCACCCCATCAAACCCTTGAAGAGGACTTTTACATAACACTGAAAGAGATGAAGGAGACCATCAACTGAACACCCTGCTCTTGGAAAAAAAAATATTATTATTCTCTATTTGGATGGGTTTAAAGTCGGCTTTTGTTGTCTTTGAGAACTAAGTATCGTAGATTCAAGCTATCTATTTTCAGTAGACTAATTTTCCTGTGCTGATTTCATTTTCTTATGACCTGTGACTAATGATAGTCTATACCCCAAGGCCTCTCATTAATGAAACTTTGATCTTTTTCAAAAAAAAAGAGAGAGTAAGATTTCTAACAATTTAACCCCATATTTACTAGGTTTGCAAAGTTTTCTCAACGAACCCAATGCTTGGCTTTCCAATACTCAAAATTCCCCTCACCATATGTGAAATAGCACTCCATATACCTAAGTGCACTTATTGGAATATCAATGACAAACATCACACACACACACTAGAAATAACATGCCTAGCAAGAACAATTTAACCTCCAGAGGATAATAACTTGATTTTAAATCAGCGAGCTTCACTTGTATATCATTGATCGAATCGTAAATATATGTGATCACTGTTATTCCTCAAAAGATGCCCCCCCCCCATAGATGAAAGGCAAAACATCCTTTTGCTAGGATGTTACATTCTTAATTATTTACATTATGCACCTTGGGCAACTTTGACAGATGAGAGGATCTACTCCATGGAGTAGGTAACTTACCTACTTCATTTTTTTCTAATTTTTTTATTTGTTTGAAAAATACTTTCATGGATTTTTATAACTATATCCTCTAATATGTCCTTCAAATTTCGTCAGAAACGAAGACTCATATGCCCTCCATCCAGAACAGGTCGATTACATCAAATCTAAGACCGTTAAATCTGGATGAAGGGCATAAGATTCTCCGTTTCTGGCAAAATTTGAATGACATAATAGAGGGATATAGTTATGAAAATTCATGGAAGTATTTTTTCAAAAAAATAAATATAATTGGAAAAAAAGAGAATGGAGTATGTAAGTTACCTACTCTATGGAGTAGGATTTCTTTTCTCTTCTTTTAACTCTATTCACTTTATGACCAAAAAAACAACCTCAATATTTTAAGCTGAGTGTAAGGCCCTTTTATAAAAAAATTATCAGCAAATGTTAGATAAAAATAGCGGGACGCTTTTCCATTGTGCATAGAAAGTTTTCACCTCCCTTGGAGCAATGAGATCAAAAATGCCACAATTTTGAACCTTCCTCGATAAGAAGGAAGAGAACGTGAGAGAGTAGGCCTCTTTGCCTATCTTCTGTAGAGCTTTTGAACCAAGTGAAGAAAAACCATCAATAAGAATTAAAAAAGGAGCCCGACATATAAATGCTTCAATAACCTTACCTTTATAACCATTATGTATTTTGTCTTTCTGAATTCGACACATATAAAAAAATTAGAGTGCATTTGAGCCTCAAATTTGATTTTACAAATCTTCTTACATATTCTACTCCTTGGTTTTAACTCCGCTCTACACCACATTGCATGTTACCTTTTTGCTTCCCACCCAAAATATAAAAACTCGAAAGTATTTTTATGGATAACTTGATTACAGGTTTTGTGATGATTGTATTTAGCAAAACATCATCTCCTCGACTTCATCATTGGACTTCCCGCTTAAAGCAAAGGTGTCACACGTAACTCACATAGTTTAATGTGGTTTTGATTTGACCAGTTTCCAAACATATTACAATCGACACCGAATGGTAATCAGCTTTTAGATATGAACTTCTATCATACGAGCAAAGCCTTCCAACCCGATGAGGCAAAGGAAGAAGTTAGTTTGTGAAACCCTGAGGTATTGAAACTATTTAAAAATCAATTTCTGACATGATCCGGTATTCAAAATAGATAGATAAGGACTCTATCTTCTAGTACATTTCGAGACCTTTCCAATGAGCCCAAGAACATATAAAACAAACATTGTATGTGAAAGTTACACGTGAAATACAATGACTTATGTCTTTTGAGCCATGAACCCGAACCTATATAACGACTAAGTGGTTGAACCACTTAGCCATTATATCCAAGCTCATCGTCAGAGCTCCGTCCCATAGCTTGCTGGAGCACCGTTTTTGCTGCCACCGCCAAAGCTAGAGCACAAGCCCCCTCCTGGTTTACTTGAGCCTCTTTTGGTGGGAAGGCATGAAGGGGGATTGATGAATGTGCATTTCATCATCTTTATTCATTTATTTTTGCTTAAAATTCCTTTTAAAACACTTGTATATATTAATAAATCCATACTCTTATTAATCAGCATGGGTTTAAATATCGTACATATATTATTATTTTAACCTAAAATAAATAAAGAAAAATGAAAAATAAAGAAAATAAAAGATTGTATATATGTAATAGATACATGGTGACCTGAACCACGAGAGAAGGTCAAGACTTGACAGAATCGACCAGAAATGAAGTAGGGGGGATAGGGTCTTTAATCAAAAAATTCAAAAAATATATTTTGTAAATACTTTCATTTTTCATTTATTTTGTGCATATTTGTATAAAACTTACACTATTTTATTTGTCATTTTCTAAACAGAAGTTATAAATAAAAATATTTTCTAAATAATAAAAATAATTGTAAAATAAAATCACGTATAGAATAAAAGTAACCACACTTGGAAAAAGCCGTAAAGCGATAATTGAAAGACCAATGTTTTCATAATTTTTGTATTACAGTTTGAAAGATGGTTCTCTGAGGTGGTTTTTGCAATTTTACCATGTATTTATTGTATATATTTAACCATATTTATTTTTATACATAATATATTTATAAATAATTATAAATATTTTATAATAATAATCTAAAATAAAAATAAAAAAATCTATAAAATATAAAATAACATAATTTCCTTATTTACCTATGTATATAATGTACCATATGTATATATTATATGTATATACTTAATTTCCTTGAATGACCACCACAAAAATTAAATAATTAACATTTATTATTTAAATTAATAAAGTGATGAAAATTATTTATTTATTTAGTTAATTAATTATGTAAATAATATACAATATGTAATAATTTAATAAATTCCTTAATTAACCCACCATCAAGGTGGCTCATTAAGTTATTGATAATAATTATTATTATTTTAATTAATATAATTTTGAAAAAAAAATTATTTATTTTATTAATTCTACCATTAACATCCTTCTTTTTTTCTATCAATTCAAATTTCAAAATTCAAATTTTTTATTCTTATTTATTTCGCTTGTCTTCCCTTATTCACACTTAATCAATCCTTTGAGAGAGGAGCCTAATCTTCAAGAGCCTTCTTGTCGTAGAAATGTGCCCAGCTTCTGAGCCATCCAGTGACAGCGAGTTGGTCCTCGTCGAGGCCATCACTACATTATCCATTCCCGTAGTGAGAACCATTTTATTTCTCATTTTTCATCCAGGTTAATTGTAGTATAATTTTTAGTTTTAATTTCGAAGTCAATTTTTAATTCTAGATCTTAGATTCTCATTCCTAATTCATCATCACGATTTGAACGATCCTATATGATCTTCCATCTCATATTCTCAATCTACCCACGTTCCTATTCTATCTCACATAATTTATCACCTCCGACCACGCACGGTGGCCAGAGACACAATCCTTCCATCACAACCGTCGGACCATCTTCGTTCATATTTTTTGTCCAATAATTTTTGACCGAGCCATCGTGCTCGAGTCGCATATTTTTCGTATATGTATTTTATTGCAGGAATATAGTAAAAAAATAAAAAAGTTACATCTACTATTTTTAAAAATAATAAAAATAAAAAATTGGGCGACAAAACATCACTACCTGGAGCCGTGGCTCAGCCCTCCGTATACAACCAAAGCCCTTGCTCGCCGTCGTTTCCATCCCGCACCGATAGTCGCGTCCCTCCTCTGTCTGAGGAGCACAACCCCTTCGCCCCCTCTGCTAGGAGCTAGTGCTTCGTCGACTTTCGTCGCCCATCGCGTAGACCCCCCTGCAACAATCCATCGTCGCACGAGGCCGCCTGGGCGTGTGTCACCAAGAGACTCGACTCCACTGTTTCGCTCACGCCCAGCTCCATAGCATCGCTGTCGGAGGCATGTGTCGCCCCACCACTGCCGCCAACCCTTCTCCGCCTAGACGACCACGCGCCGATCGCCAGGAGCTCCACTCAAGCAGTACCTCCACCCGCACCCTCGCGCGAAGGAGCACCTCCGCTCATCTCCAAGCGATCGCCGCCATCATTTGGGCTTCCTCCTCCGCAGCCTGGTGATCGAAAAATCTGAGCAACTAAGGTAAAGGAATATCTAAGGTTGTTGCGACCTCAGTCGCTCGAGGATCAATCGATCAACAAGAAAATAAGAGAGCAGACCACCAGAACACAAATAAAATCAGAGAAAATCAATAGTGGCCCTGGCTATTGGATTAGCCTGGTATAGCAACCAGGGTCGGACTCAAGGAGCATGTAATGGCCTTGCGGCCTACGAAGTAGTCGAAAATCAAATAAAAAAGCAAAGGATTTTTGGTGGGTTTTTAATATTTTAAATTTTTTTGGATTTTTTAAATATAAAGAAAACAATAAAACCAATAAAACAAGCAACTTTCTACAATTATTTAACTATTCTAAAATGCTCAAAAAAATCAAACAAAAATATTTTTAGAATTTTTGTATTTTTTACTATTTTTGATGAATATTTGGTAATTTTCTGATTTTTATATATTTTTCTAAAAATGAAACAAGGCAAAAACTGAAAGACAATGTCCAGTCAGGCTTCAAGGGCCAAAATAAAAAAATGGCCCTAATAAAACCTGAAGTATTTTTCATGAAAAATAGAATCAAAAAGGCAAAATCAGAGACTGAGTTTCTTATTTTTGCAGTTTTCTATGATTTATTAGAATTTTTCTAAGTTTTTCAATTTTTATAATTTTTATAAGTCCAAAAATGACGAAATAAAAACCTATTGCAGATCTAAGCTACCTAAAGCTACGGCTACAGAATGGAAAAGGAAGGAGGCAGAATGCTCACCGGGAGACCAAGGTCGAGCTTGGTGGCGAAGCTCCGGCAGTGAGGTGGATCACACCTCGATTCGACACCGATGACCTTCGAACCGAGCCCTACGGCTCCCCGCTGTCACCAGGAGGCAGATGGGCTCAATGGATTAGGAATTCAACGGTGGAAGAGGGATCAAAATCAAAATGGAAGTCGAGGGGGGTTTTTGAAGAACTTGCTCTGGCGTGACTTTTGATACGTGATCACGGGCGAACGGAGAAGATCTTGGAAGATCTAATAGGCCGGCGAGAATCATGATGGTTCATCGAACAAATTTCCTGAAGGCGTCCTCCTCTCTCGAGCAACGCATTGACGGCGAAAAAATTGAGAAAAGTATGGTGGCGGGCGTTCTGACAGGAGGCACAGGGCTAGGACCAGGGAGTTAACCCGAGGTCAACTTCCCAGGCCACCTGGTTGGTCCACGTGGACCAACCAGGAAAATCCCTGGAAAAAGGTTTTGTAAAATCATTTTAAAATAGTAAACTATTTTATTAATTTTTGGTTATTAAATAAAAATATTTGTAATTTTATAAATTATTTTATGGTGAATTTTATTTTTTTATGAGGTATAGTTTTACAAGTTCCCTTTTGTACCCTTTATAGGTATATTATCTATGTATTTGAATATTTTATTTTTATTTTGTTTATTTAATTTATTTATTTTTAGTTATTATTTTATAAATTTACAAAATATTTTTATACACTTAAAAATATTTTTATTTTATTTTTCTGATGTATTTTATACACTTAATAAAATAAAGGTATGGTTTATATAGGTATAAGTATAGGTATGATACATATGTATACTATATACAAGTGTTTTATTTTGTGTTTCTTTTATGTTGTTTTTATTCTGATTTTAATATAAAAATATATTATAAATAATATTTACAAAATTATAAAAATATAAAAATAAAAAGTAATAAATAAAATGAATATTTTAATCTGTACAAGTATACTACATGGGTCTAAAACTCAACTTTCAAACCGTAGCTCCGTCAAATGCGAAACCACCGCCATTAAATAGCTTATTTTATACTATATACAATTAAAGTGAGTTTGATGCATTTGGAGTTTTTATTTGTGAGATACGGGTCAGGGAAGTTTGGATTCTGGATTTTTATTCAGACCATAACTTTTTATCTGTACATTATTTTTGAATGAAATCAATTTTGTATTTTTCTTTATTTAATTATCTACAACTTTCATGTTCAAAGTTTCTTTATTTGAGGTGTAAAAAGTGGAACCAAAAATAGGTCCCAAAATGAATGAATAAAAAGAATAAGTATTTTTGCTGTATTTTTTGACCCTTATCTCCCCCTACTTTATTCCTTGTCGACCTATTCATCAAGGATGCCTAGGTCTCGGGGTTTCGGGTCATAAAATATTTACAATATTTTATTTTTTTTCTTTTCTTTTTATTTATTCTATAATTTTGGCTTTAATTACAATATTTTATACACTATTTACATGCACATGCATGGATGCTAATATGCTCTAATTACGGGTATTTACACGCATTTGCTAGGATTTTTGAGGCCAAAATGATAGAATAAAGATAAAGAAATGTGGATTCATCATCCCCCTATACTTTACATTTGCTAGTCCCTAGCAAACACTTATGCAATAAGTGCAGAAAGAAAAGGAAAGAAAAGAAAAGGAAGAAATTTGGATTTAGTTTAATTATCAAACTTGTCTTCACAAAATCAATGTTTGGAGCTTAAATCGGACCTTCAGAATTTTAGTGCGGGCGGAACCTTAATGAGAACCGAATTTGAAATCCAACAATCCTCGAGAATCCCAAGACTCTGCCCAAGTCTCCTCAATATCCAGGTCAGAAATACTTCAACTCATACACAAACCCTTACGACTATGAGTCTGACTCGTACAGTGTAAGTGATGGTGGCTCTCCCCAACTAGAATGACAAAGAAACTGACTTCTCCAGTACGACAACCCAATGATTCCCCAATCCAATAACTCCATCCTCGGGGAGCGGGGTATTCCCTTCTAAGTTCAAGTGGCAACCAACTCAAGAGGAGGGGGTGAAGAGAAGAATGGATGGTAGCCAGTGTAGCTACCTATCCTGGGATGCAAGACCAGTGTAGTCAAGTCATCCAGCTGCAGGCTTACATATTTGACTTTGGAACTCAAGCTTGCTTATTGGCTTTACAACATTTGTACATACTTTGCAGGCATTTTATTTTTTGTACAGGCCTGACCATATATATATATATGTATATTACTATGTACAACAACATTTACATAAGGAGTTTTTCCTCTTGAGCCAGTAGACTATCCCTCTTTTGAAGCTTTATCGCAACCCACAATCTTCTGTCTTTAGACTTCCTCATCATTGGACGGGTTGGGGTGCACTTCCCTCCTTAGAGGAGGACAAATGTTTCCACTTGTGTGCGTCTCATACCGGCAAATCCAATCCCCTCACCACTCCAACTGAGTTGAGCCATGTGAAAGGTGCATGTGTCCAAGTTAGGTCATTATCAACAAGAGTCGTGCGTGTGTTCCGAAATACTCTATTTAGGCAGTCAAGAATCCATTGAACCAAGTCTCGTGATCCTCAAAGAATTAAGTCAACCAGACCTGAAGTACCTCAAACCCAGTTCCTATAAGGTTCCTGTTATTTGGTAGATTTTAAGGTCCAATCAAGCTCCAATCTCCGGATTTTACTTAGACTTGTTCAACCATCAAACTCAATCCGAAAAATGCTCATGCTATGCAGAAAATATTTTTGTGATGCAATTTTCAAGGATTTTAAACTTTTTATGGATTTTGAAAAGATGATGCATATGCAATTTTTTTGTATTTTCAAAGAGATTTTTCAAGTGTTTTTGGATTTTGATTTTGCAAATAATTTTGGGATTTTTGAAACAAAAAGTTTTTGGCTGAAAACTAGGTTAAAATATTTACACGGGAGTGCTTCTTATATTTACAAGAAGTGGATTTTAAGATATTACAATGGTAAGTGATCAATTTTATAGATATATACATATAATAGATTTTAGTGAGAAGTATGTATTCCTCAAACTTATTTGACACAGGTTTTTCAGAATAATTTTGAAAACTATAGTCCAAAATAATTTTTACAAACATTTTACAACATGTACACACATTTGAAAATCATTTTGCAAAGGTTTTTCAAAACAATATATATGGGTTTTTCAAAACATTTTTGCAACCATCTTTCAAACCATTTGTAAATCATTTTTCACACATTTTGTTTCACACAAAGAAAATAGATTTTTACAAACCACACATTTTTACAAAGGTTGAAAACATGTAACAAAACATTTTCAAAATAGTTTTCAATAAATGTTCACAAAGATTTTCAAACTAATTTTCAAACATTTTGCAAAAAATATTTTCACCTGATTTATTAATCAGTAAATATAAAAAGAATTTGAGGAATGAAACACATCTTTTTATTACGGTTTTCAATGAATTTTAAAGAATTATTAGCCATATTATTAGGAAAATACGAAAGTACGAGTTATGGCTAAAGTATATATGTAGTATATACGACCCCCCTATACTTAACTTGAGTTATGTCCTCATAGATCAGAGAGAAAAGAGAAGACATAACTCGTACTGAGTATAGGAAAATCTAAAGAATAAATGAACGAAGAAACGAATGAACGAATGAGAAGTCGACCGTCCCCCCTATACTTAGGGTCAAATAATCCTAAGTATAGCAGACTGTACACAAAGCACGGAGGGTCAACAGTGGGAATGAACAGATCGTACTCAGATTGTCTCCCCCTATACTTAGGGTAGAATATCCCTAAGTATAGACAAGAAGAGGAGACAATGGAGAGGATCGAAAAGAATGGAAGAACTCGGGGTGCACACCCCCCTATACTTAGGACAAAGTGCGTCCTAAGTATAGAAGACTGGCAACAAGGGACGACACCTTTTTGGTAGATACAGAAGATTAAAAAAGGAAAAGAAGAAAAGAATAAAAGAATAAAAGAGATGAAAGTGGATATGAACAACTCGGGATGCGCATCCCCCCTACACTTAGGATAAAGTACATCCTAAGTGTAGCAGTGATGAAGGGGATGACATCATATCGGTAGAATAAGATAAACGAGACGGAAAAAGAAGAAAAGAAGAAAAGTCATTCAAAAATGTTTTGCTCTGCTTGGCCTTCCTCTGCCACTTTGAAGATATCCTGCTCATCTCTGTAGATTACTTGAATCGAGTCAACAACAACCATGAATGTATCATGTTCAAGGTATGGCTTCAGAAGCTGTCCATTGACTACAAATGGTTGTGCGTCAGCTGACAGATGGGATATCAATACACTTCCGTTGTCACACACCTGCCTAACCATAAACGACCCAGTCCATTTACTTTTCAATTTGCCCGGAAAGATCTTTAACTTCGCATCAAAACAACCACACCTTCTGACCTGAATCGAAGGACTTACAGCGGATATGCGTGCCATGCCATGTTTTGACCTTCTCCTTGTACATCAGGCTGTTGTCATATGCATAATCTCTGAATTCCAACAATCTGTTCAGATCCAATTTTCTGTTCTTTCTCGCTTGCTTGGAGTCCAAATTACAGATGTTAATGGCCCATAAAGATTTGTGAATTAGTTCGACGGGCAGATGACATGGCTTGCCATACACAAGGCGGTAGGGAGACATTCCCAAGGGTGACTTGTACGATGTTCTATAAGCCCAAAGAACGGAATCAAGCAGCTGAGACCAGTTCTTGCGCTCCGGACGCACAAGCTTCTGTAGAATTGTCTTGATCACCCTGTATGAACATTCAGCCAAGCCATTGGACTGCGGGTGGTAAGGTGAAGCAACACGATGTTCAATGCAGAATTCTTGAGTCAGCTTCTTCACCTCTCTGTTTATGAAATGACTACCCCCGTCTGATATGAGAATCTTGGGAATCCCAAATCGTGATATGATGTGATCTCTCAAGAATCGACAGACAGTCCTACTGTCGGCGGTTCGGGCGAGAATAGCCTCCACCCAGCGACTTACATAGTCGACAACGAGCAGAATATATTCATAGCCCTGGCTGTTAGGAAATGGGCCCATAAAGTCAATGCCCCATGCGTCGAAGACGTCTGATATCTGAATGTATTTCAGAGGCATCGTGTCTCTCATTCCTACGATTCCTCCCATCTTCTGACAGTCAGTGCATCGTTTGACATAATCATCTGCATCTTTAAATAGTGAAGGCCACCAGAGGCCACTTTGAAGAACTTTTGCTGTCGTTCGTTTGCATGAATGATGTCCTCTAGAATCTTGATCATGACATAAGGCGAGGACACTTGGAACTTCCTCCTGAGGAATGCACCTTCTCCAGATGCAATCTGCTCCCTCACGAAATAAATATGGATCCTCCCACTGGGTAGAAATAGATTTTAGACAAGAATCTGTCTATTTTCAACTTAGGCCAATCCTGTGGGATTTTCTTGGTCACCAGATAATTCACAATGTCTGCATACCAAGGAAACGAGGTGACAGACAGAATTGCCTCGTCTGGAAAGGTCTCGGTGATCGGCTGCAGGTTCTGCTCAGGAGATTCCGGCTCAGGAAGCCTCGATAGATGATCGGCCACCACATTCTTTACCCCAGGAAGCCTCGTCTGGAAAGGTCTCGGTGATCTTTGTATATAGCCTTCCTTTTCACTTCCCTATACTAAGCACGAGTTATGTCTTCTTCATCGCTCTTAACTCTAAGGACATCGTTCGAGCTAAGTATAGGGGGGTGTGTATATACTTCATATATACTTTACTTTGTATGAGTGTGTTAATAAACAAAAATGGCTAAAAACCTAAAATCCATAAAAATTAAAAAATTTTCCCTGTAAATAAATATTCCTTTATTTGCACATACATAGCTATTGTACAAAATTATTTTTGTAAAAATATTTTCAAAAACTTTTTGTGTAAAGTTTGTGTAAATATGTGCATATCAAAATTATGTATATAGTACAAAATTTTTCTAAAATGGTTTGAAAATCAAAAGTTTACAAAAATCTTGTGTAAATTTGTGTAAATATTTTGCAAAACTAGCATTCATGCACACATCCATGATTTCAAAACATTTTTCAAAAATTTTTGCATTTGTGTAAATATTGTGTAAATAGCATCTTTGTATATATGTATATAGTTTTTCCTGGATTATAGTTGACATTTAAACTAGCCTGGAATTAAATTGGGAAATGGAGCTTGATTAAGATCTTAATCCACCTAATTCTAAGAGGAACCTTATAATGCTTAGGGTTAAGGCTTTTTAGGTCCTTGGTGACTTAATTCTTTGAGTCCACTAGGCTATGATCACATGCCATCTCAATGAGCCTAAGTAGAGCACTTAACAACACACACATGACTTATATAGACAATAGCTTTACTTGGACCCGCACTTAGCACCGAGATCTCTACGGATGAGGTGGTGAGGAGTCAGTCTTCTTGGACTTGGGGTAGCATATGAGGGTAGTACTTCTAGGCGGAACCTCTCTTCTTCTTTTAGTGAAGGAAGTGCGTCTCAACTTGGTCTGGTTGCCATGAGGTCTAACGACAGGAGTTGTGGGTTGCAATAATGCTTCAAAAGAGGGATAGTCTACTGGCTCAAGAGGAAAAACTCCTTATGTATATATGTTGCACATGTATATGTTGTATAGATGCACTTGAAAAAAAAGATGCAGAAAAGAAAATAACTCCAAAAAAGTGGTGGGTCTGATAGAAAATGATAATCCCACCGGAGTATGTATAGAGTGCAAATAAGCAAAGCTTGAGACTCATGGATTCACCTTATGTAGCTTGCAGCAGGGAGACTTAGCTACACTGGTTGAGCTCCCAAGGATACATGGCTACACTGACCATGGTCCATTCTATTCTTCCCCCTCTTCTTGAGCCGGTTGAACTTGAACTTAGAAGGGAATACCCCGCTCCTCGAGGAAAGAGTGGCCAGATTGAGGTCATAGAGTTACCTTGTTAGGGAGGATTGTCAAGTTGCCACTTCTGAGGTGGAGAGCTTATATATCACATTCACAGTACACGGGAAGACTCATAGTCTTCAGGGTTTGTGTATGATGACTTGTTCTGATCTGGATTATTGAGGAGTCTTGATTATAGATTAGTGGATCTTAGAGGCTGTTAAGTTTTAAACTTAAGTCCAAATAAGGTTCCGACACATTAATAATCCAAAGATCTGATCGAGCTCCATAATTCAATTTAATGAAGACAAGTTTAATAATCAACCTTGATCCTTGTATATTCTCCTCTTTTTCTTTCTCCTTTTCTTTTTCACTTCTTTTTCAAATAAGTGTTTGCTAAGGGACTAACAAAGTTAAGTATAGGGGGTGATGAATACCCATTCATCACTCTTTATTCTTTTATTTTAGCTACAAAACCTTTGCCAAGCACATGTATATCTCTGTAAATACAAATAATTATAAAAAAAGCATGCATTGTGTAAAATTCAATAATTAGCATATTTTTGTGCATAAATAAAAGAATAAAGAAATAAAAAAAGAGGGAGATAATTAGAATAAATATTGAGCGACCTATTAGTATGTAATTAACATATTAATACGCGTAGTTAAATTCAAAATAAATAATAAAGAAAAGAAAAGAAAAATAAATGAAGTATCAAAGATATTGAATGACTCCAAATTCTGAGACCAAGTCAATATTGACTTGATCGACTGGGAATAAGGCATGGAGAGATAAAGACATGAATATTGTATAGAAACCCTATTTTCATAATATAGCCATTTTTACACTATTATTATTAATAATAAGTAGTCTCACGATTATTAAATATGTTTGCATGTTTTGAATCTTCCCAATTTTAGCATTTAAGCGAAAAAAGATACTCTATCAACTAGAAGAGTTGTTTTCGTTAACTTGCAATGAGTAGTGAATTGATATCGATATATTGTCCACGTCACGAGTGCAAGGGGCTATTGATGGTTCCAGTAGATGTCATCTCTTTGCAAGATTCATTTGCAACTCAACTTCTAACCTAAAGCCCACAATCTAATACCAATAAGCTCAGAATTTTGGGACAGGAATAATCAGCCATTATCTTTGATTATGCGAACGTAGGTATTTCAAAAATCTCCAAAATAACTGGATGTTGACAGAGATAGCAACATTATTTTAGGTTCAAAGTCCAATTCTCTGAATATTACAGTGCAGATTGCCATTTGTGTGTTTGTGTAATCTGTAGTTATTAGCATGATCTTGACATAGTGGGGGTGGAGCTCTTATACGGAAGAAGATAATAAGTATTGTATACTGCTTGTACACTATAATTCTCATTTTCTGTTTGAAGCATTTTAATGAACAGCGAAAATGAACTATAGATGAGTACAAATAAAGTTCTTAATATTGATTGTACTGACAAACAAAGATATTGAACATAAATACCTACCTCGTTCCCGCCAAGTACCCCAAGTTCTCAAAAAATTGATTTCTCCTCCTTTTCACCATAGATGGAGAGCATGCCATGTAAAAAGAGCTAAATAACACACAATTTATACAAGGGATATTTACACCTATAACCTTGAGTAATTTTACAATTACATTCATAACCCTGCATAATCGTGAATTACATGAAAAACCCTAGATAGTCTCTCCATCTCACACCTATAACCCTCCGTTAAAAAGATAGTTAACTCAAGTATATCGTGAGTTAATCTAACTCAGGATCTATCCAAAGGCTATTAAAATATTCCAAAAAAATAAAAAACCCTCCAACATCGAGGAACTGGAAGTGTCCAGGAAGAAGGCCTCACGGACAATCATGGGGATGTCATCTACATCGAGGATGAGGTAATTGTGCTTGGTGATGGAACGAGTGACCTCAACAATGGGGGTCTCCTGGAAGGCGTTAGTGCCGATCATGCGGCGGGGGACCTGACCGGTGATGGCGATAAGGGGAAACTTGTCAAGGCAGGCATCGGCAAGCCCAGAGACGAGATTGGTGGCACCAGGGCTGGAGGTGGCGATAAGACGCCGGGGAGGCCGGTGGAGCGGGAGAAACCCTCGGCGGCGAAGATCTCGCCCTGCTCGTGGCGGAGGAGGTGGTTGATGATGGAGGGGGAGCGGGTCAGGGCATGGTGGATCTCCATGGAGGCGCCGCCGGGGTACGCGAACACATACTTCACGCCATCGTGCTCCAGCGCCTCAACGAGGATGTCCGTGCCCTTCCCCGGCTTGTCCGGGATGTAGGTCGGGCGACATTTGCAACCTTGTCCGGGATGTAGGTCGGGCGACATTTGCAACCTTCCCTTCTCTACAGCATCAGTCGTTAGAACGAAAAGAAACCCATGTCAGATCATTGGAATGAAACACGAAATGTGATGCTTAAGCTTCAAAGAGGGTGGAGGAAAATGTTGAGTTGTTGGGAATAAAAGAGGCCAAACAATGTGGCTCCCACGACACAGAGGAACACCCCCAATGGACGTCCTCTGTTTCCAGAAAAAAGAAAGAGGAACCTTTTGCCTTGGCTGCAGGGGTCGTGGGATGGGGGTGGGCGGTGCAGAGGTCGGGCTCAGTTGTCGGGCTCGGCTGCAGGGGTCAGGGGTAGGCGGCGCAGGGGTTGGGGGTGGGCGGCGCAGGGGTCGTGTTTGGGTGTTGGGTTCTAGGGGGGGACTACAGGGGTCGGAGCTTGGGTGTTGGGATGGGGGGGAGGGGGGCTGCAGGCGGTCGGGGATGGGCGACGCAGCAGGCTGGAGGGTGGGCAGCGCGGGGCTGTGGTCGATGCCGGCCTGGGTTGCAAGAGGTGGGCTGGGGGAACTCAACGAGTTTTGGAGGTCGGGGCGCAGCTCTGGAGACGGTGGTGGAATTAATGGCATGTTTTATAAATATGATATGGTTTTAGGGGTAAAATTGGTAATATATAATATTTTTCGTGAGAGTTAACGGATAAAATGGATGTCAATTAACACAAGGTTATGCCATGTAAGAGTTAAGCATTTTTCGGGGTTCTAGGTGTAATTCGCGATTTCACGAGGTTATGAATGTAATTGCAAAATTACTCAGGGTTATGGTGTAAATATCTCAAATATATATGTATTGGATGGATTACATATGATATAGATATAGTAAATGTACTTATATCATAATAAATATACATAATATAGTAAAAGAAGGTACAAAATTTGTTTTAAAAATAGTTAGAAATAAATTACAACTATATCTGTATAAGAACATAGATATATGGAATTTTAAAACAGATACGGATACAGATGTCAAAATCTACATAAAACGGATACAGTAACAGATCGAATACGGAATATATTCCTATCTATTTGCATCCCCACCTCAAGTTATTTGGTTAGTGGGTTGCTCAAGTTTAGTATGGTTATTATGCAAGGAAAAAACCCCTTGTTTGGTACTTATAACTAGATCTGGCCAATGGGTCGCGGGCCTGCCGCCCAGCCCGCTCATTGACCGCGCTTGGGTCAAGAGATTTCAAGAATGGATCGGTCCAGTCCGGCCCATTCTTTGGCCTACCCTTCAATTGGGGGCCATCGACATGTGCCATAAAACCCAACCGACCCGCACATATAAAAATATGAGTTTAAATATTATATTTTAGATACATTTTATATAATATACTTCAAGTTTTTATTTTTTAATCAATATTACATATTATTTTATAGTTTACATGTAAAGTAACACATATTATGGTTACTTCAATTTAGAAAGATTAGATGGTGCTAACAAAATTTACCATAAATATGATTAAAAAAATAATAAAAAATACTTTACATTCGGTCCATGGGCCGGCCCGACCCGACCCGACCAAAACCTGAGCCGGACTTGGACCTTGAAGTATGGCCCATGAACCAGGTTGGGTCGGACCTTGGACAGAGAGTTTTAAAATCTTGATCCGTTCGACCCGACCCATGGCCCAACTCGGCTTGCACTTTGGCCAGGTCTACTTCTAACCTTTGTTTCATCGGTTGGGATATGTACCTTAGTTGTACTTTTAAACTCCTCTCTAACGAGCTCCCACTTGCATTTAAAGGTGTAATAGAGAGATGGGATGTTTGCTACCAATGAATACTTGCTCATCTTCTTTATCATGGAAAATGGGGGAAAAACATCGTCTTCGCCACTACTACCCGATCTAGAGTTTCAACCTCACATGACCTATGTTGCCTAAATCCATCTTCTTTTGCATGCTACTAATGCAAGGTTGTGACTTCGTTATCAATACAGTTGTGAGGTGGACAAGATGAGAGCAACGCATTTACTTGTGTGATGCTTAGATACATGTCCTGGGGTTGTTGGTAAACATTTTCTTGTATACATCCCATCTTCTCCAACAACACGGCTCAAAGGACGATGAGGGATCTCTCCCCTTGTCAATTGTTGATGCTAATTTTCTACCCTGGAAGGAGATCCTACAAAGTCGGCGAGCAGATCATCCTCTGTGGTGCTGCAGAGGACTGCTGTAAAACCATGGATCACTCGGCCGCTTGATCTTTTGATCGAGCGGTTCGCACGAATTCCGTATTTTTGTGGACTTTCACCGTGGGAATTCGCGTGTGAACCGCTCGATCAAGATCGAGCGGCCCGGGTGATCCGCGGTTTTACAGCAATCCTCTACAGTACTGGAGAGGATCTGCTCTCGCAAAGTCGAGGGAAAGATGGTATTGTATAAAGGGATATTTACACCCATAACCCTGAGTAATTTTGCAATTACATTCATAACCTCGTGAAATCGCGAATTACACCTAGAACCCCGAAAAATGCTTAACTCTTACATGACATAACCTTGTGTTAGTTGGCATCCATTTTATCCGTTAACTCTCACGGAAAATGTTACATATTACCAATTTTACCCCTAAAACCATATCATATTTATAAAACATGCCACTAATTCCACCACCATCTCCCGACCTGCGCCCCGACCTCCTCCAAAAACCCGTCTGAGAGTTCCCCCAGCCCACCTCTTGCAATCCAGGCTGGCATCGACCACAGCCCCGCGCTGCCCACCCTCCAGCCTGCTGCGTCGCCCATCCTCGACCGCCTGCAGCCCCCTCCCCCCGATCCCAACACCCAAGCCCCGACCCATGTAGTTCCCCCCCTAGAACCCAACACCCAAACACGACCCCTGCGCCGCCCACCCCCAACCCCTGCGCCGCCCACCCCTGACCCCTGCAGCCGAACCCGACAACTGAGCCCGACCTCTGCACCGCCCACCCCCATCCCACGACCCCTGCAGCCAAGGCAAAAGGTTCCTCTTTCTTTTTCTGGAAACAGAGGACGCCCATTGGGGTTGTTCCTCTGTGTCGTAGGAGCCACATTGTTTGGCCTCTTTTATCCCCAACAACTAGACATTTTACTCCACCCTCTTTGAAGCTTAAGCATCACACTTCGTGTTTCGTTCCAATGATCTGACATGGGTTTCTTTTCGTTCCAACGACTGATGCTGCAGAGAAGGGGAGGTTGCAAATGTCGCCCGACCTACACCCCGGACAAGCCGCGGAAGGGCACGGACATCCTCGTTGAGGCTCTGGAGCACGAGGGAGTGAAGCATGTGTTCGCGTACCCCGGCGGCGCCTCCATGGAGATCCACCATGCCCTGATCCGCTCCCCCTCCATCATCAACCACCTCCTCCGCTACGAGCAGGGCGAGATCTTCGCCACCGAGGGTTTCTCCCGCTCCACCGACCTCCCCGGCGTCTTATCGCCACCTCCAGCCCTGGTGCCACCAATCTCGTCTCTGGGCTCGCCGACGCCTGCCTTGACAAGTTTCCCCTTGTCGCCATCACCGGTCAGGTCCCCCGCCGCATGATCGGCACTAACGCCTTCCAGGAGACCCCCATTGTTGAGGTCACTCGTTCCATCACCACACACAATTACCTCATCCTCGATGTCGATGACATCCCCATATTGTCCGTGAGGCCTTCTTCCTGGACACTTCCAGTTCCTCGATGTTGGAGGGTTTTTTATTTTTTGGTAATATTTTAATAGCCCTTGGATAGATTCTGAGTTAGATTAACTCACGATATACTTGAGTTAACTATCTTTTTAACGAGGGTTATAGGTGTGAGATGAAGGGACTATATAGGGTTCTTCATGTAATTCACAATTATGCAGAATTATGAATGTAATTGCAAAATTACTTAAAATTATGGATGTAAATATTCCTGTATATTTTTGCTAATCTATAGAAAATTTCTAATATCATTAATATGAGACCCGTATCTATTTTATATTCGTATCCGTTTTTTTTTAATATAACAATATAATGTGAATATCTGTCAATACATGTATCCGTCTATGCCACGAAAAGAGAGGACTAGCTCTATAAATAAGCCAACCGTGCGGGGACGTTTATGTAATTCCAAACTAACTTCCATATCACGCATATCACGCATATACAAGGAAACGGCGGTCCTATTCAACCCCAAACCAGTGTCAAATTCTCGCCTCTTTCCTCCTCCATCGTCACTCGCGGCAGCCATGGCGTCCACCCGAACCCAAACCCCCGACCAAATCCAGGTACTCCTCTCGTGCCCTTCTCTGGGCCTCCCCGCCCGCTTCCTTCCCCTTCCCATCCACCTCCCCTTCGAGCTCTCCCTCCCCCGAACCCTAAATCTCGAACCCTCATCGTTCTTCCTCTCGTCCTCCGGCCGCCCCCTCCCGCTCTCCTCCTCCCCCTCCTCCGCCCTACTCCGCCCCCTCTCCCACCTCCTCCTCCTTCCCCGACTCTCCGGTGGCGGCGGTGATGGCGGCGCCACCGGCGCCGAGTCCCGCGACTGCTACCTCCACATGTACTCCGTCAAGAAGCCCGACAAGGTCGACCCCAACGAGTCTCGCCTCTGCCGCTGGACCACCTGCGCCCTCTCCTTCGAGCCCCTCGCCCCGCCGTGTGTTGTAGACCATCTCGGCTCTGTCTTCAACAAGGAGTCTCTCCTCCACGCCCTTCTCAACAAGTCTCTGCCTGCGGAGTTCCGCCATATCCGCGGCATGAAGGACATGATCCCCGTCGAATTGTGCCCCATCCCTGGCTCCGCAGGCCGCGAAACACGCTTCCAGTGCCCCATCACTGGGCTAGAATTCAACGGGAAATACCCCTTCTTTGCGCTTCGGGGGTGCGGGCACGTGGTCAGCGCCAAGGCGCTGAAGGAGGTGAAGTCTTCCGCATGCCTTGTGTGTCACCGGGAGTTTGCCAAGGAGGAGAAGCTTGTGATAAATGGGAGCAAGGAGGAGGTTGAGGTATTGAGGGAGAGGATGGAGTGCGAGAAGGGGAGGAAGAAGGAGAAGTGTGGTGGCGGTGGGACGAAGCGTGCTATTACAGAGAATTGCCGGAAAGAAGCGGATGCAAAGAAGTTCAAGGCAGTGGATATTGCGCCTGTCCATGCAAATAAGGAGGTTTATGCATCGATTTTTACGTCGTCAAAGAAGGGTGAAATCAAGGAGACGTATATGTGCAGGTCACTCCCGCTTGGTAGGAACTGATGGATATAACTTCAGTTGAATTTGAAGGTATCTCCTAATACGACGTTAATGTATACGTGCTTTTCTCGTGAGGTTATTGTGGTTAGAACAGTTGCTTATTTTGACATGCAAGTTTTTTTTATCTTTTGTTTGGTTTCTTCTTTACTTATTCCTTGTGTTCATATCCTTTTTACAAAAAGAACTTGTTGGTTTATATGTTTAACTTGGGAATGTAGCCTACAAATGACCTTGTTTGGAATTGTGATTTTTGCCTTGATTGCGGCCTTGTATTCATATTAGTTTTTTTGTAGTTTTCTACGTGACTAAATTATGTTGTGAAAATTGTTTGGTGGTACTAATTTAAGTTGCAGATAATACCTAAAGCTAGAATCATTTCCTGCTGTTAAATATATTTTAGTGAAACTGGGTTAAATGAATACTAATTGGATGAGATTTTATCTGTGATCGTCGCCCCATTGACATGTGAAGGAAGGCAGCTAGACAATTGTGTTAAGTGAGGACTAGTTGTGTGACGATGTGCGAGAAAGATGCCGCCCATACCTATGCCCTTGTCATCTAATTGTGGCTGTCTATGAAGTAGACAATTTATAACTATACAATTGTTTGTATCCCTCCCAACATTAATTTCTTATCGATTATTGACAAGTTGCTACCCAAGAAGAAGTCTATGGGAGCCAAAGGTGGATGCAGAGGAGGAGTGAATCTGCGTTGGAGAAGGGAAGGAAGCTTGGAGGAGGGCTGCCAATAATGGGGAGGTGAAGGTGATGAGAGCTACCAAACAAGAAACGGAAAGGGATGAAAGGGGATGGATGTTTGTCTCGCATCACAAATGTGACTAGCATTGTTTTAGGTGTGGGAATTTTGGCCATCGGGTGAGATTTTGGTTGTCTCCACCTCGGTGCTTTCTGTGTAATGGGGTAGGCCACAAAAGGTCTTCTTGCCCGAGAACGGTGAAGCCACAACAGAGTTCTATGTTGCCGGTCATCGAAAGGTAAACAACAATTGTCGGACATAAGCAAATGCTACGTTCTTCCGTATCATATGCTTCAGTGGTTAGGGGTTCCCCCTCCACGTTTCGAAGGATGGTATGGTCATCAGTTGTTGCAGAGAAGCTCTGAAGGATCTCAACTCGGTGTTCGTGCAAGTTCGTGGACGCTTGGGAAGTTCTTTCGACGGAGATACTGTCAATTTGGGTGAGGGTTTGTGCTGTGTGAGATGTCTCTCTTATGTGAAGGTTGCTCAACAACCTCAACTTTTAGGCCTTGAGCCGTTTGATGGCATTGTTCGGCCTTCTCCAAGATTCGTAGATGGCGAATGTGCTACCTCGACCTTTAGTGTGGTTTGAGCCTACAATGTACCGTTCCTTTCATGCTCCGTGGGCGTTGAAGTTGAAGCCAACACTAAGGGATATTGGGGTGTTGTCGAAGATTCTTGCGGATGGGAGGTTGCCAGGTTCGGAACCTATGGTCATTATAGTAACTTTGGAGTGCTCGAAGGCAGTTCCTGTAGAGAGTTCTTGTTCGATGGTTGTTGGTCGGGCATGTTTTCAACTACTAGTGCAAGTAGTGTCTCCTCTGTCGCCTCCAACGCCACCATCTTCCAATTTTGGCATGTCAGAGCTGCCATCTTGTTCACATGAAGGGGAGATTCTGGTGCTAGAGCCGTTGGTAGATGAGGGATATCCAATGGTGAAAATCTCGGATCTTGAAACGATTTTGATTTTGTCGATTGCGAAAAACTCGAAGTTTGAAACTTCAATTTTCAAAAGAGGCCCAAATATTGAAGCTACATGTAAACAGACGAAGAATTCTTGGAGACGAGTGGAGCCATCGCCTTCTTTCTTATGGGTTTTAGGGTTCTTGTGGAGGCGATGCTTGGTAATCGGGTTGTGGTGTGGTGGAGCTGGGATGTGAAGAATTCCGAAGACTCGATCGATGGATGACCCTTCTTCGGTCCTTTTTGCGATGGGTTTACCCACCACGCCTGTGGGTTCGGGTTTCGGGTCGCCAAAGAACCTGATGATGCTTCGCTAGTGGCCCACCCAATTATTGACCTAGTTTTTGAGAAACATTTGGCGTTAACATGACTAAAGTGACCCTGAGGTTTGTGAGCACGGACACCGCACATATCTTAAGCGACGGCCTAACTATGCTTATTGGGTGTCCTCCTAAACCCGAGTTCGAGTCGGGGGGTCCTGGAGTTGTTGTTGCTGGAGCGTCGCCTCTACCGCTAAAAAATGTCTCGATGGTGGATGATCTCACCTTGGTTTGGTTCATTTTGGAGGAGGGAGAGGCCCTTAGGTTCTACCCCTAACCCTATGGAGCAAGAGGAGCTAACGACTCGGGCGGAGGCTAGAGAACCCATGATGGTGCATGTGATGGAGGAAAATGCGGAGGAGCCGGTGTTCCCTCATTGGTTTGCTCCTCTGGAACATGTTGTTTCTGGGCTTGAGAATGTGGTTGTTAATGCCCTCCCCGTGTCCTCTTCCGCTAGTCTGGAAAGAGGTGATGGGGGAAAATGAAGAGATATTGGAATCGAAAGCTCCCAGCAAAGGCTCGGTCTGTCAGTGCTATTTGTTCCAAAGAAAAATCTCAAGTTGCGATTGCAACGGGCATAGTATCAACTTTAGATCAAAATTTGTTGCTTTAATGATGATTCTAACTTGAAATGTGAGAGGTTTAGGTGACCCGAAGAAGAGAGGTTTAGTTGGTGCTCTTCTAAGATATTGGTGCTGCGATGTTGTATTGTTGTAGGAGACAAAACTCTTTTCCCGCCCTTGTAGTGTCTGGAAGCCGTTGGGTGCCGACTCATTGTAAGAGTACATGACGACTGATGCTATCGATAGCGCTGACGTGCTGGTTGTGTCCTAGAAAGACACACTTTTCTCTTTTATCTCAGAGCTGAAGGGTAGATATGTTTTGACGATTCTCCTTGAGAACATAAGGCCATGTTCAAGAGTTTTCGTCTCTTGTGTTTATGACCCTTGTTTATGGCCCTTGTTTACCTTCTCAAAGAGATGAATTATGGGGGATCTCTGACAAGCAAGAAGTTCTTATACGGGCGCAACTTGATTGGGGGAGATTTCAACGTCACCTTACTCCCGCCTAATCGCCCTAGGTTGCATGGGGGCCAGGACCCTGGTTCCAGTCATTTTTGCAATGTTGATTGATGAGTTGGAGCTTGAGATGATAAATGCTTTTGATACTAAGTATACTTGGAGGAATATCGGTTCATGCTATCGTTTCGATCGTTTTCTAGGATCACTGGAGCTGCTGGAGAAGTTCACCCTTTTCCCACCTTTGGCCATTACTTATACCAGATCTGACCACATTTCTTGGTATGGGATTCTAGTGGAGATGCGATTCCCAGAAGTTTTTTAGGTTTGAGCGAGCGTGGCTCCATGAGGAGAATTTCAAAGAACTCGTGTCCACTCACTGGGCCTCCATAGTGTGTTCAGGTTCTACGGTCGCTTGTTTGGCACAGAAGAAGACTTTCCTTCATTGTAGGCATTGTATGTTCAAAAAGGAAGTTAGAGAGGCAAGAAGAGCGCATCGAGCCGAGACAGAATCAGAGATCCGCAAACTTGATGGGCTAAAGGATGACAAAGATCTTACAGTGGAAGAGCTTGGAGAGAGAAAGACAGTGCAAATTATTCTTGCATCGGAAGATAAGAAGAGGGTCACTGAGTGGAAGCAACGATTGTAGCAATCTTGGCTTAAGGAGGGGGATGCCAACATGGCCTACTTTTATAGAGTGGTTAGTGGAAGGCGTTCGGGCCTGGGCCCTTTTTTAAGCCCGAATGCCGTGTCGGGCCAGGCTCGGGCTAGCTCGAACCCGAGCCCGAAGCCCGCGGGCTAGTCCGATTACAAGCCCGAGTTGCGGCCCGATGTTGATATCGGCTTTTGTTTTTCTCTTAATTTAAATAACTATATTATTTTGATTCTTTTGCCATGCTGCAAATGGATTCTAGAGATTAAAGTTTACATGAAAACAAGTTTGGTGCGAAAATATTTTTTCAAAACAAGTTTCGTTGATATTTGCACTGAGAAAAGTTTCAAATAACTATATTACTGATCTTGCTTGTTGACTTGTTTTTCAAAACAAGATTATTTGCTAACAATCTTAATCAAATTAGATTTGGGATTTTTTGATTACCTAACAGTACCAATGGCGGGTAATGGAATCAATTCTTGATTTTTTTGGGTGAAAGTAGCTTCCAAAATTAGATTTGGCATTTTCAATATAAAATTGTCGGGCCAGCCCGACCTGGTCCGACACATTTTCTAGCAGGCCGAGTTCGGGCTTGGGCCGCAAGTAAAGATTTTGAGCGGGCCTAGGCCCGGCCCGTAGACCCGATATATTTGACCGGGCTCGGGTTGGGCTGGGTTGAGCCCGGCCCGGCCCTATGCTCATCCCTAAAGGCGTCGACACAATTTGGTTAGATCTATTATGGTGAATGACACAAGAGTGGAGGGTGATCGTGGAATGGGGTGAGCTATCGCGGACCATTTCTTTGAGTTCTCAAGACATTTAGTTGGAAGGCCTTGGAGGTGGACGAGCTTGGGGTCTAGCAAGCTTTCTAAGCAACATGCAGAGAGTCTGTTCTTGAGCTTCATGGAGGGGGAGGTAAAAGCAGCTATATGGAGTTTAAATGCGGATGGCACGCTCAAACCTGATGGATTCCTTGTGCTCTTCTTTAGGGAATTTTGGTATATGATTGGGAAAGAAGTTGTTGATGTAGTGGTGGAATTTGTAGGTGGTAATACATGATTGGGGAGGATTAACATCGCTCTCATCTTCTTACTTCCTAAGAAGGATGTGGCTGTGGGTATAGGTGACTTCCACCCAATAGCTTCATCCAATACTCTCTATTTGATTATAGCCAAGGTGCTGAAAATAGATTGAATAGAGTTTTGGATTATATTATCTCTGCTCTAGAGTTTGCTTTTATTTCTGAAAGATAAATTGGTGACAACCTAGCAATGGCCACAAAGATCATTGCAAATTGGAAGAGGCGTAGAGTCAAGGGCTTGATGTTGAAAGTGGACTTCTCCAATGCTTACGATATGCTTGATTGATGTTTCCTTTGGGCGCTACCGACAAAACAATGTTTCCCAGAGGTCCGGATCTCTTGGATGAATCGTTGTGTCACCACAACCTCTTACTCGGTGGTCGTCAACGGCCATCCTGAAGGTGGGTTCTACCATCTGTAGAGGGTTGTTCGTCAGGGGTGCCCCATTGCACTTATGTTTTTTATTATTGCGGTTGATGTGTTGCCTTTGCAATAGGGGACCACTGCAGGTTACTCACCTTGAGATATTCATATTCCTCTCGTACAATATGTTGATGACGTCATTTTTTAACATGGCCTCAAATTTCAATGAAATTCGGTCGAATATCGATATCCAATCGAAATCGAAATTCGACCGAAATGATCGAAATGACCTAAATATGGGGGTCCTAGTACAAAAAATGATCGAAATGACCGAAATTTCAGTCGAAATTCCATCGAAATTCTGTTTTGGTCGATACCGAAATGGTGATCGAAACCGACATTTAAGGCCTTGTTTTTAATTAAGGGTGGTACATAGGAGGCCAAGGGGATTTCTATGACGCTCACACTTTTTGGAGAACTTTTTGGGTTTGTTTTCAATCATAATAAATCTACAACTATTCCATTTGGCATGGAAGATTTGGAGGCTCAGACTTGTAGTACGGAAATTGGGACGAAGAGAGGGTCCCTGCCTTTCGTTACCTTGGGTTGCCATCAAGGTTCAGGAAAGCGGTATGCGTTCGGACTGGTCACTGAATACTGATTAAGCGGTATGCGGGAGCATATGCGGGGTATATGCGGTTCTAAGCGGTTTTCTAATTTTTAGTTTAAAAATAAAAAATATCTATGAATAACATTACCACTGAAGTTATGTATCTAAGTGGAGTTAAAGAAGATCTAAGAAAAACGGTTCATGTTAGATGTGCGTGTGTATGTACTTTTAATTTCCTCATACTTAATCACAAAAAAATATTTACCACAAAAACTTTACATTATATGATTCGTAACAAAACTTCAATACACATACATGCACTACATGAGCAAAACCTCAATCGGCATATATAAAAAATATTCGACGATACATTGTATATACTCGTGAAAATAATAATGAGAAAAACATAAAACATTGCATATACATAATGGTATAATGCATTGCAATTGTATATAAATGGATGTCATATTCTAACAATTGAATGAGGAGGCAGAGTTATGTAAAGACCTGAATGAGAAGATTGAAAAGTTGGAGCTGCTGAAGCAGTATGCGGGGCATATGCGGGCCGCATATGCGGGGAGGGCGCATAATGCACTGATTCAAGTAATCGGTGCGGTCTACATGCCGCACGAGCATATGCGGCCGCATATGCGGCATGTGCAGCCAATTTAGTGAACATTGGTTGCCATTACCAGGTGGCAGACTTAAGATAACTTGGCTTCCTTTGATTGAGAAGATGGAAAGAAAGTTGTCTGTCTGGAGGGCGACGATTTTGTCTCGTGGGGGGCATCTGATGCTTATAGAGGTTGTTTATTCTGCTATTCCTGTATTCCTTTTACATGCAAGACTCCTTCCTATGGGTATTCGTCAGCGGCTCGAGTCGATTATGAAGAGATTCTTTTTGAGGAAAGTCGGGCCAGGATGGCTTTAGAATCCATCTTTTGGATTGGGAGACGGTCACACAATCTAAGTACAGACAACCTTGGGATTCACTGTCTTTGATTCAATGGCTGAGGCTCTTATTCTGAAGTGGGTGAGTAGGATTTGGGGGAGAGGTGAGGATATTTGTTGCAGACTTATTCATCGCATTCATGACATCCCGGCTCATGGGAACCTTACAGAGCGTCCTAACCTTTTCCCGTCGGCATTTTGGAAAGGAATTAATGCACTTATGCCATGGTTTCCAGATCTTTTCGCCCATTTATCGGTAGCGGCGATGCTTTCACAATTTTGACTTATACTTGGATGGGTATTGGTTCTTTTACAGTGCGCTTCCCTTGCCTTTTTGCTTTGGCGGCTGGTCGTGAGGCATGCATGGTGGACTGTTGGATTGATGGGAGTTGGGTGCCTTCTTTCTGATGGGTTTTACGGACCAACGCTTGGAGGTTTTTTTTCATCATGCTAGAAACCCTAAGTATTATTGAGGGCCCGATTGAAGGGCATGCCCATTGGTTTTGGAAAGATAACGTGTTCTCAGTAAAGAGGGCTTACAAAAAGTGGACATGCCGTCACCTACTGTGTAGGGCAATCTAATCCATGATTGCAACTTTGTTTGGGGGTTGAAACTTTCTAGCAGAATCAACATTTTTATGTGGCTTTTCAGAAGAAAGCGCATCATGACCATAGATTGATGTGCAAGATTTTTTGAGGGGGTATCTGATCTGTGCCCCCTTCGTGATGTGGAGATAGAGACTTCGGAGCATCTTTTCTTCTGCTGTAAGAGGACTCCACTGACCTAGCTTGGGCTATTATTGCCTGGTGAACCTTACTAGTTTTGAGGGTTTTTGGACTCTCTTTATAATGCGAAGCACAAGCAAAAGGATGAACTTTTTCTACTATTGCAGCCATTTGGGCGTTGTGGCTAGTTAGGAATGGTACTCTTTGCCATTCAACTCTTTTATATTGATAATGTAATTTCTCATGTCAAAACTCTCCTCGAGTATTGGCTTCTGTAAGTATCCTTGATTCTCTTTTATTAATATATTTGGGATGAGCTCCAAGGCATGTTTCCCCTTTTTTGGCTTCAAAAAAAATTCATTATCGTATTTAATATTACTTCCGTGAGATTGTCCTTTCCTTTAGATCCAACGAAAAAAACAAAAGCATTTCATTTTGAAAGTAGATTTGATCATCCAAGTAGTTATGGTCCTCCTAATATCCATATCTCATTCAACACAAGTCAGTGGCTTGGTCTTACTTATTTGATTGGACATTCAAATCATGATTTTCATTATATAATCGAAACAAGGGGATGAGAGACAAGGCCAATAAAAAGGTCAAGATGTTGTATGTTGGGGAGTGATGAGAGGGGAAAATCTCTTACTAGACGAGTATACATGATCCTGAAACAAAATTCATGTCATTATGTATAGGCTTGCAACTAGCTACCAAGAAAAGGAGGCACGAGCTAATGCTCGTATGCCGTGTTCTCAGTTTGCCGTCGTTTATATCCTTGCTTATGGAGAGGTAAGTTCCCCCGTAATATTGAAGGCAATCATGTGCTACTTGCGAAGTGGATGACCTAAATTTGGGGAGGGAGGACGGATATGCTTTGCAGGAATTTCGCTCTATTTATGGGATTTCCCTTGTCCCTCGATGCCCGATACTGGTGTTCTTTTGCCCTCCACTTCTGGAAGGGGATTTGATTTGTGCTTCCGCGTGTGGTGCTGCTCATGAGGCTTGTCTTAGGCTATGGTTGTGGGTTCGGATTTTGGAGAGATGACTGGACCGAGCATGGGACTTTGAGAGGTCATTTTCCGTGCCTGTATGCATTGATGGCTGACATTGAAATTTCTGTCAGAGATTGTTGGGATTATGCCAGTTGGATACCTACCTTTCTTAATGAGTGATCGGATCAACGATTCATGGATTTCTTGTTGTTGCTTGAGGCACTACCGGCAGATGGGGGGATGTATGGCTCTGTTGATTGTTGGTCTTGGATTGATTTCTGTGCCTGTATGACCTATCGTATGGAGCTAACATATGAAGCGCTGATCTCGAATCAACTCACCAACCTGTGGAGCTGGAAGATACCGTTGCGCGCCCAAATTTTCATTTCGCTACTGCAGAGAAATCATCTTATGATAAGGGATAGAACAGCATGATTCTTCCTTGAGTGTGATGACACATGTGGGAGTTGAACGACAACAGAGGAGAGTGCTAAGCATCTTTTTTTTTGGGTATCCTGTTGCTAGGGAGGTGTGGCCTGTGGCACGTTTCGAGAGGGTTGAGACAATGGGCTGGCATGAGTTCTGGCCTCTGGGAGTCCCTTAACGCTCTTGGGCATGGTAGTAGTCCATCCAAAGTTTGGGTAGCTGCTATTTTTTAGTCTGTGTGGCTAGCTCGGAATGGATGTGTCTTCCGTGGTCTATGTGGCATGCTATTTTTTGCTAGGGAGGTGCTCTTGGGCATGGTACCATTGTAATCGAACACATTTCAAAGAAAATTCTCACACCATTAATTTATTTCTATGCTGGTAGTTTGAAAATTGAGGGGTCATTTCTTTACCACATGACCCCGGTGACATTCAGGTTGGAACGTAGCTCCATAAAATTCGAGGTACCTCGAATTTTTGCCAGGGTACCCACCTGGTTTCTCCCCAAAAATCATTTTGCCAGATCACTTGCTCTCATTTAATCCAACGGATCTCCTCTCTCCTCCCATCTCTTTATCTCTCTTCTATATAAACAAAAATTATTATACTATCATATCTTATCATCTAAAACTTACAAAATAATCAAAATTTAATCAATTTTCTAGACTCGTATAAAATCACATTACAACAAACCAAACCCTCCATCACACATCAAACACAAACAACTTACCCACTATTTTACCCCTCTTAAAAAAGGTAACCCCCCTCTGCCGGGCTACCATTGCAACCGAACATATTTCATATACATTTTCTTCTCACACCATTGATTCATTTCTTTGCTGGTAATTTGAAAATCGATCAAAGAATGATAGAGAATAAATAACGGATCTCAGCTACACTGTTTGGCCCCTTCTTGACTACAACTTGGACTATTGGCCCCGAATCAAGTGTCTTGTTAGTGTAAGAGCAGATGGAGATCATGCTAAACTACAGGTTATATGGTGCTAGGGAGACGGTTTCTTCTCGGTAAGGAAGGCCTACAAGGCTATGGTCACCCAGCCTTCAGTTGTGGAGCCGATGATCTCAAGAGACTGCATGGGGATTTGGACTTGGAGGATCCCCTCTTGAATTAAGGTGTTTCTTTGGTTGCTAAGGAGAGAGCGGGTGTTGACGACAGATAGAAGAGCAAGGCTCTTTCCTGAGGTTGCGGAGGGGTGTAGAAGATGTGGTGAGTTGTCAAAACATATAGATCACTTGTTCTTTAAATGCCCGGGGTCGGCTGAAGTTTGGAGAAATGCGACAGCAGGTCTAGATCGGAGCAACATAGTCACCTTCTGGGAATCCGTTTGCAGAAGGTGGTCGGGCTCAGAGGAAGGGAGATCGAAGATTTGTGTTACTATTTGGTCCCTTTGACTAGCTAGAAATTTTGTGGTCTTTGAGGGGACGAGTTTCTACCAAGGAAGGAAATATCGATATCGATATCGTTTCGATACAATGTCAATACCGATATATCGCCGATATATCGGCGATATATCGACGCATATCGCCGAAACCCGGTATCCATTAGGCATTTTCTCCTGTCGATACCCGATATCGTCCATATCGGCGATATATCGGTTACCTGTCGATACCGTTATATCGCCGATATATCGACGATATATCGCGATATGGCGATCCCTGGTTTCTACTCCGAAAATGTACTTGGGCATGCCAGAGCCCTCTTTGAATCTTGGCGGGTGTAATTACTAAGTTATTTATATCATATTTTTTGGATGGCCCTCTAAAGGAGGTTCTTCCCACCGTTTCTCAAAAAAATAAACTCCAGGTTATGTGCACTCCATATCCAATACCTCCTCATCTCGAGCATTTCACAGTTCCTGACACAGAAGCCTGACAGTAGCTACTAAAAAAGCCTGAGAAGTTTGGACATCTGAGATGAGGTTATACATCATTGGTATTGAAGGGTATCTCTGTCTCTTCCTGCTTGCTAGAATCCTATACCTTTGAGTCTGTTGTTTGCCAATATGAAAAAAGATACCATGGTGACAACTGACAAATATTTTCTTCCTAGACAACCAGAGATATTGAAAATCGCACATACGCATCGCTCTGCAGCATGCAAGGCCATATCGATATCCATATCGTTTTGATATCTTGTCGATACAATATTTCGACGATATTTTGGTGATATATCGCCCATATCGACACACTTTTGTGAAGGAAATGCCTGAAAAGGAGGATATATCGTCATATCAGTACCCATATCGGTCTCATCTCGATATCGATATATCGGCGATATATCGCCGATATATCGCGATATTTCCTTCCATGCTCTGCAGAAGCAAAATCAGCCTTCACACACAGTCTTTCTTTCCTGCTCTCTCCCACTGGGACACACCATGAAATTTTCCATCATTAATCTGCTAGCTTTAAAAACTGCAAGGATCATGCCATACCGACGACCATATTCCAAAACCTCTTGAAGTCTCAATGCCAGGGCATTTACAACAATCAAATGACTGTAGTTATGTCGGTCTGCTCTTTTTTTGTGTGGAGATAAGAGGCGGATCAATGGATGAAATGTTATATGGGAACCCAATTCGATACTACAACTATCAACATATAATACAATGGCTTCTGAAAGGATCTTACCTCCCCGTTTAGCTTCCGCCACCATCCTTGCCACTTTGCTCGATCACAACCATACATCTGCAGTCATAAGTGCAGAAGCGTGTCTTTGGAGGTGCTTCATGTTAGCATCTCAAGGGGTGTATATTGTGTGCTGAGCTGTACAGAAGCTGTGGGATTCCGTTCATTATTTTGGTCTTGGTGAAAATAGTCTGGCTTGATCTTGGGGTAGCCTAAACTTGCTACAGTACAGACAGGTGATTGATGGGATTATTTTTTTTACTTTTCTTCAGTCTGTAGACGTTTGATTCCGTGTTTGTTGAGGTCAGCTACGACCTCCCTTCCTTTATGCAGTTGGGTTGGCATGTAATCTTCGATATGTATTCGTTTGAACCTTTCTTCCTCCATCCACCTAAATTGTATGCTCGTCAAGATTATGGTCTTTGGAGTGCATTATTTTTTGAGCCTATCATGAACACCATAATTATATTGCAGATTGCTATGGCTGTTGAGCTGCTTATATTGTTTTCTCTAGAAACTAAAACTTCTATTTATACAAGGGATTTTTACCAGGCAGACCCTATAATCTTTGCTAATTACCTCTACGACCTTTGAAACATCGATATTCCTCCCTCGACCCCGTAAACTTGCTCCGTTTTACCTCATGAACCTTGCCGTTAAATTGACACATGTAGAGTTAAGTTTCTTGGGTTAAAAATGAGTTAATCTAACCAATCCGCCATCGGACGGTTAGAATTAATAAAGAGAAGAAAAAAAATCCCTCTTCACCTCCTGTACGATCTCTCCTCCCTGGAAGAGGGTATTGGCCTGGTTGAAGGACGTGGTGCTGCACCTGGGCTGGAGGAGCGGCGGGGGTGGGGGTTGGCTTCCAACGGCGGGGTTGCGGGAGGGGGCTGCGGGGAGGGGGGCTTCATGCGGCGGGGTTGCGGGGAGGGGGGAGGGCTGCGAGCAGGAGTAGGGGGGTTGCGAGAGGGCTGCGAGCAGGGGGTGCGGGGAGGGTGAGGGCTGCGAGCAGGGGGGTGCGGGAGGGGGCTGCGGGGAGGGGGGAGGGCTGCGAGCAGGGGGCGTGCGGGAGGGGCCTGCGGGGAGGGGGGAGGGCTGCGAGCAGGGGGGTGCGGTAGGGGGCTGCGGGCAGGGTGAGGGCTGCAAGCAGGGGGTGCGGGAGGGGGCTGCGGGGAGGGTGAGGGCTGCGAGCAGGGGGGGGGGTGCGGGGAGGGGGGAGGGCTGCGAGCAGGGGTGGTGCGGGCGGGGGCTGCGGGGAGGGGGGAGGGCTGCGAGCAGGGGTGGTGCGGCAGGGGGCTGCGGGAGACAGAGGGGTCGAGCAGGGAGGCTACGAGCTGGGGGCTGGGCTGGTCGGCTCGGAGCAATGGGTCGAGTTGGGTCTGAGTGCCGGAGGAGGGTGCATAACCGACGACGATGGAGGTCGAGGAGATGGTTGGTGGTGGGTGGTGGGGGAAATGGAGGATGGTGAGAGTGAATGGCAGTTAATATAAATTCGATAAATAAAATAGACAAAACATCAAAGAATATAACGGAATCCGGTTACTTTTAACGGGTAAATAGATGGAGGTTAACCATAGGGATTATATGGTAAGAGTTAGCAAATTTACGGGGTCGAGGGAGGAATATCGATGTTTCAAAGGTCGTAGAGGTAATTAGCAAAGATTATAGGGTCTGCCAGGTAAAAATCCCATTATACAATGCAACAACTTTGTGTCACCTTCGCCTGCAATACAAGAAAGAGGCTTTCTAAAGGCAGCAGGCAGGGAATTTTAACTCAACTTTTGTGTCGATCATTGGATATCGAGATATCGTTTTACCAGTTGCAGAGATATATATACCTGACTTTGATCCCAGTGTTACTATGTTTTATTTGTGTAGTATTCTTGTATGTGAGTGTTGCATGTAATAGGCATCAGTGAGATGTATCTTTGTCATGGATTGGGGATGTGTGTTACTACGGTGATCATCTTCACCCCATTCGATTATACGAAGATGCATTTGAATTGATACTAATGTCTTCAAACTAATGTTTGTTGATGAAAAAAAGACACCTAAAGACGACGACAATGGGGGCAGTTAACCTTGTTCTTTGCTGGTACTAATTGTGCTATCAAAATATTTTTATGAGGATATGCAGGTTTTTTTACATTGCAGGATATATAATCGGTATACGTACTCGAGGAATCCATATTGTCATGGTTTTCCTTGATATGTTGGTATAGATTTGTAATAACTTCGAGTATCTTGGGAACTCGTGGTGTTTGGCTGTACAAGGGTGCCTTGTTTTTATGTCGAAACCTGTAAATGTGGGCATTCCATTGTCTAGTGGCCTTGAGACATGATGCAAGTTGAACGAGTCGACGTGTGAGGGCATCAAAATGATCTTCGTTGGTCCGTTTGGATGCGGTCATTTTATCTCGGATAATGATATTTTATCTCATAATAAGCTATCTTCAGAAAAGTGATCGCATCATTATTACATTAGCTGTTATGCTTTTGACTATGTAAAACAGTATGCATCTGTTATCCATCAAATGGACCGAACAAAGAATGAGAGATGAACATATCTTGAAGTGCATCGAGTCCCGTATGCATATGCTTATACTCAGTAAGAAGATTGATTCTAATATGACTTGTTCAATAATACATTGAAACAACGATTATATATCTTGAAAGGTTGGGAATGGTTAGGATTGTCGAACATGTTAGGAATAGGTTATGTTTGAGGGTTAACATGAGGACCTACTTGGGGGTATTAAGGAAGCTGGGGCTCGATGAGCTTGACTTGGACTTAATTGAATAAGAGCTCGTGAGTCAGGTTCAAAATGCTATTGAATCGAATCTGGGTCGGATAAATGACTCGCTAGGTTAGCGAGTTGAGTTGAAGTTGATGCGTGCTTGACTTGCTTGCTCGATTCGTTATGATTTTATTAATTTTTTTACTCACTTTTCATTCCATGGGCATAAACGATGTATGAATATGCATAGGAAATGGTGCATCACTAATAAATTAATTGGAGTTGTATGATGTATATACATTATTACATTCTACGATAATGGTAGAAAATATGTTGGATATAAGTTACCTTATTTCACCTTTTGCTATTGTACTTGCATTATAGGTCAAAATTTTTCAATTCTTATCAAATGCATACGAATTAATACGCTTATATATCTTGTCAAAAAACTCAACATTGTTGTTACTAATGAGTTCAGTTATTTCAAAAAAGTTGAAAGACAAGGAATATGAAATCAACCTACTTCAAATAGGCTCGTTAAAGGTTGGCTCAGCATTCCAGGGCTCGAAGCTTATCAAGTGCGAACTCTAGTCCAAGTTTAGCTATCGAGTTTGAGTCCAAATCGAGGTTGGCTCGATTCGTTCAACTCAATAGACACCCCTAGGCCTACCCTAACTATGCATGGCTCATCATCTACTTTTATGAAGTAAAGAAATAAGACTAGGGATGCAAACGGACGGATACAGATACGGATATATGTATTACCATATCTTTATCCATTTTTTAACACGAATACGGATGCGGATACGGATATTGACGAATATTAAAACTACCTTACTGTATCCTTAAAAAACAGATACAGATGTAAAATAGATATTGATTGTATACGAGTAACATTAGAATTACTCTATAGAATTGACTTAAATATATACGAATTGGATGGAAAATACATGATATAAATTTATTAAATGTATTTGCATTATAAAAATTATACAAATATGGTAAAAGAAGGTATAAAATTATGTTATATGGGGTTAGAAATAAATCTATGACTATATTTATATACAAAAACAGATATATGGATACGGATACGGATGTTTGTTGATATCAAAATGATATCCATATCCGTATCCATTTTAAAATGGATACGGATACGGATGTCAAAATCTGTATGAAACAGATACGGTGACGGATCAGATACGTAAATATCCGTAACCGTTTGCATCCTAAATAAGACCTTTTTAGTTTTGAAAATTCACTACTCTGTTCATGGATATTACTTGTAACATATATGGGTAAAATGGGGTTGCCCTCTTGTGGGATGGCTCCCACATCTTATTTTTCCTATTTATTATTTTTTTAAAAATGAATCTGTGGAAATTCATCGCTATATCCCTATTATGCCATTCATGTTTCATGCGAAACAGAGACTCCTTAGCCTCCATCTAGACGGTCATCTTTTAACGGTCGTAGAATTGTTGAAATCGACCTCGTCTGGATGGAAGACGTGGAGTCTTTGTTTCACACGAAACTTGAATGATATAATATAGTGATATAATGATGAAAATCCATAGAAGTATTTTTCAAAAAAAATAAAAAAGAAAAAATAGAGGGAGGGAACCAAGTTAGCTCCCTCTAGAGGCAGACCCATTTTACCTCCCACACACACATACATACTTGAAAATTTTCCAAACAATTCCAGTAGTTTTCAGCAGATACACAATCTGTGGATCATTAGCCCATTGATTCAAGAACTGAAACAAAGGCATACACGATCTATGCAGGATATGAACACAGGCGCGCAGGAGGATCTTCACGTGCAAATATCTTCACAAATTATTGAAAGTAGACAAAAAAATGCATGTAGTCCTATCACCAATACCTCCAAATCTAACCTTAGCACAAGCCTTTTGTACAACCTGCCCCTCTTGTTCCCTGCACAGTAAATATTAAGACTTTGGGCGACTACGACAGCTGATAGTAGACGACCGGGACCCTCTACAAACCCTAATCCTAACCCTAAGCAAGGCGGACCAGTTGTCTGTGATGTGCTGTATTTGAACCCCACAAGTCCATCCATCTCCACCTCCCCCCTGCAATCCCTGTCAAATGGAAAATGTCAAAAGATGCAGAAGACATAAATATTCGAGTACTTTATATATACAGATCTGTGGGGGACTAAGCTGAGCTGCAGTAATTATAAATGATTATACTGCTGGTAATATATTTATGCACCACATGCAGATGAACCTCCATATTTACCTTCCAAGAGAAGGGATACATAGAGTGATGATCTGGGGGATGCGGTCTGCTATTTTTGACAAAGCTTAATAATTGAGATTGCATGTGATTTATGACCATGGTGGTAACTGTTCACGCACTGCTGTAAATTCGAGAGGCATTCGAGTCGCTTGATCAAGATCGAGTGGTTCACACGAAATCCAGGTTTTTGTGGGCCCTTATCGTGCGAACTGCTCGATCTTGATCGAGCGACTCAGTCGCCTCTCGAATTTACAACAGTCCTCTGCTGTACTTTTTCCTCGAGTTTTATTTTTATTCTGCAAAATTAGTTCGTTCTGACCCAAGGTGTACATTGACGGGAAAAGAGAACCAAAATCTTCTATAATATTTGTGAAAATTAACTACTGGCTGCATGGAAGTTCTAAAAAATGTTGAGGAGCAATCCTAGTAAAGAACAAACCAAAAAGATTACAAGAGAAAAATCTCACATGGAACATCCTTCCAATGTGGAAGAGAATAACCATAGAAGGATTACGATATAAAGATTTTTACACTTGTGCTCTTTTTAGTTTTACGATCCCGACTTTTTTACAATTACAATGTGACCTGTATTCTTACAAAATTCACAACATTACCCTTTTGTTAGTGTAAGATAAGGGCGTTCGTAATAATAGAAGAGCATTATTGTGAAGTTTGTCTACAAAGGAGCTTTTCATCTGGATATATCATCGAGGCCGGAAAATCTTGTCAACATAACGGAAAAGAAATATCCAATCGCTAAAAGTACCGTCCGCCTATTATATATTTAGGCTTGGTCTATCCTCTACCCGGCAAGAATTGCCTTTCCGATATATGTTGTTCTACATGCCCGATTGGGAAATGCGACTGAAGGGGCGTCGGGTCTACATAAAAAAACCCAACTCCTCAACACTCGAAGACCCGAAACTATAGAAAGTTCTGCTGAATCGCTCCACTATAAAGCCCTAGGAAAGTTTGAGCCTGGTTTTGAAGGTTTCACACAAGAAGGTTGAACACCTCGCAGTTGTACACACTTGCCGCCTCACGCCGCCAGATGAATACAAGGCCACCTAATAATTCCCATTAAGTTGGGGCCATCTTGATGAAGACTGTGGAAGCTAAATGACAAAAAGACGATCCAAACTTCCTGAAATTCGACACTTGTCTACTTGCAGGCAACACCTGCATATGATATGGAGAAATCTTCTTGTATTGTTTGTAGCACAACTTGCTGATTACCATAATCACAACTGGAATATTCACAGAAATTAACACTGCAGCATTTACGTTCATAATTTAAGCGAAACTGTTGAAGTCGATTCGCAGATTGCATTTGATTGTTTGAGAGGGTTTCCTTATGAACTACCTAATTGCACTGAAATTTTCCAAATGAAATCCCCAGATGAAATTCCAGTTTAAAGCAGGTCGTTGGTTTGTTGGGGTTATAAGACATAGATTTGGTTTGATAATTTATATATTCACGTTACATATACCAGTTTATGTTTAGTTTTGTGATTTTCGAAGATTAGTATAGACTAAAATAATAAGTGAGAGAGGAATGCGAGAGTTTTTTTTTCAGTATCTCAAACATAGTCCCACATCTAATAATAATAAAAGTGTAATAGTGGGTTATTAATGGGGGCAAATACTAAACAGCTTGACCTTAAGCATTTTTGATTGTGATCAAGGGGTCAAGTTGGACCCAAGCCCAACAAGTTGTGTGGGTCAACAGTCTTGATAACTACTCCGATCTAGGCCGGAGGCGTTACAAATGGTATCACTGGAAGTTCCTGCTAACAGTGGAAAGACTTATCCAAGAGATGGAGCCAATTATATCACATAGATACGAGGAAAGAACCATCTTAAGGCATGCAAATGCTGCTATTATTGAGAGTAGAGTGATGCATGACAACAAAGGCATTGCATATATAAGTGGAGGAGATTGTAGCACCCCGAACATAGTCTCACATCTAGCAATCACAAAAGTGTGAAGTGTGTGATAATGGATTATAAGTAATGGAGGTTACTACTAAACAACTTAAGCTTATGCATTTTGAGTCATGATTATGGGATCAAGATGGGCCTGAACTGTGAGGACTACTAATCCTTAATAATCAATTGATCCCACTTCTAAGTTTATACATTGGGCACATTACATTTTTGCCTTCTCGGATGATTTGATTGTGTTAGGGAGTGGATGCCGATTGCAAACACGAGAGAGCACGGATCCTCTGCAGTATTGCAGAGGTCGGCTGTAAAGAGTGGAGCAACGTGAGCTGCTCGATCAAGATCGAGCGGTTCACACGCTAAGGGCTTTAAAATACTCGGATTTCGTTTGAACCGCTCGATCTTGATCGAGCAGCTCATATTGCCTCCCTTTTTACAGATGGCCTCTGCAGTACCGCTGAGGATCTGTGCTCCACATGAGAAGTGAGAAGGAGGAGCAACACGAGCAGGGAAAAAGTAGGAAAAAGAAGAGGTCCAAAATAAATATTTTTATCATGTGATGGCTTGTATGTAAAAAATAATGATCACGTTGAAAATTGGTGGTCAGTTTAACAGTTTGACTAACGGTTTAAACCGGTAGGAATGAGGGGGAAAGAATCCTGAAAGGGTAAAAGGGAACAAACGTTACAAGAGGTTGAGTACAAAACGAACCCACTGAGCTATTCCTTGGGAATGTCTTTTTTGTGGAATTGGATTCTAACGTTTGTCATGGAATGTGAATTTTCTACTTTGATGCCATAATTTATTAATTTTTCGTTAAGTTGTTTCACAAAATTGTTAATGATATCAAGCTAAAATGTCATGATCTTTTTTTATACGTTTAGGAAAGTCATTCTATTGAATCTATCTACTCAAGGTAATCCAAACATGACCCAAATATATTGTGCCGCCCTGATTTTCAGCAAAAGCTCCAAATTTAAGTTCTCTTCATCAAGAGATTGAAGGTCAACTGTGTTAACAGGAAGGTCTTCAGGCTGACAATCATCGCAAGTCCGCAAATAACAGTAAGCAGTATGAGATTCCCGAGGATATTCATGCTGCACATGGTTCCGTTACGACTACGAAAATCCAGTATCACCAGAGAAACACAGTTGATTCTCGATGGTTATGAAGGCCGAGGTGGGTGATAGCAAGAGCCTGAAACGAATCGACTTAGTCGAAAGGAGAGCAGAGTTGGCCAGTTGTTAGAGAGGCGATCAACTGAGGATAATAAGATAGAAGTCGAATGGAAAATGCCCATGATTTTTTCCTTATTTTTAAAATCCAATTTAAAATACAACTGTAAAGATTGAATATATGTTCCGAATTTCATTTCAATAGCTATCTATAATTCTTTCATCTTAGAAAATCAAGATTAAACTTTTTTTTAAAATGGTTTCAAAGTCACATAACCCAATCTTTTAAGGTGAAAGAATTATGAATATTCAATTAACATGAAATTATATATCTACATGTATATATACACAAAACAAACTACATGTACTCAATCTAAGGTTTAGATATTGGATTGGAATTTGGTAAAAAAACATGGGGGTGCAGTATATCCTCGGCCACTGGAATGGGCGCAACAGGGGTTGGTTCAGGCCTTCCGCCAAAATCCCTATCACTAGATATATCCAAACGAAACGATTCGATCCTAACCAACCGTCCACACGAAAACGTAGCCCAGATGTCGCATCGCCAACAAATACGAGTCGAAAATTAAAAAAAACGGACTAACCGGTTCAGAAGGGCAGGCTCTTGGACGAGGTACCGCCGGCAGCCATCTCCCACGCCCTTCCCGCCTTCCCCCCTCCCTCCCCCTTCTCCACCATCATCCGCGCCCTCCTCTCGATCCTCCTCATATTCCTCCTCAGGCTCTCCCTCACCAGATCCCTCACCCCCTCCCCAACCACCCCGTCCTCCCCCACTCCCCCTTCCCCCCAACACCTCTGCGGCGCCGACCCCATCCCCGCCACCGCCCCTCCCCCTCCCCTCATCCACTCCAGCGCCCTCTCCGCCCTCCTCTGCGTGATCTCCGTCCCCATTAGCGCCGCCTCCAGCAGCGCCCCCTCCGCCCCCACCTCCCTCATCTCCTCACCCCTCCCCGCCCTCGCCACCACCATCAAAACCCTCGCCGCCTCCTCCTGCCTTCCCCTCTCCTCCCACCTCCTCGCCGCCTCTACCACCGCCTCCAACCCCTCCCCTCCCACCTCCCTCCTCCCCTCCGCCGTCGCCACCACGCTCGCAACCGCCGCTAGCGCCCTCTCCGCCACCGCCTCCTCCACCGCCTCCGCCGCCTCCAGAAGCGCCCCCACCGCGCCCGCCTCCACCATCGCCGCTGCATTGCGCGGCGCTAAGGATAGGTTGTAGATAGCCCGTATCGCGTCCCTTCTCGCCTCCCCGCGCCGCTTCCTTATCGCTTCCACCAAAAACGCCACCGCGCCCGGCGCCGCCCCCACTATCTCCTTGTTCGCGTCCAGCGCTGTCAGGCCGAGGAGGCCCGCGACTATCGCGTCCGCCACCGCGTCCGAGGATACGGATCCGATCAGGTTCGTCATCCTTCTCACACCTCCCGCTTTTGCAATCTCCGCTTTATTCCTGTTCGTCCAATTTCAAGTTCAAAACGCTCAAACAAACATCAAACACGAAAACTATAACGAAAATTCAACTCACCGATTGTTGCGGATGCCGAGATTGAGGAGAGCGTAAATCGCGACGACCAGAACTTCAGGATCCGGCGAGTCGAGCATCCCGACAATGGGAGGGATCGCGCCAAGAGCCCCGAGGGCTTCTCGTGCGTCAGGGTCGTTCTTCGCGAGCCGCCTCACATCCCCCGCGGCCGCGAGTTTTTCCTCGCAATGTAGCCTCCTAACAACCTCATGGAGCTCTTCGAATTCCTCGGCTTCCGGGGACTCCTCGTCGGATCCCGAGTCCGTCTCCTCGGCTTCGAGGAGATCTGACAGCCGCCCGGAGTGCGGTGCCGTATGCGGGACGGGGTCCTCGGTGAGTCTGGTACGCTTCTTACAGTTTGACGAGGATCCACAGAGGAGTGCGGCGGCAATGCGCCTTCGCAGCTGCGCTGCGGAGGACGTCCGGTGGGTGGGGGGCTCGCCGCTTTCGGCGAGGAGGGAGCCTATGCTGCCTCGTCGGTAGGTCTTCATTGCGAATTGACGGTAACCGTCGCCGGAGAAGACATGAAGTGGGTATGGTATCCGTTCAGGTGAGGAGAGGAGGGGGAAGTAATGGAGTGGAGGGTGTGGTGTGGTGTTCCGGCGGAGCGGAGAACGTGTGTGGCGCGAGAGCATGTGATTGGGTATCGGCGGGAGCTGTGATGGGAGTGTGTGGTGAGGGGAGAGGATCTGTTTAGAGCCGTTGAGGTGGGTGGCGGGTCGACACGTGGCAGGAGAAGAAACGGTGAGTTAAATTTAGGAAAAGACCCCTAGTAAATGCGGATTTAATGGACGGACCCTTCGAGAGGTGGTGGATGGGTGGGTCACATTGGATGCCTCGTCCAGGAATGATGTCCCACAATCTACATATAGGTTGCATATATGTGAGTGCATGCTGTTTTTGTTTAATTTATTGTTTTATAAACAAGGATATTGATACCGTTATGATTATATAATTTTCCTTGGCTATCAATATGGATATTTATTTTACTGAATCTTGGGTATATTTGTAAGACTATAATCATATGTCTATATATACATATCCATAGTGTATTGTGGAGTTATTCACAAATGTGGGACGAAAAATATATATCTTTATGTTATTTAATTATTTGTTGTAATCGTTACATTATTTGATACGTTATTTTATTATCTTTTTTAGTTTATTGTATAACAGTTTATTTAAATATGATTTAGTCACATATTAATTTCAACTTTAAAATAATATTTCTTCTGACTGTAAGTGTTAGAAGAATATTATTTGAGGATGATCTATATTAGTTTGTTAAATATTCGTATCCAAATAATGATAATTTATTTCTGTATTAATATTTATATCTACAGATATGATTTGCAATTTCTAATACCAACAAGATATTCATTTCTGCATCCGTATCTAGATTTTAAAATAGATATAGATTTGGAAACCATTAAAATAGATATTGGTATTAGTCCATTTTCTTATCTATTTATAATGAACTACCATTCCTTGTACGGTAGATCGATCAGCTGATTAGAACGATAGTGTAAGTACAGTTTTGTTGATTTGTTCCTGGCCGATTATATTTATTCTTCCTCCCTTGGTCATTTTCCTTTTCTCTTTTTATTCAAAAGGTTTTTATTCTCCTCATCTCATTAAAATAAGATTTATTCACTATAAACGTTAAGGAGGAATATAGGAGAACAAATGCCATACATGGTTCCAAATTCCAAAGTCCTATTTTTAATCTAAAACTCTGTGCATGTCTAGAAAGTTTGTGATTGAGTTTTTTAATGGCTACTTGCAAACAAGAGAAATCTCAACAAATAAAAGTACCCATTGCTGCTATGAACTTCCTCCACCGGGAGGAAACATGGTACGTGAGGTAAACCACACTTTCCTAACTCTGGTCCTTAAAGTACCCTCTCCCTCGGGTCTGGGTGACTACAGACCAATTTCATGTTGTAATGTCTCTTATAAGATATTCTCAAAGCTTCTGTCTCCCTCAATCAAACCGCCTTCATCAAGGGGAGATCAATTGGTGATAACTCTAGGTTGGCTCAAGAACTTACTTGTGGATTTGATCGCTTGACTAACATCTCACGTGCTTGCCTAAAGATTGATCTTACCAAGGCATTCGACACTATGGAGCATCACTTCATCCTTAAGTGCTTGGAAGGGATGGGCTTCCCGCAGGTCTGGATTGGATGGATATCTAATTGCATCCTAACTTCGTCCTTCTCTGTGCTTGTCAATGGCTCTCCGACGAGACTCTTTAAGGGTACTCGGGGCCTCAGGCAGGGGGACCCTATTAGCCCTCTCTTATTCGCTGTTGGCATGGAAGCTCTGTCTCTAATTGTTGAGGCTGCCGTGGACATGGGGGACCTGAAGCCGTTGGGAAGGGGCCGCCTTCGCGCCTCAACTCACATCATCTTTGCTGATGACATCCTCTTCTTCTGTAAGGGTACGACGTCGTCTCTGCTTGCGGTCCGAGAGTTGCTTGCTGAATTCGAGGCCATGTCGGGCCTCAAAATGAACGCGAGGAAAAGTAAGTTAATCCGGCATAGAAGTGCCCCTGATGACTTTGGTGTTTTCTTGCAGCTTGGAATTCTTAGGTCATCCCTACCTACTACCTATCTGGGGATGCCCCTAACTTCCTCTTCCAAGAGAGGGGACGTTGCTACGGCGTTGGAGGATAGGGTTGGGGCCTTGCTTAGTGGCTGGAAAGCCAAGGCCCTCTCATTCGTCGGTCATCTCCAACTTCTGTGCTCGGTTGTCTCTAGGGTCCTTCTCTACTGGACTGCGGGGTCTCTTATCTCGATTTCATCTTCGCGGCGCATTGATATGTTGTGTGCTAACTTCCTTTGGTGTTACGAGCGCCATGACGTGAGCTGGCACATTACATGTCTCCCGAAGGCTGAGGGAGGTCTTGGGCTCAGATCGTTACTTTCTCTCCGCTCTTCAATGATTGTAGCTTGGTCTTGGCGGGTGCTTACCATTGACCAGTCGATCTGGGCCAACTTTATGAGGCGCAAATACCTCCATTCTGCTACGTTCTGGGAGGTCAAACCGGTCTCCAATGCCTCTCCGATCTGGCGCGCTATTCTCCCCGGGCGTGACAACATCCGTAGCGCCATCTCCTCCACCCCAATTGGTCATTCTTGGATCCGCTCCTCTAAAGGCTTTACCTTCCGCGATGCTGTTGATCTAGTGTGCCACCGTGCTTCGGAGGTTCCTTGGGCGGCCATTGTATGGAATTCGCGCTCTGCCCCTAAACATTCTTGCACATTGTATCGTGCAGTCCTAAATCAGCTACCGACATTGGATCGGCTGGAGAGGCACGCCATCGTGGTGCTTAGGCCATGCTATCTTTGTGGCCTCGAACCTGAATCACGAGACCATATCTTCTTCCAGTGCTGCTTCACTACCTACGTCTGGGAACTTGTCCTCTGTGACCTGAGCCTCCCGTTGCCCCCAACGACCACACTACTTGGGATTCTGGATTGGGCTATTTCTCTGCAGGGAAAGGACCTAACTCGTCGTTTCAGTTCTGCACTTGCTGGTACCACCTGGACGATTTGGAGGGAGCGCAATTCTAGATGGGTTAATGGTACCTTCTCTACTGGCCCGGCGTTGTCTCGTGAAACCGTCTGTGTTGTACAAGCACTGATGAGCTGATCTCTCCTTGTGCTCGGTAATTGTCTCCCCTGTGTCCGGAGCGCTTTTGGCTAATGACGGCACTTTGTTCTGGTTCATTTCGATTTGTTTCTGGTTCTTTGTTTGCAATTCCCTACTTTGGGGTATACTTGTAATTGCCCAATTCTTCATCAATGAAATTTATACTTACTCATAAAAAAATACCCATCTAGTGGATGGCAGATCATAAAATCTAACGTAGATCGAAAGTGTATGGTTCGTTCTGCATGCATATCAAATTATATGTTAACCTCAACCCAAGGGTCTGCTTGATTGCATATATAGTTGCCCCAGCTATCCATTGACGCAACGGGAGTAGATTTATGCCATGAATGGTTTGACAACAAGGGATGCTGTGATAATCGTATCTGCCATGCTCAATCCAAGGACAAAGATGAGCGGTTTTTACCCAAGATTTTTGTTTTAAGTGGTCTCGTCTATGCCCTTGGATTGGATCCTCAGGAGATTTGTTCCCATGATACAACCTATGTTTGGATCTAGATTACCTCTATCTCTATCCTTGACTTTCACCATTGGAATTAATTTTGTCAAGCTTGCAAAAGTTGGTAATTCGTATTCAACCGATTGAGTCACTGAACAAGGATTAAGCGACAATTGGACAACAAATCAGATTTAGTTAGACATTAGTCGATTTTATATTTTAGTTATTTCAATTTATTTTATATTTTAATTATTTAAATTTATTTTATATTTTAATTATTTAAATTATATATTTATGACATTCTCATACTATCCTAATAAAATAAATAATTAAGTTACGATCAAATATTAAGCATTTTAGGTCTTGTTTACTTTTAAAAAATTCGAAAAATACTGTAGATAAAAGTAGGCTGACTAATCAGTCCGATTAATTGACCTCGCTGGCTAATTTTTACTAGCTTGAATTTTGCCGGTCTCAAGTTCCCTTTAGTATAACATTTCAAACTACCAATATATCCAAAAGTTAATATAAAAACACATCTGAATCATAAATATAACCGATACAATATACAAAAAAATTATCACATCATATCACATCTACCATTCTAATCCTCATAATCATCAAATTAAGATACCTGCTGGCTGCTATTTACAAAAATCGTTTATCTCTCTAGTCCTTAGAAGCTTATTCGAGAGTCGAGTCTCTGTAGCCATTTTCAAAACGGTTGGATTCTAATCTTTTGAAATCAATGCTATAGTAATATTGGATTAATGCGGAATTATTAATTAAGTAAAAATAAATGATTATGTCAACGTTGAAAGACCGTACACATTCAACGCATTCAAATGCCATTAGTAGCGCCGACACTGTTTTTTAAACCTCACCTAGACCTTGCATTGAAACGGATCACATGGTATTCCCGCACGGTTGTTCCGTGGTGCCTAATTTGGAAGTGGCTGTATAAATTTCAACTGATCTCCTTCAAATTATTCCGATCTGTACAACCACTTGCTCTAAATAAAGTAAATTACAAAGAAGTCCTTGAATCATGCATCAGATTTCAATGTTGTATATCAACTTTAAAGTTAAAAATGTAGTATTCAATCTTTAATATTTATCTCAATGTAGTTTTACGTTGTTGTGACGTGATTCAAAGTTAGAAAGACAAAACAATCCACTAAGTTTTAATAATCAAGGATTGCAATAAGAAAAATCTTAAAGAATGTGCATCATATTATTATCTTTTAAAGTTTAGTTACAATATTGAAATGGAATGTATAGTTCAGGGCTTTTGTATAATTTTACTCTTCTAAATATCATCGACTCTCCTTGCCGCACATCATTCAGCAGATCCTTTTTTTTATGAGTAAAAAAAATGATTACGTCTTTTAATATATATAATCTCGAATCACCATTATCGAGGAACATTGTTTTTGACAAATTACTACGTCTGAGCCAAATTGATTGACAACAACTTAATTTGTTTAAGTGTAAGTTATCAATTAGTAGTACTGCAGTAATGCTCATCATTTATGTTCCGTGAATAGTAAGTCACCGGTATGAATAATGTTCCACCTTAAAAATCAAATACCGTATAAATGGGCTAATTGAATGCAAGCATTGAATAGATTAAATAGGGTGCAGATACCTAAAATTTATTTATCTCAACAGTAATCATATTAAACACTATTTTATCAAGGATTTTTATCAGTAATGTCCTAGAGACGGGAAGAGGAGGCTGGGGAGTGGGAGGAGGAGCAGGAGACGATGTTGGCTGGGAGGGGGTGGAGCAGTCGGAGGCGGAAGTCACAAGGGAGAGGGAGGTGGAGGAGAACGGGGCAGAGGTAACCGGGGAGGGGGGAAGAGGAGGTCGGTGAGTGAGAGGAGGAGCAGGGGGCGGAGGTGGATTGGGAGTGGGAGGAGGACGAGGGGCATTGCCGGAGGAAGGGGAAGGAGGAGGAGCAAGGGGCGGAGGAGAAAGGGGCGGTGGGGGGGATGGGAAGGAGTTGGTGATTTGACCTTTAAAACCTCTTTTATTTAATACCCCTTATGTGCTCAAAATTAACGTTCATTCGTATTGGGGATGGAATTTAACCCGAAGGGTACAAGTGATTATTAAGAAGAAGTCAACACCACAACTGATATTCCAAAAAAGGAAGGACATAACTAATATTGCATATCTCAGAGGGTCATAACTGATAAAAATCCTTTTATTACATCAAAATACTGGAACTTACAATAGTTAAAGAGACGTTTATATATTTTAAACAAGATTTTATATATGGATATCAGCAAATAAGTGAATTTTTGTATTGTTTTAAAACCCCTGAATATTTGAACGTGGTGTATAAATTTGCATAAAATAAACGTATGTATCCAGTACGAGCTAGTTGGCGTCTTTTTTAATCTCTATCATTTTGTTCCTTTAAAAAATCGATGGTAGTCATCACGTATCCCTCGTTCTTCATATTTTTATTTTTCTTTTATCCATGGAACCATGTTATCTAATCATTCATAAATCATCTCTGATGTAGTTAGGAAATCCTATAGATCGTGCTGTTCATAGGCCATGACGTATGTGCCATTTCGGATTAAAATATTAAAAATTTTGACACGTGTATCCTTCTGAGTTTTTTCAATTACACTTATATTCTTAACTTTTCTTAGAAAATCCACGGAAATGCCCTTTGACATTACATTTAACAGAATGACGTTATTGTGAATATTGCAGGAATAAAGGGGTGCATATGTAATTGCAAAAACGTTAAGGGGGCGTTTGGTTGGGGGGTTACCCCCACTTTGGTGGGTTACTCCTCAAAACCTATATTCCTAACGCATTAGTGGGGTCCACTTTCTTTCCATAAATATATATTATACCATCATATCATCTAAAAATCATAAAATACTTAACTTCTACTCACTATTCCAAACTTTAATACAATCACATCGCAACAACTACTTATTTTTTCAAATTTCAATACCATCATATCATAATAACTACCTACTTTTTCAAATTTCAATACAATCACATCACACAAATCCTCCCAACCTTAACGCACCAACCAAACACCAAAACACAAAAATGTGTTATCCTTCTCTAGATTACCACGAACCAAACGCACCCGTGTTATTGCGGAAACTCAGACTAGATTACCACGAACCAAACGCACCCGTGTTATTGCGGAAACTCAGACGGATACAAAGTGTAAAAATCGCTAATACTAATAATTTCAAAAGTTTTATATTGAATTTGAACTTTGCCGTAGTGGATGGAGAATGAGTGGATGTTGTGTTGAAAAAGTAGTAGATTTATTATATCAAACTAATTCTTAAACATTGCGTGCACATGCGTTTGAGTATAAGTAATAAGACATGGTGCACAGATTAACAAGGAAAGAATAGTTTGACATAGAGGACACGAAGACATGCCTTCGTCATTAGAAAAAGAAAAGCATCATACACGATTGATGAAGAAAAAGTCGCGATAGGGATTGGAGTTAAGCGATGGTTGAATAATCGAGTTTGCACATGCCTATCATTAAATGACTGTTCTTATCTAAATGTTCACACCAACATGCATGTATTGATTATGATTTCAAGTATCATGACCCGCAATCCAGCTACGAGAATTAAATGGATGTTTCACGGTCCAGAAATTTGACCTTATTCGATTTTTTTATATAAAATATCTGGTTATCTAGGTTAACGTCAATCCACGAGCCTCTTACACATTCCGCTCTCGTTCCATCGCAGTCGGGGGCAAGTCAAACAAAAGAAAATCGAAAGCCTTAAGATTACAACAAATTACACCAATAGCGACAAACTGTTTTAGTTGCTGAATTTCCTTTTGCAACAAATCTCCAAGCATTATGCATAACAAGTTTTTCCATCACCAAAGCAGTGTCGACATCTTGTAAATACCCTATTTTTATTTATACGAGACGTTAAGTCGTCGCTCGAGAAGTCGAAATTAAAATCCCATGCCACAAATTGTTGCTACAATATGTTCTTTTTAATATGTTGTCACAATAATTTGCACGAAAAGTGGTAAAGGAAATCGGAAGAATATCTTTTTTTTTTTAAGGTTATATAAGTATTCCATAAAAAATTTTAGATACAAAATGGCACTAACGTCCATGGTTCCATCCACAAACACCAGATAGAACGTCCCCACATCAAAACATCGTCCACATCCGGACAAGATTAACCAAAAAACAAAAAAACACGACCGAGTGGAAACAAAAACTCGGTCTCAGTATATTTCAAAGTATTGAACGACAAGTATTCACAACCTTGTCCACAGTCCACTCCAGTGTCCTATGAACGCCCGACTTCCAGCGAGAGTTCCTTTCCTCCCAGATGTAGGCAACCACAGCAGCGAGCGTGAGAGCAAGTAGATCGCATGTTGAGTGAGCCTGAGCGGAAGCCAGCCAGGTGTAAAGATCGTTGAGGTGCAGCCGGGGGGGCAACGTCAAATTCATCGAGGAGCAGGAGGTCTCCCAGATAGCACAGGAGACATTACACTCAAAGAACAGGTGCTTATGAGATTCGGGTTGAGAGAGGCACAAGTAACATAACGATGGTAGGCTGATCTGAAATCTCGCAAGACGGTCCAATGTAGGCAGCCTCTCCTTCAGCGCCCTGTACAGCGTGAAGGAGAACCTAGGAGGGATGTTCTTCCGCCAAATCCAAGGAGCCCAAGCTTTGATCGAATCTTTTTGGCGGACAAGATCGACCGCGCTTGCAAAAGAGTAGCCTGATGCGGAGAGAGTCCACGATATAGGAGAAGAAGAAGGTTGAACAGCGTTTGCAAAGGCATCTCTCGCTCGAAGGATTGCTTTCCAAATCACACTGTGGGAGGGGGCTTGTTGAGCGTCCCAGAAGGAGGAGTGAAGGAATTTCTTCCTCATGTAGGACGCCCAAATAGACCCTTCAGAGCTCAGCAGACGCCAAGACCAGGAAATAACCATAGCCCTTTGAAGAGTGTCCAACGATCGAATACCAAGTCCCCCCTCAGATTTCGGGAGACAAATACTGGCCCAGGAGATGTCATGTAACTTCTTATTCCATAGGAACTTAGCGCATAGCATATCAATGGTTCGGATAGTGCTGCGAGATAAGATTGTGCTGGCTGTCCAGAAAAGAAGAACACCCGAGACAACGGATCTCAACAGCTGTGCGCGGCCGGCCATAGATAGGGTCGCTGCCTTCCAGCCCCTAAGCAGGACCCTAACCCTGTCCAGTAAGGTTCTTTGTGTAAGCTTGGCCCTACTAGAGGAAGCCAGAGGAATACCCAAGTATGTAGTTGGCATGGCCTGCGAAAGTATACCAATACGAAGAGTAATGGAGAAGTTGTCCCTGAAGGACTTAGGGCGGAACAACTTGCTCTTCTTAGCGTTCATACGGAGCCCGGAGATGTTATAGAAGTCATTGAGGATAGCCTTGATCGACTCAAGAGACCGCATTGTACCATTGCAGAAGAGAAGAAGGTCATCGGCATACATGAGATGTGTAGGCGCAAGAGATCGACCTCTACCAAGAGGCTGAAATCGGCCCTCAAGCATCGCCTTCTCCACAAGGCAAGAGAGGGACTCCATCCCAATAGTGAACAACAAAGGGCTGAGCGGATCCCCTTGTCTCAATCCTCGAGATCCTTTGAAAATCCCATGGGGGGACCCATTAAGAAGAATGGAGAAGGATGTCGTCGTAATACAGTTTTGGATCCAACCAATCCACGTAGTATTGAAGCCCATGGCCTTAAGTGCATCCAGAATGAATGAATGTTCAATGGAGTCGAACGCTTTCGACAGGTCAATCTTGAGGCAAGCTCTATTCAAGTTTCGGCGACTGTCAAAGCCATTAAGCACTTCTTGAGCCAATCTAATGTTATCGCCAATAGATCTCCCTTTGATGAAAGCCGATTGATTTATAGAGATAAGGCTTGGTAGAGTCTCCGCCAACCGAGAGGCTAATATCTTGGAGAATAACTTGTAAATAACATTGCAGCAAGATATTGTGCGGAAGTCACCCATACCCGTAACGCTAGCCACCTTGGGAACCAAAGTTAAAAAAGTGTGATTGATCTGCCTAACCATGTCCCCCCCCCATGAAGGAAAGCCATGGCCAAACATATCTCCCCTTTCATCAAATTCCAGTGTTTCTTGAAGAAATAAGCATTGAAGCCATCAGGACCCGGAGCCTTATTGGACGGAATGTCACATAGGGCCTTCCAGATTTCCTTCTCATTGAACGGCCTTGTGAGCCAACTCGCAGCCTGCTCCGAGAGAAGATATTTGGGCGAGGGAGGGGCCTCCTTCAGGGGATGAGGTAGCTCGGGACCAAGCAAAGCATTGAAGAAGTCCACATCAGACCGAGCAATCTCCATGGGCTTGTCGATGACCCTCTGTTTAACCCAAAAAGTCAAGCGGTCGTATTGATCCACAAGGTGGATCAACAGTCGATGCGGTGACCGCTCGAAAATCCGGATTAAAACAACAATTAACCCACAACAGATAAATCAAACAAAGAAAGTAAATGTGCGGAGTTAAAATTTATTATAACTCTACAACAAGATGTGTATAGTGCAAGTATGTGTAGAGGTCGAACACAGGGAGCAGACAGGTAGATCGGGGCACAAGTGCTCAAAAATGTGTGTGTTGTTGTGATCAAAGGCCTATTATGCTATTTTTTTGTGGGTTTTTAATTTTATAATTTTTTTATTTAATTTTTAATTTTATAATTTTGTATTTTGATTTTTAATTTACTGATTTTGTATTTTCTTTTTATATTTTATATTTTATATTTTTTTTGTTTCTTTTTCAATATTGGAAAGTAAAGGCAATATAATAAAAGGCAAGGTAGAATATTTATAAAAATGCACAAAAATACTCAAAAATTCAGAAATAAAATGTTTTTGGTATTTTTAGGGTTTTTTACCGTTTTTGTGATTTTTGGGAATTTTTCAAGATGTTTTTGGTATTTTTAAAAGGCTAAATAAAGAAAACAGTGAATAAAAGTTGCTGGCCGAAATTAAATTGAGGATGAAAAATAGTAAACAGTGTCAAAAATTCCTCAAGTTAATTTTCCATAAAAGAGAATAAAATAGACAAACTACAGGAACTGAGTTTATATTTTTAGGATTTTTCTAGGATTTTTTAGATTTTTTGGAAGGTTTTTGGACTTTTCTAATTTTTAGGAGCTTTGTTTTGTATTTTTTATTGATTTTTGGCTGGAAGTTAAAACAAACTAAAAGACACAAAATATATTTTTTTGGGATTTTTCTGGAAAGTTTTTATATTTTTTAGTGATTTTGTAATGCTAACAGTGCGGAAAATGGCTATTTTTGAATTTTTATAAATAATAAAATGCAATGAAAATGAAAAGTAAAAATATGGCGTGAATCTACAATGCAACAGGAGCTTAACTCTATTTTTTGAGAATTTTTGGAGTTTTATAGATGCATGAAATAAATAGGGAAAGCATACAAAAATACAAGGCCTAACAAGGGTATGAATGAAAGTAGAGCAAAGTTCAAGGACCAATATGCGAATTATACAAAAGTACACAACTTCAGATGAATGCTTTGAGTCCTAAATAAATATTACACAAAATGGCGGGGGAAAATGGGGCAAAATACCCTCGCCCGATGATCGAACGGCTGCGGAGGAATGTAGATGAACTCGCGAAGAACACCCTCTCGGCGAGTTTTGGCTCGACGGCGTGATCTCCTCCTACAACCTGGAAAGTCCCAAGCTGGCCGAGAAGCTCCTGCGAGGCTCCCCTATCGACTGGCGGCCTCAAAATGACGGTTGCTCCGTCGGGGCGTCACCACGGTGATGAAGAACGGGGGGAAACTCCAGGAGGTTTGGCCTGCGTCAAAAACGACCCCCTTGATGGAGTCCTTTGGCCTATGGACCTGAAAATGAAGAACGAGAATCACAGTAGAGGGTCCCAAGGGCCAACGTGTGGAGTGGAGAAGGTGGCGGAATGGCAAAAATGGCCGGAGCTCATGGAGCTCCGGCGAGGTGTTTGCTTGTGAGAAATCTAGGCGAGTGAATGATTGAATCAACAAGCTAAATGTGAAAACTAAAAACTGAAACTAAGAGCTAACTAATCAGCGATAAAATGAAAAGAAAACGACCTCGAAGGCGGGTTGCCTGAGATGGGGACCTCACGGCCAAGCTTGGCCGGAGATGGATGGAGACGCCTCCGCACCGCTCCTCCTCTCCTCCTAACGGCGAGGTGAGGTTGCTGTCACCTCCCTCTAACCTCAGCACATGAAAGAAGGGAAGAAGAAGGGGCAAAAGGAGTTCCAAATTGAAATGGAGGATTGGAGGTCTTTTTGAAAGAGTGGTCGAAGGGGCACAAAGAACGGTGCTTCTGGAGCACACCAGTGATGCACTCCCCAAAAACAACCATGGGCGTGTATCCTCAATATATGGTGAACAAAAGTCAAGAAGGAAGCAATGCCAAATGGTGAAAGACGCGCTCTCCAAAATTCGGAGAAAACGCCAAAAAAACGCAGTCTGACAAGCTTCAGAACATTGGGCAGAGAGTGGGCGAGGAGGCATGAAGATCGAGGTTTATAGAGCAAATCTTCGATCTAAAGACCAAAGCAAGTACTGGGCGTGTATCATGGTTGTATGGGGAGAAAAAGTGAAGAAGGACTCTAGGTCAAAATGTGAATGACGTGGCCTAGAAAAATAGGAGAAAATGACAAAAAACGCAGCTGGCAGGCTGCAGGTGCAGCCCAGGGAGTTGACCAGCGGGTCAACTTCCACATGGTTGGTCCACGTGGACCAACCACAAAAATCCCTGGAAAAACATTTGTAAATTCAATTAAAAATAGCAAATCACTTTATTAAATTATGGTTACAAAATAAAAAATGTTTATTATTTTATAAATTATTTTATTATGATTTTTAATTATTTTTATGAGATGTATTTTTACAAGTTTGCATTTATACCCCTATAGGTATCTATATCTATATATTGTAGTCTTTTATTTTTAATTTGTGTATTTAATTTTATTATTTTTATTTCTTATTTTATAAAATTATAACATACTTTTATACACGTAATTATATTTTTATTTTATTTTATTAATATATTTTGTATATTTAATAAAATAGAAGTGTATTTTATATAGGTGTAAGTATATGTATAATACCTATGTTTTGAGTATACAAGTATTTTTATTTGAGTTTTATTGATGTTTTTATTTTATTTTTAATGTTCATAAGTATTATAAGTAATATTTACAACATTACAAAAATATAAAATTATAAAAATAATTAATAATTAATAAATTGAATATTTTAATATGTACAAGTATACAATGAGGGTCCAAAACTCAGCTTTCAAACCGTAGCTCCGCCAAATGCGAAACCACCGCCATTAAATAGCTTATTTTCTTCTATATACAATTAAAGGTGAGTTTGATGCATTTGGAGTTGTCGTTTGTGAGATACGGGTCTGGGAAGTTGGGATTCTGGATTTTTATTCAGACCATAACTTTTTATTTGTACATTATTTTTCTATGAAATCAATTTTGTATTTTTCTTTATTTAATTATCTACAACTTTCATGTACAAAGTTTCTTTATTTGATGTATAAAAAGTGGAACCAAAAATAGGTCCCAAAATGAATAAAGAATGAATATAATGTAAGGAATTTTATTGGTATTTTTTGGCCCTTATCTCCCCCTACTTTATTTCTTGTCGACCTATTCATCAAGATGCCTAGGCCTCGGGGTTTCGGGTCATAAAATGTTTAGAATATTTTATTCTTTTTCTTTTCTTTTCTTTATTCTATAATTTTGGTTTTAAAAACCGCATTTTATACAATATTTATACACATATGCATGAATGCTAAAATGCCTATATTACGCCTATTTACACGCATTTACTAGGGTTTTTAAGGCCAAAATGATAGAATAAAGATGATGAAACGTTGATTCATCATCCCCCTATACTTGCCTTTGCTAGTCCCTAGCAAACACTTATGCAATAAGTGCAGAAAAAGAAAAATAAAGAAAAGAAAAAGAAGAAAGATGGACTAAATTTAATCATCAAACTTGTCTTCACAAAATCAAAGTTTGGAGCTTAAGTCGGACCTTTGGAATTTTAGTGCGGGCGGAACCTTAATGAGAACCGAATTTGAAATCCAACAGTCCTTGAGAATCCCAAAACTCTGCTCAAGTCTCCTCAATAGCCAGGTCAGAAATATCTCAATTCATACGCAAACCCTTACGACTATGAATCTGACTTGTACAGTGTAAGTGATGGTGGCTCTCGCCAACTAGAATGACAAAGAAACTGACTTCTCCAGTACGACAACCCAGTGATTCCCCAATCCAGCAACTCCATCCTCGAAGAGCGGGGTATTCCCTTCTAAGTTCAAGTGGCAACCAGCTCAAGAGGAGGGGGTGAAGAGAAGAATGGACGGTAGCCAGTGTAACTACCTATCCTTGGATGCAAGACCAGTGTAGTCAAGTCATCCTGCTGCAGGCTCACATGATATGACTTTGGAACTCAAGCTTGCTTATTGACTTTACAACATATGTACATACTTTGCAGGCTTTTTATTTTTGTACATGCCTGAACTTTTTTTTTTCTTTTTTTTCTTTTTTTTTTTTGAAATACTGTTTACAGCAGCATTTACATAAGGAGTTTTTCCTCTTGAGCCAGTAGACTATCCCTCTTTTGAAGCTTTATCGCAACCCACAGCCTCCTGTCTTTAGACTTCCTAATTACTGGACGGGTTGGGGTGCACTTCCCTCCCTAGAGGAGGACAAGTGTTTCCACTTGTGTGCGTCTCATACCGGCAAATCCAATCCCCTCACCATTCCAACTGAGTTGAGCCATGTGAAAGGTGCAGGTGTCCAAGTTAGGTCATTATCAACAAGAGTCGTGCGTGTGCTCCGAAATACTCTACTTAGGCAGTCAAGAATCCATTGAACCAAGTCCCGTGATCCTCAAAGAATTAAGTCGACTAGACCTGAAGTACCTCAAACCCAGTTCCTATAAGGTTCCTGTTATTAGGTAGATTATAGGGTCCAATCAAGCTCCAATCTTCGGATTTTACTTAGACTTGTTCAACTATCAAACTCAATCCGAAAAATGCGAATGCTATGCAATGCAATGCAGAAAATATTTTTGTGATGCAATTTTCAAAGATTTTGAACTTTTTATGGATTTTGAAAAGATGATGCATGCATTTTTTTGTATTTTCAAAAAGATTTTTCAAATGTTTTTGGATTTTAATTTTGCAAATGTTTTTGGGCTTTTTTAAAACAAAAAGATTTTGGCTGAAAACTAGGTTAAAATATGTACACGGGAGTGCTTCTTATATATACAAGAAGTGGATTTTAAGAATTTACAGAGTAAGTGGTCAATTTTATACATATATACATAGTTAATTTCTGGTGTGATGTGTATATTCCTCAAACTTATTTGAAAACAATTTACACACAATTTTTGAAAACTATAGTCCAAAATAGTTTTACAAACATTTTACCCACATTTGAAAATCATTTTGCAAAGGTTTTCAAAACAATATATATAGGTTTTTCAAATCATTTTTGCAACCATTTTTCAAACCATTTGCAAATCATTTTTCAAACATTTTTATTTCACACAAAGAAAAGTTTTACAAACCACACATTTTACACAGGTTGAAAACACGAAACAAAATATTTTCAAAATAGTTTTCAATAGATGTTCACAAAGATTTTCAAACTATTTTTCAAACATTTTGCAAAAAACATTTTCACCTGATTTATTAATCAGTAAATACAAAAAGAATTTGAGGAATAACCACATCTTTTTATTAGGATTATTTAATGAATTTTAAAGAATGATTAGCCATATTATTAGGAAAATACGAAAGTACGAGTTATGGCTAAAGTATATACGTAGTATATACGACCCCCCTATACTTAGCTTGAGCTATGTCCTCATAGATCGGAGAGAAAAGAGAAGACATAACTCGTACTAAGTATAGGCAAGTCTAAAGAATAAATGAATGAATCAATGAGAAGTTGACCGTCCCCCCTATACTTAGGATCAAATAATCCTAAGTATAGCAGACTGTACACAAAGCAGGGAGGGTCAAGGGTGGGAATGAACAGATCGTACTCAGATTGTCTCCCCCTATACTTAGGGTAAGATATCCCTAAGTATAGACAAGAAGAGGAGACAATGGAGAGGATCGAAAGGAATAGAAAGACTCGAGGTGCACACCCCCCTATACTTAGGACAAAGTACGTCCTAAGTATAGAAGACTGTCTACAAGGGGCGGCACCTTTTCGGTAGATGAAGAAGATAGAAGAGGAAAAGAAGAAAAGAAGAAAAGAAGAAAAGAAGAAAATAAGTGAAGATGGAAGAAGAGATCATGAGGATGTACACATCACTCTTCCTATACTTAGGGTAAAAGAAGCCCTAAGTATAGGCAACAACAGGAGTGATGACACTGAACGATGAAAGAGCACTCGGCTCGTCCACCCCCCTATACTTAGGACAAAGTACGTCCTAAGTAAGGCAGACTCGAGGAATGGGTAGACGAGCAATACGGGAGAGACAGAGATGATCAAAGGAGAATGTACAACAGTGATGGATATACACATGATCAAGAAGGTTGAAAGCGAACCTTCTTGCGGGACCTCGGAGGAATAGATCTAGTGTGATGCAGGTCGACATCGGGGTCCACAATGGACGGAAGCCGATCAGGGTCGACAGAAAGTAGATCCTCAGGGGCCCTAGGGTGTGAAGGCACAGACGGGGTAGTGGAAGAAGTACGGCTAGGTCCGGCCTTAGGAGTCTCGCTGATATCAAAGTGGAAAGGGTCAAACTCCTCATCATCGGAAGTAGTGTAATAAGAGTCATCCTGCGAGGTCTCGTCCAGGTCAAAACTAAAAGGAACGAACTCATCAGTGGAAGTAGTCGAACTCTGTTCGTCCTCTATAATCTCAACCGGATCATCTTTCTCATCAAAAGGCCCGAATCTCTGAAGAAAAGTAACTAAATCAAATTCGGCCTTAGTCTCATCAGTATCTTCATGGACAGGAGCGGACCCATCAGTGGAAGTAGTCAAAACATGTCCGTCCTGTATAGTCTCTAAATCTGCCCTCCGCTCGATGGTGTCAATCGTGTAAATCCCGCGGATATCATCAACACATCGCCAATCACAGGAAGCGGAAACACCAAGATCTATGCTTTCCGAGCTAACCTCCTTGGAGAGGAATTCTCGGGTCTCATCATCGGTCATGAAGAAGGTCTCTCTGATATCCTCATATAGATCATAGTCCTCGGGGTCAGCCAAGATAGGTGAAGTCACATCAGGTGCAGGTCTCTGGTTGGCAATAGGTGCGGTGATCAATGCTTCGCTCTCGTCAACAGGACGGAAGCGAATCTCTCCTGATCCGTAATCAATAACGACCCTTGCGGAGGCAAGGAATGGTCGTCCCAGGATGATTGGAGAATGCTCCCCTGTGGAGTTCTCCATGGGCAACACGACAAAATCAACATGGTGGCTCGTGCCCTGAATCGAGATGACGGCGTTTTCAAGGATACCCTTCGGCCTCTTTATTGATCCATCAGCAAACTGTACGATCATCCTGGTCTTCTTGAGAGGCCCTAAGTGAAGAGACTGTACCAGCGAGAAGGGTATGATACTGATCGATGCACCGCCGTCTAGGAGAGTGTGATCACATGTGTGGTCAGAGATGGTGCAGCTAATGAATGGTGTGGCAGTGTTCCTCTTCCGAGGAATGGGACGATGTGTGATGGCGTGGGCAGTGGCCATGGTCAAGATATGACGCTCAGATCTGCTCCTTCGCTTTCTCTTCTTAGGAAGAGGAGCAGATAAATCGGTCATGGCCTGCTGAAGTGGGGCACGGATAATCTCATGTATGGTGGCCACCACTTCGGGTTCAGTCAGCATTTTTTTGAATTTTTGGACCTCCTCCATACAAGGGAGGAAGTCGGAATCATCATATACACGAGGAATGCCAAGAGCAGTCTGTACAACGGCATCCTCGGGGTCAAAGGTGGGACTGGGTGTGAATGCAGGTGTGGTCAAAAAGTCAGGCAAGTGGGCACTCTCCTCATAGTCTGACTCAATCACAAGTCTCCCAATCTCTTTTTGTGTTTTTAAATTTTTCTCATTTTTTTGTATTTTTGGCGATTGCAAGCTTTCATGGAAATCCTCGAATGAACCCATATCATCAAATGGTGGAATATCATGGTCGCTCTTATTGGTACTAGTGAGGTGGTCAATCCTCTGTCTCATATGATCCATCATCTGGGTCAAGTGCTCAAGGGTGGACTCCATGAAAGGTGACTCCATCAGCTCAGTCTCGGGTGGATGTGAAGGTGGAGGCGGATAATACACGGGTGGAGATAGAGGTGGGTGTGGGTAGAAATCCGAGTCCTGATACTGTGGCTGAGGCGGATATGTACAAAAGTCAGGAGCAAAGTCCTCCTGGAAAAAAGGAGGTGGACCGGCTGGAGTGAACGAGTGATCCGCAAAGTCCGGATAGAATACGCTCCAATCAGCCATCTCGAAACAAAAGAAAATGACCGGGAGAGCACGATGGTCAAGTCAAGAGAGCGAAGGAGAAGGCGCAAATACGCAGAGACGATCTAGGACACACACGCAACAATCACAAACAAAAATGAAACAAATCAAACCCTCAATTCACCTACTCAACTCGGTAGAGACCGCAAAGAGCGGTCTTTTTATCTTGTCGGTTTTAGAGTTAGGTGAGAAGTCAAAGATTGCGCAACACTTAGGGGCTTGATGGGATTTGGGCACTAATCCTTAGCGTGTGCGCGAGCAATGTAAAACGAAGACAATGAGGGGATTACTCGCCCCAATACAAGATGTTTTCTTTTTGATCGGTTTTAGGGTCAAGTAAAATTAGCAGTCCCAATTTTATGGATTATCAATTTTTTTTTGGATTTTTAGTGAGAATGCACGATCCTAATGAGGAGTCAATTCCTTTAAGATCCTAGGTGATCAAAATCAGAGGTAGAGTCGGAAAAGCAATGCAAGCGATCAAAACGATGATGGATGCTAAAGCGTAAATGCTCACCTTGCCTCCAGCACTCTACATGCAAGGATGCTCAGCAGAATTGAAACCTATCTATATGCAAATGCAAATCGATGAAATCGCCCTAAGTTCAAAAATTGCTATTAGCGGGAAGCACCACAAGCCGACCACCAATCCTCAACCCTAGAGTCCGGTCTAGGCTCACCCCTCCTCTGCTCAACAAATTGAGGGTAGGAGAAAGCGCTTTGCGGGGAGAGCTCGCGGCACGACGGGTTGAAGGTGATGATCAACTGTTTAAATTTGACTAAGTCCAAACGATACTATAGGAGCATGCAAGGTATTAGGTGTTTGGCCTTAGTCTATCGCAAGCAATCCTAAAACTATGGGCTCAATCACACAAAAGAAATAAAATCGAAAAACAAAACAAAATAAAAAAAATGCGATGAAAAACCGTAAAAACCGCGATGAGCCCCCAAGTGAATAATCACTTGGAAATTAGGCTCAAGAGAGTCCAGTCCGGGGGTACCTGTATTATTACAATAATAGTCTCTCTCTCACTACGAATTACAAAATAAATATAATGCAAGGAAATAAATGCAACAACTAAGGTGGAGCTTGGTCTACAAAAATCTCTCCTCGTTTCCTCGGTGCTAAGCTGGCAGAAGCCGGCTTCACGTGGGTGTGTAGGTGCCTAGGGTGGAGCGCCTCCCTCGATCCGCGGTACCTCGCACAAAGTCAACAAGAGAGGGGGTTAGACAACTCAACAGATATATCAAAGATAAAGGGCAATAAAATAGCAAAAATGAAAGCCGCGAAATAAACAGTCAATCACAATCACAAACAAGACCCGAACTACGCGCTGTTGCTCCCCGGCAACGGCGCCATTTGTTTAACCCAAAAAGTCAAGCGGTCGTATTGATCCACAAGGTGGATCAACAGTCGATGCGGTGACCGCTCGAAAATCCGGATTAAAACAACAATTAACCCACAACAGATAAATCAAACAAAGAAAGTAAATGTGCGGAGTTAAAATTTATTATAACTCTACAACAAGATGTGTATAGTGCAAGTATGTGTAGAGGTCGAACACAGGGAGCAGACAGGTAGATCGGGGCACAAGTGCTCAAAAATGTGTGTGTTGTTGTGATCAAAGGCCTATTATGCTATTTTTTTGTGGGTTTTTAATTTTATAATTTTTTTATTTAATTTTTAATTTTATAATTTTGTATTTTGATTTTTAATTTACTGATTTTGTATTTTCTTTTTATATTTTATATTTTATATTTTTTTGTTTCTTTTTCAATATTGGAAAGTAAAGGCAATATAATAAAAGGCAAGGTAGAATATTTATAAAAATGCACAAAAATACTCAAAAATTCAGAAATAAAATGTTTTTGGTATTTTTAGGGTTTTTTACCGTTTTTGTGATTTTTGGGAATTTTTCAAGATGTTTTTGGTATTTTTAAAAGGCTAAATAAAGAAAACAGTGAATAAAAGTTGCTGGCCGAAATTAAATTGAGGATGAAAAATAGTAAACAGTGTCAAAAATTCCTCAAGTTAATTTTCCATAAAAGAGAATAAAATAGACAAACTACAGGAACTGAGTTTATATTTTTAGGATTTTTCTAGGATTTTTTAGATTTTTTGGAAGGTTTTTGGACTTTTCTAATTTTTAGGAGCTTTGTTTTGTATTTTTTATTGATTTTTGGCTGGAAGTTAAAACAAACTAAAAGACACAAAATATATTTTTTTGGGATTTTTCTGGAAAGTTTTTATATTTTTTAGTGATTTTGTAATGCTAACAGTGCGGAAAATGGCTATTTTTGAATTTTTATAAATAATAAAATGCAATGAAAATGAAAAGTAAAAATATGGCGTGAATCTACAATGCAACAGGAGCTTAACTCTATTTTTTGAGAATTTTTGGAGTTTTATAGATGCATGAAATAAATAGGGAAAGCATACAAAAATACAAGGCCTAACAAGGGTATGAATGAAAGTAGAGCAAAGTTCAAGGACCAATATGCGAATTATACAAAAGTACACAACTTCAGATGAATGCTTTGAGTCCTAAATAAATATTACACAAAATGGCGGGGGAAAATGGGGCAAAATACCCTCGCCCGACGATCGAACGGCTGCGGAGGAATGTAGATGAACTCGCGAAGAACACCCTCTCGGCGAGTTTTGGCTCGACGGCGTGATCTCCTCCTACAACCTGGAAAGTCCCAAGCTGGCCGAGAAGCTCCTGCGAGGCTCCCCTATCGACTGGCGGCCTCAAAATGACGGTTGCTCCGTCGGGGCGTCACCACGGTGATGAAGAACGGGGGGAAACTCCAGGAGGTTTGGCCTGCGTCAAAAACGACCCCCTTGATGGAGTCCTTTGGCCTATGGACCTGAAAATGAAGAACGAGAATCACAGTAGAGGGTCCCAAGGGCCAACGTGTGGAGTGGAGAAGGTGGCGGAATGGCAAAAATGGCCGGAGCTCATGGAGCTCCGGCGAGGTGTTTGCTTGTGAGAAATCTAGGCGAGTGAATGATTGAATCAACAAGCTAAATGTGAAAACTAAAAACTGAAACTAAGAGCTAACTAATCAGCGATAAAATGAAAAGAAAACGACCTCGAAGGCGGGTTGCCTGAGATGGGGACCTCACGGCCAAGCTTGGCCGGAGATGGATGGAGACGCCTCCGCACCGCTCCTCCTCTCCTCCTAACGGCGAGGTGAGGTTGCTGTCACCTCCCTCTAACCTCAGCACATGAAAGAAGGGAAGAAGAAGGGGCAAAAGGAGTTCCAAATTGAAATGGAGGATTGGAGGTCTTTTTGAAAGAGTGGTCGAAGGGGCACAAAGAACGGTGCTTCTGGAGCACACCAGTGATGCACTCCCCAAAAACAACCATGGGCGTGTATCCTCAATATATGGTGAACAAAAGTCAAGAAGGAAGCAATGCCAAATGGTGAAAGACGCGCTCTCCAAAATTCGGAGAAAACGCCAAAAAAACGCAGTCTGACAAGCTTCAGAACATTGGGCAGAGAGTGGGCGAGGAGGCATGAAGATCGAGGTTTATAGAGCAAATCTTCGATCTAAAGACCAAAGCAAGTACTGGGCGTGTATCATGGTTGTATGGGGAGAAAAAGTGAAGAAGGACTCTAGGTCAAAATGTGAATGACGTGGCCTAGAAAAATAGGAGAAAATGACAAAAAACGCAGCTGGCAGGCTGCAGGTGCAGCCCAGGGAGTTGACCAGCGGGTCAACTTCCACATGGTTGGTCCACGTGGACCAACCACAAAAATCCCTGGAAAAACATTTGTAAATTCAATTAAAAATAGCAAATCACTTTATTAAATTATGGTTACAAAATAAAAAATGTTTATTATTTTATAAATTATTTTATTATGATTTTTAATTATTTTTATGAGATGTATTTTTACAAGTTTGCATTTATACCCCTATAGGTATCTATATCTATATATTGTAGTCTTTTATTTTTAATTTGTGTATTTAATTTTATTATTTTTATTTCTTATTTTATAAAATTATAACATACTTTTATACACGTAATTATATTTTTATTTTATTTTATTAATATATTTTGTATATTTAATAAAATAGAAGTGTATTTTATATAGGTGTAAGTATATGTATAATACCTATGTTTTGAGTATACAAGTATTTTTATTTGAGTTTTATTGATGTTTTTATTTTATTTTTAATGTTCATAAGTATTATAAGTAATATTTACAACATTACAAAAATATAAAATTATAAAAATAATTAATAATTAATAAATTGAATATTTTAATATGTACAAGTATACAATGAGGGTCCAAAACTCAGCTTTCAAACCGTAGCTCCGCCAAATGCGAAACCACCGCCATTAAATAGCTTATTTTCTTCTATATACAATTAAAGGTGAGTTTGATGCATTTGGAGTTGTCGTTTGTGAGATACGGGTCTGGGAAGTTGGGATTCTGGATTTTTATTCAGACCATAACTTTTTATTTGTACATTATTTTTCTATGAAATCAATTTTGTATTTTTCTTTATTTAATTATCTACAACTTTCATGTACAAAGTTTCTTTATTTGATGTATAAAAAGTGGAACCAAAAATAGGTCCCAAAATGAATAAAGAATGAATATAATGTAAGGAATTTTATTGGTATTTTTTGGCCCTTATCTCCCCCTACTTTATTTCTTGTCGACCTATTCATCAAGATGCCTAGGCCTCGGGGTTTCGGGTCATAAAATGTTTAGAATATTTTATTCTTTTTCTTTTCTTTTCTTTATTCTATAATTTTGGTTTTAAAAACCGCATTTTATACAATATTTATACACATATGCATGAATGCTAAAATGCCTATATTACGCCTATTTACACGCATTTACTAGGGTTTTTAAGGCCAAAATGATAGAATAAAGATGATGAAACGTTGATTCATCACCCTCCCGTGGTCATCCAAAAGGGCTGAAATGGTGTTCTTATTTGTTCGAGTTTTTGCCGCAAGATGGAAAAATTTAGTATTCCTGTCACCAAGCCTTAGCCAATCCACACGGCTTTTTTGCTTCCAAGCCGATTCAAGATCAGATTCCAGCCCATCAATGTAGCTTTTTGTGTCCTTCTCCAACTGAGCAAGGATGTCGTCCATTGGGTTATCGGCCAGGGCAACATCAATTATTTCAAGGAAGGAGATAGCCCTTTTGGAGTTCAAGCATACATTCACCTCATCACCAGCCCAGGCTTTAATCGCAAGTTTAACATTTTTTAATCTTTTTGCAAGGCGGAACAAGGGGTTGCCATACACTGTGGAATTCCATCCCTGCAAAACAGCATCCATATATCCATCACGATCCATCCAGTAGTCAAAATGGCGAAAGGGCTTTGGCATGGAGGGAAGGCGGGCGAGCTCAATCGAGAGCAGTTTATGATCAGTAGATGCCAAAGGCGAGATGATACATTTGGATAGTGGGAAGGTGCTGAGCCAGCCCGCATTAATGAGTGCCCTATCCAACTTGGCACTGATTCTGGTAGAGCCAATGGAGCAGTTAGACCACGTCCAATTGTTGCCCATGGAGCACAAGTCAATAAGTTGACACTGGTCAATACATTCATTAAACTCCTCCATAGGTTCCTGCAGTGGAGGGCGACCACCTGACTTCTCATGATTGAACCTCACGACATTAAAATCGCCGATCACAAGCCATGGCTTATTCATAGTTTCGGATGCCAGGATCAGTTGGTTCCAAAGCTCCCTACGCTCCACCGCAGAGTTGGAGCCATAAATGCACGATATCACTAGCTCCAGTCCCCCATGATTGGAGCAGTTCACAGTGACTGCTTGATTTGAGGAGGCCATAATGGTGCAGCTGCAACACGAGCTCTTCCACAGAACATAAATCCTTCCCAGGGGCGTTTCATTATGGAGGAATGTCCAGCCCAAAGGTAGCCTTTCGGCAAATTTCGATCTTGACTCAGGTCTAATTTTGGTTTCAAGGAGGCCAATAATCTCAGCCTGCCTATTGATGAGGTTTCCCAGTAAGGCCTTAAGTTTGCGGGGCTTGTTCAGCCCACGCGTATTGCACACAGCAATAGACATTAGGAAGAAGATGTTGAGGCCGGCTGAGGCCCATTGAGGTTGGTGACGGCCTTCTGAGGTCTCTTATTTTTGTGGTTAACAGTTGACCACTCCGGGTTGGGGGACGAGATGATCTCCGGGAGAGCGAAAGGGTCCCTCCCGGGATCAACAGAAGGCTGTTCAGGTGAATGTTGAGACTGGATAATAAATTTCTTAGAGCTCCCCTGCTCGTGGGAGGGGATATTCAAATCTATGAACGAGCTCCCCCCCGACGAGTGACCAGCAAGGACCTGCTTGCGCGGCGTGGCAATTTTCCTGAGAAGGCGTGACCGATGTCCAAAAGGGAAGGGGTTTCTAGGTTTACCTGTGGCTGGAGTTCTCTTTGGAAGTTTCGACGGCAATGATGCTTTGGAAATCTGAGCATTACCAGAGGATTCTTCGAGTGGCAGATCAGATGTCACAGTTACAGGAGCATTGCTCTCCTGTTCAGCTAGAATAATGGGTGAGGACTCCTTTCTATTAACCATCTGAGCTCCCAAGATCTTGTCCTCCGTAGCATACGGACATGCACCCGTGCTGTGGCCAAATGAAATGCATCTGTTACAGCAAGGCGGTAGCCATTCAACTTCCACCCCAATGTTCTCACGTTTCCCAGTGTAGAAGACAAGGGGAATCGTCGAGGGGATGACCTTCGCTGCGTGGACGGAGATACAACATCTCGCATAACCATCCCGCAGTCCAGCGGCCGTAGCGGCATCCATGAACAATGGCGTACCGATGAGGCTAGCTAGCTTGTTCAGAATGATGTCCGAACAGTGCCCAAGGCTTAGCCCATGGAGACGAACCCAAACTGGAACCTCCGAAAGAAGGTCACGCTCGAGAGAAATTCCGGCCTCCCAGCGCCTAATTGCCATGAACCTTCCATGGAAAAGCCACGGCCCTCCAGCAAGGATTCGTTGGCAGTCTTCCTCCGACGACAATTTTAAGTAGAAGAATCCATTCGGGCGGGCGAGGAGCTTCATCTCCCCCTTCGGCTTCCATACTTTTTCGATGAAGTTGATTAGATGTGCCCTGAAGGGGCGTTTCCCCAGCACATAGAACACGAGGGTGTGCTCCCAGATGTGGTCCAGAGCGACCGCTTCTTGAGCATCCACAAAGGCGACCTCCTCCCCATTAACGAGAACAGGGGGGGTGAACGCTATCCTTCGCGAGGGAAGTGGGTCCTTAGGTAATACTCCGCAAATGTCTCTCCAGGACGGACGAGAGACCCCGTCCCCGAAAGACGACTGCGGCAGGTCAGGGAACTGGTGGGGCTTCTCCGAGTTGGAAACGACCTGCGGGAAAGAAGGGTGGTTGGAAAGGGTGGGATGGAAAGAGAAGGATCGTGGGTAGGGTTGGGTCGCGGGCGGTGGTGGTGGTAGCGGGTGCGAAGACGGCGGCGGTGGAAGGGGTATGTCGGGGGGGTTAGGGTTAGGGTCGGGGGGCTCCATCCTCTGTAGTCGCAATGGAAACAGCACATCGGAAGAATATCCTCCAACATACATCGGAAGTATATAACAACATACATACATATGTTGTTTTCTTTTTTGGGAAAAAAAGATCAAGTTTCGTCCATCTAAGTCTAGAAAATGATTGTAGCTCAAGTACAAGTACATTTATTTTTATTGTTTATATTGACAATCAGTTTATTTGAGCGTTGTGTACATTGCATCTGTTTTGTCCTCTACGAGGCATGGAAGTCTGAATGGATCCTCTTCGGTGGTGATTGGTGAGGTCACCGCACTGATTATCGTACACGGGTGGTCGGCAACTACCCAAAGGGCTCATTTGGTAACCGGGTTACCACTGGGTTACCTCGGAGTAACCCGATTTACCCCTCTCTTTTCATGGAATGGATTTCTATCACAAATCATAGTGACATCATATCACATTCCTTATTCCAACCTCCTTCAACCCTCGTAACCATCCAAACAGCTACTATTCCAATCAGGTTACTCCAACCCACCCAACTCATCAACCAAACAGATCCAAAGAAATAAGGTATAAGAAAGTTAATTAGGTTGGCCTTGTGGAGAACTGTGAAGAAGTGAGTGAGGGTGGTGAGGTCACCACATGGGAGGGAGAAGACCTTATTATAAGAGGTACGTGGTTCTTTTCGTAGTCACAACGTACTCGAGTTCTGCCACTAGAAGACTTGAGACTAAACAAAAATCTAAATAACTTGTTATAATTACATCCTAGACTGTAAGCTAGCTGTCGGTCGATGCACATATGGTGGTGGCATTTATTTCCATTGCCCAGAAGAAGTTGTGTTCATCCATAAGACAGCTAATACCATTTTAAGAAACTTCCGTATTGGTTATCAAAAATACTGGTTTAGGTTATTAACGCAGTAGGCATTATCTCCTTTGATTTGTTTATAGCCCTTAATGTAGATGGCCGAGATCGTCCTTAAACTTAGAAGCTCTCCTTTTTTTATATAAACGGTCAGATTTCATTCTAAAAGGAAGGTATAAAATCATGGCAGTATTCACATCCCAAAATAGAAAATATCCTTATGTGTATTTGTAATTTTGTATACAACAAAAAAAAAATAAAAAAAGAATACAACAAACATCCTTATCAGTACCTATATCAATCAAAAGAATACAACATATCCATAATTTCGTTGAAGAGTTAAATATGAGAAAGACGTAAATATATCTGATTGCATCCATATGAAATAGGTATAGTCCATATCCGAAAGAGCAATGTACATACGGTAGCCCTATTATGTATTCGTTGTCGGTGTATAAACACTTTGCACGGCACCTTATATATCCGAAAATATCTCTAAGGAAGTCAAAAAAAGGCTAGGAAAATGATGGTGTACATATCTGTAACTTAACATACCATTCTCTCGTCAGATTTCATTCCTGATGATGACGAGGGGTAGAGAACTTTGAAGGATAAAGACGGTTTATCTATCATTCTTATTCGATTTGTTTGAATGATAAGGAAGAGATTATTCTTTAACTAGAGATATAATAAACAATGTAATAATGATGTGATCACTTTATCTTAGAATATTGTATGATCGTAGAACAAGGGATAACTCCAAACAGAAATACTCCAATACCTATGGTATAATATGTAAGTTGATTAGGAAAATACTATGTTAATTAGGATCCGAGTCATTATCAAATAATATTAATCTTGAAATTTTGTTGGGTTTGGACCAAAAGCGAACCTGTCGACAACCATCCAAATGTTTAAGTTCAAAATGCAAAGTTTCTTCATCACATATTATATATTCTCACACCTATTCAGTATTCTAAGTTGATACGGACGTGTAACGTCCCGGGCTTAGGTCCCCGGTCCGTTATCGAGGAAAACTGGCCCTGACAACTTGTTGGGTTCTGGCCAAATTGGACCCGATGACAACCACCCAAAATGCTTAAGCCCAAGTTGTCAAGTAGTAATCCCCACCACTTATAAACCACACCCACACTTCGTGAGTTTTAGGTATGGCACTATGTTTGGGGTTGGAGTATTACAGGACGCCACTAGGTTTCTAAGCCCCTCGTTTGGCTAGAAACCTCTTTGACTTGCTGGATCGATGAGTAGAGTATTGGTGTGTGAGAATGTTAGTAGAAACAAGCAATTCACAGGAAAAGGGATGCAAAAGCTCACACACTTTATTTGAGCAATCACAACTATATATATACATTGCGGGGGAAAATGAAAAAAACGGACGTAGCCCACTATCTCATGTACGTCCTCTCCATAAGTTGAATCATGAATGAAATAATTATTAGCCACATAATTGTCTCATATGTTATGCTCCAAAACGCATGTCAATAATGGTGCACACCCATTATAAACACCATGCATGGCACTAATTTTAGCCCTTAAATGTACGTGCATTGATTTCAATCCATGCAAGGTGTGGAGGAAGGCGAGAGATCACAACAAATTCCCCCCTTCACGAGCCTTCATCCCAGCAATCTTCTTGCATTCTTGGAGCTTCGACTATGGTAGCACCTTAGTGAACATATCAGCTCCATTGTCATCTGTGTCCACCTTATCCAGCTGCAAATCTTTTCTCTCCAATGCATCACACATCCAGTGGTGACGTAACTCAATGTGCTTTGACCTGGAGTGAAACGTGGGATTCATGTTAAGATAAATAGCACTTAAGTTGTCACATAACAATATGTATTTATCCTGTATAAATCCCAAACCATGCAGCAACTTCTTGCACCACAGAAGTTCTTTGCCAGCCTCTGTCACGGCCATGTATTCGGCCTCTGTAGAGGACAATGCCATACTCTTTTGTAGCTTGGATTGCCAAACCACGGCTCCTCCTGCGAGAGTGATCAAGTATCCTAATGTTGACCTTCTACCATCAACATCACCTGCCCAATCTGAATCTGTGTATGCCTCCATGTAAGCTTTACTTCCTCCATAACAAAGGCATAGACTGGACGTGCCTTTGAGGTACCTCAGAATCCATTTCAAGGCCTCCCAATGCTTTTTCCTGGATTCGACATGTACCTGCTCACAATTCCCACACCATGTGCAATATCTGGCCGTGTGCATATCATGGCATACATCAATGACCCTACAACAGAAGCATAAGGTATATGGGCCATACCTTGACGCTCTTCCTCAGTCTTGGGTGCGTGATCCTTTGATAACTGGAAATGGACGGCATGTGGGGTGCTAACTGGTTTGCATCCATTCATATTGTATCTCTCAAGTACCTTCTCTACGTACTTCTGTTGAGAGATCCACAACTTGTGATTCACCCTATCACGGGTTATCCTCACACCAAGGATTTGTCTCGCTACACCTAAGTCCTTCATGGAAAAGGACTTGCTTAGATCTTCTTTCAGTCTGCTGATCTTAGTCTTATCCTCGCCAACTATAAGAATATCATCAACATATAGGAGAAGAATAAGTTTCTCATGCCCATTACCTCGCACATACACGCATGTGTCAGGAGTGTTTCTAGTGAAGCCTTGGTTTGACATGAAGCTATCAAACCTCTTGTACCAATTCCTGGGTGCCTGCTTCAATCCGTATAAAGACTTCTTCAATCTGCAAACAAGGTGAGTCTTCTTCCTGGATTGGAATCCCTCTGGCTACTCCATGTACAGCTCTTCCTCAACATCACCAGGGAGGAAAGCGGTCTTCACATCCATCTGCTCTAGTTCAAGATCTAGAGATTGAAAAACGAGATTGCGAGAGTCGCTAAATAATGGTCTGACAAATCAGACTCACTGTCGCTGAGGCGACTACTCAAGCCTCCATGTTGATCAACAATTAACCCACACAATTAATCAAGCAATCAAGAGCAAGGATTAAAATTTATTGTACCCTACTAAAAACGTACAGTGGCAAGCAAGTAAGGGTCGAACACAGGAAGCACGGAGTAAAGTGGGCAGACGAAAAAGTCAAGTCTTGTGCCTATTGAACTACTTAGCCAATATGGAAATTTTTGTGGGTTTTTGATTTTATATTATTGTATTTTGATTTTTAATTTCTGATTTTGTATTTTTCTTTTTATATTTTATATATTTTATATATTTTCTTTTTCTTTAAAAGGAATATATACAAAGTAAGAAAAAAGAGGGATAAAGTATTTATAAAAATAAGTAAAAATACTCAAAAATAAGTAAATAAAATGTTTTTGGTCTTTTTATAATTTTCTAATGTTTTCGTGATTTTTCTAGATTTTTCTTATTTTTTTTTAATATTTTTAAAGTCAAAAATACTAGAAACAGTGAATAAAATTGCCGGCCGAAATTAAAATGGGAATGAAAAATAGTAAACAGTAACAAAATTTTCCCAAATTATATTTAAATGAAAGATAACAAAATAAAGAAAATTTAGGAACAGAGTTTGTATTTTTAGGATTTGTGATGAATTTTTAATATTTTTAGGAAGATTTTTGAGATTTTCTAATTTTTAGGAGTTTCGTTTTATATTTTTTGGTGATTTTTGGATTAGAGTTAAAACACACTAAAAGGAACACAATATATTTTTTTTGGGAATTTTCTGAGTGATTTTATAATTTTTATGGATTTTATAATGCAATCAGTGCTGAAAATGCTTGTTTTTGTTTTTTTATAAATACTAAAATGCAATAAAAATGGAAAATAAAAATATGCAGTGGAACTACTATGCAACAGGAACTTATAGTGATTTTTGTGGATTTTTTAGGTATTTATAGATGCATGAATTAATTAGAGATAGCAAAAAGAAAATCATGCTGGCATGGGTATTTATGCAAATATGGCAAAGTTGAGGGCCTGTATGTAAATTTCTCACAAAAGTTATAACTGAATAAGCAAGTTTCTGGACCAAATCTGAATACCTAAAGCCGTAAGGGCTTATCTGCAAAAATCCCAAGATACACGTGCATGAGCACGCACACCTGTTAGGGGCAAATTTGTAATTTACAAAAACCCAAGGGGCCTCCTTGTAATTTCCACACAAATATTACAATGATTTAAAAAAGTTCCAAGGTTTATACGCAATAAACAAATACCCAGGGGCCCCCTGCAAAATGCCCTCACCTCACGCGCACAGGCACGTGAGGTGACGTGGCCAGGGAGTGCTTTGCAATTACTAATAAGTATGAGGGCCTAGTTTTAAATTTTACAAAACTTTTGAACTGCAGATGAAAGTTTTAATTCTAAATATTAAATACAAAAATGGCCAGGGTTAACAGTGCAAAATACCCAAGCCTTGCGCGGGAGCGGACGACGGAGATGGTTTCACTTGACGCGTGGCGCTCCCTGGTGGCGCGATGACGGTTCGTCTCCAACGGCCGTGATTAGATGATCAAGGCTGCATCGACGGCTGACGTTGGTGGAGATCGGACGGTGGTGGCACGGTCTGGAGGAACTGGGCTAATCCAATGGATCTGGGTTGTGGTGCAAGAACAGTGGAAGAACACGAGTCCGGCGAGGTTGGATCGTCGTGCTCGTCTCTCACCGTCGTCTTCCGCCAAATCTGAGATGTCCAGGAGCACCCTGGAAGTTTCCTCTGACGTCTGGAGGCTTCAAAATGCTCAGGCGAAGGCCAGGGCTCTCCCGCTGCGAAGGCGGAGCCTGGTGGCGCGAGGTACCTCCGCTGAGGCACAAAATTCCCTCCAAGACGCTTGGTTGGGCTTCAGACCTGCAAGGAAAGTGTGAAGAAGTCGGGGGCAAAATGCCCCGACTTTGTGGAGGGTACAATGGGGATATGAGGCGATGTGGGGGGAGTGACGTCGGCCGGCGAGACTCGATGTCGGCCGAGATGAAATCAGAGTGGTTTGATGATGATCAGGCGATGAATCGTGACAAGGAAAACACAAAGAAGTGTTCTAGCTGCTTCGAGACTAGTTAACAGTAGAGCAAAAGGGGGGAAAGGGGCCTCACCAAGGTGCGCAAGAAGGGACTTCCGGCGAGAAATCCGGCGAGGGGATCAGACTCAATTCGACGTCTCCAGCTCCAACCCAAGGATGCGTTGGCTCCCTGCTGTCACCAGGAAGGTGGCTGAAACCCTAGGACTAGGATTGGGAGGCGGAAGAGTGATCAAAGGAGAGAGGAAGGTCGGGGAAAAATTTAAAGGTTTGACTGCCTGCCCGACCAGCTCCAAAGAACGAGGCATATCTCGCCGAATCGTTGACGCCTGGCCCAAGAAAACCAAGGGCGTGAATCATGGATAATTGGGCCACAAAAAGTCATGAAGGAAGAATCATGAAAGGATGCGACGATATGCCTCGAAAAATTCATGAAATAGGTCAAAAAATGCAGGTCTGATAAGGTCCAGACCTCGGTCAGAGAGTTGACCGAGGTCAACCAACGGAGCCTTCTGGTTGGTCCACATGGACCAACCAGAAAATTCCTTGGAAAAAATCCTTGTAAAATCATTTAAAAATAGAAAATGAATTAATTAATTTTTAATTATTAAATAAAAATGTTTATTATTTTATGAATTATTTTATGGTGATTTTAAATTATTTTTATGAGGTCTAATTACAAGTTACCATTTATACCCTTTATAGGTATATATAAATCTATACATTTTAATATTTTATTTTTATTTTATGTTTTTAATTTATTTATTTTTGTTTATTATTTTATAAATTTATGAAGTATTTTTATACACTTAAATATATTTTTATTTTATTTTACTGAAGTGTTTTGTACATTTAATAAAATAGAAATAGATTCTATGCAAGTATGTATACAGGTATTATACCTATGTGATATATATACAAGTATTTTTATTTGTGTTTTATTTGAGTTTTTATTCCTGTTTTAATATACAAGTATATTATAAGTAATATTTAAAAATTATAAAAATATAAAATTATAAAAATAATGAATAAATAATAAATTGAATATTTTAATCTATACAAGTATACAATAGGGGTCCAAAACTCAACTTTCAACCCGTAGCTCCGCCAAATGCGAAACCACCGCCATTAAATAGATTATTTTAAATTATATACAATTAAAGGTGAGTTGACGCATTCGAGTTTTTATTAGGGAGATACAGGTCTGGGAAGTTGGGATTCTGGAATTTTATTCAGACCATAACTTTTTATCTGTACATTATTTTTCAGTGAAATCAATTTTGTATTTTTGCTTATTTAATTATCTACAACTTTCATGTACAAAGTTTCTTTATTTGAAGTAGAAAAAGTGGAACTAAAAAATAGGTCCCAGAATGAATAAAGAATGAAGGAATTTTATTGTATTTTTGGCCCTTATCTCCCCCTACTTTATTCCTTGTCGACCTAGTCATAGAGATGCCTAGGTTTCGGGGGTTCGGGTCATAAAATATTTACAATATTTTATTCTTTTTCTTTTCTTTTCTTTATTCTATAATTTCGGCTTTAAAAACTGCATTTTATACAATATTTACACAATGATGCATGAATGCTAAAATACCTAAATTAAGCCTATTTACACGCATTTACTAGGGTTTTAAGGCCAAAATGATTGAATAAAGATGATGAAACGTAGATTCATCATCCCCCTATACTTGCCTTTGCTAGTCCCTAGCAAACACTTATGCAATAAGTGCAAAAAAGAAAAATAAAGAAAAGAAAAAGAAGAAATGTGGGTTAAGTTTAACTATCAAACTTGTCTTCACAAAATCAAAGTTTGGAGTGGAATTTTTAGTGCGGGCGGAAACTTAATGGGAATCAGATTTGAAATCCAACAGTCTTTGAGAATCCCAAAACTCTGTTCAAGTCTCCTCAATAGCCAGGTCAGAAATATCTCAACTCAGATGCAAACCCTTACGACTATGATTCTGACTCGTACAGTGTAAGTGATAGTGGCTCTCCCCAACTAGAATGACAAAGATACTGACTTCTCCAGCATGACAACCCAATGATTCCCCAATCCAATAACTCCTTCCTCGAGGAGCGGGGTATTCCCTTCTAAGTTCAAGTGGCAACCAGCTCAAGAATAGGAGGTGAAGAGAAGAATGGACGGTAGCCAGTGTAGCTACCTATCCTAGGATGCAAGACCAGTGTAGTCAAGTCATCCAGCTGCAGGCTCACATGATTTGACTTTGGAACTCAAGATTGCTTATTGACTTTACAACATATGTACATACTTTACATGCATTTATTTTTGTACAGGTCTGTCTCTTTTTTTCTATTTTTTCTTTTTTTTTTCAAATACTATATTGATGAATCTCGTATTCATCATGCTACAAGCCGTAAATTAACCCCCCTGCTTAATCAATCCAATAAAAATCACCTGCAATTCTTTGTTTTTATCTTATATTATATTGTGGATAAATTACCATTAATTTATTGTATTTAATGTCCTTTATTTTTCTTGTAATTATTTTATCTTCAAAATCCCCTAAAAATTAGATAGAGTAATTGCCTATAGTTCACTAACCCATTAAAAAGATAAAAAATACAAAAACATCTCAAAGATAAAAAGCTGGTGTTTTTATCCCCTTAAAAATACCCCCAAAAATGCTTTTTCTACAAATGACCTCTTTTGGCTTTTTGACCAACATGAAAGTTGTAGATCTCATCGAGAAAGCAACTTTCATGTTTTGACTTTTTCCTAATTTGGCCTCTAACTATTTTTTTTTCTAATTTTCTTTGTATTTTTCTCTGAATTTTCTCATTGGGCCACGTGGCGCTCTCTGGAGCCGCCACGTGGCCTGCTTCATCTCACGCCACCCGACACCCTTCCTGGGCCGTTGGATCAACTCCGCCCCGCCTTAATCTCCACCATCCATTCTCGCCTCGCTCCCAACCCTCGGATCCTAACTCCATATCTAATCCCTGCAGTTACCTATCGCCTAATCTTCAGCCGTCCGATCTCTCGCTCATCTAACGCCTACCCATGTGCCACGTCACCCCGCTCCCTCTCACCGTTAGATCCCCCCAACATTCATTCTCGATCATTCCCTCGCGCTCCACTCCTCAGCCGTCAGATCAAGGCCCCAGATCTGATCTCGACTGCTCCTTCCCGCCTTCATAACAGCCATTCGATCAAGCTCTCATCCTACGCCTCCTATGCAGCCACGTCACTCCGTCTCCATAGCCGCCCGATCCCACTTAAATCCAACAGACCACCATCCTCCACGACATCCATTTATCCCTAGCCGTCAGATCTCTCCTGAGATCTAATCTCAGCCACCCATCTACGCCCAACTCTCCACCATTCGATCTAATCTCAGATCTAATCTGACCCGACCATCCGCGCTCGCATCTCAGCCGTTGGATCGAGGGATCCAATGGCCACCTGGTCATCTTCTTCCTCCCGTTGGTCCTCCTCCGCAGACGTTACACCTCCGCCCCCTTCCTATTTTGGAAGGCGCCTCCAAACCTCCCTCCGCATCCTAACGGCTGCTCCGCGTACCCCTTCCCTCCGTCATCCTCGCGCGACCTCCATAACCCTCTGTCGTTACCCCCATCGCCATCAAACACCCACTCGAAAAACTCCAATGACACCATAACATTCAGTCTCCACCTCCTATAAATCCCCCTCCTCCGCCACCGATCATCTTGTCCACCATTATTGGGCTATGACCTAGCCTCCTCCGCCCCTCCGGTGACAGCGGAGGGGCAGAACGTTGAGGCAAAGACGGGTTTAGCTCGGTGTTGACCCACAGCAATGCTCCACGTGTCCTGGTGGCTCCGGCCACCACCGAGCTCGCTGGCTTGCTGATCAGCTAGGCGACGACCCCTAGGTTCTTCCGAGCTTAATCCCAAGCTCCTCCTCCGCCAGGGTTCCCCTCCCCGACGAGGTCTTCTTCCTCCTTGCTTTTCTTTCATTTTCTCTGAATTATTACGCCACCTACAACCACCGTCACCCTCATCCGATCCACCTACTAGCTCCGCCCAATCACTCCGATCTTCGTCGACCATTCACTTCTTCTTCACAACCCCAACCACTCCGATTCAAGTCTCCTCCTGCTTCACCGGAGAAGACACCCAGGTCCTCCGCTCCCTCCGCCCCACTGGACCTCCACTCACTCACAATACCCTTCGCACTCACACGCAGCTCGCTTCGGCTATAAACTTAGATCTGCAGGTATCTATTCGTCAATGATCGGAACTGACATCACCTCGCCGACCTCGAGCTTTCACGCCGATCACCTGCCTCCGTCGTGCTACTTCAGACGAAGATGGATCTTCTACTAGTGACGAGCATCTTCGCAGACCCTCCAGGAAGCTCCTTTGATGATCAGACAAGCGAAGGGAGCTCGGCAGAGCTAAGCGCGGGTCGTCGGATCCCCTCCTCCTCCAACGACCCGCGAAGAAGGAGACGCTACATGTGTCGTTCGATCGTCTGGATCTAACGGCTGAGATAAGGCCACGTGGTGGACCCAAGCCTCCAGCCCAACCTACAGGCTCGGGAAACCTCTAGCCGAGCCTCCAGAAGTGGCCACGTGTCCCGAAGCTGAGCCTCCTCCCGAGCCTGGCCCCTCACGTGTAGCGCACATGAGGTGCTGGGTAAATTGCACGAAGGACCGTGGAAGATTTGGTATTTGCAAAATGGTCCCCAGGCACGTGCCTCACGTGCGTGCCTGGGTATTTTACAGGGAAACCCTCAAACTTTTCTAAAATTGTAAAAAGGCCCCTACGCGCAATGGAAAAATTACAAAATGGCCCAGGCGGTTTTTGGTAATTGCATTTAGGTCCCTCTAGGGACCTAAATGTAATATTTATCCCTTTATTTTCTTGTATTTTTATTACAATTATGTCCTTGCACTGTTTTTAGCATAACTTGAGCATCGTAGGTCCAAATTGCATGTGTCATTTTGATCCTTGTTTTGTCCTCTACATTTTAGCATGTTTAATTGTCTCATTTGCCCCTATTTTAATTAAAGTGAATTTTTATGTGAAAAATGGGACCCTGCTCTACTTGTCTTGCTTGATTTGATGATCGATTTTTAATGATGGATTAAATTGACACTGATCTCGTTTTATATTTTGTTGCTCACATTTTTAGGGTATAATTGTAGGCTTTATTATTCTCTTGCATATCTGCTCATGCCTCACATTAACTTGCATAAAAATAAATAAAAAATTTGCATGCATCATGGCATCGCTTTGTAAATTGCTTGATTCTTCATATGGGCCTGAAATTGGAATTAATTCACAATGTGCCATCATGAATCGAAATTCGATAAATATATTAGGCAGCCATGTCCCTGAGTTCGACATTGGTAGACTTGCCAAGTTAAAATATTCCACGACATTCAAAGATCATGGTTTTTGACGAACCGAAGTCGCCTCCTATACTACGACATTATTTTACATTATTATAGAGGGGAATTTCGCGCTCATTATACAACAACATTTACATACGGAGTTTTTCCTCTTGAGCCAGTGGACTATCCCTCTTTTGAAGCTTTATTGCAACCCACACTCTCCTGTTTTTAGAATTCATCATCACTGGACGGGTTGGGGTGCACTTCCCTCCCTAGAGGAGGACAAGTGTTTCCACTTGTGTGCGTCTCATACCGGCAAATCCAACCCCCTCACCACTCCAACTGAGTTGAGCCATGTGAAAGGTGCAGGTGTCCAAGTTAGGTCATTATCAACAAGAGTCGCGCGTGTGCTCTGAAATACTCTACTTAGGCCGTCAAGAATCCATGAAATAAAGTCTCGTGATCCTCAAAGAATTAAGTCAACTAGACCTGAAGTACCTCAAACCCAGTTCCTATAAGGTTCCTATTATTAGGTAGATTTTAAGGTCCAATCAAGCTCCAATCTCCGGATTTTACTTAGACTTGTTCAACTATCAAACTCAATCTGAAAAATGCTAATGCTATACAAATGCTATGCAGAATGCAGAAAATATTTTTTGTGATGTAATTTTCAAAGATTTTGAACTTTTTATGGATTTTTGAAAAGATGATGCATATGCATTTTTTTGTATTTTTCAAAAAGATTTTTCAGATGTTTTGGATTTTAATTTTGCAAATGTTTTTGGTATTTTTGAAAACAAAAATTTTGGATAAAATCTAGGTTAAAATATTTACACGGTGATGCTTCTTATATTTACAAGAAGTGGATTTTAAGAATTTACAAGGGTAAGTGATCAATTTTATAAGTATATATAATGGATTTTGGTGTGATGTATATATTCCTCAAATTTATTTCAAAAAGGTTTTTCAAACAATTTTGAAAACAATAGTACAAAATAGTTTTTACAAACAATTTTACAAAAATGTACACACATTTGAATATAATTTTACAAAGGTTTTCCAAACAGTATAGATAGATTTTTCAAAATATTTTTGCAACCATTTTTCAAACCATTTGCAAATTATTTTTCAAATATTTTTATTTCATGCAAAGAAAATAAGTTTTCAAAACAAAATGTTTTTACAAAGGTTGAAAACATGTAACAAAACGTTTTCAAAATAGTTTTCAATAGATTTTCACAAAGATTTTCAAACTATTTTCAAACATTTTGCAAAAAAAAACATTTTCACCTGATTTATTAATCAGTAAATACATAAAGAATTTGAGGAATAATAACATCTTTTTATTAGGGTTTTTAATGAATTTTAAAGAATTATTAGCCATAATTATTAGGAAAATACGAAAGTACGAGTTATGGCTAAAATATATACGTAGTATATACGACCCCCCTATACTTAGCTTGAGCTATGTCCTCATAGATCAGAGAGAAAAGAGAAGACATAACTCGTACTGAGTATAGAAAAATCTAAAGAATAAATGAATGGAGAAATGAACGAATGAACAAAAGAATGAGAAGTTGACCGTCCCCCCATACTTAGGATCAAATAATCCTAAGTATAGCAGACTGTACACAAGGCAGGGAGGGTCAAGGGTGGGAATGAACAGATCATACTCAGATTCTCTTCCCCTATACTTAGGGTAAGATAGCCCTAAGTATAGGCAAGAAGAGGAGACAATGGAGAGGATCAAAGAATCGAGAAACTCAGGGTGTACACCCCCCTATACTTAGGACAAAGTACGTCCTAAGTACAGAAGACTGTCTACAAGGGGCGACACCTTTAGATAGATAAAGAGAATAGACAAGGAAAAGAAGAAAAGAAGAAAAGAGATGAAAGTGGATATGAACAACTCGGGATGCGCATCCCCCCTACACTTAGGATAAAGTACATCCTAAGTGCAGCAGTGATGAAAGGGATGACATCATGTCGGTAGAATAAGATAAATGAGTCTGAAAAGAAGAAAAGTCATTCGAAAATGTTTTGCTCTGCTTGGCCTTCCTCTGCCTTTTTGGAGATATCCGGCTCATCCCTGTAGATCACTTGAATCGAGTCAACGACAACCATGAATGTATCATGTTTAAGGTATGGCTTCAGAAGCTGTCCATTGACTACAAATGGTTGTGCGTCAGCTGACAGATTGGATATCAATACACTTCCGTTGTAATGCACCTGCGTAACCATAAATTGCCCAGTCCATTTACTCTTCAATTTTTCTGGAAAGATCTTTAATTTCGCATCAAACAACCACACCTTCTGACCTGGATCGAAGGACTTGCGGCGGATATGGTTGTCATGCCATGTTTTGACCTTCTCCTTGTACATCAGGCTGTTGTCATATGCATAATCTCTAAATTTCAATAATCTATTCAGATCCAATTTTCTGTTCTTTCCTGCTTGCTCGGAGTCCAAATTACAGATGTTAATGGCCCATAAAGATTTGTGAATTAGTTCAACGGGTAGATGACATGGCTTGCCATACACAAGGCGGTAGGGAGACATTCCCAAGGGTGACTTGTACGTTGTTCTATAAGCCCAAAGAACGGAATCAAGCAGCTGAGACTAGTTCTTGCGATCCGGACGCACAAGCTTCTGTAAAATTGTCTTGATCTCCCTGTTTGAACATTCAGCTAAGCCATTGGACTGCGGGTGGTAAGGTGAAGCAACATGATGTTCAATGCAGAATTCCTGGATCAGCTTCTTCACCTCTCTGTTTATGAAATGACTACCCCCGTTAGATATGAGAATCTTGGGAATCCCAAACCGTACTATGATGTGATCTCTCAAGAATCGACAGACAGTCCTACTGTCGGCGGTTCGGGCGGGAATAGCCTCCAACCAGCGACTTACATAGTCGACATCAAGCAGAATATATTCATAGCCCTGGTTGTTGGGAAATGGGCCCATAAAGTCGATGCCCCATGCGTCGAAGACGTTGGATATCTAAATGAATTTCAGAGACATCGTGTCTCTCATTCCTATGGTTCTGCTCATCTTCTGACAGTCAGTGCAACATTTGACATAGTCATATGCATCTTTGAATAATGAAGGCCACCAGAGGCCACTTTGAAGAACTTTTGCTGACGTTCGTCTTCCTGAATGATATCCTCCAGAATCGCGGTCATGACATAATGCGAGGACACTTAGAACTTCCTCCTGAGGAATGCACCTTCTCCAGATACAATCTGCCCCCTCACGAAATAAATACGGATCCTCCCACTGGAAAAAATTGATTTTAGACAAGAATCTGTCTATTTTCAACTTTGGCCAATCCTGTGGGATTTTCTTGGTCACCAGATAATTCACGATGTCTGCATACCAAGGAAGCGAGGTGACTGAAAGAATTGCCTCGTCTGAAAAGGTTTCTGTGATTGGTTGCATGTTCAGCTCAGGAGATTCCAGTTCAAGAAGCCTCGATAGATGATCGGCCACCACATTCTTTACCCCAGGTTTATCTTTAATTTCCAAATCAAATTCTTGGAGGAGAAGGATCCACCGGATAAGACGGGGTTTGGCGTCCTTCTTCTGCTGTAAGTATCGAATGGCTGAATGATCAGTGTAAATGACTACTTTGGATCTAAGGAGATAGGATCTGAACTTTTCCAGGGCAAATACTACCGCTAGCAGCTCCTTTTCAGTGACACTGTAGTTTCGTTGGGCTTCATCGAGCGTTCGGCTAGCGTAGTGAATCGCAAATGGTATATTATCTTTCCTCTGTCCAAGTACAACACCAATGGCGTAATCTGACGCGTCGGTCATTATCTCGAAAGGCTGTGTCCAAATTGGTGGTTGCAAGATCGGGGCCTGTGTGATGAGTTCTTTCAGCTGATGGAAGGCAAGGAGCACACAGTCATCCATAATGAATTCATTCTCCTTGCCGAGCAATTCAGTCAACGGTCTGGCCAGTTTGCTGAAGTCTTTGATGAAACGTCGGTAAAAATCGACATGGCCCAAGAACGACCTGACTTGTTTGATGGTTGCAGGTGGCTCAAGTTTGGAAATTACCTCTACCTTGGCTGGGTCAACCTCCATGCCACGTTTAGAAACTACGTGACCCAGCACGATTCCTTCGGTCACCATGAAGTTGCTCTTCTTCCATGAGAGCACAAGATTTACTTCGTAGCACCTCCGCAAAACTCGGTCTAAATATTCCATACATTGATCGAATGAATCCCCATAGACCAAGAAATCATCCATAAAGATCTTGAGAAAGTTGCCCACCATATCGGCAAAAACTGCAAGCATACACCTTTGAAATGTGGCTAGGGCATTGCAAAGCCCAAATGGCATCCGTCTGAAGGTATATGTACCAAAAGGACAGGTGAACGTCGTCTTCTCTTGATCTTCAGGAGCAATAGCAACTTGATTGTATCCAGAGTATCCATCCAAGAAGCAGAAGTATTTCTTCGCGGCCAGTCTCTCCAAGATCTGGTCGATGAAGGGTAAAGGAAAGTGGTCCTTCTTGGTGGCGAGATTAAGTCTTATGTAGTCCACGCACACTCGCCAAGAAGTGGGTACTCTAATTGCGATCTCCTCTTCTTTGTCATTCTTTACTATGGTGATCCCTGATTTCTTTGGCACAACATGCAGAGGGCTCACCCTATTGCTGTCGGAGATGGGATAGATGGATCCCGCATCACACCATTTCTGAATCTCTTTCATAACAACCTCCCGCAGGTTAGGATTTAATCTTCTCTGAAGTTCTCGAGAGGGCCTGCAATATTCTTCCAGAAAAAATGTGATGCGAGCACAGTGACGGATTGATCCCATGGAGATCCGAAGTTCGCCAGCCTATCGCCTTGTGGTTGCATTCAAGAACCTCCATCAGACGAGATTCTTGGTCTTCGGTCAGATGTGCATTGATAATGACCGGGTACACATTCGGTTCTCCCGCAAGGAAGGCATATTTCATGTTGGAGGGTAAGAGTTTCAACTTTGGCGGGGTCTGAGCTGCTTCAGAAGTGACCTCAGCTATTAATGCAGGTGGCGATTCTTTCATCTGTTCGGTATGCACCATACTATGTTCTGCCTCTTCGCTCGGATTTTGACAGAATGCTTCAATGATTTCTTCTTCATCACGAGAATGTGCAACAATTTGCTCTTGATTTTGAAGGCACATCACCTCCACCGCAGTCTCATTCAGCACATCAGCGAGTTCCTCATCCTGATCGATAAGGGGAAATTCGACTGCGGTCTCCACTCCCTCCTCGGGGCAGAGGAGTTCATGGATCTCATTGTCATCCAAGAATAAGTTGGTGTCTTGAATTTCTGCTAGAAAGTTGCAGTCGTCAGAATACTCAATCACCCTTGCACATGATGCAGATGTTCGTTCGGCTGGTGTTCCCTCAGGCAGGGTCTCCACTCACTACAGGCGGGTGGGTCTAAGGGGACGGTCGCAGACCGTCCTTTTTGTCTGTAGAACCATCCCCTTTGATCAACGGGGACGGTTCCTAAACCGTCCCTTCAGCCACCGTCTCATTTGACTAAATGGGACGCTTCTAACAACCGTCTCATTTAATTCACCATTGGGGACGGTTGTAACCGTCCCTTACACGAATACTATTAGGGACGGTTGCAACCATCCCTACAACCTATAGTATTAGAGATGGTTAGAAACCGTCCCTAATGGTCATCAATATTTTGAGACGGCCCCAGAAAATGTTTGGGGACGGTTATCCCCGTCGCATACGTTGCGCAGATGGGACGGTTGTAACCGTCCCCTTTACCATTGTGTCTATAGCGACGCCAACATAAAGGTATAAGGGACGGTTTTAACCGTCGCATCTGCGGACTAGAGGGGACGGTTACAGCCGTCCCGAATAGTCTTCTGTTGGCATCGCTATAGAATCTTACAAGCTTCTGTTGGCGTCGCAAAAGACCTGCAGAGTAGAAGGGACGGTTACAACCGTCGCATACGTTTGCATGTAGGGACGGTTGTAACCGTCCCTTCTACTCTGCAGGTCTTTTGCGACGCCAACAGAAGCCTGGAAAATTCTATAGCGACGCCAACAGAAGACTATTAGGGACGGTTGTAACTGTCCCCTCTAGTATGTAGCATCTATAGCGACGCCAACAGAAGGGTATAAGGGACGGTTTTAACCGTCCCATCTGCGCTTCCCTAATGGGGACGGTTATAACCGTCCCAAAAAGTCTCCGTGAACTGTTCTGGCTGGAGGGACGTTTCTGTAGCTCTATAGGGGACGGTTACAACCGTCCCCAATAAACCATGACAGGAAAAAAAATTCATATATTCTGGTTTCTTCCCTACATCATTCAATATTCAACATGACAACAATATGAATATCACAAACTCTGCAACATCCTGAATATCATCAACATGACAACATTATGAATATCATCAACATGACAATGAATATCAACATGACATCATTATTCTCTGCAAAGGAACTAACCACAACATTCAACAACTAAACATTCGCCATATCATAAATTCAACATCAAACAACACAACAATAAGATCATTATGAAGAAATATAATCATACAGTCAACATTAAGAAACGGTAAGAAGTCTACATAATGGTAGGCATTAATAAAAACATTACAATAAAAATATCAAAATTAAATTAAGATGTACGACATCCATGCTACCTACTCAGATGCGCCACTCCCGTCACTCTCATCGGTTTTCTCCTCACTCTCCTCATCGTCGCTGAGATGTGCAGGTTGTACAGGGGACGTGGCTTGACTTTGAAGACGGCTTATTAAGGACATGACATTCGCCATGTCCATACGCATCTGGTCCATCTCTGCAGCTTGTGCAGTCATCTTTGCCTTTACTTCGCGCAGCTCCCTCTCCATCTCTCTTTCTCTCTGGCTTCCCTGCGAGGAAGATTGCGATCCACCTGCACCACCCATTTTGTACCATGTACGGATCGTTTCGCCCCATCCTCCGCAACGGATGCGTCCACTGTGTTCTGGACCAGTGGCTTGACGGAAGGCATCATCGGCCGTCAACGGGGGATTGCTCGTCCCCGTGCTATCCAGCGAGGAGGTGGTAGAGAGCCTAATCATTTTTTCCTACATATAAGAAATATCAAATAATTTCAGTATATTACCATAAGTAATCCTTTAAGTAAAAATTGTATTTATACTTACATGTATTGGTACGTAGGCATCATCACCCACTGCACCTCTCCTCCTAAGTCCCTGCTCTTTGACCCAGCAAAAACCTCTATGCGGGTCATTTCTCTTTCATTTTCCCTCAACTATAAAAAGTAAAACAACTTCTTAAAATTGTTTTAAGACTCAAAATTAATCGTTGTAAATATTTTTTAAATACTTACAAAGTCGTCCTTCAATTGGTTGGTGTTCTTCCTTCCCATCTTATGCGTCGACCTAAACCCTTTCGAACGATTCACCGTATTCTTGGTAGAAATCAACTGAAATTTCACAAAGTCAGTATAAAAATAAAAGAAATAACTAAGAAAACTATATACATACCGCAAAATCCTCACTGGACCAAAAATTAATCAGCTCCCTCCATTGCTCTGGTGTAACACTAGGTGGGATATTATGCACAAGCTGCTCATAAGAAATCTGGAGGTTGAAGTACTACAAATGAAGAAATAAATATAGTCAATATCTAAATCTTTTGATATTAAATATAACTAAAAAATCTTACTTTAGACTTTATACGTCCCTTGTATCGATGCAACAACTCAACAGCATGAGATAAAATCTGAGAATCGACATGGGTACTGCATTCCCATGTAAATACAGCCTGATACAACAAATATAATAACGATTAGCTCATAAAATGCAAAAACTGTTTTAAGATTTTAGAATAGCTCCAGATCAGCAAGTATGGCAGCCTTAACAGCATAAGGAAGCTGTCGTAAGTCGTGGGTGGTGATGGGGACGCGCGCACGGGCAACCTGGCCAAGGTAGCTCTGGAACTCCGTAGAGTTCTCTCCTACCGCATCTCCGCCAACAATGCGTACAGGTAACGTCTGCCCTGGTGCAAGATGGTCTAAGAATCTACACTGAGACGTCCACGCCGTCTCTGTTTAGCTCCACTACCTGCATCAGAAGAACCGCCCTGTGGCTGCTGGGGAGGTTCAGGGACCTCCCGAATACGTCTAGGTCTAGGAGCCATGTCTGCAATTTAAAGAGTTATTTCAAATATATACATTTCGATAGATGACAACAATTTCAATTAATAGAAATTGAAAATAAAAAAACATTACCTGAAATTGCTAGTTCCAAGTTCCAATGTCGTTGTCTAATGCCTCATGGAAAAAAATCATTGGAGTTATTTTGATATGCTACATCATTGTCTAGTGCATCTGTCTCTTCATTTACGTCGAAGAAATCTCTCGGTATTGTTTTAATTGGTATTATCCATCCACTAACTGAGTTATCTGGAACATAAAAGACCTGTTCGACCTGACTGGCAAGCGTATACGGTCATTTGTTTGTAACCTACCTGTGTGCTTTAAAGAAATAACCCCATTTCTATCCTTCTTGTAACCTACTCCAACTCGACCAACATCGAACCAGATGCAATGAAATAGAACACACCTTGCATCATGTGTAAAACTGATTTCTAGTATATCAATAATCTCGCCATAGTATCCGTCAATTTCAGCATTGAGATCAGCCTTCACTATTACTCCTGAAGTTGTGACGCTTTATTTTCATCAATTGACTTCTTTCGAAATCTAAACCCGTTAACGATATAGCCAGAATGTGATATTATCAATGAGTATGGACTCCTGTGAATTATATCGAGATTTGCGCTCCACCGTTCATCTTTATTAACTTTTAATTAATTTAATTTTATCCCCAAACCATTTCAGAAAGTCTGATGTGCTAGTGGTTGTTGACTGAAACTCTTCGAAGAAAGAATCAACCTCATCTACTTGCATCAAAATATAATAATGAATAAGATCTCTTTCAATGTCTGAAATACTACGACGGGTACTCTTTAGGATAGCTCGGTCATTCTGTTGAAATATCCAAAGTTTATTTGGATCTTCTGTTCACAACTCACCATCATTATTTCGTTCGAACCTATCGAATCTAATACTCTTTCCATCACCCATATACATGTCACAAAATGTGATACATTCTTCACATAAATATCCCTCGGCAATACAACATTCAGGTGCAGCTTCGTTAAATACCATATTATTTAATTTCCATAGATATCTTTCAATTGGATACATCCATCGATACTGCACAGGAGCACATATCCTGGCTTCGCTAGGAAGATGAATAATTAGATGAACCATTATATCAAAAAATGTAGGTGGAAAGAGCTGCTCCAGCTTACATAAAGTTAGAACTATATCTGTCTCTAGTCTGAATAATACTTCCGGGTCTAAAGTCTTCGAACACAAAGCTTTAAAAAACTGACTGAGTTCAATTAGTGGCTGTAAAACATCTGGATGTACAACACCTCTGATTGACAACGGAAAATGAACTTGCATAAGTACATGACAATCATGACTTTTTAATGACGATATATTTCTTTCCGTCATATTTATGCATCTGCTAAGTTGAGAGGAGAATCCATCAGATACTCTAATTGATTTAATAAAATTTAGTATCTTATCTTTGTCAGCACTGGATAAAGCATACACTGCTTCGGGAATTATTACTTTAGAATTGTCAGACTCAATCGGATGTAATTCGGGTCGGATACCCAATTGTATTAGATCACGTCTGGCTCGCAAACTGTCTTTGGCAGTACTAGAGATATTCAAAATTGAAAGAATATTTTCCATAACATTCTTCTCTATATGCATCACGTCCAAGTTATGACGGACCTGTAAAGTATGCCAGTAGGGCAGCTCTTGAAAGAATATACTTTGTTTTCGCCAACCACATGTATTCTTCCTCTTAGTTAATCGGCCTAGAGAGAAGTTGCTCAAATTTTTTTGTTCCATCCACATTGTGCTTCCTGATCGGCGATTCAAACTTAAACGACGTCCAAACGACTGTCCATCGGACTTGTAATTATTTTCACTTCTTAACCATCTATGACTGACCGGTAAGAAATGACGATGTCCCAAATAACAATGTTTCATACTCGCATTTAGCTATGTCGAATGTGTTTTATCCATACAAATCGGACATGCGTGTTTACCTTTCGTACTCCATCCTGATAAATTGGCATATGCTGGAAAATCATTAATTGTCCACAATAAAGAAGCACGCATTGTAAAGAATTCTTTCTTTACCGCATCATACGTACTCACTCCAGAATTCCACAGAATCTTTAGTTCGTCAATCAAAGGTTGCATATATGTATCTATCGCATTACCTGGCCCCTTGGGACCAGGTATCAATAACGACATCATCATAAAGGAAGATGCCATTGACATCCATGGTGGCAGATTATATGTAACAAGTATCACATGCCAAATAGAGTAACTCGTACTCATATTTCCGAATGGATTAAAGTCGTCAGAAGCAAGTCCCAATCGTACATTTCTTACTTCTTCAGAAAACGATGGATACATTTCATAAAACTTGATCCACTCCTCTGTATCTGATGGATGTCGCATAACACCGGTTACATCTTTCTTTTTGATATTACTGTGCCATATCATCATTTTAGTTGTTCTTTCGTATGAATACAATCGTTGTAATCGGGGAATCAAAGGAAAGAACCGTAAAATCTTCTTCGGTTTTTTCCTCTTCGAATCATTATCATTATTCTTATATTTGCTACTTTTGCAGTCAGGACATTTATCTAAATTTGAGTAATCCTTCCAATATAAAATGCAGCCGTTCAGACATGCGTCAATTTTCTCGTAGTTCAGTCCAAGTGCACGAAATCTAGACTTAGCGTCCTTCCAGTCCTTTGGAAAGTTTTCTGGATTATTTAATAATGTCCTAATCAAAAGTAAGACATCTATCATCGTAACCGCTGTACACCGATTCTTCACTTTTATCTTAAACATCTCCAAAAGAAAACGTAATCGAGACATTTTGACTCCTGAGCATAATGGCTTCTCTGCATCTTGTATTTTTTCATACAACGTATCCGGAAGCGAATCCATCATTTCATCGGTGTCATGTCCTCGGATGTTATCTACCATCTCAAATATAGCATCACTGTCTTGTATTTCTGAGACATCTCTTTCAGTAGTGGACATTACTATCTTCTTCTAAATTAACTCCTTCACCATGATATGTCCAATTCGTATAATGTAGCCAAAATCCATTTAATATCAAATGCTCGTAAACTGTGGCTCGATTTTGGGTCAAAGTATTTTTGCATCTTATGCAAGGACAATGTATCTTATCTCCTCCATCTCCTACAATATGATAGTGCGATTCATATCGAAAAGCCCAGTCTATGAATCCGATAACTCCTTTATTATACGTCCGATAGTCATCGAATCTTTTGTTCATCCAACTTTTGTCCATTGCTTAAAAGTAAGATCCAAAGTTAATTTCAAAAATGTTTGGTAATGTTCATAACAACAACATGACATCATTATTAACTAGGGTAGCTAACAGGTTTTACAACCTAACTAAATATTATGTGGCACACTTGGCCTTCGATCCAAAGAGTCCGGTCTCGGTCTACCCCTCCTCCTCCCGACAAATCGGGTTCAGGAGCAGCGCTTGGCAGGGCAGGCTACGGCACGTAGGATCGAAGGAAAATGAATCAGCTATACACAAATATTGTACTTAATGAACAAATATTATACTAAATATTATGTGGCACACTTGGTCTTCGATCCAGAGAGTCCGGTCTCGGTCTACCCCTTCTCCTATCGACAAATCAGGTTCAGGAGCAGCGCTTGGTAGGGCAGGCTGCGGCACGTAGGCTCGAAGGAAAATGAATCAGCTATACACAAATATTCTACTTAATGAATAAATATTCTACTAAATATTATGTGGCACACTTGACCTTCGATCTAGAGAGTCCGGTCTCGGTCTATCCCTCCTCCTCCCGACAAATCGGGTTCAGGAGCAACGCTTGGCAGGGCAGGCTGCGGCACGTAGGCTCGAAGGAAAATGAATCGGCTATACACAAATATTCTACTTAATGAACAAATATTCTACTAAATATCATGTGGCACACTTGGCCTTCGATCCAGAGAGTCCGGTCTCGGTCTACCCCTCCTCCTCCCGACAAATCGGGTTCAGGAGCAGCGCTTGGCAGGGCAGGCTGCAGCACGTAGGCTCGAAGGAAAATGAATCGGCTATACACAAATATCTCACATTTGCATCATAACTCTACACGTTCACGTCATAAAACTTCACATTGAACATGATTTATCCATCATACCACCGCATCTATACATACTACCCTCAAACTCAAATATGTACACCTTCACATACTATCATCACATTCACATCTATACACCATCATTCACAACAACTTTACATTCACATCATATGCATGCACTTTCATATATTACACTTACATTTACATCTATGCACCTTAAAATATCTTCATATTCACATCATAAGCAAGCATAATAAGATTATAAAAATAAACAATGCTTTTACATTCGTGTTAACTATAAACAATAAACAATCCTTTTACAATAAACAATGCTTTAACAAATCTATACATACAAAATAAGATTATGAAATAAAAGCAAGCATAATATATTAATAAATTACCAGAAAGTTTAAAAAAACTTACATCCAAATGAGGACGTGGAGGCCGGTGCCGGTGGGCGGAGGCTGGAGTGTCGAGGAGGAGGCCGGACGGCGGAGGAGGAGGTGGAGGCCAGAGGACGGACGCCGGAGGGCAACGAGCGAGAGGGCGGACGCCGGAGGGAGGAGGCGGAGGCCGGAGGGCAAGGGGCGCGAGGATAGACGCTGGAGGGTGGAGGAGGAAGCCGGAGGGCGGTGGAGGAGGCCGGAGTCGATTAGAGGCGATGGGGGTTGAATGGAGGAATGAGGAAGATGGGTTCGACGGGGATGGGTATATTACCATCGGGGACGGTCGTTTGACCGTCCCTTTTACTAATAATCGGCGACGGTTATACGTGGACCGTCCCCTCTGGTTGTTTTTAGGGACGGTTACTAAACCGTCCCCGATTATTATTGAAAGCGACGGTTACAACCGTCCCTTATAATAATAATCGGGGACGGTTGCGAGTTGACCGTCCCCTATGGTTACAGATATTTTCCCCAGCGCACCATTTATAGAGGTTGTAGGGACGGTTATGCAACCGTCCCATAAAAGTAACCATATGGGACGGTTGTAACCGTCCCCTTTACTTTCCATTATATGCGACGGCCACAGTGAAGTAACGGGGACGGTTATGACCTTCCCCTAAAGGCTGGTGCCGGGGATGGTCATGTAACCGTCCCTAATTGTGATGTAAAAGGGGGCGGTCATAACCGACCGTCGCTAAACCTTTACAGAGGGGACGGGCAGCAAACAACCGTCCCCTAAAATAGTATAGGGGAAGGTTACTTAGTGACTGAAAACTCGGAATTTGCGAGGGTCAAAATAGTCCACACAAGGCGGGACTACAGTGTCGCTGAGCGACCGCTTACGAAACCCGAATTAATCAACAATTAACCCACAACAATTAAATCAAACAATGAATGTAAATGTGCGGAGTTAAAATTTATTATAACTCTACAACAAGATGTGTATAGTGCAAGTATGTGTAGAGGTCGAACACAGGGAGCAGACAGGTAGAACGGGGCACAAGTGCACAAAAATGTGTGAATGTGATCAAGAGTCTATTATGCTATTTTTGTGGGTTTTTAATTTTATATTTTTTTATTTAATTTTTAATTTTATATTTTTGTATTTTGATTTTTAATTTACTGATTTTTATTTTCTTTTTATATTTTATATTTTTTTAATTTTCTTTTTCAATATTGGAATATAAAGACAATGTAATAAAAGGGAGAAAGAGATACTTATAAAAATAGATAAAAATATTCAAAAATAAGCAAATAAAGTCTTTTTGGTCTTTTTATACTTTTTTACTGTTTTTGTGATTTTTGGGAAATTTTTAGAATGTTTTTGGTATTTTTAATTGTCAAAATAAAGAAAACAGGAAATAAAATGCAATGCTGAAACTTAAAATGGAGAAATAAAATGGAAATAAGTAGCAAAAATTCTCCAAGTTAATTTTCAATGAAAGATAATGAAACAAAGAAAATTTAGAGACAAAGTTTATATTTTTAGGAGTTTTTTAGAATTTTTAATATTTTTATAGAGGTTTTTAGAGTTTTGTGATTTTTTGGAGTTTGGCTTTGTATTTTTTAATGATTTTTGGACTGAAGTTAAAACAAACTAAAAGACACAAAATATATTTTTTTGGGATTTTTCTGGAATGTTTTTATATTTTTTAGTGATTTTCTAATGCAAACAGTGCTGAAAATGACTATGTTTTATTTTTAATAAATATAAAATGCAATAATTATGAAAAATAAAAATATGGCGTCAATCTATGATTGAACAGAGACTTAAACTGAATTTTGGGGATTTTTTGGGGTTTTATAGATACATGCAATAAATACTAGAAGCAAAAAGAAAATGCATGCGGCCAAGGGTGTTTTTGTAATATTCACAAAATCCGAGGGCCTTGTTGCAATATTTCCAGAAAATAGCTATATACGAAATGAACTTGCTGGACTTAAAACTAATAACAACATGCCCGAAGGGCCTTCCCGCAAAAGCGCCCAGGTCACGTGCGATGGCACGCGCCTGGCGGGGGTATTTTTGTAATTAGCAAGAATCCAGGGGCTCGAATGCAAAATTTGCAGAGAATATATGTATAACTTAAAAACTTGCTGGACGAAATATTCAAAGCACAAATCACAAGACCATCCCCGCAAAAATTCCAAGCTCACGTGCGTACGTACGTGCACCTGGCAAGGGTTGGTTCGCAATATCTAACGACTTTGGGGGTACAAATGCAAAATCGCCAAAGTTCTAAAGGGGAAACGGATAGTTTGGATACTAAGTAAATATTACAAAAAGGGAATAGGGGATAGATCGCAAAATACCCAGCTGCTTTTGATGGACAGCGGAGTGGGCTTGACTTAAGCCACGTGTCGCAGCCGGGACGGTCGATACCCCTTCAATTCAAACGGTCACGATTAGATCCCTGCCCGAGATCGGACGGCTGTGGCTTGCAGGGATCCAACGGCAGCTGCTATGCGCAACGAACATGCCCGGATCAACGGTGGGAAGATGTTGACGACGAACAGCGAAGAACGCCGCGGTGGGCGAGCTTCCCTGGCCGCGCAGCGCCTCCTCCGCGGCGTTTGGAGCTCCAAAACGGGCTGGCGTGTTTCCTGGAGGCTTCCTCGGGTGGATGGCGGAGTCAAAATGGCGGGTGAGACGCCGGTGCGCCGCCACGACGTGGGTGGACGGGACCGGCTCCAGGTAGCTGGTTTTGCTGCAAAAGTCGAACCCAGATGGGGTTCTTCGACCCTGGGACCTGCAAGAGAAATGCAAACTCGACAGAAGGGGTTCCCAAGGGCCAAGGCAGTTGGAATAGAGGGCGTGGGAGTGATGGAAGTTGCCGGAGCTCGTGAGCTCTGGCAAGGAGGATCGGCTGCGAAATCGAGGCGAAACACACGATGGAATAGCCAGATAAAAGCATAAAACTAATCCTAATACTATCATCTAGCTAAGCAAAGAAAAATAAAGACTAAAGACGACCTCGAGGGTGTATAACCCGAGATGGGACCTCACGGCTTCTCGCCGGAGATGGAGTTTGGAAGCTCCTCCGCCGCCCTCGACTAGGCCCGCGCAAGGGCTGGAGGAAGTCTGTCACCCTTCCCGTCCAGAGCCCAGCAAATCGGAGTTTAATCAAGGGGTCAAGAGGGTTCAAAGGGAAAATGGAGGTGGCTGGGCGGTTTTTGAAACATGGTCAAGAGGGCACCTTCAACGAGGCATAACGAGCGGCACAGCGATCCAAAGTCCAAGGCAAGCCTTGGGCGTGTAAGATCACATGTAGGACTACAAATCTCGTGAAGAGACCGACCTCAAATGGTGAAAGAATCGGCCTCCAAAAATCCGCGAAGTCCAAGAAAACTCATCTCTGACAGCAGCCAGACCTCGGTCAGAGAGTTGACCGAGGTCAACCAAGGAAGAGATCTGGTTGGTCCACGTGGACCAACCAGAAAAAACCTTGGCAAAAATTCTTATAAATTCGATAAAAAATAGGAAATGAATTATTTAAATTTTGGTTATAAAATAAAAAATGTTTATTTTTTTATAAATTATTTTATTATGATTTTTAATTATTTTTATGAAGTATATTTTTACAAGTTTGCATTTATGCCCATTATAGTACATATATCTATATATTTAAGTATTTTATTTTTATTTTGTGTATTTTAATTTTATTAATTATGTTTATTAATTTATATAATTATAACACACTTTTATACACATAATTATATTTTTATTTTAATTTATTGATGTTCTTTGTATAATTAATAAAGTAATATATTGTCTAGGTATATGTGTATGTATTTTACCTGTGTATACAAGTATTTTATTTTGAGTTTTAATGATGTTTTTATTCTGATTTTAATATACACAATTATTATAAGTAATATTTACAACATTATAAAAATATAAAATTATAAAAATAATAAATAAATAATAAATTGAATATTTTAATCTGTACAATGTACAATGAGGGTCCAAAAGTCAACTTTCAAACCGTAGCTCCGCCAAATGCGAAACCACCACCATTAATTAGCTTATTTTCTTTTATATACAATTAAAGGTGAGTATGCTGCATTTGGAGTTTTCATTTGTGAGATACGGGTCTGGGAAGTTGGACTTCTGGATTTTTATTCAGACCATAACTTTTTATCTGTACATTATTTTTCTGTGAAATCAATTTTGTATTTTTCTTTATAAATTTATCTACAACTTTCATGTACAAAGTTTCTTTATTTGATGTATAAAAAGTGGAACCAAGAATAGGTCCCAAAATGAATAAGGAATGAATTAATAATTATAGGTATTTGGCCCTTATCTCCCCCTACTTTATTCCTTGTCGACCTATTCATCAAGATGCCTAGGTCTCGGGGTTTCGGGTCATAAAATATCTACAATATTTTATTCTTTTTCTTTTCTTTTCTTTATTCTATAATTTTGGCACTAAAAACCGCATTTTATACAATATTTACACACAGATGCATGAATGCTAAAATGCATGAATTACGCCTATTTACACGTATTTACTAGGGTTTTTAAGGCCAAAATGATAGAATAAAGATGATGAAACGTGGATTCATCATCCCCCTATACTTGCCTTTGCTAGTCCCTAGCAAACACTTATGCAATAAGTGCAGAAAAAGAAAAATAAAGAAAAGAAAAAGAAGAAAGATGGACTAAATTTAATTGTCAAACTTGTCTTCACAAAATCAAAGTTTGGAGCTTAAGTCGGACCTTTGGAATTTTAGTGCGGGCGGAACCTTATCGAGAACCGAATCTGAAATCCAACAGTCCCCGAGAATCCCAAAACTCTGTCCAAGTCTCCTCAATAGCCAGGTCAGAAATACTTCAACTCTTACGCAAACTCTTACGACTATGAATCTGACTCATACAGTGTAAGTGATGGTGGCTCTCCTCAACTAGAATGACAAAGAAACTGACTTCTCCAGTACGACAACCCAATGATTCCCCAATCCAGCAACTCCATCCTCGAGGAGCGGGGTATTTCCTTCTAAGTTCAAGTGGCAACCAGCTCAAACGGAGGGGGTGAAGAGAAGAATGGACGGTAGCCAGTGTAGCTACCTATCCCGGGATGCAAGACCAGTGTAGTCAAGTCATCCAGCTGCAGGCTCACATGATATGACTTTGGAACTCAAGCTTGCTTATTGACTTTACAACATATGTACATACTTTGCAGGCTTTTTATTTTTGTACATGCCTGACTTCTCTGTTTTTTTTTCTTTTTTTTTTTTGAAATACTATTCACAGCAGCATTTACATAAGGAGTTTTTCCTCTTGAGCCAGTAGACTATCCCTCTTTTGAAGCTTTATCGCAACCCACAGCCTCCTGTTTTTAGACTTCCTAATCACTGGACGGGTTGGGGTGCACTTCCCTCCCTAGAGGAGGACAAGTGTTTCCACTTGTGTGCGTCTCATACCGGCAAATCCAATCCCCTCACCACTCCAACTGAGTTGAGCCATGTGAAAGGTGCAGGTGTCCAAGTTAGGTCATTATCAACAAGAGTCGTGCGTGTGCTCCGAAATACTCTACTTAGGCAGTCAAGAATCCATTGAACCAAGTCTCGTGATCCTCAAAGAATTAAGTCAACCAGACCTGAAGTACCTCAAACCCAGTTCCTATAAGGTTCCTGTTATTAGGTAGATTTTAAGGTCCAATCAAGCTCCAATCTCCGGATTTTACTTAGATTTGTTCAACTATCAAACTCAATCCGAAAAATGCAAATGTTATGCAATGCAATGCAATGCAAAAAATCTTTTTGTGATGCAATTTTCAAGAATTTTGAACTTTTTAAGGATTTTTGAAAACATGATGATGATGCATATGCATTTTTTTGTCTTTTTCAAAAAGATTTTTCAAATGTTTTTGGATTTTAATTTTGCAAATGTTTTTGGGCTTTTTGAAAACAAAAAGATTTTGGCTGAAAAATAGGTTAAAATATGTACACGGGAGTGCTTCTTATATATACAAGAAGTGAGTTTGAACAATTTACAGGGTAAGTGGTCAATTTTATACATATATACATATATAGTGGATTTTGGTGTGACGTGTATATTCCTCAAACTTATTTGAAAACAATTTACACACAATTTTTGAAAACTATAGTCCAAAATAATTTTTACAAACATTTTACACACATTTGAAAATCATTTTGCAAAGGCTTTCAAAACAGTATATATAGGTTTTTCAAATCATTTTTGCAACCATTTTTCAAACCATTTACAAATCATTTTTCAAACATTTTTATTTCACACAAAGAAAAGAAATTTTGCAAAACACACATTTTTACACAGGTTGAAAACATGTAACAAAATATTTTCAAAATAGTTTTCAATAGATGTTCACGAAGATTTTCAAACTATTTTTCAAACATTTTGCAAAAAACATTTTCACCTGATTTATTAATCAGTAAATACAAAAAGAATTTGAGGAATAACCACATCTTTTTATTAAGGAATTTTAATGAATTTTAAAGAATTTTTAAAGAATTATTAGCCATATTTATTAGGAAAATACGAAAGTACGAGTTATGGCTAAAGTATATACGCAGTATATACGACCCCCCTATACTTAGCTTGAGCTATGTCCTCATAGATCGGAGAGAAAAGAGAAGACATAACTCGTACTGAGTATAGGAAAATCTAAAGAATAAATGAATGAATCAATGAGAAGTTGACCGTCCCCCCTATACTTAGGATCAAATAATCCTAAGTATAGCAGACTGTACACAAAGCAGGGAGGGTCAAGGGTGGGAATGAACAGATCATGCTCCGATTGTCTCCCCCTATACTTAGGGTAAGATATCCCTAAGTATAGACAAGAAGAGGAGACAATGGAGAAGATCGAAGAGAATAGAACAACTCGGGGTGCACACCCCCCTATACTTAGGACAAAGTGCGTCCTAAGTATGGAAAACTGTCTACAAGGGCGGCACCTTTTTGATAGATGAAGAAGATAGAAAATGAAAAGAAGAAAAGAAGAAAAGAAGAAAAGAGATCTGAAGATAGAAGAATAGATCAGAGGATATACGCACCACTCCCCCTATACTTAGGGTAAAAGAAGCCCTAAGTATAGGCAACAACATGAGTGATGACACGGAACGATGAAAGAACACTCGGCTCGTCCACCCCCCTATACTTAGGACAAAGTACGTCCTAAGCTAGGCAGACACGAGGAATGGGTGGACGAGCAGTACGGAAGAGAGACGGAGGTACACAACACGAATGTACAACAGGATGGATGTATAGAGGGTCAAGAAGGTAGAAAGCGAACCTTCTTGCGGGACCGCTGAGGGATGGATCTGGTGTGATGCAGGTCGACATCGGGGTCCACAATAGACGGAAGCCGATCAGGGTCGACAGAGTGAAGGTCCTCAGGGGCCCTAGGGTGTGAAGGCACAGACGGTTTAGTGAAAGAAGTGCGGCTAGGTCCGGCCTTGGGAGTCTCGCTGATATCAAAGTGGAATGGGACGAACTCATCATCATCGGAAGTGGTGTACTCAGAGTCGTCCTGCGAGGAGTCATCCAGGTCAAAACCAAAAGGCACGAACTCATCGGTGGAAGTAGTCGAACTCTGGTCGTCCTCTATAATTTCAACTGGATCATCTTTCTCATCAAAAGGCCCGAATTTCTGAAGAAAAGCAACTAAATCAAATTCGGCCTTAGTCTCATCAGTATCTACATGGATAGGAGCGGACTCATCAGTGGAAGTAGTCAAAACATGGTCGTTCTGTATAGTCTCTAAGTATGCCCTCCGCTCAATGGTGTCAATCGTGTAGATCCCGCGGATGTCATCAACACATCGCCAATCACAGGAAGCGGAAACACCAAGGTCTATGCTTTCCGAGCTTTCCTCCTTGGAGAGGAATTCTCGGGTCTCATCGTCGGTCATAAAGAATGTCTCTCTGATATCCTCATATAAATCATAGTCCTCCGGGTCAGCCAAGATAGGTGAAGTCACATCAGGTGCGGGTCTCTGGTCAGCAGTGGGTGCGGTGATCACTGCTTCGCCCTCGTCAGCAGGATGGAAGCGAATCTCTCCTGATCCGTAATCAATAACGACCCTCGCAGAGGCGAGGAACGGTCGTCCCAGGATGATTGGAGAGTGCTCCCCAGTGGATGTCTCCATGGGCAATACGACGAAATCAACTATGTGGCCCGTGCCCTGAATCGAAATGACGGCGTTTTCTAGGATACCCTTCGGCCTCTTTATTGATCCATCAGCGAACTGTACGATCATCCTGGTTTTCTTGAGAGGCCCTAAGTGAAGAGACTGTACCAACGAGAAGGGTACGATGCTAATCGAAGCACCGCCGTCTAGGAGAGTGTGATGGCATGTATGGTCAGAGATTGTGCAGCTAATGAAAGGTGTGGCAGTGTTCTTCTTCTTGGGAATGGGACGGTGTGTGATGGCGTGGGCAGTGGCCATGGTCAAGATGTGACGCTCAGATCTGCTCCTCCGCTTTCTCTTCTTGGGAAGAGGAGCAGATGAATCGGTCATGGCCTGCTGAAGTGGGGCACGGATAATCTCATGTATGGTGGCCACCACTTCGGGTTCAGTCAGCATTTTTTTGAATTTTTGGACCTCCTCCATACAAGGGAGGAAGTTGGAATCATCATATACACGAGGCATGCCAAGAGCAGTCTGTACAGCGGCATCCTCGGGGTCAAAGGTGGGACAAGGTGTGAATGAATGTGTGGACAAAGGATCTGGCAAGTGAGCGCTCTCCTCATAGTCTGACTCGATCGTGTGTCTCCCGAAATCTTTTTGTGTTTTTAAATTTTTCTCATTTTTTTGTATTTTGGGCGATTGCAAGCTCTCATGGAAATCCTCGAATGAACCCATATCATCAAATGGTGGAATATCATGGTCGCTCTCATTAGTACTAGTGAGGTGGTCAATCCTCTGTCTCATATGATCCATCATCTGGGCCAAGTGCTCAAGGGTGGACTCCATGAAAGGTGACTCCATCAGCTCAGTCTCGGGTGGATGTGAAGGTGGAGGCGGATAATACACATGTGGAGATAGAGGTGGGTGTGGGTAGAAATCCGATTCCTGATACTGTGGCTGAGGCGGATATGTACAAAAGTCAGGAGCAAAGTCCTCCTGGAAAAAAGGAGGTGGACCGGCTGGGGTGAAAGAGTGATCCGCAAAGTCCGGATAGAATACGCTCCAGTCAGCCATCTCGAAAATGATCGGGAGAGCACGATGGTCAAGTCAAGAGAGTAGAAAAGAAGGCGCAAATGCGCAGGGATGATCTAGGACACACACAAAACAATCACAGACAAAAATGAAATAAATCAAACCCTCAATTCACCTACTCAACTCGGTAGAGACCGCAAAGAGCGGTCTTTTTATCTTGTCTGTTTTAGAGTTAGGTGAGAAGTCAAGAAGTTGCGCAAATACTTAGGGGCTCAATGGGATTTGGGCACTAATCCTTAGTGTGTGCGCGAGCAATGTAAAACGAAGACAATGAGGGGATTACTCGCCCCAATACAAGATATTTCTTTTTGATCGGTTTTAGGGTCAAGTAAAATTAGCAGTCCCAATTTTATTTGGTTTATCACTTTTTTTGGATTTATAATAAGTAATGCAAGAGCCTAACGAGGAGTCAATTCCTTTAAGATCCTAGGTTGGCAAAATCAGAGGTAGAGTCGGAAAAGCAATGCAAGCGTCAAATCAATGATGCATGCTAAAGAGAAATGCTCACCTTGCCTCCAGCACTCTACATGCAAGGATGCTCAGCAGAATTGAAACCTATCTATATGCAAATGCAAAAGCCGATGAAATTGCCCTAAGTTTCAGAAATTGCTATTAGCGGGAAGAACCACAAATTGACCGCCAATCCTCAACCCTAGAGTCCGGTCTAGGCTCACCCCTCCTCTGCTCAACAAATTGGAGGGCGTGGGTGTGATGGAAGTTGCCGGAGCTCGTGAGCTCCGGCAAGGAGGATCGGCTGCGAAATCGAGGCGAAACACACGATGGAATAGCCAGATAAAAGCATAAAACTAATCCTAATACTATCAGCTAACTAAGCAAAGAAAAATAAAGACTAAAGACGACCTCAAGGGTGTATAACCCGAGATGGGACCTCACGGCTTCTCGCCGGTGATGGAGTTTGGAAGCTCCTCCGCCGCCCTCGACTGGGCCCGTGCAAGGGTTGGAGGAAGTCTGTCACCCTTCCCGTCCAGAGCCCAGCAAATCGGAGTTTAATCAAAGGGTCAAGAGGGTTCAAAGGGAAAATGGAGGTGGCTGGGCGGTTTTTGAAACATGGTCAAGAGGGCACCTTCAACGAGGCATAACGAGCGGCGCAGCGATCCAAAGTCCAAGGCAAGCCTTGGGCGTGTAAGATCACATGTAGGACTACAAATCTCGTGAAGAGACCGACCTCAAATGGTGAAAGAATCGGCCTCCAAAAATCCGCGAAGTCCAAGAAAACTCATCTCTGACAGCAGCCAGACCTCGGTCAGAGAGTTGACCGAGGTCAACCAAGGAAGAGATCTGGTTGGTCCACGTGGACCAACTAGAAAAAACCTTGGCAAAAATTCTTATAAATTCGATAAAAAATAGGAAATGAATTATTTAAATTTTGGTTATAAAATAAAAAATGTTTATTTTTTTATAAATTATTTTATTATGATTTTTAATTATTTTTATGAAGTATATTTTTACAAGTTTGCATTTATGCCCTTTATAGTACATATATCTATATATTTAAGTATTTTATTTTTATTTTGTGTATTTTAATTTTATTAATTATGTTTATTAATTTATATAATTATAACACACTTTTATACACATAATTATATTTTTATTTTAATTTATTGATGTTCTTTGTATAATTAATAAAGTAATATATTGTCTAGGTATATGTGTATGTATTTTACCTGTGTATACAAGTATTTTATTTTGAGTTTTAATGATGTTTTTATTCTGATTTTAATATACACAATTATTATAAGTAATATTTACAACATTATAAAAATATAAAATTATAAAAATAATAAATAAATAATAAATTGAATATTTTAATCTGTACAATGTACAATGAGGGTCCAAAAGTCAACTTTCAAACCGTAGCTCCGCCAAATGCGAAACCACCACCATTAATTAGCTTATTTTCTTCTATATACAATTAAAGGTGAGTATGCTGCATTTGGAGTTTTCATTTGTGAGATACAGGTCTGGGAAGTTGGGCTTCTGAATTTTTATTCAGACCATAACTTTTTATCTGTACATTATTTTTCTGTGAAATCAATTTTGTATTTTTCTTTATAAATTTATCTACAACTTTCATGTACAAAGTTTCTTTATTTGATGTATAAAAAGTGGAACCAAGAATAGGTCCCAAAATGAATAAGGAATGAATTAATAATTATAGGTATTTGGCCCTTATCTCCCCCTACTTTATTCCTTGTCGACCTATTCATCAAGATGCCTAGGTCTCGGGGTTTCGGGTCATAAAATATCTACAATATTTTATTCTTTTTCTTTTCTTTTCTTTATTCTATAATTTTGGCACTAAAAACCGCATTTTATACAATATTTACACACAGATGCATGAATGCTAAAATGCATGAATTACGCCTATTTACACGTATTTACTAGGGTTTTTAAGGCCAAAATGATAGAATAAAGATGATGAAATGTGGATTCATCAGTGACCGTCCCCAATAACCGTCCCCAAAGGCTGTCCAGTTTGTAGTGACTCTGATTGTTTCATTGCCAACGCCAAAAGTGATTTCTCCCGTCCCATAGTTCACTACTGCGTTCGACGTCCGCAGGAATGGTCGTCCAAGTATGATTGGGGTAAGGAGCAGTGGAGTGGGGACGCCCATATCTAGCACCAAAAAATCGGTAGGGAACTGCTTTCCCTGAACCGTAACTATCACGTCCTCCAACAGGCCCCTAGGCCGCTTGACTGATTTGTCTGCAAAATGCAGAATCATCTTTGTAGGCTTGAGCGGTCCTAACCTGAATTCTGTAAGCAGTGAGGCTGGCATCAGGTTGACGGAAGATCCGCTGTCGAGAAATGTTCGTTTAAACTCCTGATTGAACATCTGACAACGCACAAGAGGTGCTCCCATATCTGGCTTTTTATCCGGAAGGTTGCTGATGGCATTAACTGTGGCCATTGTGAGGATATGTTTTTCGGACTTGCCACCCTTGCTCCTGGAATTGTGAGGGTGAGGCCTGCGCTTGGTTGTACATGTATCTTTCAATCCTTTCTTTACAGCCGGCATGTACTCAAGAGCTTTCATCAATGACATGTTTAATACCAAATTCTGGATGATTTCTATGATGGCAGGATCAGACAAAGCATTTTTCAAATTTTTCATTTTTTTGTGTTTTTTCATTGCTTCTGGAAAAGGAATATTTGCAAACTCTTCACCAATGTCATTCAAAATATTGTCCATATTGTTGTTTACAAGCAGATGACAAAAAGGAGTGGAATCATCTACAAGGTGTGGACCAAAAACGGCAGGCTCGGCTTCAGGTGCTGGCGTTGGACTCGCTGCAGGTGCAAAATCCCTTCTGTTTGTGGCTTGCTCTGTAGCAGGTGCAGACGTCTCCAATGTTGGCCTATCTCCGCCGAGGTTGTTGCTATTTTTTGTGTTTTGTTGTTTTCTTCATTTTTGTGATTTTCTGGTTGATGGTGCTGCTCCAAAAATGCTTCTTGGCCCTGGTGTTAGCTGGGCTGACGATTCCCCATCAGATGCAAGATGCTTCCCCTTCGCGGTTGCTAATGGCCTGAGCGTCCTACCGCTCCTGAGAGTAATAGCATTAGATAAAAAGCAATTTAATTCACCTGATTTTGGTTGGACACTACCGGCTACCTGCCCCTTGCGTCGGAAATTGTTCGGGTTTGCCTCGACTTGAGCAGGGATGGTTGTTTTCGCACACGTCAAGTCGTCGATCTTCTGGTTCATCTCAGCCATATTCTTCATCAACTGTTCAAGGCATGGCATGACTGGATTAACCGGTACAATCTCAGAAGAATCTCCCTGCTGGGGCCTAGAGTGCTGGTATGACGGCTGAGACTGCGACTGGTAACCCTGAGAAAATTGGGGAGGAGGAGGGTTGGAGGAATACTGTGAGTTCTGGTGATATGTAGCAGCTGATTGCTGATGATACCCTTGTCTGCGTTATCTGGGTTGCTGAGGACCATGCTGGTAGTTCTGACTCCATGTGTTGCCGTGAGACGGAGGCTGGTACTGATATGAGGGCCGGAAGGGTCTCCCACCCTGCTGCTGCTGGTGATAGGGCATGTTGCCCATGTTTTGACCCTGAGGATGTCCCTGAGGATGGGTCAGCTGCGCTTCATTATTACATACACCATTGATTTCCTGGATCAGTGGCGGGGGTGGAGATAACTGCTCGGAATAGGCTAACTGGGACTCAGGTTGATATACAACCATCTGTGTCTAAGGCTGCGGGGGCTGCTCCGGAACCTGCATGTAGTACATGTGCTGAATAGGCTGGGGCTGCGATGGAGTCGGCTGAGGGTTCTGCTGCATTGTAGGCTCCTTCTTCTCAGCTATCGGCTCGGCCTGAGTAGACACAACGTTGCACATGTTGGCGTTTAATGCACGAACGAGCTGCTCCAGCTGCTGGGAAATCAAATCGAGCTTTTCCAAGCCCTGGGTCTTCTTCTCAATGACAGATAATTTCTCAAGGTCCTGCGACCTCTTCTCAATGATATCCACCTTAGACAGGTGGCTCCCAATGATGCTCAGGTTGGATCTCTCATCCCTGTCTTCGGTGTGATAAGCCATGTTCACTGGCTTGTTGACGGCAGTTGACACCTTTATGTAGATTCGGGACGAGGATTGAGCAGCTTCTCCTTCAGCCATTTCCTCGAAGACGTTCCATACCACATCCTCATCCATATTGAAATGCGAACCACCACAAACGGCATCTACGAGCTTTTGGCTTTCAAGTGTAAGCCCACCAAAGAAGTGTTGCACAAGGCTAGTCTTTGGAATTTCGTGGTGGGGACACTTCTCTTGAAGATCCTTGAATCTCTCCCACACTTCATGGACAGTCTCGTGGGGCTGCTGGAAAAAACTGGAGATACGTGCACACATCTGATTCAATCGCCCGAGAGGATAGAACTTATGGAGAAATGCAGACTTCAGCTACTCCCAGGTCGTGACTACCTTCCCTAGATGGTCAACCCAATATAGGGCCTTATCTTGTAGGCTGAAGGGAAAGGCGGTCATCTTGACTACCCCCAGAGGAATACCAGGGTAGTGAGCAATAGCACAGATGCGGCCAAACTTCTTGAGAAAGATATATGGTTCCTCAGTGGGATTCCCATGGAATGTGGGAAGCAGGGACAGAAACTGCGGCTTCAGCTCGAAGTGGGCATGGATCCGTGGAACTTGAATCCACTCAGTGATGCGGCCCGCTCCTGGATTGTATGTCTCCTTCAGCGTAGGCTTTGGCTGCGGTGGGTCTGCTTCTGCTCTATCGAATTCTGGTCCTCCCACTGAGAACTCATCTCTAACCTCTTCAAAATTGAGCTCTTGATTTGGATCATCTTCCCATTGGCCTTCTCTTGCATCGGCCCTCCTCCTCAGATCATTCAACATATCTTGGAAGGTGGTCTGGGCTAGGGCTTGGTTAGTCAACTGCTGCTGGATGTCTTGAATGGAAGCCAGCAGCTGACTGTTAACTTTGTTCTGTGTGGTGTACTGCCCTTCCCCCAGATTGGCTTCAGCTTCAGGTTGGGGATGTGGTCCCTTTCCTCTTCCACCGACCATCTCAGATTCTGCTTGACATGCTGGCTCAGAATCGGGTTCTAAGTCTGCACATGGAAGAATGCCCCGATCAGTCTGTGTAAGGAGTGGAAGCAATTGTCATCCAAAACGGACAGAATTCAGGATAAGAGTGATCTCGGTTTATTGAAGAAGACGGGGAGTCTGGAGATCGGTCCACGGAGTCTGAACCGGGTTCTCGAGAATCGCCTCGAATTATTAGAGAGGGCGAGCAAATAGAACTGATGTGGGTGTCGACAGAATCTCGACTAAACTGTCCATTCGTCGCCATCTCGAAGGTCAAGAGGAAGATCGATGCAGATGAAGATACGGAGGTCAATGAGAAATAAATGGAGTGTAAAACAGTAGAAGGCTCACAATGAGAAAGGGTCAAATGGAGGGAGAACAAAATTGCGCAAAGGCGCGATGTTTTTTTTTTGATCTTGGCTTTAACTCGACTAATCAATCAAACCCAAAGCAATGGATTCACCAACTCGACCCGTGAAGCCGTGAAGGTTCGGCAATTATCTTTGTGAGTTTTAGATTCGATTTTCAGGCAATTATCTTTTCACGAGTCCATAGAGCGCTACGCATATAGGAGCAAGAGTACTGCCGGAAAAGTATCTCGTACTTGTCCTCCTCCTGTGTAACCTGTAGTCTGCACTTTTTAAGGTCCTTGTAACCCTTCCTGAATCTCTACTCAACCAAAGAAATAGAGGGAGGAAGCCAATAGACGAAACCAATACTTCGGATCTCGCTCGCAACGGAATCAACCGTGAGCGTGCGAGAACCTACTCGGACGCAAGACGATGAGATAGACACCCTCGTGAAGGCGTGGCCTATGCTCGATACTTCAGACAAGGTCAATGCTCTACACAATAGAGAGTCATCAATGTCGACCAAGCCCTACTCGTCTACGTACGATAGAAGCGTCAATACTTCGGAAATCCAGGCGATACACAAGGCAGCCACAGACTTGGTTTTGGGCTCTAATCCTTACGACGACGCTCACCTCACTGGGAAGGAAACCTTCCTATGCAATATGAAAACAAATGAGGGCTTTGCTCACCCCAAGGCAATGAGTTCAACTAATCAATTTTATTTAGGTCAAGTTTTCTTTAGCAGTCCATTTTTTATTTTTTTTGGTGTTATCACTTGTTTTAAGTCAATTCAATACAAGTGCTTAACGGTTTTGTATTTTTCCTTGATTCCTATTTGATCCAAAAATAGAGGGAGAAGATTGGAAAAGCTATGCAACGCGGCACCAAGATGGAAATCTCACCTTTGTGCCTAAATGATGAATGCAAAGAAAGAAGACTTACAGTGCCTCCCAGCTCTCTCCATGCGGGATGCAAAACAGGAATTTATAAACCTAATCTATATGCCGATATGCACACGGAAATCGTCCTAAGCAGGCAATTGCTAGCATGAAGAACCACAAGTCGGTCACCGATCTTCAATCCAAGAGTCCGGTCTAGGCTCACCCCTCCTCCTCTCGACAAATCGAGTTCAGGAGCAGCGCTTGGCATGTTGGGCTCGCGACACGAAGGCTCAAAGATGATGAGGCGACCGTTTAAAATTTAAACTAAGTCCAAAGCACACTATAGGTACATGCAAGATATTATGGTGTTTGTACCTAATTTACCCGATAAAGCAAGCCTAAAACCTAAGGGTTCATTCCACAAAAGTAAAGAAAAATAAAACAAAATCGGAAAATGACAAGCGATGAAAACGCGTCAAAACTGCGGTGAGCCCCCAAGTGAACAAACACTTAGAAATTGGGCCCGAATGTCCAAAGTCCAGGGTACCTGTATTATTACAAATTTATCAAATGTCTCTTTCTCACAAAAATAAGAAAAAGCTAACTATCTCTCTCTCAAGTCCTCCTGCTCTCTCCTGCCGGCTAGGATAGAATAGCCGGCTCCGCCTCCCAAGGCTGCTGAGGATCCCCTAGGAGATCCTCCTTGGTCAGTGGTCCCTCACAAGAAAACAAGAAAGGGATGTCAAACATATCAAAACAAATTATATAATAAAAATAGATAATAAAAAATGGCTAAGCAGATAAAAGACACAAGTGTACTCTACAAGCCGATGCTCCCCAGCAACGGCGCCATTTGAAAAACGAGATTGTGAGAGCCGCTAAATAATGGTCTGACAAATCAGACTCACTGTCGCTGAGGCGACTACTCAAGCCTCCACGTTGATCAATAATTAACCCACACAATTAATCAAGCAATCAAGAGCAAGGAATAAAATTTATTGTACCCTACTAAAAACTATAGTGGCAAGCAAGTAAGGGTCGAACACAGGAAGCACGGAGTAAAGTAGGCAGACGAAAAAGTCAAGTCTTGTGCCTATTGAACTACTTAGCCAATATGGAAATTTTTTTGTGGGTTTTTTATTTTATATTTTTGTATTTTTTTAATTTCTGATTTTGTATTTTCTTTTATATTTTATATATTTTTTATATTTTCTTTTTCTTTAAAAGGAATATATATAAAGTAAGAAAAAAGAGGGATAAAGTATTTATAAAAATAAGTAAAAAATATTCAAAAATCAGGAAATAAAATGTTTTTGGTCTTTTTATAATTTTCTAATGTTTTCTTGATTTTTCTAGATTTTTCTTAATTTTTTTGGTATTTTTAAAGTAAAAAATACTAAAAACAGTGAATAAAATTGCTGGCCAAAACTAAAATGGGAATGAAAAATAGTAAACAGTAACAAAATTTTCCCAAATTAATTTTAAATGAAAGATAACGAAGAAAATTTAGGAACAGAGTTTGTATTTTTAGGATTTTTGATGAATTTTTAATATTTTTAGGAAGGTTTTTGGGATTTTCTAATTTTTAGGAGTTTTGTTTTATATTTTTTTGGTGATTTTTGGACTGGAGTTAAAACACACTAAAAGGAACACAATATATTTTTTTGGGAATTTTCTGAGGTGATTTTATAATTTTTATGGATTTTATATTACAATCAGTGTTGAAAATGCTTGTTATTGATTTTTTATAAATACTAAAATGCAATAAAAATGGAAAAATAAAAATATGCCGTGGAAGTACTATGCAACAAGAAGTTATAGTGTTTTTTGTGGATTTTTTAGGTATTTATAGATGCATGAATTAATTAGAGATAGCAAAAAGAAAAATCATGCTAGCAGGGGTATTTGTGCAAATATGGCAAAGTTGAGGGCTTGTATGTAAATTTCTCACAAAAGTTATAACTGAATAAGCAAGTTTTTAGAACAAATCTGAATACCTAAAGCCGCAAGGGCTTATCTGCAAAAATCCCAAGATACACGAACGTGAGCACACGCACCTGTCAGGGACAAATATGTAATTTATAAAAACCCAAGGGGCCTCCTTGTAATTTCCACACAAATATTACAATGATTTAAAAAAGTTCTAAGGTTTATACGAAATAAACAAATACACAGGGCCCCCCTGCAAAATACCCTCACCTCACGCACACAGGCACGTGAGGTGACGTGGCCAGGGAGCGCTTTGAAATTACTAATAAGTATGAGGGCCTAATTGTAAATTTTACAAAACGTTTGAACTGCAGATGAAAGTTTTAATTCTAAATATTAAATACAAAAATGGCCAGAGTTAACAGTGCAAAATACCCAAGCCTTGTGCGGGAGCGGACGGCGGAGATGGTTTCACTTGACGTGTGGCGCTCCCTGGTGGCGCGATGACGGTCTGTCTCCAACGACCGTGATTAGATGATCAAGGCTGCATCGACAGCTGACGTTGGTGGAGATCGGACGGTGGTGGCACGGTCTGGAGGAACTGGGCTAATCCAACGGATCTGGGTTGTGGTGCAAGAACAGCGGAAGAACACGTGTCCGACGAGGTTGGATCGCCGTGCTCGTCTCTCACCGCCATCTTCCTCCAAATCTGAGATGTCCAGGAGCACCCTGGAAGTTTTCTCTGACGTCTAGAGGCTTCAAAATGCTCAAGCGAAGGCCAGGGCTCTCCCGCTACGAAGGCGGAGCCTGGTGGCGCGAGGTACCTCCGGCGAGGCACAAAATTCCCTCCAAGACGCTTGGTTGGGCTTCAGACCTGCAAGGAAAGTGTGAAGAAGTCGGGGGAAAAATGCCCCGACTTTGTGGAGGGTATAACGTGGATTTGAGGCGATGTGGGGGGAGTGACGTTGGCCGGCGAGACTCGATGCCGGCCGAGACGAAATCGGAGTGGTTTGATGATGATCAGGCGATGAATCGTGACAAGGAAAACGCAAAGAAGTGTTCTAGCTGCTTCGAGACTAGTTAACAGTAGAGCAAAAGGGGGGAAAGGGGCCTCACCAAGATGCGCAAGAAGGGACTTCCGGCGAGAACTCCGGCGAGGGGATCAGACTCAATTCGACGTCTCCAGCTCCAACCCAAGGATGCGTTGGCTCCCTGCTGTCACCTGGAAGGTGGCTGAAACCCTAGGACTAGGATTGGGAGGCAGAAGAGTGATCAAAGGAGAGAGGAAGGTTGGGGAAAATTTTAAAGGTTTAACTGTCTACCCGACCAGCTCCAAAGAACGAGGCATATCTCGTCGAATCGTTGACGCTTGGCCCAAGAAAACCAAGGGCGTGAATCATGGATAATTGGGCCACAAAAGTCATGAAGGAAGAATCATGAAAGGATGCAACGATATGCCTCGAAAAATTCATGAAATAGGTCAACAAAAATGCAGGTCTGACAAGGTCCAGACCTCGGTCAGAGAGTTGACCGAGGTCAACCAACGGAGCCTTCTGGTTGGTCCACGTGGACCAACCAGAAAATTCCTTGGAAAAAATCCTTGTAAAATCATTTAAAAAAAGAAAATGAATTAATTAATTTTTAATTATTAAATAAAAAATGTTTATTATTTTATGAATTATTTTATGGTGATTTTTAATTATTTTTATGAGGTTTAAAATTACAAGTTACAATTTATACCCTTTATAGGTATATATCTATACATTTTAATAATTTATTTTTATTTTATGTATTTAATTTACTTATTTTTGTTTTTTATTTTATAAATTTATGAAGTATTTTTATACACTTAAATATATTTTTATTTTATTTTACTGAAGTGTTTTGTACATTTAATAAAATAGAAATATATTCTATGCAGGTATGTATACAGGTATTATACCTATGTGATATATATACAAGTATTTTTATTTGTGTTTTATTTGAGTTTTTATTTCTATTTTAATATACAAGTATATTATAAGTAATATTTACAAAATTATAAAAATATAAATTATAAAAATAATGAATAAATAATAAATTGAATATTTTAATCTGTACAAGTATACAATAGGGGTCCAAAACTCAACTTTCAAACCGCAGCTCCTCAAATGCGAAACCACCATCATTAAATAGCTTATTTTAAATTATATACAATTAAAGGTGAGTTTGATGCATTTCGAGTTTTTATTAGGGAGATACAAGTCTGGGAAGTTGGGATTCTGGAATTTTATTCAGACCATAACTTTTTATCTGTACATTATTTTTCAGTGAAATCAATTTTGTTTTTTTTCTTATTTAATTATCTACAACTTTCACGTACAAAGTTTCTTTATTTGAAGTATAAAAAGTGGAACTAAAAAATAGGTCCCAGAATGAATAAAGAATGAAGGAATTTTATTGTATTTTTCGCCCTTATCTCCCCCTACTTTATTCCTTGTCGACCTAGTTATAGAGATGCCTAGATCTCAGGGTTTCGGGTCATAAAATATTTACAATATTTTATTCTTTTTCTTTTCTTTTCTTTGTTCTATAATTTTGGCTTTAAAAACCGCACTTTATACAATATTTACACAATGATGCATGAATGCTAAAATGCCTAAATTAAGCCTATTTACACGCATTTACTAGGGTTTTTAAGGCCAAAATGATAGAATAAAGATGATGAAACGTAGATTCATCAGAGATGCAACTAGAGCTAGAACCATCCTGACAGACGTCATTTTTACCACAGGAGAAAAAATCTCATCAAAATCGATACCTTGCATTTGTTCTAAGCCTTTGACCACAAGACGTGCTTTGAACCTTTTTGAGCCATCAACTTCGCATTTGAGCCTAAAGATCCACCTGTTCTTCAAGGCTCTGGCTCCTTCGGGCAGGGGTACAAGGTCGAACACCTTGTTCTTTTTAAGAGCTTCCATCTCCTCCTGCATTGCCTTCAGTCAGTGTTTTCTGTCGCTATGTCCATTTGCCTCATCAAAGGACTCGGGCTCACCATCATCTGTGAGCAGGAGAAACTGGTCGGGTGAGTATTTCATAGACGGTCTACTGACTCTTGTTGAACTTCTCAATTGAGGTTGTTGTACTGCTTCTTCAACAGGCTCTACCACTGGTTCTTCAAGGGGTGGCATCCCCCCTTCAACGCAGTCTTCTATGGCCTTGGATTCCTCCCTTGCGTCATCATGGAGGGCTTCTTCAAATAGGGAGGGCTCATCATCATAAGTGACAGGAGGTTGCGATTGTGGCTGGAGGATGTCCTGGATTGTTTGGTCCTTAGCAAACTTGACATCTCGACTTCTCACAATTTTCCTTTGAGTAGGATCCCACAGCCTATATCCATACTCATCCTGACCATATCCTACGAAGACACACACCATCATCTTCGAGTCAAGCTTGGTGCGTTCATCACTGGGTACATGACATATGCAACGCACCCAAAGACTTTAAGATGATCAAATGAGACATGTTTACCTCTCCAAGCATGTTCTGGATAGTATCCATCCAAGGGGTGAGACGGAGAACGGTTGATCACATTAACGGCCGTGTATAGTGCTTCTTTCCAGAAGGTCTTCGGAAGATTCGATTGAGAGAGCATGGCTCGTACTCTCTCCAACAAGTTGCGATTCATCCTCTCCGCAACTCCATTCTGCTGTGGAGTCTTTGGCACCGTCTTCTCCATGCGGATGCCATGGCTCCTGCAATAGCCCTCAAATGGCCCTCGATACTCCCCACCGTTATCAGATCGGATGACCTTTAGTCTCCTTCCAATCTCTCTCTCCACAACAAGGTGCCATATTTTGAAGATGTCTAGTACTTGGTCCTTCGTCTTCAAGGCAAAGGCCCACACCTTCCTCGAGTGGTCATCGATGAAGGTTACAAAGTAAAAGGCACCTCCAAGAGTCTTTACACCCATGGAGCACACGTCTGTGTGCACAAGATCGAGTGGGTATCTTCTCCTTGATGTTCTCATCTGAAATGATGTACGCCTTTGTTTGCCAGCCATACAATGGCTGCAAACTCCGAGAGAACTCCGGTGGATGGAATGACATTTTTCTTGCAGCATAGGAGCTCCCACATGACCGACCATGAGAAATGTACAACGAGGCTTCCTTCTTTCCTCGGGCAACTATTAGAGAGCCCTTGGAGAGTCTCCATTCGCCTCCGCCAAATTTGCTGGTATACCCTTCATCATCAAGTGCGCCAGTGGACAACAAGTTCGTGCGCACTCCGGGGACGATCCTTACATCGTTCAGGCTGAGTTTGGTGTTGTTTGGCATCTCCAGAACCACTGTCTCGCGACCAGCAATAGGGCAACTTTGATCATTTCCCATTGTCACCACGCCAAAGTCACCAGGCGTGTACGAAGAGAAGAGCTCCTTCCTAGGTGTGATGTGGAAGGAAGCACCAGAATCCACCACCCAAGTGGACTCTTGAAGTGAGATATTGGTTAATCCAACGTCCCACATGATAACAGCTTCTTCTTGGCTAGCCACGGCTGAAGAGCTAGCCTCACCGATCTCCCGTGCATCTTCTCTTCTAGGTTCTTTGCAGAACCTCTTGATGCGCCCTCTCTTCCCGCAGTTGAAGCATGTGATGTCTTTGCGGGGCCTCGACATCGAGCGTCCTCGAGACCTGGCTCTCCCTTGAGAACCATCACCACGGTTCTTATTGCGTCCTTTCCTTTCATTCACCAAGGCTTGTGAATGATCCTCGTCGTGCTCCTTCCTCCTCAGCTCCTCGTTCATCATACTATCCTTCACGGTGTTGAGGGAGAGCGTTCCACTCGACATGGAATTGCTTAGGGAAACCACCAGCGTTTCCCATGAATCAGGTAGTGAGCTCAAGAGGAGAAGTGCTTGCATCTCGTCATCGATGTCCATCTTCAGGTTGGAAAGTCGGTTTACACAATCTTGGAACCGACTAAGATGCTCGCTGACAGAGGAGCCTTGTTGGTACTTCAAATTCACCAATTCTCGGATGAAGAATGCCTTGTTTTGTTCCGTCATTGGCTCGTACAAGGCTGTAAGCTTCGTCCACAGGTTGCTTGCATTTGTCTCTGTCGAGACATGGTGGAAGACGGAGTCCTCCACCCATTGGCAAATGAACGCCACGGCCTTGTGATTAAGCTTGGCCCATTCTTCATCCGATTTGCCATCTGGCCTCTTCTCATCTCCTTCGATGGGGTCGTACAAATCTCTTACAAATAAGAGATCCTCCATCAGTGGCTTTCAGATGGAGTAGTTGGTGGAATTCAACTTCACCATGGTCGTCGACACCAATTGGTTGCTCGTGCTTGAATCCATCTCCTCCTATCAACACCACGACATAGCGATCCCGGCTCTGATACCAGTTGATAAGGAAGCCACTAGGTTTCTAAGCCCCTCGTTTGGCTAGAAACCTCTTTGACTTGCTGGATCGATGAGTAGAGTATTGGTGTGCGAAAATGTTAGTGGAAACAAGCAATTCACATGAAGAGGGATGCAAAAGCTCACACACTTTTATTTGAGCAATCACAACTATATATATACATTGCGGGGGAAAATGAAAAGACACAAAAAAACGGATGTAGCCCACTATCTCATGTACGTCCTCTCCATAAGTTGAATCATGAATGAAACAATTATTAGCCACATAATTGTCTCATATGTTATGCTCCAAAACGATGCACGCCCATTATAAACACCATGCATGGCACTAATTTTAGCCCTTAAATGTAGGTGCATTGATTTCAATCCATGCAAGGTGTGGAGGAAGGCGAGAGATCACAACACAAGTATCAGGTTGTTACAATGAAAATGACTTTCAATGGACATGAATCAACAAGATAATGATCATGAATATGATGGTATAAATATCGTAATACCTATTTTGATGGCAGAGATATTACAAAACCTTTGGGCAGTCATTGGGGAATGTACAAGTTATAAGAAGGTCCTATATATGTGTGTTCTTCCCCCATTGAATAATATATAAGAACAATAATCGAGTGAGTCCCGGTTGCCTGTAAAGAAATAACAAAAAAATTTGTTCTTCAACAAGTGAGATTATGTTTGGGGTGTTATACTATGATATTTCCTCTTCTATCAGGTGCTATGGGATAGTATTTCAAGTTTATAATATTAGAAAGACCAAACATATGACACCCCAACATTTCAAGCACTCGCATAGGGCTTTTGGGTAAAGCTGCCCTACTTGCTCAAAAGATATAGATAGGTTTTCTTTCGTAGCATATGGCTTTACTATCGAAAACGTCGTATCAAAAAATATTTTTTAAAAAAAAAACTAATCCAGGTTTCCCCACGAATAGAGATTTGGTTGCGGTCCTTCGTATTGTACAAGATCGCAATTTGTTTTTCCTTTCTCTTTTTTTTCCTCAAATTACATAAAGAAGGGAAAATTGTATATTCCTCGTCTATGGTTTCTAAACTTGATCTCTACAAGGTCAATATCAACCTGCTAATAGGATTCCAATGCATTACCTCAATAGTGCTATGATAGCTACACTATTCTTTGACATCACGTACCTGAATCCAAACCGTAAGAAAAAACTGATCATGAAAATTTTTCTGAGTTCGGATTCAATTGGATCCGTTGATATCCACTTAAGTGGTTCTCAGTCTCACATATTTTAGTATTCCATGTATGATTATTTTTAAGCGTTACAACATTTCACAATCCGCAATGTTATTTTTGAAATATGGCTCATCATGTATTTTCTGCAATAGTGGCAACAACTCAGTCTGGATTATCATATTTCTCATCTCTTGGTAGAAGCGGATTCACTCTCGAATATTCCTTTTTACTAGAGTCTGTTCTGATATCATTTGTAACATTTCAGTCTTAAATTCGAGCTTTATTGGAAAATTGATCTTGTCAACTTCTCAGATCTAATTAGATTTGTTGACAACCATTCAAAATGTTTAAGCCCAAATTATAAAGTAGTATTTTTCACTACTTATAAAGTTTATATAGGATATTCTCAATGACTGTGAACAAGTAACAAGTCAATGGGAATCATACAAAAGAGGACAAATGCCACCACAACTCAAATCGTCAGCCATGTCGCCCACCGCATGCCTTCTGATGCACGCAACCACACCTTGGACAACATCGTCAAATACAAGCATGTCCTTGACCTTGTTACCAACTATAAGTACACCATTCATCAACAAATGTCATGTAAGATACTAGATAAGAGGCTCTAAGTACCAATGTCATGGTAAAGTTTTTGCTAAAGTATATACGTGCATACCATGTATAAGTACTACTAACATTAAAGTGAATGTTTTTAAAATCAAGTTGGAGACATAAATTGGAAATTATACAAAAAAAAGTTGAATCAAGTTTGACCATAAAATCAAATTAGTTCAAACGGAAGATGACGTAATCAATTTTAATTAGACTAAGCTGAACCAACGAAGAAAAATGATTGATCAACTAGATTGAATCTAAACATGTGTAAAGGAAAATTCGTCCCACCATAAGGAGAACTTATAATTACACTCAAGTGACAGGAAACCTTTGTTTTGTTAAACAATTGATTTGGTGGTAGAGCAGTGGCTTCCCCAAACAAAAGACCAAGGTTCGAATCCCTCTACCCCTTCTACCAGAAAAAAAGGTACTGGAGGATGGGAGTAAGGATATGACCCAGACTAGCTAAAAAAATTGTTAAATAATTTTGACAAGCCGCCTATTCTAGATGTGCCTTTGACTCGAGCATAAAGGATGTGGCTCTAGGCCGATATGATATCGTGGGGCAAGCCCGGCCAGAACCCACTTGTACTTCGTGTTGCTACGACCCTGGACTTGAAGCTTCCCACAGTGTTGTCGTTGTTCCTCGACCTCGATGTTAGGGATGAAAACGGATACGGATATATCCGAATATCCGCTTACCGTATTCGAAAAATTACCGGATACGGATATCCGTATCCGAATATTAATCGAATACGGATCGGATATGGATATAGGTTGTAAAAATTTTCTGAATACGGATACGGATATGGTAATGGCTTGAATATCCAGATTCGGATCCGGATATCCGAATACAATATTTGATATTATTTTATATATTAGTTAATATAATATAAGCTACAATCTTTGCCATTATATCAGTGTTATACATTATATAATACAATATATTAACGATATTAATAAATTTCTATTTCTTTGGGTATGAGCGTGAACAAAATTTATGAAATCCTATTCCCTTTTTGCTTCCGGTAAAGAATACATGTCACCTCGACACTCCATTTTGTCATGACGCAACTTATTTATATTTCATTGCTATTTTTAAAATCATATGAACTTTGATAAAAAAAATCAATTCATATTCGTATGTGGTCTTTATTCAATCCGTATTCGGATTCCATGTTTATTGGATCCATATTGGAATTTCACTCTTTATTCGATTAATATTTGGATTAGCTCTTTATTCGATCCGTATTCGGATCTGCTCTTTATTTGATCCGTATTCGGATTCGATAAATATCCGATTCGGATTCGTATTCATATTTTTACGGATATGGTTTCCATAATGCATATCCGAATCATATCCGTATCCGTATTCGTAATCGATAGAGAGGAAGCGAATATGGATATGGAAATAGGCATATCCGATCCGTATCCGATCCGTTTTCATCCCTACTCGATGTTCCCCGCTCCGTCGCTGCTCCAGTGACTCTCCGTCGCCTCTACACAGCCGCTACCGTCGGCTCGTCTCACGCCTCACCTTACATTTGCAAGATGATGCCCTAATATGCATTTTGAAGTACACATGATGGGATTTGAGGGTTTTAGGGTTTTTACGATGGTGACCGTGGTGTAGGGTTTTGGAATCTAGTTAAAGTAATGTGGTTATTGTTGTTGTTCAAGAATGTGGCTATTTTTTTAAGATTTCGAATATAATATCCAATGGTTTCATCATGTATTAATTCCATTTTATATGTTATGGAATGTATGTACATAATATAATGTCCAAGGGAGAGCTAATCCTGTGAGAGCCAAAAACTGTGAGAACAGTGAATCTGGACCACTAGATTATGTGCTCCTCTCTCCTCCTGCAATCAATGAGGAGAGAGGTGACCGAATTTGGTAGTCCAGAATCTAGTAGTCCTGCAATCAATGAGGAGACACATGACCGAATCTAGTGACCGAATCTGTTAGCTATTTGTATGGTCCATAGGAGCTATCATTATGATGTGATGTGCTGAATCAAGTATGGAGGCCACACTATTTTTTTCTTCTGGCATTCCTAATATATCATTTGCAATTGTCCTTGCAAACAACAAGATTAATTGGACCACCCTAATAATGCCTTCCATTCCACGTGGAAATTGTGAAAATAGCTAATTTATCTGAAGGATAGTTGATGGCATAGGAGGAGGGATGCAAATGGATATGGATACATATGTGTCCTATCTGCTATCATATCTCGTTTATACATATTTTGATATTCGTATTCGTGCTCGTTCGAAAATAAGTACATATATACCCGCAATATCGTATAATACAAATATATTCGTAGATTTATTTTTCACCATATATAATATAATTTTATGCTTTCTTTCACCATGTTTTGTATATTATTTTGATATATGCACATTTGGTATATTTGTATCATGTGTATTTTATCCGATGCATGAATATTTAAGCTAATATATATAATATTTTTAATATTATTCGTGTACAATTAGTATTCATTCATTTTACATCAGTATCGCTATCCGTCTACATATGGGAAAACAATTGACATGAATATATCATGAAGGATTAACGAAGGTCTATCAATGGATGTGCAAAAAAAGCATATATTTGCTAAAACCATTTCCAAAATCGTTCGAGCAAGAGTAAAAAACAGGAAAGAAATGTCGTCAAGCACAGCTTACTATCCTAATAAATCGCAATCTTTAAACTAGACTGATGCCCTAATGTTCTGCATAACATGAAATGCCAGAGAAATAACAAGTTTTGATACAAATACGATTCATTTGATTTGTTACTTATGTTTTTCTATCGAGAACGAACGAAAAGGTCTCCATTGCCAACTTCTTCTTATGGGGACATGTGGAATGCCAATATGAACATCGACAACTTTCAGGTATCTATTGCTTAAATCATACAGAAAATCAATTTTGTACATTAAAAGTGTGGTATTTATTTATGATTTGTTAATACGACAGTTGGAAATAGATTTTACAAGCATTGGAGGTGGCATTTGTGATGATCTTAACAATGAAGGTAGACTACATTAGTATTGAACTAGGATGCATATCCGTGCTTCGTGGCATGTGTATTTTTAAGTGTAAAGTATGAAATTAAGAGGTAAGAATATGAGAGCGTATTGGGAGCATGTGAAGTATGGAGGAAGATATTGTGAAGAAATTTTAACGAACTAGAAGGTACGTCTTCTAAATATTATGCTTCATTTGCATGACTAAGAAAATAACGCTATCTCCAATAAAGAGCAAATACATAATCGAAATAAGAGCAAACAAAAGAATGAAAGTTCAAATACACAAGGAAAAGAGCGGGAAATTTAGTTGTAAAAAGCGTACATGTTTTTTAATCTAAGTCTCAGACCCACCATGGTTGGCATTTATTAAATTTATGATATCTCAAGATTTTCTAAAAGAATAAATTGCATTGTTAGGAAATAAATTAGCAAGAGTTCGAATATGTAAGGGAATGGGATTTAAAGTTAGTATTAAAAAGTGTACATGTTCTTTTACCCAGTGGTGGCCCAACCATATAGGTGAATGTGTTATTTTGCAAGATAGTTTTAAAAAAATAGCATGTTAGATGAAATAAAATAAAAAATAATCATAAACACCAAGAGATTGGAGCAATAAATTTATTGACTAAATATTTATATATAAAAGATGCTCGAAATTTTATTAGATATATGTTCTTTCTCAAGACTAATATAGATGTAAGACGGTTCTTGAAAAAAGCCAAATTACCTTGTCATTTCAAGTTATAAGAACAGTTATGTGTTATGCTTTTGTCAAAAGTTTTTCATCATTGCCTTGTTTAGGGTTTTTTTCTCTAGTTGTTGTAAGGGTGCACGAAAGGAGAGGATGGCAGAGGCAAACGACCCTATTTAGTGTTTCTCGATGAAGGGAGTTGGAGAGACACATGGAATTCACCTGTCCAAAATTAAGATAGATGATGGGATGAAGACATAAGGTCTTTCGACATAGTGATGTCTACAGTGTAGGGCAAACAAAATTAAGGGGCAATCCACGTAGGAAAGGAAAATGTAAGGTTTCCTCAAGGATGCAATATCTGGGATTGGATTTTTGGGATCGATTTTAGCCAACAAAAAAGAGAGGATCACATGACCTCTGCTGTAACTTGGATTACAACAGAGGATTCGCTTCACAAGAAATGACTCATTGTGCCTCAAGCCCAACTCAAACCCAATGAATGAGTTATTTACTTCTAATCGTAATCTGAGCTTAATTAATGAGCGCTTTGATTCTAATCTAATTTAATCTCATTTAATTCGAGCCACACTCAAACCTATTTATTTTGAGCCAAATTACCATATACAAAAAGATCTTTATCGATTATACAATCCTCATCATCATCATCATTCTACGAAGATTTTAGAGTGGGATCCTATCTACCAAGCTCAAGGAAGCTATTTTTTCCTTGCTTTATGGCATAATTTTATGTTCCTTCCCATCGAACTTCTAATTCGCCGAGAAGTGTCAAAATTTTGTGATGGACTTTGAACTTGAAAAGTAGAATATACAACAACAACAACAAACTACATTGAACTTTCATTCATTTTTTTTCCAACTTTCCTATATATAAAAAATATTCATCATATATTTATGTGTATTATGTCAATGAAAATATAATACAACCTGATATTCGATCTATCGATAGGAGACATGATAACTAGTATGCGACCATCCTTCGAAATGCAATACATGGTGTGCGTGTGTGCCCGTTACTCCATAAAGACTGCGAATAGTAAAATCCAACAAAAAATATTCATCCACCAAAATCATATCAATATTTATGCTTATTTGAAGATAATATATGTGACCCATTGATACTTTCCAAATTAATATTGTGTTTTGATCATATAATTGTGAAATTTGCAGTCTATTTGATCATATAATTGTGAAATTTGCAGTCTTGCCTCTAGAGCCTCTTTTGGTCTTACAATTATGTAGTGATATGGAGCATGATGATTAGTTACTCTTGAATGTGTGCCCTCTTTGTCTTAATTTAAATGTCATGTGATCTAAATCAATATTTAGATCATGGTCCTCAACTGGAAGGCCGTTTTTACTCAATAGCCATACTATATTGGATTTGGTTTCGATTCATTTAAAGAAGGAATTCAACTTCAGACTGCTTTGCTTGAAGCCGATTATGTAAGGGGATATCGATTAGGAGAAGTTTTTCAACTGGAAAAAGATTCATCGACACAGGCGGTTTTTACAGTAAAGGATGTCATGTGAATCATTGTCATTCGTATGTGACCCGATTGCCAACATCTTCCTTCAAAAGTTACTCAGCAAATCGGCATTTTTAATGTTGAAAAAAATCAACAATTCTGAATGGGTGAGATTAAGATAGTCATTAGATCTTCGAAATAAGGGACATTTATTTCGAGATAAAGGACTTTTGCACAAGATTGTCGGATGTGGCGACAATTAGGGTTGGGCATTGGATTGGACCGGCCCGACCCGACCCCAAATCTGACCCTCATAACCCGATCTAAACTCGAACTCAAAATTTAGTGGATGGACTGTGGGCCTCAAAATGAGCCAGTATTAATTATCAGATCGGGTTCGGACCTAAGAAGGTCCGAATCCGCAAGCCCGATAGCCCGACCTATACGATATAATTATATCTAGTATATTCATTTCGTATCCTTATTTCGAGTTTAGATTAAATACATAAACCTATTAATAATCATATCCATTAGCGTGGATTGAGGACATTATTACATTAATATGTAAGAATGGAATATGTGTCCTCAAGTGTTAGAGCATCTACAACTTACAACTGTAAGTAAGCAATCTGTATTGAGTCATAGTGCTTGCATCTATAATAGAATATGTAATGGTGAATTGAATGGTGGTTTAAGTCGTCATATTTTTTACTGCATTTCTATTTCTAATATACAACTAATGTCAGAATCACTGGTTGACGTACTTAAAGTATTAAACATGCACACATGCATAAGAAAAAACCAGATAAAATATAAGAAGAACTGTACACATGATATTGGTGTATATAGGTGTTAAATTGGATCGGCCGGACCCGAACCATTTTGTTTGGGCTGAGTTTGGGCTTGGGCCTGGAATTTGAAAATAAAATGGACCTTGGCCCAACCCATTAGCCCACATACTTAAATGGACTTGGACCGGGCCAACTCAAACACGACCCGACCCGGCCCGATACCCAGCCCTAGGCACAATGAAGGCATGTGTCTAGATCCACCCTAATTCTTTCTTCCCATCATCCCTTCTCTGTCAATCAATGATTACCATTTATTCTCCTTTTACCCTTTTTATTATACAATTATACTGCTTTTTCCAAATAATCATCACTGTTAGTTTATTCTCCACTTGTTCATATTTGTTTTCAGAGTTGATGAATACATACCTTCAAGAAGAAATTAAATTCCCTCTAGCTGGATATACAATAAGTAAATGTAAATGCCATAATTTGCCAAAAATAAAAACTTGGCAAGAACAAAATAGTATACATGAATTGAAGGACTTTGAGTGACATCGGTCTTAGGGGCTGCAGATCCAACAAAAATGCAATGGCAATGGAGGATCCAAAAAAGCTTTGGCTATATCAATAGATGCCAGAAAGAAAGGAAAAAAACCATCTTTACTTATATTAAAGATGTCAGAAAGAAATCGTATATATAGTATTACAGTAATTCGTTTTTCGGTTAAATAATCTCAATTTAATTTCCAATTTTAGTTGTATCACATAATATATCTCGTAAAGATTACAAGGTGATGCAAACACGTATTTACCTTGAAATTTTACAACTATTTTATTTTCACTACAAAAGTGTGTTGTATTATGTCAAATATAGATTTATAATACAATTGACACGACTTGATTTACATAAATCTCATAATATTGTGCAGCATCCACAACCTACTAGGGATTCTAAATTAGATAGCTTGAATTATATAAAAGTGCTTTTATACACAGTCCGTTATCGGAGATTACTGACCCAGATAACTTGTTAAACTTGAGCTCAACTTGAGCCCTTGATTGCAACAACCCAGAATTCTTGAACCCAAGTTATCTAGTAGTAGCACCCACTACTTATAGACTAGGACAACAATTTATTATTACTAGATGTGTTATTATGTTTGAGGTGCTACCGTCACCATACTTTCCTCATTGCACAATGGTCCATGACATTTTCCCACTAACAGCGGCGGCTTCACCTCTTGGGTAGCCATTCCCTCCTAATTATATGATAGGGTTGACGCCACCTACTGGGCAACCCCTTCTACTATTAGAGGGAATCCGCTTTGATATCATCTATAATGTTCGAGCCTAAACCTAATCCGTTATCGGGCATTACTGGCCTGCACAACTTGTTGTGCTTGGGTCCAAGTACAACCTTTGACCATAACTCAAACTACTTAAACCCAAGTTATCTAGTAATAGCCCACGATTTTAAATTTGTGAATGTGTGGTATAATAATATAAAAGAGAAATAAATATTTCATATTTTAGCCTCAAATTACTTTCGAAATTTACATATAATCATTTCGTGAAGATTATATGTTTCTGCATACCGATTTGTCTCCAGAAATTTTGCATTTAAAAATATTCGGTTAGAAAATTGAACGTATTGAAATACATGTTTTGTGATATTTAAAGTTCATTTATGCAATGGACTCGAAATAAGATCCACAGCCTATTAGGGATTTCAAAGTTAATTGGTCTAAAATACTGTAAAGGGAATTTATTGTATTATTTCTTTATAATACAATATTTAATGGTGTGCCATGTTTTATGGATTTTTATGGCACCAAATAAAATATTATAAATTACATGTTTAAATTTTTTAAATATTTGCAGGTATAAAAAATTCGTCTACATATAGTCATCAGCGAAAAACTGAGGATAAATATATAGTCTCTTTTATTGTTAGACGTTATAACCATCCATTATAAATTGAACAGTAGTTATGTATGAGTTCCTGATAGTTTACGAATCTTGACAGTTTCTACAATTTGCAACATATATTAAAGGCTTGTTAAATTTTATTTTTGTCATTTTGTGTTCTCACGATCTATGTTATATTCGGTGATGTAATTTTTGTATGTAATATGGTCTTTCAAATCATCTCACACGTCATCCGTTTTTTTCCCACACATCATCTTCCTTTTGTAATTACCCACATTAACATTCTTTGCATGTTACTGAAATAGGAATCCATATAACGAAGAATCAATACTTTCATTTTTTATCTTTCACACATTAGAGATGTGATCATTTGTTGTGATATACAGTACGTTCGTTCACGTAGGTTTTTTTTAAAGGAAAAAAAGGTGTCAATTAAGCCGTAGATACGAACACCCAAAAATTTATATTCACAAATTTAGCACAAAAATTACAAAGATCAAGACCCACTGTAGGTTTTATAATGGTATCGTCCTCCGCAAATCCACGAGGTTGTCATCAAAAATCACACTCGCAACAAACGTCACAGTTTTCGAACAATGGTTTATTTACACACAAACTGTCGCAATCGCAAGACCTCCGGTAAATATATGTCTATATGTCATCGTAAAATGAAAGGGTAAATTACAAAAAAGGGCTTCAACTATGCCTCGATTCCCAATTAAGGGACTCATTTTTCAATTGTAACAATGAGGGGCCTGAACCGTCAACGTAAAGATTTAACGTCGACATATACGGGTCGCTGAAGCTTATAGAGGCCTCTATTTGAGACAAAAACATAAAATCAGACCCCTCTTTGTTACAATTGAAAAACGAGTCCCTTAATTGAGAATTAAGCTATAGTTGATACTCTTTTTTGTAATTTACCTTAAATGAAAACTATGCTTAAAATTGTGCCAAGATCCTTTAAAATTATATAATGTTGCTACAATATAGAGCTTTTGTTAGTATCAGTTGTGGTCAGAAAAATATTTGCTTTAAATGTAACTAAGAGATAAATTATCATGTTTAGTATCAATAATAGTTCAATTTGGTACAATTATGCGAAATACACAGTAAACAAAATCACAAAAACTGCAAAATACAATACATGTAATAAAGCAATACAGATTAATAGAGGCAATATAGTTTCTAAATATTATTCACCAAATTCGATCTCAATTTTAAGAAAACACAATTCAGATCCACACATCATTTTATCATCTTATTCTTTAAATCTTATTAATATAATCTATTTTAGAAAAAAAAATGAATCAAATTTGAATTCTAATTTAATTTCTTTTACTCTGATTTGCGATTACAAAAGTACACCATTTGAACTAAACTACTTTAAATCAGATAATTTAATCGGTTTAACCGCTTGAACCAGTTGTTCTGGTCCGATTTATACAACGTTGGTTGAGATGCGAGCGCACTCATCTAAGGTTAGTTATATCTATGGTCGAGAGGAGCCATTGATGTACTTAAACCTAATTCTGTACATCATATGTCGATGGCTCCTCTCGGCAAATGGTTTAGTTATAACTAACCTTGTAAGCAATGATATTAAACATCAGACAACTAAAGAACTGTAACGGGCAAATTTAAAATTCAGGATTCGGAAAGAATAAATTGAAAACCAACCGCAACAACACGAACATTGAAGGAAGTTGGAGATCACCGAAGCGTCTATCATGGAATTTAGGGAAGATTTCACCCATACTTTACTATGACGAGGGGATGACCTATGTTAACAAAGAGCTCCCCCAAGAATGTTGAAATATCTCAAAGTAGCCACACCAACTGAACACTGGAGGAGCTCACACTCACGACGACAACTCTAACTTATATTTCTTGGTAATTGTTGTACTTCATAAGTCACATTAGTTTGCTTACTGAGAGTAACTTGGCTCTTAACGCCAATGCGACTACAAAAAAAAGTGGGAGAGTGTCAGACATGAATGGAGTCTATATCTCAAGGAGCAAGCATAACAAGTTACCATGTTGCTTTGGGCCTGTTTGGTAATTGAGTTGGGTTGGTTTGGAGTAACTTACTGTGAATAGTAGATGTTTGGATGGTTAGGAGGGTTGAAATGAGGAATATGATGTCACATTGGTTTGTGATGGAATTCTAACCTATGAATACAGGAAGATAAATCAGGTAACCCCGAGATAACCCGGTAACCATTGGATCTGGTGATCCATTCTTTGGACATAGCAACATATGACTGTAATCGACACACTTCAATACAGATCATTATTGAAAGCATCTCAACAAAGAGAGATGACAACTGAGAGAAAGAGGCGTGCACTTATGTGTGTTTATTTAAGGGTTTTTATCAGTTGTACCCCTTTGAGATATTGCAATTTCAGTTATTGTTGGGACATCGGATGAACTCTCGGATACGGACCACCTTATACGGTATGGATGAGCAATTGACCACCACCACAGAAGCACATGAAGAAAAGAACAATCAGATATAACGATGATCGGTCACCTATCGTGGCCACCAGAGAAGAAAGATCACTATAAATTAGAACAAGTACAACTCTCTCCGTTCCCTCGTTCTCTCATCTCTTTCTTCTCTCTCCCCCACCCCTCTAAAGGTTACATTATCCTTGTGGTGGTGTTGATGCAATGCCTCCACTCCCTTCTATATATAGCCTAATTACAAACCATAGTCTTATCTCCATTAGGACTAAAAATAGAATACAACCCAATTAGTATTAGGATTACAAGTAATATTTCTTTAGGATTTCCAATCCTATTATGACTCATAATTCATAACAATCTCCTCCTTGAGTTGAATTATATCATTATCTCTTCATCATCTTTAGTCTGTACTTGGATATGTTCATCATATGCAGGTCTCGTTAGAAGGAACTCATCGTTTCTGGGTGACGCACCCGTTGTTGGATATCCTCGACGTGCCACCTTTCACAATCTTCTGTTAGCCGCCTCTAACAGAATTCTTCGATGAGTCTGGTCGATTTCTCCAAGAGTCTAAAATATCACGGCTTCTAATGATGGGATCTCCACTCATTTAGATTGAGTTGCTACTATGGGTAACCGTCTTGGGACCTGAAACTCACTATATACCACATATCCTCTCGTCGACCATATCTCGGACATCCGCTCACCTTATTACAGCTTCTGAATCGCTTGACTAGGTCCTGCTCCTACGGCTGAGGTCTTTTCCGTTCCGGATCCCAGCAGAAAGAGAAGGAGAATCAGGGCTCGGTAGCTGAAGGAGAAGGGGAAGGAGCAGGGTGTATCAAGTCCCTTTGTAAGTGGATCTGTCGTGTTATCTTTGGTACCAACAAATTTCACGACAATCACTCCAAAATACATCAAATCCCTAATAGACTTAAGTCTTACTTGGATATGTCTTCTAGTTTTCTGATTGTACTTTGAACTCTTTACCTTTGCAATAGTAGTCATGCTATCACAATATAAAGAAATCATCGGTATCGGCTTACCTACCATGGGCATCTCAGAGAGAAGCTCTCTAAGCCATTCAGCCTCTATACCTGTTGTATCCAAAGCACACAGCTCTGCCTCAAAAGTAGACTGAGCTAAGACGATCGGTTTCATAGACCTCCAGGAGACTGCACTGCCTCCAAAGGTAAATACATACCCAGTCATAGATGCAGTACCCTTAAGGTACTTCAATACTCGGTCCAAGGCCTCCCAATGATTACGGTTAGGACAGCTTGACCACGAATGAAATATCAGGTCGAGTACAGTTCGCAAGATACATCAAGCTTCCTATAATCTGGAAATATCGTAGATGTGCTACAGGTACACCACTCTTGTTCTTGCAGAGGGGTTTAGATGAATCATAAGAAGTGCATACAGATTTACATCTCTGATAGCCAATTTTCTTGAGAACTTTCTCAGGATAATGTGACTGAGACGCAGCTATTCCATTAGTAGATCTAAACAGTTTGAGCTCCAAAATCACATTTGCAACTCCTAAATCCTTCATCTCAAACTTATTGCTCAAGAACCTTTTGGTTTCTTCCACTATCCTTATGTTTGATCCAAATATCAAAATATCATCGACATTATGGCACGGGACAGCAAACGTATCACCTTTAATCATAGAATACACACATTTATTCGATTCATGAACAATAAAGCCATAAGACTTGATAGTCTTATCAAACTTTTCATGCCATTATTTCAGAGCTTGTTTTAGTCCATAAAGGGACTTTACAAGCTTGCGACTTTTCTTTCATTACCAGATGCTACGAATCCCTCAGGTTGGTCCATAAAGATCTCCTCCTCAAGATCGACATATAAAAAGTAGTCTTCACATCCATTTGAAGAATTGTGAGATCATGTATGGAAGCCAACATAATGAGCATAGGAATTATAGTCATCCTAGTTAGAGGAGAACATGCATCAGAATAATCAATACCCTCTTTCTGCTTGAACCCTTCGGCTGCAAGTCTTACCTTGTATTTTTCATGGATCTGTACGGTCTAAGTTTCCTTATGAATACCATTTGCTTCCTGTGGTAGAACACCCGGGAGGTAGATCGAACATTTCCCACATGCCATTTGAAATGATCGAATCCATTTCAGATTTAATGGTATCCTTCCAATGCCTTGCTTCAGTAGAAGCTATGGCATCCTTGTACGTGGGAGGATCACCCTCGATTTGGTAGGAGACAAAGTCACTTCCTAAATCCTTGGTAATCCTAGGCATCTTACTTTGTCTAGGTTCAACATCTTCCAAAAGTCCATTGGGTTCAGAAGAAGTAGCCCCCCACATTTGACATCTTTTCTATTTTTGTGGAATAGAACCAGATGTAGAAGCTACGTCACTAGCCAGTTTTTCAAGAATTCTATTTTTCATCGGAAAAATATCCTCAAAAAAGGTAACATCACGAAGTTCAACAATAGTATCTATGCTTGTGATCTCATACTGAATTACTAAGAATCGACAGACATAACTATTTTCCAGATACTCCAAGATGACTGCGTCAACTGTTTTAGGTCCAAGCTTCTTTCTCTTGTGTTCTGGAACTAAACCTTATCCAAGCATCCCCATACCTTGAGATATTTTAGGCTTGGCTTCCTATTTCACCAAAGTTCAAATTGGACTCTTATCTTTATGCATTAGGAGAACTTTATGGCAAGACGTAATCAAAGCCCCCCCACACACACACACATATAAGATGGTAGCCATGAACTTTGTAACAGTGTGTTGACCATATCAGTTAGTATCCTATTCTTTCATTCTATTATTTCACTGGAATGTAGTGAATACGTTGCAGTGACCTCATGAACTATGCCAAATAATTTACGTTGTTCACCAAATATGTTAGATGTGTATTCACCACCCCTATCTGACCTTAGACGTTTAATTATTTTACCGACGTGTTTCTGTTTCATTCTTAAAGATAATAAACTTTTTTAAGGCTTCATCCTTAGTTTTAAGCAGATAAACATAACAATATCTACTGCTATCATCTATGAAGATGATAAAATATCTTTTATTATCTCTAGTCATCACGCCGCCAAACTCACAAATATCAGAATGTACTAGGTTTAGAATTTCAGTTTCCATATTCACAGAGTGAAAAGGCTTTCGAGGCAACTTAGCTTGAGCACATATTTCACATTTAGTGAGCTTGTTCGTACTATGATCAGGAATCATGTCAAGTTTCTTCATTCTTTTCATAGAATTGATATTCACATGTCCTGACCTAGCATGTCATAAATCAGTAGATTCAATATTTGCAACAACATAAGTAGAGGAATCAAACCAGAGATATTATTAATCGAACTATCAATGTCACATCTGATTCTAAATAAAACATCATGATCAGTCAAATATCCTTTGCTAAAGAAAAACCATGTCTTAGAAAGACTACTTACATTTAAAGTCTAATTGGAAACCCTCTCTAACTAATAAAGATCTAAACAAGATATTCTTCTTGATGTCAGAAACATGCAGCACCATGTGCAAAGTCCAAACTCGTCCAGTTGAGAATCTCAACTCGACTCGTCCAGACCCAAGCACCTTGGTTGCAGATCTATTCCCCATCATCAATGTTCCACCGGCTGAAGCCTAATAAGACACAAAGAAGGCCCTATCAGTACGAATGTGTACATTTACACCAGTATCAACAAGCCACTCATTAGGCTCATTTACTATATAGAGTTCGTGGTTCACTAAGACATACCCCTCGCTAGGTTTGCCTTCCTTAGTCAGCACGAGAGCTTGAGGGACGATATCTGTGGATTTCTGTTGAGTCTTTAGAGAAGGGAAATCCTTATTTCAATGTCCAACCTATCCACATTGCCAACAAGGTTTGCTCTTTAGTTTTTTCTGGATTTTTCTTTGGCTTTCAGTTTCTTATTTTTTTCCTTTAGCATTGTTTCCTTTGAGGTTATGACATTGACCTTAGGGTTCACGTCAATAGGCATCACAAGATTTTGTTTCCTATGCTCCTCTTCAATAGCTATTGAGACCATTAAGTCATTTATAGAAATTTTTGCTTTTCCTATGCTTTAGGGACATCCCAAAATCTTACCAGGACTTCAGAAATTTCACGATGATCGACATGACCTAAAACTTTTCAGAAAGTTTCATTTCCGCCTCAGCTAACCCGTGGAGCAATAACAAAAAATTTATGAGCATGTTCAGAATTCGATTTCCCTTCAGTCATCTGAAATTTCAGGAACTTGGATATTGAGTATTTTTAAATATCCAGATCTTGTATCCAGTTCCTCTTACAGATCCTTAACGGTCTTGGTGGATGCACCATAGACATCGAACAGAATGTTTAACAATGCACTAAGGACGCACCCATGACACAGATGGTCATGTTCTTTCCACGCATCTGCCACCTTGATCGCATCTGAATCTGGGTTCAGTTCAGATAACTTAGGACACTTGGTTTCCAGAATCGAAATCAGGTCAATCGTGATCAGCTAAATTTTCATGTGTTGTTGCCAACGGTTAAAATTTTGGCCCCCGAATTTCTCTGACATACCAGTGAAATCCACACGAGACCGAAACCTCAAATCAGACATTTTCCTTATCACGTTATAGATCTGTCTCTTTAAGATTATTGAAAAATGCAGCACACACATACATACATAAATCACATTTACAACATGTTTCCAATTTAAATCAGCATATGTATGCATCCAGATAATTATTGACAAGAAAAATATATGTTTTAAAAGCGTACGCATATTAGAGTAAGGCGAAAATCCAGAAACAAACATCATGGCAAACAATGCGATAAAGAAGTAGAGGGTTAGAGATCACAATTGAAGTGTCTTGTTGTAGGACTCCCCTTAGAAAGACAACACCCTCCACTTTACCGGCGCATAGGGTCTTGACGTGTTGCTCCCAAGGTACGACAGTTCCATACTCGTCGATGGTTTGCACTGTGCCTGAACGTCCTCGAAAGTCACCTCCGTAAACGAAGCCCGAGATCGTGAGAGGGAGAAGAGAGACAGTGGGAATGAGAGCCATGAGTATTCGTAACCTTAGTACACGTCTTTTTGATTGATACTTAAAGCCGTTGGGGCAGCTACGTAACATGAGAGGATTAAGGTACACGTCCTTTAGAATTCAAACAAATCCGTAGTTACAAAATTGACCCGGTCTTTATTTCACGTCATGCCCGAGCACCACGATGAGCGGGGGCGGGCGTGTGTATGTGTGTGTGATGGTCTAAAATCCTCTCTAGTCTGTTTCCAGACTGATCTCAGGACTTCCCATATAAGAATAAAGTGTCACTTCTGACGCTCCATGATGTGGGACTAAACAACACCCCACATGGTTGAAACATTGGATTCCATGAATTGAGATGAATTAATACAACTTGATATTGACTATCGAATTCCATTAAACATCCCAACAAAGTTAACTCCAACACTTCATGAAGGATATGGTTAGATTCTTAAGAGATTCACGGAAGCGTAAGGATCGCATCGTATGCGATCGGGAACGGCTAGTCATACTAGTTGCTCGATGCAGCGGAAATTAAAATTTTTAATGTGACGAAACCACATGATCCAAGCACACTTCTCGGATCTTTTCGTCTAAACCACAAGCAAGTAATAGGATTAACTCTTGAAGTGTGGTTGCGATCGAGTCTCTAAATGAAGAGACCTCCTGTCTCAAGTCCGATCCGACGCAGGAGACGCTTGCGAGCGTGTTGATGAAACACGTGATCCTCGCAATCCATGTTGATGATCCAAGTGACGAATCTCCTGATCTCGACAGACGAGATCCGACATCTTCTTCACGAGCGAGGCGCACCGAAGGAGACGGAGATCCACGAGCAAATGATCTGGCAGCATGACGACGATGCTGCAGTGATGGAGACTCTCTCTAGGGCATCCATGGTGGACGACCATATGAGAGAGAGAGAGAGGGATGATGCGTAGAGAGAAAGAGAGAGAGAGAGAGACTTATGTTCTCATTAGCATATGAAGAGTAAGGGATACCCTTCTATTTATAATATTTTGGGATCCATGAATCTCAATCCATGGGCAACACAATGGTTCTCATTGATTTGTGTTTCTTTCAATGGCTAAGATTTTTGTTGGTAAAACCAACAACAATTAATTTAATTTGAAATAAATGTATATTGATAAATCAATATGATTTAATCCCAAATTAAATCAATCAAGCATGGAGAATATGGAATGAAGATTGCCTCCTTCCATAATATCGAATTTGGTGGCAATCTCATGTAATCTCATGATATCTCATGAGATTACATTATTCCATGGAAATCTCCAAGATTTACAACAACACTTGTTGTAAATTATTCAACAAAAATAATTCATAATTATTTTGTGAATATTGCAATCTTAATATTGGAAAATTGTGAATTACATTCATAACTCAAAATAAAATGTGAATTACATTTTCAATTAATTGTCCAATGTGAATCCAATTCACATCAATATTTAATTAACAAATGTAAATTACAAATTGCTCTCTCTTATATATTACAAATCACATTTGTAATGTGTATGATTAATATGGATAGTGTTATCCACATTATTCATATCCATAATAATTAAATCACATTTAATCATCTTGGATCTCTATTCTCATGTGCCCAAATAATATGAATCACATTCACATTATTCACATCTTTGATAATCAAATCACAATTAATTATCTAAGATAACTCTCTTAAGAATATGAATCAAATTCATAGTATTCATGATAATTAAATCACATTTAATTATCTATTTTCTCAATGCTCGGATACATATATCAACAATGAAATTATCCTGAACTCTTTCAAGGATAATGCGCTTTCTCCGCAGATACTTTGAGATAAGGACAGAGCGATTGTATTGTTCCACATTTGGATATTGAGATCACATCTCAAATCCAGATATCGGGCCTCCCATAGATGCTTGATTAAATCTCTCATTGCATCTGAATCACATTCAGTTCAATGTCCAATATTTGGACTAAGATCAGATTACTTCTCTACTGAGAGGAGTCACTAAAATCCAGACCCATTTCATCACTCCCTATGAATGGAAGCGTCATGGTTATACAACCGTTTATGATCACATCACCCTCAGGTATTCCTAATACATGTACATCTTGTATACTGGAAGACCCAGGATAATCCTGAAGTATAAGATCAATTTTACACTGTCTACTTTAAGGATTTATCATTAAGTTTCTCATTCGATCATTGGGAGTTCGTATCGATCATATACTTTCCAAAAGCATATATCATACCTAGGTATTGATCATATACTTTCAAAAAGAATATACCAATCCTTACAAATTCAGTCAAACTTCCAAAGCGAGACGACCACCGTAGAATTTGATTCTTCCCAATATCTCATGAATGAGCTCATGTCTTCCGGTTTAGTAAATGAACCTGTATGATCCCTTTGAGAGATCGTATTACTCATACGCCCTTGTATGCACACCAGCGCCAGTGTATAGACCTTGATTAGGTCATCAACCTATTGGTCTGCCAAATGTACATACTCAGATATATAGTAATACATCTGTCTTCAATCAGAGGATACGTACCTATATCATGACAGCATACGACATAGGACTTTGGTTATCTCGATCTTATTAAGTCAACTCTTTGATCTAACTAATTTGACACCTCTGAATCTCTATTGCCATGCAGAGGACTTGTATCAAGAGGTCGGTCAGATATCAACCAAGTGAGAAAGGATTGTCATCTCCTACTCAGGCTGGAGATCCTCTCTTAATAATCATTTGAAGGTGCTTGATGAGTCCTCAATCTAACTCTTTATATATTCATCATAGTACTAGCCTCTATGATTCAATAATTGAATCAACAACTGTATGATCATCAAGATGGCCATGGTACATAACCCTAATTGTACTAAGGGACCTATTATGCAAATTAATTATTCTTCATTTCAGATTAAGGAATGATATTTGCAATAACATTTGTTGCATAATGACTCATCGTGGGCTCGCATGTCCAACACTTCATTCCTCGACTTAACGGGCATAAGTTCATGTTTGTACTCGTGATTGTTTGGTTGAAGCAAAAGAAAGAAGGCACATTTATTAAAAGGAAAAAAAATACTATGAAAAGTTGGTTTACAAGTGAACTAAAAGTCTAAAACGAGTATAAGCAAATTCCTCAAAAGGAACAATAATTAAATCCAACGAGAGCATCCAAGTAAATTTGCTAATATGAGATAAAAGTATCCTTAGGTTAAACATATCGGAATCACAATTGAATCGTGAAAACAATTAATAATAAAACGGATTAGGAGGATGATTATACGACAGATTGTAACACCCCAATCCCAAAATATAGTACCACATCTAAAATTCACGAAGTGTCAGAGTGGTTTATAAGTGATGGGGAGGACTACTTGAAAACTTGGGCTTAAGCATTTTGGGTGGTTGTCAACGGATCCATTTGGGTCCGAACCCAACAAGTTGTCAGGGCCAGTTTTCCTCGATAACGGACCAGGGACCTAAGCCCGAGACATTACAAATGGTATCAGAGCGGGCTCCCTCTGATAGTGGAAAGGGCTACTTGAAGGGACCTAAGCCGAGAGTGTACAGCCGCCACTGTCACTGGGAATAAGTGATGGGCCATGTCGCAACGAGGACGTTGCGAATATAAGTGGGGGAGGTTGTAACACCCCAACCCCAAAACATAGTACCACATCTAAAACTCACGAAGTGTGGGTGTGGTTTATAAGTGATGGGGATTACTACTTGAAAACTTGGGCTTAAGCATTTTGGGTGATTGTCAACGGATCCATTTGGGTCCGAACCCAACAAGTTGTCAGAGTCAGTTTTCCTCGATAACGGACCGGAGATCTAAACCCGAGACGTTACACAGATTATCAACCGAACATAAATCCAAATCCGTCTGGCATGATAATCATGAGATATCATGCAAGATTCTGAACGAACCAACAACAACAAATGAATAGAAATGAATTCAAGATTAGAATTCACTGAAGCATCCTTACGATATGCTCTCGTGATCAATGCAACCACAATCGATGGTTGCGACGATATACCCCAAGTCTTCAAGCAAAAAGAAAAATAAATTCTACCTACACAATCTACAGAGCTTCGGAGACCTGCTATGTGACGAAAACAATATTTGAATCATAATATTTTACAGCTTATTGTGTCATGCAAGCAGAGCTGCTAATCGAATCAGATGCCTTTGAAGATATCACGATTCCAATTCAGATCATTATAAAAGTTTCTAATCCGAACTCGAATCAAATTATAATAAAATTCGCTAACTTAAATTCAAATCAATTCATTTTGAGTTTCGAATATTTAAATTCGATTAATTTTATTTCGAATTTGAAATGTTAATTGTTATTTTAAAACTTATATAAATAATATTATATGAAAATATTATGATTTTTATATTCCATGATCTAATTTTAATTTTTAATATAGAGCTAAGAGCTTATATAAATAATATTATATGAAAATATAATATTTTTTATATTATACGATATAATTTAATTTTGAAAATAGGTCCCTATGATAAGTTGAAAAAACTATATAAATAAGGAAAATATAAAACTAATATACAATGGATAAAAAGTACCTAATTTTTACAATTACTATGTCTTCTATAATTTAGATACACTCTTTTCTATATGAAGAAGAAATATAATAAAATTATATGAGTCTATCAAAGAGATAGAATATCATTGACGAAAAAAAGTGAATACATTATAATTACCATTGCATGTTAAAATAAGACAAGATCAAGCTTATATAGAAAGTTGATCCAAATTAATATTATTATTTGAAATAATTAGAATACTAAAAAAATGTAGCAAGATAAAACATCACTATTAACTTCGAGGATCTTCAATATTGAAAAATTAAAGCCATAAAAATGAAATATACTTAATTTTTGATGTATAAAGGAACAACTTACATTATATTGACAAGAACTTGTATGTTACTCATGTGATGATAAATGTCATCTTGACAATAATAATCATCAATTTTGCCATGCAAGAAAAATCAAACGACAAAAAGGCAGAGGAGAGATATCTAGATAAACTTCAAACTATGACAAATGTTGAGAAGCTCGAAGTAGGAAAACCATCATTTTCATATGCTAGGAGAAAGGCTACCATTATCTACTCTGAGTTTTTGGGATCTTTGGTAGACAATGAAAAAGAGATAGTTAAAGGTAACATAAGGAATATGAGAACTTGAAAATAAATGTGGAGTAAGGAATTAGAATAACAATCTTAAACATTTGGCCTTCCCTAGTAGATTTTATCACTAATATTTTGTACTCTTTTTTCATAATCATTTGTCTTTAACTACTAGGATTTTATATACATAATTAGGTATGGCTTAGAGTGCTTTGTGATTATGTTAACGCCAAAAAAACTTGAATAGCACGCTAAGATTGATTATTATACTCACACAAAGTAACTCAATCCTACGCTAATATCAATAGGTTAAAATAAGAAGTAGAAATGGAAACTTGGATTTTTTGTATAACCGGTGCATGAAGGACCCACATCTCTGGCTCATAACATATTTAAGAGTCAAACCACATGAACTTAGCAAGGAAATTTTGGCGGTGAAATATAGACATGATAAATCATATCAATATAGCCTAGATATGATTACAAGTTTAAATAACCACTTAATCGTTATAGTAAGTTAGTTTGGGAGTATGTTTAGATACTTTTTATAACGTGAATTTGATGGTACTTTTTTCTCGTACTTGGCAACCAAAATATGATTAACAACTTCATAAATGATGATATTAAATAGAAATGAAAATTTGTTTATTTCCATTGTCATACTTTGGCATGTTATGCTTAGTGATATATTCAATGTGAATTAAACATCACAACATTTTTAGTACATATTCATACATTATTTTCTGCATATGTTTACTTACAAATGAAATCAGATAAATGCATGTCAACTTTTTGATGCAATTATGCTCTCTTGCACAAGAATATTTGAAAATGATCTTAATAGATCCAAAGCGGGTTGTTATATGTACACAAGTAAATATGTATGTATTAAATGTGTTTATATATGTATGCAATAAGATTGCAAATATATGGATATATACATCTATCGAATGAAATTATTATCGAATAAATTCAAATTAATTCATTTTTTATTCATTTCGTAATCTAGTTGATTTGAAATTCAATTCATTTGATTTCAAATCAAACTTTTTCCATTTTTTATTGAAAGAATTATAAACGAATGAATGATTCAATTCTCAACTCATGATTATTTTATCAAATTTTTATCGAACGAATTATAATCGAATTCAAATGATACAATTCTCCACTCATGATTAATTTCTATAATTTGCATATAAATAGACTCAACTTCCCATCTCACTTTGACACTTTGAAAGTATTTCCAATATTTGTGGTATTACATACTTAACAATGCATTTGCACGAGTAACATCTTTAAAGGAAAAAGTGACATGATTGTAAGCGTGCGGATATTGTTTTACATTTCTGCAGACAGACCTGTGCAAATAAAAGGGAATACAGCAATATCATTCATTGTAAAAAAACACATCATACAATAGAAGCAACTGCCAGCAAATAAATCAAGCACCCATTTTCTCGTTTGGGCGTCCTGACAAAACAAAATATAAAGGGGGGGAGGGGTGCGGGGGTCAAAATCCCCAAAGTCTTGAACAAAAGAGGGGATGCTGTTTTAGGGATCAAATACACATGTATGTTTGCCATATCTCTTGGATCTTATATAATGTTGGCATAAGGCCTACCAGTAGTTCAGGTTAAACACGGAAGACAAGAAAAGTTGCAGCACAGCTTAGCTAGCCAGCTACTTACTCCCATTTACTGGGAGGTAAACCCCCTCAGCCGCCAACCAGATATTGTCGGAGCGCTTCTCGCGAACACCACACACCTGTGCACATAGTCAGTTGTGATGATTTTAGTCGATGTTTATCTAAAAACCAGGGCCTTGAGAAGTATGATTTCAAGGAAGAATAACATGTTAAAGCATGCGTTACCTCTTGCTGGCCTCCAGCTATCCGCTGGTATTTCTTGTCATGGCTGTGAAGGTATCCACCAGTGTCAACATGCTTCAATCTAATTCTTTGGTCTTGCCTCCATGTCTTACTGCTCCCTTCAATCTCAAGCCTAAAAAAACATACAGACCTATGATTTATTACAGCACGGGCTAAATGGCTAAAAGAGTTCTCAATGTAAGTTCAAGTCTTACAGCCAGTAGTCGCCAGTGTCGGAATCGCCATCACCTCCGAAGCAGCTTACCTACATTGTGCCGAAGTGAAGATCAATGCTAGTTTCGAAGAATCCACATACAACTCAATGAATCCAATGTGCATCAATTTAGCCTCAACGGAATAGGATCAGAACACCAGCAAGACTAATGCCATTAACTACAATTAGTGCTGCAAACTAACTACAAAAATTCATCTCCACATATGCAATATGCAAAACTTATCTTTGCATCATCACTCGCTGTCTCACAATGGAAAGTGCAAATTGCATACCGTTTCAGTACTACTCAATCAATCAGTTTAAAAAACCCAAAAGAGTAGAACAGAAAGTAATATCTGCAGTCTTTGGTCATTGAACACGAAAGATAACAATTAACATTCAGAAATAAAATAAAGGAAAGAAGATCTTAACAACAGGAACGAGTAAGTTAATTCCTGAAATAAAAAAATTGTTTTTTTCAAATAAAAAATTGGTTAGTGCCATAGTGTACTAATCGTCACAAGAAGAATGCCAATCAGTAGCTGCCCGAAAGAATACACGATTTAGACAGACAATAGGTTTTCATACCTCAAGGTTGCCAGAAATAGGGGAGGCATGCAAGTGGCTGTGCAGCCATTTACGAGTCCTCATATGCTGTAAACGAATGATTGTTCCACTTTTTATGGCATCACCTTGTTTGGCAGATGTGTCAGGTTCTGGCCTTACAATCTGCATCAAAAAGTCCAGTAATTAAATAGGCCACGATTACATGGTAGTGCAACTGCAAAGTGTAGTATATTAACCACCATAAGCTATTAGCCGTAAGTGATGAAAATAAACACAAACATGACCTATTTCTTCAGAGTGTCTTCCTAGGATTTTCGGTGTTCCTGCACATCTTTGAGTTCTTACTTTGTTGAGGGACTTATTCAAGAACAATCACTTTTTGTGCACACTACACACAAGCTCCTTAGTGTGGGAGAACAAGGTTAGATATATTATAGACTGCCTATAAGAATGTTTTCTACAGAGTGTTGTTTTAGTGACATATTTGCAATCTGTTCATATGAAAATATCAAAACTATAGAAATTACATGAAATGCAATATCTGAATCCCTATCCTCCGTATAAATTGAAATCCCCTTGAGAAGACGAATCCGAAATACATTCCATGTCAATCAGATGTAATTACGAAATCATTGAGATTTTCAAAAATAAAGAGACATTTTATCAAAAAAAAACAATTTTATCAAAATCATTGCTTCCCAGAACCTCTCAGCACAAATGAAATCAACCCAGTCCAACTCGATACAAGCCCAACCCCACTTGAGTGAGCACATGTAAAATGGGGGTGGACCTCTTAGTTGGGATTGTCTCTCTACATAAAGCCACCAAAAATATGTGTAGAAGAGACGTGTAATGAATAATATTGTTTATTCATTTGATTAGCCTTTGGCTCGTTATATCCCATTTTTCCTTGTTCGTTTCTCTCCTCTCAAGCCCTCCACTCCTTTTCCTGAAAATCATTCTCCCTCCCCCATGTGGCTTGATGTGTTCATTTGCTCCTCATCATGTTCATTCCCACAACCACCCATGGATGTGATTCCCTACTTTCTTCTTATCCCCACACATTTTGCAACCCCGTTCTTATGCACTGTGTTAATACTGCTTGGACGCCTCCACCAAAACCTCATCATTTTTCCAACCTCATCATGTTCGCTTTTATTCACTTCAAATATTACTATGATCATGATAATGACAATGAACGGTAAGTACTCTAAACAACTAGACAAACCCACAACTGATCATGCAACAATAACTGACAAGAAATTGATGTCTTGCATTTAGTGATGCTGAATATTTTGTGTTTGTGATTCTATATCAGCCGATGCATATCTCTTCATTCACTAAGCCGGTCCAAACAAGAGCAGTTTTCTTGTTCTACCTCTGCTCAGAACTAGCATAATGGTGATTAAAGATTACATGATCAAAGTATTTTCTTTATTTGAAGAGGTCAAAGTACTCAATGCACAAGAATCTGTTTAAAATCTTTCCCAAGTCATCAATAAAATCATAGATCAATTGCATTCACACGATGTCAGCTCATGCATGGCATAACTTTTCTTACGATAAACCATGTGCCCTTATCATGTTGATTTAGATTAAGTTGATAAGATCAGTACGGACCATGACACCAACACGCATGCTCACCAGCATTTCGAGAATCCAAGTGTCTTACCATCATCAAATTAAGTTAAATAGCATAACTACATCACTAGTTCCAGTTAGGTTAGATGGGTACCCCCAAAAAAATTGACACTTTAAATTTAGGAAACACCGGAACTTGGTCTAGTCATACACTACTTGATTAAAGAAGTCCACGAAACATCAACATCAACATCACGGAAAGTCAAATCTATGGCAATGACCATCCAACTTGAACCATCACTTTCCTATCAAATACGACTTACAAGACTAAAGGCACCATGTCCTCATAATATATGATGTTAATCTCTACAAGAATCATGGCAACGATCAAAGTTGCAATAAAGATTATTGTGTTCGCATCATCAATCATCACATTCACGCATAATAAGCAACTCAAATCACAAATTATCCAAAATCAACAAGTACCGACTTACCCAATAGCTATTTGAATCATCGACGTTAGGGAATCCGGTGACCGACTGCTGCCCGCTTCCTGATCCATACGGCACCTCGTGAGAATGAAGCCGATACTTCGTCTTCTCGTGCATCAGCTTCACCACCGATCCATACGTAATCTGCACCCAAAACAAGGCCAAATCGAAACCAAATTTTAAAAAATCGCACTCTACAACCAAAAGACCCCGCCAAGATCCAAACTTTCCCTTCTCACCGACCTCGACACCCTCGGAAACGGCAGCGGCAGACGCCTGCGGGGGCGCAGCCTCTTCCAGGCCCATTGAGAGGTACAAGAACACCGCGAGCGCGAAGAAGGAGAGGGCCATCACGAAAAGCAACGCGAGGAACCACGTATGCTGCCAGAAGGGGAGATCCGAATCGATCTCCTTGGCGGTCCTGTACACGATTCTGACCTTGCCGTTCCCCGCTAGGGTTCGTCCTTCCGCGGCGGCGGGGGATGATGCGTTCTTCCGGCGAGTGAGGCCCTGCGGCGCCACCGCGTCGCCGACACGGCTCTCCAGAGCGATCGGGACACGCCCGAGTCAGACCTGCCGAAAAGGGACGATCTCGATCGAGATCTCGAGGTCGATTCTCGATCGAGGGACCGGGCGACGTTGGTTTTTAGGGTTTCGGAAGGTGGAGTTTTCGGACACCGGTACTGTTATTTTCGCTTCTTCTCCTCCGATTCCTCCTTTTCTTTGGAGGTGTTCTTGGCGGTGGAGTGCACCACGTAGAATGGCTTGAAGGTGACGAATAGGAGGTTGACACGTGGAAGAAGTGGCTGACGTGGACAAATGGTGTTGGAGGTTGGACGCGGTTTTGGGGTGGGGTGCAGTGCTCGTCCGTAGACTCCTTTGGAATGTTTGACTTGTTTTATTACTTAATTAAAATATTGTGATAAGAGAGGATTCAAAAAGTAATTAGCAATAATGTGATGATGTATTGTTTAGAATGATTGATTATGCAATTCAAAAAGGACTAGCGATGCAGTTTATTGTTCGCTTGTTTCATATTTCGATGTAATCCTTAACGAAAGATGAATAAGAAAATTCGAGATCATCGCAATTAGTGAAAAATTGTTTGTCGAAAAAATATAATAAACAATGATAAATATTATCAACAAATATATCTATCAAAATGTTTTTACGTATTATTAGTCTCGACAGAAAATTGAGTTGCTGTTGTTGAATGCATGTAAATGGAACGCAGAGCTCACATTCCCATGGATGCTTCCTTCGTGAACACTGTAACATCAATAACACATGTTTGTTACAACTCCAAAAGAGAATCTATCATTGGCAAATGCATTGAATCGGTGGCTAATTCTATCATGCATTAAAATTGGGAATTCAAGTTCTTGCTCCCTTTATAGGATACTCATTGGTGATTTGCTCGAACAGCAAAAATACAGATAGTGATTGGTTTAAAAAGCCCTCTTTGTAAAACAAAAACACTTTTTCTGCACATGTTGTCAAAGTTGTGATGGTTCCTATTGATGGAGATCCACCATGTAAATAGAGATAGGGTTAGACATGCACATAATCTTGCAAAAATGGGTCATTGTAACTCCATCATTGTAACTCCATCTATAAGTCTTGTATTCAACATTTCACCATCAATAAGATATGAAAATTCTACAAAAAAAATATAAATAAATGGTAAATTATAAAATAATTCAACTATGCGGCAATTCTCAACTAAAACCTCATTTTCTAAATGTAAAAAAGATGGTGTGATGTTTGATATGCCTTGAATCTTAACGATCCCTATGTTAAATAACATCGTATGCATACCCTCCTACCCTACCATACCCCAACAAGAATGCGAATTTTTTTTATGTTGGTTCTATTTTGTATTCGGGTATATGGATCCTTCTATTTTAAGGATCTGATTGCACCAGAGTAGTATATAAACTTCCCTGGGTTAGGGCTCTACATATCCTATGTGTTTTCTTCTTCTCCATGTAGTGAAAAACGAACGCAACAATCTAAGGATGTAGTTCAGTTGCGGATGAATCTTGTAAATCCATATGTTTGTGTCTTGTTTGATTGATCTTGTTTGTGTGTTTGCTTTCGCGATTCGCAGCACATGTAATCTTAACTTTATGATTTAACATCGATTTAAAAGGTTCGTAGAAGTTTATGAAAGCTTGTATGTCGAAGAAAAAATGAGTTCGGATCACTCTTTGTTAAATTTCTAAAATAAAACAAGATCGGCAAGAAAGAATCCAAACATAGTTGGTATTTTTTGTTTACCCCGTTAGATATCTATGGGCCCTTTTCTCTATCATTTAATGGCGATGTATATGGAATGGTAAATGGAGAAAAATATGGGTTGCCATGTGTTATATACATTTCGAAAGTATGTGTTGCCATGTGTTATATACATTGTGGAAAATGTTGAAATGCATATGTTATGCAAGATGGTCAATTGGTTGAGCCTTTTTTATTTCATAAGTGGTATCCCAAACACCAACTTATCCATTCGATGGCTCCTCCATTAATGCCCATTGGTTTTTTTATCCTAGTGTTATGAACTCTTTGAATCAACCCGGCTCATTCATCCCATTGAATGTTGGTTTAATGGTTTGTGTAACGTCTCGGACTCGGCAATGATCCGTTATCGGGATAACTAGCCAATACAACTTGTTGGTCCACTGCTTATTACCACTCTCATGCTTTGAGATTATAAGATGTGGGACCATGTTTCGTATAACGTCTTGGAAATTTCAGCTTTTTCCAAAACTTCAAAACATGTTCAATATCATACTCTAAAGAATTGTCTCGTTGCAAGCTTTACAACAAGCCTAAGAACATGTAAATCCAAGTTCGGATGTGAGAGATATGCTCGTTTTAGTGAAGAGTGATCATGAATATTGATGAAAATTAAGGGTTATGGAAATTGAATAAATTCTTATACGAGTTAGGATTATTTTAGGATTCAAGAATAGGGAGTTACACCTAAACCATATTCAGACATCCACCTTTCATCTCACCTATCACCCACTCATTCTCAAACCCTAATCCATCGTTTCCTCGCCCAAGTCATCACCACTCTCCCTTCTTCTCCATAGGACGAACGATGCCATCACCATCATCGGAGCCGAGAAGCTCCACATCTTTGTGCTAACAAGAGAAAGAGGAGTGTCGACGAAAGAGGAATGTGTTTCTTCTATCAGATTCATGATCTGATAAATCTTAGTGTGGATCTTTCATGGATATTCTCCCTTTTTCTTTCGCATATATATTGTGATAATGGAGAATATTGTTTTTTTGGGGATGAATGTTGATTTTGGTCCGACCCCCGGACTGCCACTTGCTGTTGGTATATTGTGATGCGTCCTAAATGGAAGTCGAGTGCGAGTTTGTGAACTAGTGTCATCTTTCTCGTCGTGGTTCATTATTATATATATCACGAAAGTGAAGCTGCTCCATGGCCATTTTTCACCCTTTTTATATTTTAGAAAATACCAACATTTATTTTCATCGCTATATCCCTCTAATATGTCATTCTAATTTTGTCAGCAACATAGAGTCATATGCCCTCTTTCCAGATCTTAGAATTGTTGTAATCGGCTTGTTTTAGATGGAGTGCATAGGAGTCTATGTTTCTGACAAAATTAGAATGACATATTAGAAGGATATAGTGATGAAAATACATGGTGGTATCTTTTAAAAAATAAAAAAATGGCGAAAAATGTCCATGGAGTAAGCCAAGGTTGGCTACTCCATAGAGCAGCTTCCTCATCCTCTCTCTCTATATATATAGGATAAAATGGGGCTGCCCCTATGGGGGGCTAACATGGCTCCTTCCGCCCCATTTTTCCTATTTTTTATTTTTTTTTTTAAATTTCTTCCATGGATTTTCATCAATATATCCCTATTTATGTCATTAAAATTTTGTGTGAAACAGAAACTCCTGTGGCCTCCATCCAGACGAGGTCGATTTTAGCAATTATGTTACCGTTAAACATGATTGTATTGTCCGGATGGAGGTCGTACGAGGCTTTATTTCGCATGAAATTTTAATGACATAATATAGGGATATAGTGATGAAATTCCACAGAGAAATTTTCAAAAATAAAAAAAATAAAAAAATAGATGGGACGGGGGAGCCAAGTTAGCTCTCCCTAGGGGCTTGTTTGGTAGCAGGGTTGGGCAGGGTTGGCCCAACCCTAGTTACTATTCACAAGGGTACTTCCTCCTCACAGATTACTATTCACCCACCCCAACCCAGCCCAACCCAACCCAGTCCAACCCAGCAACCAAACAGGCCCGGGGACAACCCCACTTAACCCATATATATATATATATATATATATATATATATATATATAGAGTGGCGATCCTGTGAGATGGGGATTCTGTGAGATGGTGAGATGGGTAATCTCAACCACCCATTTTACCATCATTCATGGCATGAAACTTGGGGGGATTTAGATAAAATAATGAGTGAAATGTGTGTTTCAAATTTCGTGTAAAAAAAACATCCCTAACATGTCCATCTGGAGGGGGTCGATTTCAGCAATTCTGAGACCGTTAAAATTTGACAGTCTTGATGGATGGGATAGAAGTCTCGAATTAAGTTGAATTTAGAATAGCACCATGATGGTATATAGTGATCTAAATCCCCCCAGGTTTCATGTCGTGAATGATGGTAAAATGGGTGGTTGAAATTACCCATCTCACCATCTCACAGAATCCCCATCTCACAGGACCGCCACTCTATATATATATATATATATATATATATATATATATATATATATGGAGATGGGAGCCTACACCCGAGGGTGTAGGTAACTACATACACACAACTTTTTTTCATTATTTTTGGATTTTTTTGAAGGAAACCTTAGAAGGATTTGTGGAAATATTAGAATGATTTGTGTAATATATTGAGGGGAATATGTATTTCAAGTTCCGTGCAAAAAAAATCCTAACATGTTCATCTAGAAGGGGTCAATTTCAGCAATTCTGATACCGTTAAAATTTGGTAGTCTTTATGTAGTTGATAGAATTTCCAAATTAAGTTAAAGTTAGAATGACACCATGGTGATATAATTCTCCCAAGATTTTATTTCGAAAAAATTAAAAATAATGAAAAAAAGATCCGAATGTAGGTAGTAGGCTCTCTTTTTCATCTCTCTCTCTCTCACATGAGAGCACTTCAAATGAGGTGGCATCTTTCCTTGATTAAGAAAAGGTATCATCTTAGGTCATTGGATGATGAGTATACGAGTGAGATTGAAATCACTGGCCGGTTTTCGTGTCAACTAAGATTCTTAATATGGAGGTGGATTAAATTAGTGATAATGTAGTAAAACACATGTCATTGAATATTCCATTTTAGGTATATGTCGAGTAGTATGCAAAAAAACCTAAATTCGACAAAAAATTGTGTTTTTATGTACTTATTTTTTTATGCACAACTATACTTCTCAATATATAAAATGATTAGTTAATGAGCTAATTAATTGATTTACACGTGAGAAATTTTCTTAGAATGTAGTGATTTTTTGTTACAATTAAATTTCGTAATAAAACGAATAAGTTTAATTCCAAACAAACTAAATATGGTAGATGTCATATGCCTGCTATTTTTTGGAGATATTAAATGTGTGGTGTATTTGTTAAAATTTCAAATCTATAAAATACACGTCATGGTACAAGTCATATTCAAAGAATGTAGGTCTAATCTTAGTATTTTTCGTAATATCTTATTTAATTATATTTAATTTCAATTTCATCTAACATTCTATAAGCGCAATGTTTGTAAGCTATGATTTTTTTGTAAATTTTGTGGCCTCTTGTGTAAATTGCATATGATTGTTGTAAAATAAAATGCGTGTTAACAATGTATATATTATTTTTATATTTCCAACCAACATTTTTGTCTATATCATGCGTCCATCAAAATTCTTTATTTATTTTGTAAAATTTGTGTGGTTTCTGTAAAATCCACACTTTCATTGTAAAATTTATATCTTGATTTGCAAAATAAAATGTCATTTAGTAATTTATCATATTTTCTTCAGAAAAAGTAAGACAATTTATAAGATTGTAAAACATGACAACATAATGTAAAATGTATAAATAAAATATAATTAGAATGCATTCAAAAGAGAAAATAATAGATTCTGAAAAAAATGATATTACGACTGATACACATATGTTAAACAATAAATTGGATCTGAAAACTATGATGGTTTTTGTAAAATATTCTTTCTCTGATGAAAACTATGACAATGAATATTTTTTCTTGAGGATGTCACGTAAAACTATGACGTTTTTTTGTAAAATTTACATGTCCTTAGTAAATTATGCAATCTCTTTATAAATATCGCATAATGTCTTGCAAAATAAAATAGCTTTATGCAAGATTTCCTTAACTTTCGTTAACAACCAGCAAGCAACTAAACAAATATAAACCATGCAAAGAATTATCTTCTTGCTTAGGATGGTTGAACCCAAAGCAATATGATTCAAATTCAAAAATAGAAACTTAATTTATAAGTCAATTCAAATTCTGTTAAAATATACATTATTCCGTACAGTATTTCAGTAACTGAATTTATCCTTCTTAAATCTAACCTAAGAGATGATAATAATAAAATAGAAGAAATATTATTCTATACAGTATTCCGAAATCAAATTAACATGAGAAAAAACTTGGCTTAGATCAATTTACATACTCATCTTGTTGATAGAATAGCATACACACTATATAAGAATATGAAGAAATATAAACAACATTCATGCAAATCATGACCTCTGGTGTAACCTCTACCATCAACGAATCCTCGGAAGAACATGTAACATTATTGCACGGTAAATTTTGAAAATCAAGAGTACGAGGACAGAGGAAAATACTATATTTAGAAATACTCAATGTGGAGAATTGGCCCGTTCTAAAAATAGGAAATAGGATAATTGTTTAGTAGGTGTTTTTAGATCAAAAAGATGGTTTTGTTAACCACCGTTTATCTTAATTGGAGGACTCCTAAGAGATGCTGCACCATAATCATGGAAAGGTGGCGTGTTATTTCAAGTTTTTCCATACATACATATATATATGGAGCCCTTCCAATAGGATGTGTCCTTTCTAAAAATATGTATTGCCACCCTCTTTTTGTAAAAAACACAAGCTCTTTAGTAGAATACATATACTGTTTTTATTATAACTATACACAATGGATACAAAATCGCATACCAAACTGCACATTATAATACAAAGGGATATTTACACCCATAACCCTGAGTAGTTTCGTAATTACCCCGACAACCCTCGATAATCACGAATAATACCCAGGACCCTGAATAAGTATTCCATCCTACACCCATACCCCTCCGTTACTTTAACCATTAACTCAACTTGACCTTTGAGTTAATCTAACCTATCTTAGATCCGACGGTCGAAAATAAACCAAAAGGAAAAAAAGCAAAAAAAACAAAGCAAACCCCAACCCCCTTCCTTCCCTTCCTCCTCCAACGCCCCCTCTCCCCCCACCCACCCGCCTTTAGGACCGTCGACCACCTCTGTTGTCTTCCTCCGTCACACACAGCCCACCGACCTCCTCTCTAGTCTTCCTTCTTCTGTCCCCTCCCCTTTCCTCCACCCGCAGCTTATCGACCACCTCCCATCTCTTTCTTTGTCGCCCACAGCCCGTCCACCTCCTCCCCTGTCTTCCTTCTCCAGCCCTCTCCCCCTTCCTCCACCCACAACTTGTCGACCACCTCCCATCTCTTCCTCTTGCTGCACCCCAGCTTCCCCTTCTCTAGTCCCAGCCTCCTCTCAAGCTTGTCCAGTATGGTTGGTCCACATGGGTGCACCGCTTAGAACAGCTCGTTGAACCCCATATCCGCCCCGATCCTCCCCATCATGTCACCGCAATACCCTTCTATTTGCTCTCTATCTGGCAGATCCCTCCCCAGCAGGAAGCTTATCCCCTCCTCCGTCAGCCGGCCCTCGGTCACCCCCTCTGTCTCCGGAAGATACTTCTGCGTGCACAGCTCCAGCTCCATGAACCCCCTCTCCACTCCACCCACCAAGTCTATACCGATAACGACAGCGGCCTGCCATCCCCGAACAGGGAAGCACCGACTAGGTCGTACGGACGTGAGGGGCTCGGTGGCCGAAACCAAAGGATGGTGGTCTCTGTGGTCACAACGTGGACGCAGCTCCTCGATTTGTTCTTGGTGATGTCCTTGGCGACGCAGAGGCCGGTGACTCTGCCGTAACAGCCAAGGAAGTAGAGCATGATAAGGCGAACATCAGAGAGGAGGCCGAGGTGGTAGGCGAGGTGGAGGTTGCTTCCCGGGAGGAAGAGCTCGCTGGAGGACACATAGACGAGGTGGGTGACGGAGGCGATGGGGAGGCCCTAGTCGACGATGCAAGAGAGGGAGGCAACGGTGGAGGCAATGTCGAGGAGGGCGGAGTGGGCGACATGGAGGTGATGTTGAAGGATCGGTGAGCCTTCGCTCGCGAGCTCGGGGTACTTCTGCAAGATCTTCTTTGACATAACTGTGTACCTCGTCTGCACTGTTGTGTTCTTACCTTCAGCAGTGATCCAACATATATATGTGCGAGCAAGCATGCATTTACCGTCATTTATGTAATAAGCAGAAATTTGATTTTATCTAAGAGGTAAAATTGTCCAAAATTAACGGGATTCGTCAAATCTAACTGTGGAAATTGATGGAACTTGACACAGGGTTAAGTCATGTAAAGGTTAAGCATTATTTAGGTTTCTAGTGTAATTCGTGATTATCGAGGGTTGCTGGGGTAATTACAAAACTACTCAAGGTTATGAGTGTAAAGTCCATAATACATACAATAATACTGCACATTATAATATAAATTATATATGTATTCTATTAAAGTCATCGTAGTTTTTTACAAAAAAAGGAGAGGACCTACCTTAACTCAAGAAGAATCGCACCCTACCGGAAGTAAGTCATATATATAGGGTAAAATGAGGTTGCCCTAGGACGTAGCTAACTTAGCTCCCCCACTCCATTTTCTCCATATTTTTTAATTTATTTTGAAAAATAAAACTGTGTAAATTCATTATAATATCCCTATATTATGTCATTCAAGTTTCGTGAGAAATAGAGACTCCTACGCCTCCATCTAGACATGGTCAATTTAAAAAATCTTGTGATCGTTAAAAAATGACTTTCTGGACGGAGGCCGTAGGAGTCTCTGTTGTTGGGATTCGAAAAAATCCCATTAATATGGACATTAAAATTACCATCAATGCACCTTTGATTGCCATTAATTAGAGAATAAAATCTCTTTATGATGGACAAAAGAGGATGGTGAATTGGCAACCGTTTGGTTGTATTGCCAAATAAAATAAGACCAAGGATCCCCAAACGGCGTATGTTCTTTTCTCTATTGTTTTCCATCGACAAGAGAGAGCGAGAGAGGCATACGTTCGTGAGGAAGATCTAGGGCTCTTTGTGATTGATATACGCCAACAACAAAAGACAGAGCAATGGCATCAGGTATTCCGTTACCCTTGAACTCTGATCGATTTCTATTTCATTAAGTGGTATCAGAGCCATCTTGATTCTGATTTATATGATTTTATGTGTATATTTTATTATACACATTGGTAATATTTTTTCTGGAACTATAGTTGTCTTGAGATGCCATCTAGTTCTTCGGATTGCTCTGTCCTTGCAAATAAACTTTTTTAAATGATAATACTCATATTCGTTTGCAATTTTTTCCCGAATGATCCGTTTATTAATTCATTGTTGGTTTAGATATCAAGTTTTCCTTTTTTATAAATGGAGGGGAAGAGATCTTCGCATCCAAAGTTGTTCCATGTTCATAATTAAATATAGACTTTGTAATAAAGGTCATTGTGGTCGTTTTTTTGGCAAATCCAACTTCCTGTTATGAACGTCACAAGAACATTGTATTCATTCAAACCTTTTTATGGCAAACTTTTGGTTTATGTTTGTTTGCATTTTTTTGCTAGTTGTTTCACGAGGCATTGAATAGTATGACAACCAGAGACTTATGGTGTTTATGTGGCTCAAATATTCCCATAAACGTAACAAATAAATTATATCACTAATTATTTGCATTCTAAATACAGAATTAGTTTCCATGATTAAAATTCTAAATTTGTTCATAGTGGTTCCAAATTTGAGAAGGTAGGATTATATTTGTGGAAATTATTAAAATAGAGTGATTTGGTGAAAATACGAAGATATCATTTTTTACCCATTATGTATGGTTGATTTCTATATGAGATATTGATTATTTAATAATAGCACATTTAAGCACATTAGAGAAAATTACTTTTTTTCTCTGTGGATGGTATGTCATTATACCCAACGTGATTTTTTTGTCACGTCGTTGACATTTTCAATTCCCACTTGAATTCTTCTTGATTTGCATAATGTTGTTGCTTTTTTGATATTGCTTTACGAATTTGGTAAATGCCTTATTTGTCAACTTTTATGGCATCAGATATCGTACCTTTGATTACATAATTATTTAATCAATAACTGATAGCGATCCATCTTTAAAGCCATCATTGTAAAGTTGTGTAGTAGAACCTTCATACTTCATTTTTCTTTTATTATTTTAAAGGGCAAGTTTGACAACTGTTCACGTTACCTTTTTTTGGTTAATTGGTTGCATACGGATTATCATAAATTCTAAAATGTGATTTTTTTGCATTTTATTGATTTCTTTTGTAAATCATTCCATATGGAATTTTTTTAACCCATTAAACTTGTGATTACATATTAGCTATAAGACTTAAATACAATATTCCTAATAATACAATTGAAGCGAATAAGTCATCAAAGTGTATTATTAGAAATATCTGGATGGATTTTGTATGCATTATAAATATTATCCTTCCCAAAGAAGGGACACTATTTATTTATGAGTATCACATACCTGTGATGATAATTGAGCAATGATTATAAAGTTCCATATGAGTAATAAGACACATCCAAAGATGGTCTCATTACTTGACATGATTTATCATTAGCAATTGATCATCACAACAAAAGTATCACTTACAACTAACATTATTGTCCAAAGACTTAATAGTTAGTGATGTCCTTGATATCTTGCTTTTATTATGACTGTATAAGTATATTCACATTTATTAACAATAAATTAATTCTTTTCTTTTGTTCTTTATTTTATAGCTTCCGCTTCCGCTCTGCTATCTCTACCACTTTGAACTCCATTCCCGTGCTTCAGGGCACAAATTTTAAGGTATGGAAAGAGAGCATTATGATATTGCTTGGCTGCATGGATCTAGACCTTGCACTTCGGATGGAGATTCTCGCTCCTCTTACGGAAAATAGTTCTTCTGATGAAAAGAAGCACTATGAGAGGTGGGAGCGCTCTAATCGCATGTATCTCATGATCATAGAGCGTGGCGTTCCTGAAACCCCTTAGAGGGATTGCTGAAGAAAAGATAATTACGGCTAAAGAATATCTTACTAAAATTGAAGAGCGTTTTGCGAAAAACGATAAGACGGAAACAAGTACTTATTTACAACGCTTGATTTCCATGAAGTGCATCAGCAAGGGAAACATGAGGGAGTACATTCTTGAAATGGCTCATATTGCTTCAAAGTTACAGGAATTAAAACTGGCAATATCTGATGATTTGCTAGTTCATTTGGTTCTGTTGTCTCTTCCATCACAATACAGCCAGTTTAGGATCAGTTATAACTGCCAAAAGGAAAAGTGGACTTTTAACGAGCTCATTTCATACCGTGCTCAAGAGGAAGACAAGTTGAAGCAAGATAGGGTAGAAAGTGCTCATCAGGCTGTGGCCTCTGAGGATAAGGGCAAGAAAAGAAAAGAAAGGAGTAATGTTGTTGTGATAGGTCCAGTGAAGAAGAATAAAAATGAAATTAGTTGCTTCTTCTGCAAGAAAATCGAACACGTCAAGAAAGATTGTGCTAAATATCATGCATGGCGCGTAAAGAAAATTACAATTCATATTTTGGTTTGTTCTGAAGTTAACTTAGCTTCAGTTCCAAGAAACACTTGGTGGTTAGATTCCGATGACTCTACTCACGTAAGTGTTTCAATGCAAGGCTGCCTGAACTAACAAAGACCAACTGATGTTGAAAGATACATCTACGTAGGTGACGGAAAGAAGGCATAAGTCGAGGCAGTTGGATTTTTAAGCTTTTACTAGGAAGTGCTCATTACCTAGAATTAAAGAATACTTTCGTTGTTCCATCTTTTAGACGAAATTTAGTTTCTGTTTCTGCATTGGATAATTTAGGTTATTTTCTAAATTTTGAAAATGGAAAATTTACTCTTTCTTTTATCTCTGCTATGATTGGTATGGTTTCCTTAGTTTCTAGTGATAAGCTTTATTTGCTTGATACCATTGCCTCGTATAATGAATCTATGGTTGTTGAATCAAGAGGCACTAAGCAAAAGATCTCCTTAGAAAATTCAGCATCAACTTGGCACAAACATTTGGGTCATATATCCAAATCAAAAATGGAACAGCTTGTATCTGATAACGTCTTAAATTCATTAGATTTTATAGATTTAAATGTATGTATCAACTGCATTAAGGGAAAACAAGCGAAATCAAGGGGATCATGTGCCAATAGATCTTCTAGTGTCTTAGAATTGATACATACTTATACAAGTGGTCCATTCCCTACGACATCATGGAATGATCAACAATATTTTGTATCATTCATAGCTGACTACTCAAGATACGGTTACCTATATCTCATTCATAAAAGTCACAAGCTCTAGACATGTTCAAATCATTCAAGGCTGAAGTTGAGCTCCAACTCAACAAAAGCATAAAGTGCATCAGATCTGATCGTGGTGGTGAATACTAGGGCAGATATGATGGTTCAGGTGAACAATGTCCAGGTGCTTTTTCTTTATTTTTAGAAGAATGTGGAATTGTCCCTCAGTATACAATGCCAGGTTCACCTAGCATGAACGGTGTGGCTGAGAGACGTAACAGGACTCTTAAGGATATGGTGAGGAGTATGATCAGTCATTCTTCCTTACCAGAGTCCCTCTGGGGAGAGCATTAAAAACATCATGTTACATTTTGAATAGAGTACCAACAAAAGCAGTTTCAAAAATACCATATGAGCTTTGGACTGGTAAAAGACCCAACCTAAAGCATTTACGTATATGGGGATGTCCAGCTGAGGCAAGGTCGTATAGGCCATATGAGAAAAAGTTGCACTCCAAAACAGTGAGCAGCTACTTTATTGGTTATTCAGAGCGATTAAGGGGTTACAAATTTTATGATCCCACACATAAGAAAATATTCGAAACTAGAACCACAACCTTTTTTGAGGATGTTGATTTGGAGGAGAAGATGCATATTAGGTATATTGTCTTTGAAGAGGAATCAATCACGATTCCTAATGTTGTGATTGAAAATGCACAAGAATGCATTCCAATCATTAGACAAGAAATAAATCAAGGACCTGAAGATGATAATATTCAACAACCCCTCATAGAGGATTTTGCTACACAAGATCAAAATCAACAACCTCAGATTTTAAGGAGATCCATTAGAGAACGAAGGAGTGCTATTCCGGATGACTATATAGTATTTCTTCAAGAACAAGATGGAATTAAAGACGATGATCCAATCAACTTCCATCAGGCCATGAAAGATTCTAACTCTATAAAATAGGTCGAAGCCATGAATGAGGAATATAAATCGATGCAAGACAATCAAGTTTGGGACCTTGTACTATTACTAGAAGGTGTGAAACCCATTGGTTGTAAATAGATATTTAAAACCAAAAGGGGTTCAAATGGTAATGTTGAAAGGATAAAGCCACATCTTGTAGCTAAAGGATTTACTCAAAGAGATAGAGTTGATTACAAGAAAATATTTTCTCCCATTTCTAGTAAAGATTCCTTTAGAATTATCATGGCATTAGTTGCGCACTTTGATCTTGAACTTCATCAGATGGATGTTAAGACCGCCTTTCTCAATGGAGACATTGAGGAGGTAATATATATGGTTCAACCAGAAAACTTTGTTCAGGGAAATGCAAAGAATATGGTTTGTAAATTAAAGAAATCCACCTATGAACTGAAGTAAGCATCCCGTCAATGGTATCACAAATTCCATCAAGTAATTATCTTATTTGATTTTGAGACTAATCCAATGGATGACTGTGTATATCACAAATTTTGTGGGAGTAAACATATTTTCTTGGTTTTGTAAGTGGATGACATACTGCTTGCTAGTAATGATCTGAATTTATTGCATGAAACAAAGAAATTCCTTTCAACTAATTTTGAAATTAAAGATCTTGGAGATGCTTCTTTTGTATTAGGAATCTAGATACACCGAGATCGAACTCAAGGTGTACTTGGATTGTCACAAGAGAATTACATCCATAAGGTGCTTCAAAGATTTGGCATGTTGTTTTGCAAATCAATTGATACCCCAGCTGCTAAAGGAGAAAAATTCAATCTCAATCAATGCCCTAAGAATGACCTTGAAATTCAGAAAACGAGTAAGATCCCTTATGCATCTGTAATTGGGAGGCTTATGTATGCACAAGTGTGCACATGTCCGGATCTAGCATTTATTGTGGGCATGCTAGACAGATACATGAAGAATCCAGGCATGGATCATTGGAGAACTGCCAAACATGTCATGAGATATCTTTAGAGAACAAAAGACTACAGACTTACATATCAAAGGTCGGGTATACTTGAGATCATTGGATATTCCGACTCTGATTTTGTTGGATGCCAAGATAGTAGAAGATCCACTTCGGGCTATGTATTCTTAATGTCTGGAGGAGCCATATCACGGAGGAGTGCTAAACAAACCATTGTAGCATCCTCCACTATGGCGACTGAATTCATAGCATGTTATGAGGCATCGAATCATGGAATATGGCAGAAGAATTTTGTCAATGGGGTGCGTATTGTAAGCAGCATCCAGAGACCATTGCAGTTATTTTGTGGCAATAATTCAGCAGTGCTTTATTCCAACAACAACAGAAGCTCAACCAAGTCGAAGCATATTGACATAAAGTTTTTGGTTGTGAAAGAGAGAGTGCAAAGTGGACATATTTCATAGAGCATATTGGGATAAATTCCATGGTGGCGGATTGACGAACCCAAAAATTCAGCCTCTTAAGAATGTCATTTTAGTGCACTGTAGTCGGCCGAATTGGATGCGTCAAAGACCGCTCGAATTAATCTATCAATGAATCAAGCGGTCGATTTATATTTTACTTGGACAAGTCTAAGGTCGAACTCAGGGACACAAGCCTCTTAAGTAGGAATTTAGACTCTTATTATTCCTATTAAGTTTTGAATTTACAAAACCATAGGTCAATGCACACGAAGAGACATAGAATGCAAACACATGAAACATACGCTTTTTGTTTGATTTTTAATATGCAAGGAAATGCAAGGTTAAAAAGGTGCAAAGATACCCTTATTATACAGAGTGTTTGAGCCATTGAAACAGTAGTCAATTTCGGGTTCAAGTCATGAAGCTAGTTCAATTAATGAAGTGATGCAAAGCATGGAACATATTACATGAGGGACATTTAGTTTAAAATTTAACATCAGAATTTCAGAATGTCAAAACAGATATTAAACCATGCCATTAAGAAGAGAATTAAACTCGCTTCAAACGAGACCAAAATCAACTCAAACGGAGCTCGGATGCTCAAAATATTCACAAAAGAAATCAAGGGCATAAACACAAAGAAAACATAGAAATAAATAGGGAAAATTGGCAAACAGATCCCTGGGAGGGACTAAAATGCAAATAAAAATAATCACGAGGCCTTCCCTGATATTTACCCACACATGTAGTGGTATAATTACAATTATTAAAACCAGCGACGATTTGGTTGCAATTTACCCAATGCATGTGTGGGTATCACGTGTTGATAGTACCTATCTGCAATTATGAAAAGTTTGTAGGGGCCTCTCTACAAATTACCCCACCTGCACGTGAAGGGGCACGTGAGGGGCGAGGTTCGGTAGACGCGCAGGCTCGGGTGCTTCGAGCCTGAAGGTTTGGCGCTGAGGCTCGGGGCTGATGATGTGGATGCCTGTGGACCTTCCGATCAAGAAGATCGAACAGCGGCTGTAGCGTACGGAGGAGGCGACGTGGGCCGATTTGGATCATCCGATCTTCAAAGATCAGATGATGGTTGTACGTTCATGGGGGAGTGACGTGGCCTATCTGATGAATCCACATTTCATCATCTTTATTTTATCATTTTGGCCTCAAAAACCCTAGCAAATGCCTATAAATAGCATTAAATAGAGCATATTAGCATTCATGCATGTACATGTAAATAGTGTATAAAATGCGGTTTTTAAAGCCAAAATTATAGAATAAAGAAAATAAAAGAAAAAGAATAAAATATTGTAAATATTTTATGACCCAAAACCCCGAGACCTAGGCATCTTGATGAATAGGTCGACAAGGAACAAAGTAGGGGGAGATAAGGGTCAAACACCTATACTTTTTTCATTCATTATTTATTCATTTTGAGACCTATTTTTGGTTTCACTTTTTATACATCAAATAAAGAAATTTTTTACATGAAAGTTGTAGATAATTAAATAAAGAAAAATACAAAATTGATTTCACTGAAAAATAATATACAAATAAAAAGTGATGGCCTGAATAAAATTCCAGAATCCCAACTTCCCAGACCCGTATCTCACAAATAAAAACTCCAAATGCAACAAACTCACGTTTAATTGTATATAGAATAAAATAAGCTATTTAATGGCGGTGGTTTCGCATTTGGCGGAGCTACGGTGTGAAAGTTGAGTTTTGGACCCACATTGTATAATTGTACAGATTAAAATATTCAATTTATTATTTATTCATTATTTTTATATTTTTATAAGTTTGTAAATATTACTTATAATATATTTGTATATTAAAATTAGAATAAAAACCTAAAGAAAACTCAAAATAAAATACATGTGAATAAAATACATAGGTATTACACATATACTTATACTTGTATACTACATATTTATATTTTATTAAATACACAAAACAATTCAGGAAAATAAAATAAAAATATAATTACATATATAAAAGTATTTTACGTCTTTATAAAATAATAAATAATAATAAATAAATTAAAATCACAAAATAAAAATAAAATAATAAAATATATAGGTAATATACCTATAAGGGGTATAAAAGTAAACTTGTAAAAATACACCTCATAAAAATAAATAAAAATCACTATAAAATACTTCACAAAAAAATAAAAAAATTTTATGTTATAATTAAAAATAATAAAATCATTAGCTATTTTAAATTTAATTTATAAAACAATTTCTAAAGGTTTTTCCTGGTTGGTCCACGTGGACCAACCAGGTGCGTCTGACAGTTGACCTCGGTCAACTGTCTGACCCTCCTAGTCCTTGTCAGAAACCTCATTTCCTCCCCGCTTTTGCGGCTTTTTCGAGGTCGAGACTTTCATCTTTAGAGCTCGATGTCTTCACGACTTTTGTAGCCCTATGATCAGGCTTACACGCCTAAGGCTCAGATTTGACTTTGGACCCAAGATTTGCCTGATAATCTTCGATTTGCGAGACCACTCGACCATTGTTTAAAAAGGACCCCTTGACTTCCCCTCTAGTTTTGATCCCTCTTCCTCCATTGTTGAGCATAAAACCCTAGCCCGTTGGACTCCTGGTGACAGCAGGAGAAGATTGAGCCCGAGGTTTAGCCCCGAGGAGTCGAATCGAGGTGATCCAAGCCCTCGCCAGAGCGCTGCCTGCAGCTTGCTGCAGTCCACGTCGGTGAGCCTCACCCCCTTCTCTTTCAGTTTTCTTGTAGCTCTAGCTTAGTGTAATTTAGCCTAGTAGTAGTTTAGATTTTCTTTGCGTTAATCTCCGTGAATCACCAGTCAAAAGCCACGGCGGAGCTGAGCTCCGCCTCCACCTTCCATCGTCACCAGTCACTGAAAGCCCCCGTGATCACCCTCATCTTCTTCCCCTTCACTCCATTGCTCCGCTCCATCCCTCCGTTACCCTCGATCTCGCCCAGATCGAGCGACCGAGCTCTCTTTTCCGCCGCTCGCCGGAGCTCCACGTCCGAGCCACCATTCGCCTCCATTGCACCATCTGAATGTCCCCGTAGCCTCGCCTGGTTTTTGCGCGACTAACTCTGCAGGTCAGAGCCAAGGAGAAGGCTCTATCGAGCCTCGAAGTCCCCAAGAGTAGCCGCCCAGGTCACCTTCGTCGTCCGACCACTTCAAACCATCTCAGGCTCGCATGAGACTCTCGTTCGACACGGATCATCCCCAGGACCCTTTTGACCTTGGTCCTGGGCCGGGAGAGGCCGTGTGTCGGCCGCCATCATCGATCGAAGCAACCTCCATGCGGTGTTCTTCATCATCCTCGCCCAGCCGTTGGATCATCCTCGTTCTTCCAGCCGTTCAGCAGCCGTCGGATCGGATCGCCTCCCGGTCGTCCGATCAGCCCTTCATGATCTAATCACGGCCATTGAAAGGCGAACCGTCATCGCGCCACCAGGGAGCACCACGTGTCAAGTGAAGTCATCTCCGACGTCCGCTCCCGCGCAAGGCCTGGGTATTTTGCACTATTAACCCTGGCCCTTTTTGTATTTAGTTTATAATCCTAAAACTTTAAGTTCCAGTTCAAAAAGTTTTGTAACAATTGCAAGTAGACCTAGTAACTTTCCATATTTGCACTTCAGTCCTCGGCCACGTCACCTCACGTAACTGGGCCACGTGCTTTTTGGGTATTTTGCATTTTCAATCTTAGACTTTCATGTAATTGCAGTTATACCCCTGTGCGTAGTGATTTAATTATATTTTTGGTTAATTGCACTCTTGTCCTGCCAGTTTTCATTATTTGCAAATATACCCCTGCGAACAACAGATCACGTGCATAGCGCGTGTATTTTTAGTGAAATTTGCACCCAAGCCCCTAGATGTTTTTATAATTGCATATATGCCCCTGCTAGGCTTAGGATTTTTGCTGGCTTTGTCTATTTATTTCATGCATCATTAAAACCCTAAAAAATCCCCAAAAATTAACTTAATCTCCTGTTAACTTGTATTTTCACACCATATTTTTGCATTTTATTTTTATTGCATTTTAGCATTTATTAAAAATCAAAAATAGGCATTTTAGCTATTGTCTAGCTTAGAAAATACCAAAAAATTATTAAAACACCTAGAAAAATTCGAAAAAAATCAATTACTGTGTATTTTATTGTCTATTATTACCAGCCCTAAAATCACTAAAATTTTCAAAAGAGAAACCTTAAAAATTAGAAAACATCTAAAAACTTCAAAAAAATCTAAAAAATCATAGAAAAATCAGAAAAATAGAAATCCAGGTCCTTTAGATTCCCCATTTTATTATATTTACTTTAAAATCAGTTTGGGAAAATTTTGTGGCTATTTGATATTTTTCATTCCTTATTTACCTTCAGTGAGTAGCTTATTTCCTGTTTTCCTTTATTTTACCATTTATAAATTTCAAAAATATTTTGAAAAATACCCAAAAATCATAAAAATAGTAAAAAAATATAAAAAGACCAAAAAGATTTTATTTCATAATTTTTGACTATTTTTGCTGATTTTTATAAATATTCTAGCACCTCTTTTATTATATAGTTTATCTATTACAATATTGAAAAAGAAAATTAAAAAATATATATAATATAAAAAATCAGAACATTAAAAATCAAAATACAAAATTAAAAATTAAATTAAAAAAATTAAATTAAAAACCCACAAAAAATCCAGATTGGCTAAGTAGTCCATTAGACCTAGGTTTTGACTTCTTGTCTATACTCTACACCTTTGTTTCCTGTGTTCGACCCCTACTTGCTTGCCATTGTACATTTTTAGTAGGGTATAATAAATTTTAATCCTTGTTGTTGATTGCTTGATTAATTGTGTGGGTTAATTGTTGACAAACGGGAAATCTTGAGTAGTCGCCTCAGCGACAGTGAGTCTGATTTGTCAGACCATTATTTAGCGGCTCTCGCTTTGTCGTTTTTCACTATCGTCCGCCGTTGGATGGCCACTTAGGGGTGCCATCCACGGCACCTGTACACCCTAGATCTTCTCCCTCCGCCGCGGGGCTGGTGGCGAGAACAGGACTTCGGCAATGCCATATGCTTTGCCACCTCCGATTGAGCTCAGTGAAGATCTCCAACAACTCCTGGATGACTGGATATCATCGCGGAAGTTCAGCGGAGCAGCTGGAGCCGCTGGTGAAGGTGGAAGATGCTCGTACATCGGAGACGAAGCTCGCAAAATGAGCTTCGATGAAGCTCTGGTTATCGGACACTCGTACCTACAAAAGGGTGAGAGAAGAAAGCCGAAGTGTGCAGGTGCTTTGTGGATTCGAAGTGAAGTTACATGAAGACCGTGTGGGGCGGAGAACATGGTGGCCTGGTCGTCTCCTCCTGCGAGCCTGGAGAAGAGGGGATGCGGAGTGGTTTGAGGTTGCAGAGGAGAAAAGAGTGATTGGAGGGGAGCACGTGAATGGTGGAGATGCGAGGAAGCTAATGCGATGATGGATGGAGGAGGACGATGCGAGGGGGAACCTAATAAAATTAGAGAAATTAAAGAAAAAATGCAAAGAAGGATCGAAGGAGTTACCTTGAGAGTTGGCGGAGTGGAGGCTTGTGCTCGAGCTCCTAGGAGGAGCCCTAGTCGTCGTTGAATCCCCAAAACCATCAGGGCATCTCAGCGATGGCGGAGCACTGTAGACCTGGCCTACCATGGCCAGGGGTCGACACAGGGGTCGATGGCAGTCATCACGCTCCTTGGCGTCTCCTCGCTGTCACCGAGAGACGGAGGAAGGGTGGGTTGTGACCCACGTACAGGTGGATGGGGAGGAATGAAGACAACAGAGGCGTTTTTGAAGGATGAAGGTGGCGGTTCTGATGGTGGTCGACGTAGGTTGCGTGGAGGATATGAAGCGATAGAGAGGGTTTGCGGAGAGTGATGGTGTCCGCGAGGGCGACAGAAGAATGGTGTAGGTCGTGGGGTGTTTCGCAAGTGGAGAAGATGGCAGAGAAGGTGGGGGAAATGGAAAGGGGGAAACCGGTGCGTGAGATGGGCGACGTGGGCGAGGAGGTAGCAGGAGGAAGAAGATGATTCCTCAGTCGTTGGATCTCACGATCCAAACAGCTGAGAAATGGGTGCGAGTGAGCGGTCTTGATCACATCAATGGGGGCTTACAAGGGTTAAGGAACGTGCCACATGTCGCTAGGATATGAGGGCGACGATAAATGGATAAGATGCAGTCTAAAGGTGGATCGAAGGGTTGTGGTTGGAGCGGTACTCAACGGTGATGATCGAAGCTGATGGAAGAGATCAGGCGGTGATGGAGATGGACAAGTTGCGTGCGGAGAAGAAGGCGGGAATGGATGGTGATGATGTGGTTGGAGCTTGATCTGGCGGTTGAGAAAGGATGCAGGAATGAATGGTTGAGATGGAAGGAGGAGAAGGTGATCGAACAACGGTGGGTGGAGGGTGCGTGGCGTGCAGAGGATCAGGCCACGTGGCGCAACCAGAAAGCGCCACATGGCCCAATTAGGTTATTCAGATAGGAACCCTCGCATTAGAGGGAGAAAATGACCGAATTTGGAAAAACTCAAAACATAAAAGTTGTAGAAATCGATGAGATCTACAAGTTGTTGACCAAAAATGGAAATGAGGTCAAATAAAGGGAGAAATATTTTTGTGAGTGTTATTAAGGGTATAAAAACACTACGTATTTTTGCTTTATTATTTTTTGTATTCTTAATTTATTCCAAGGCTCATATATAAACACGGATTTATCTGGTTTTTATTGATATTTGTTTAAGCAAGGGGGTTAATATCTTCAAATTAAAACCATGAAACCGAGTTTCATCACGGATCCGCTAACCAACGCAGTGGCACCCAATATATTTCATGAACATATGAATCGTATGGGTGTTGTATCAAATAAAGATATACACTTCTAGTAGAAGTTTGTATTATTTTGCTCATCCCCTTATAGTTATGCAACTTTTAAAGTTCAATAATTTCTGTGCAGAATAAAGTATTTGATGTTGATTCCACGTTCTCTCACTAAAGGGTCTCCATTAAGAATATGGACCATTCATTATAAATGCAACTTTGGATATAGATCCAAATTTATTCATTTATTTAGTATTGATCTATGTCATTTAGTTGCGTTAATATTGATGACCATTGATTGGTTTAACCATGCTCAATACGATGAATACCTCCTTGATCTCATATTATCATAACTAATGGACAAGGTTGTTCAATTATATCTCGATTGATGGAAAAAATTTTGAGCTCATAAAGTATGCACATTATATCATTATTAATGTCCAGTGGGAGATTGTTGGGATTTGAAAAAATCCCATTAATATGGGCATTAAAATTACCATCAGTGCACCTTTGATTGCCGTCAATTAGAGAATAAAATCTCTTTACGATGGACAAAAGAGGAAGGTGAATTGGCAATTATTTGGTTGTATTGCTAAATAAAATAAGGCTAAGGGTCCCCAAATGACGTATGTTCTTTTCTCTATTGTTTTCCATCGACAAGAGAAAGCGAGAGAGGCATACGTTCATGAGGAAGATCCAGGGCTCTATGTGATTGATCTACACCAACAACAAAAGACAGAGCAATGGCAACAGGTATCCGTTACCCTTGAACTCGAATCGATTTATGTTTCACCATCTGTTTCTCATGAAACTTGAATGAGATAATATAGGGATATAATGATGAATTTCCACGATTTTATTTTTCAAAAAAATAAAAAAAATATAGGGAAAATGGGGTGGGGGAGCTAAGTCAGCTACCCCCAAGGGGCATCCCCATTTTCCCATATATATATAGTTTTTATCCTATGGGTCATATGTCCATTTGAGTTAAAATGAGCACCCAACTGCAATCGTCCATCCATAAGATTCAATCCAAAAAAACAGGAACTGATTTCTCTTAAATCATGCAGAGAGTTCTCTTCTTGCTTAGGATACTTGAACCCAAAAGCAATATGATTCAAATTCAAAAACAGAAACTTAATTTATAAGTCAAATCAAATTCTGTTAAAAAAATACATTATTCTGTACAATATTTTGAATTTAGCCTTCTTAAATCTAACATAAGAGATGATGATAATAAAGAAGAAAAAATGTATAGTTCTTCACAGTATTCCAGAATCAAATTAACAAGAGAAAAAACTCGATTAGATCAATTTACATAATCATCTTGATGATAGAATATCATACATACTATACGAGAAGATGAATAAATAGAAACAATATTCATGCAAATCATGACCCTGGCATAACCTCCACCATCAACGAATCCTCGAAAGAACATGTAACATTGTTGCACGATAAATTTTGGAAACCAAGATGACGTGGACAGATGAGATCCTCTGTCATAGGAAAATACTATATTTGAAAATACTTAATGTGGACACAACTATCAATATGATAATCATGTGAAAAGAGGAGATAATTAGACGATTCTAAAAATAGAAAATATGATAATTATTTCGTAGGTGTTTTTAGATCAAAAGATGTTTTTGCTAACCACCGTTGATTCTAATCGGAGGGCTCCTAAGAGATGTTGCACTATATTCATGGAAAGATGGCATCTTATTTCAAGTTTTTTCATATATATATATATATATATATATATATATATATATATATATATGAGTTAAATGGGGTTGCCCCCTAGGGGGAGCTAACTTGGCTCCATGATGAATATCCATTCATCACTCTTTATTCTTTTATTTTAGCTACAAATCTTGACAAAACAACATGTAGATTGCTGTAAATACAATAAATTACCAAATAGGCATGCTTTTGTTAATATTCAATAATTAGCATGTTTTTGTGTAAAAATAAAAGAATAAAGAAGAAAGAAAAGAAGGAGATATTTAGAATAAATATCGAGTGACCGAACCCAAGGGAGGGCCAAGCACTGGCCTAACCGCAAAATATAACAAGTAGAGAGAGATAGGGCCATTCAACCTTGCACAAATTTCCCCTTCATGTATATATTTTATTTTCATAAGAATAAAAATAAAAATGTGTTTCTCTTATTTTGTATATATTTCTAAAAATAAAATAAAAATGAGAAAAATAAAATAAAACCCAAAATAAAATCAATTCTCTCTCTCCACCTTGTACATATACCATGTATATAGGAACAATACATCTATTTATTTCACCTTTGTAAATAAACAATAAAAATAAAATAAAAATTATTTTATACTCTAAATTTTATGTTGTAAATAAATAAAATATAAAATTAGAGTATTTGTACAAAAAATAAGAAAATAAAAATAAAAATATAAAATACATAGGTATTTTGTACATGTATATAATATAATATAATATAATGTATATACCTTAATTTATTTTTCAAAAAAATAAATAAAAATCACTAAAAATAGTTTGAAAATATATAAACATTTTTCATTTTGTAAATATTTTTAAATAAAATCGTTTTCTATTTTTAATTTAATTTCCAAATATTTTTGACTCTGAATATTCTGATTGGTCCACAGGGGAACGCTGACCCTCGGTCAACTGCCCCCCTGGACCACACCTCTTGTGGATCTGGTGCCAACATGATATTCTCTGAATTTTCCCGCATCGATCCGCCTGCCATTTGCATTGATCCGAGGCTCCGACTGTCGAGGACATATCCGTTATCCACGCCCTCCTATTCTCTTAGGGATCCATTCCTCGATCCGCGCGCTCGAGCTCCATCTTTCTCGGACCTCATCGAGTATATAGCCTTGGTGAGCCGCAAGTTCTTCCCATCTTTGGTCGTCCCCCTCATCTCCGATGAGCTCCTCCTCTTAATCTGAGTGACAACTGGTGCGAGAGAGAGTTGCAGTGATGTTTTGAGTGCCGGGAACCTCAAATCCGGCGAGCTTCTCGTCATGCTCCGCCACCGGCGAGCTCGAGCCTATGGATGCGTCGAACCATCGAGGCAACGAACCCCAGAGGTCCACGACCTCCAGCCCAGATGAATGCATCCATCAGGTAGCTTAGATAGTCTGTAGTTCATTTTGATTTTCGTTTTTTCGATTCTGGTCAACCAAGCTTTCATCAGTCATCCTGCATAATCCGTTCATCCATTCGCCATTCTGACGCTACCATCTTCTTCACCGATCTTCTCTCCACCTTCTGCGCCCCTTCATTCCCCCCGGTTCATCTCGGAATAGGATATCGGCCTTCCTCCGCCATCGCCTCACCGGAAGGCCCCGCTCCACCTCACCCCTTTGCCCATTCCGCCTGCTAACTGGTCGAGGCATTTTGCCCTCGACCCAGCTTTCGTCCTGTGCAGGTTTAGATGCAAATGGACCTCATCTAGAGGCCCAACCGCTGAAGCACAGGAGCTCCAGGTCGTTCACGTCGTCGAAGTCTTCCAGGATCTCCCAGCCTCATCGGAGCCCATCAGTAGCTGCGGACGATCTCGAGCTCCATTTCCCCTATCAGAGCAGCATCGGAGGACCTCCCAATCACGCGTATCGGTCGGTCGAATTTCTTCGGCGGTGGGTTCTTCGCCGCTCATCCAGGTCCCTCCTCCGCCGTTGGATCGAGACCAACCTCCAGTTCTAATCCTGATCGTCCGCTATCTGAGGATCTCGACCACACGATCCATCTGAGGATTGAGTCCCTGTCGTCCATCACCGAAAGGGTATATCCCAATCACAGCCGTCCGATCTCAAGTGAAGCCCACTTGGCCGTTGGATCTATAATAAAAGGGTAAATTACACTTAGGCCCTTTTTACTTTTGCATTTATTTTGTAGTCCTCTAAATATTTTTAGAATTTGTTTTTATTTTGGATAATTTGCACTTAGGACCTTAAGTTTTTATAATTTGCAATTTAGTACTTCTGTATGTGGAGCACGTGGTCTAGCATGTGCCTTTGGGGTTATTTGCATGTTTTTCCCTAGAGTTTATTGTTGTTATGAAATGAATTTTTATAAATTGGAATGACACTTATTCCTTTGCCTGTATGACTCACGTGCCGCCTCTGCGGATCTGGGATTTTTGCATTTTCAACCCACCCTAGATTCTTTACACGTATTATTATTTGGCTGAACAGTTTTCCATATTTGCACTTAGGTCCCTGTGTGCTATAGAGTTTTGATTGGTTGAATAAAATAAAAATATTATCTAAATTTCGTGAAATTTGGAACCATGGCTCCTGCCATGTTGTAAAAATTTTTGTGAATTTTTAAATTGATTTTATTTTCATTTTCTATTTAAAAAAAATTCAAAAACCTCTGATTTTGCTTTTGTGTGAATTGAAAAATCAACTAAAAATATTAAAAACACTCTAAAAATCCAAAAAAAATTACCTTGTGCTTGTTTTGTGGTGTTTTTAATTCGATGCAATTTTTGTTTGATTTGGACTTATAAAACCCCTTAAAAATAAAAAAAACTTTGAAAAACTCATAAAATTATTAAAAATTCAGAAAAAATATAAAAAAAATACATTTTCAGTTTCCTTAGTTAGTTTTTTATTTTTACTTTATCATAAAATTGTCTCTGGAATTTTATAGGCTATCTAATTTTTTTTAAAATAGCCTTTAGATTCTGGCTTCACATTGTTTTTGACTTTTCGCCTTAATTTATTTTTATAAAATCAACTAAAAATCATAAAAATCTGAGAAAAATACCAAAAACACCTGAAAATTTATAAAATTCAAAAATATTTTTATTTTTTGACTTGTTTTGAGGTGTTAAATAATTTGTTGTTTGTGACTTTTTCGCCTTCTTTTATATTTTCTTTATAATTAAAAAATAAAAAAATTAAAGATCTAAAAATCCACCAAAAATATTTTATTCTTTTTATTTTAGAGTTTCGACTACTTCATAGGTTTTTCGCCAAACCGTGCTCCTTGTGTCCGACCCTGGTAGCTATACCAGATTAAATAAAACAACGAGACCGCTATTTGGATTTACTTGGTTGATTTTCTTATTTGGTGGTTCTTTATTTTCTTGATTGAATCCGGCCCGAGAGGTTGAGGTCGCAACGACCATTGACACCTTCTCACCTTAGTCTCTCGATTTTTTCTCTGGATCATCAGAATGATGCCGTTGCTGGGGAGCACGGCTCAGTAGTCGGCTTTGTCACGGCTTTTTGTTTCTTTCATGGTTTTTGGGGGTTTTTTTGTTTTATTTTGTTTTCTTTTATTTTTTCTTTTATTTATTTTCTTTTGTATTTGTTTTTGTATTTGTTTGTTTTTATTTCTTTTTATTTGTTTTGTTTTTATTTTTATTTTTACACTTATTTTATTTTATTTTATTTTTCATTATTATAATAATATGTGGATTGACACCTTGTTTGACTTTCTTGTGAGGGCCTGAGGATCGAGGTAGCTTTCCTCGGGAAGCCGACGCAACCGCGGGATTCAGAGGTGGCTTCTTTTCTGTATAGAGCTGTAGGAGAGAGCGAGAGAGGCGAGCAGGAGTCTGGGAGCGTAGCTTAGCTTAGCTTAGATAGTTTAGGCTTAGTTTAGCTTTTATTTTCAGCCTGATTATTATTGTAATAATACAGGGACAGACTCCGACTCTTAGAGACACTTGATTTTTTGAGGTCTATTTCACCGAGCACGGGTGTGCTCGGGGGACCTCACCGTGTTTTGGTTTTTGCCGCTTTATTTTCTTTTATTTCACGTGGATTTTTGTGTTTGAGCCCCTAGATTTAGGCTTTTATTTGGTTGAGCCAGGTAGCATTAGGTCCAAAGCCCGTAATAGAATATCGGTTCCTATAGAACACACTTGGACTTAGACAGATAAACCAGTGCTTCACGATAATAGAAGTTTTTGTTTAGGACGGGTCTCGCACTACATCCATATATTAGTTTAAATTTATGCGCGGATCATATTGCATGTAGACTGCTGGAGAAAGGTACGCCTTCTATCTCGTGCATGCATTCATAGATTTCATCGTGCATCGGTTTTTCTGTCTTCCTCCCTCTATTTTTTGGACACAGGATTAAAAAGGAAATTGAAAAATTCGTTAGACGTTGTTTGATTTTTGAAAAATACCTAAAAAAAACCATAAAATTGGGACTGTTAATCAAACTTGATCCTAAAATATACTGACCTAATAATTTAACTTGGGAGAGCAATCCCCTCATTGCTTGGTTTGGATGAGCGAGAGAGTGACATCACCCTAGGCTAGAGCCACATCCGACCCTTCTTCAGACTACTGATTTTGAGCTAGTTGTTCTCCAGTGAGGATCGCTCCGGTCTCCAGTAAAGCTGGTCGCGATATCCTTAACAAAGCGAGACGATCGGGTAGCCGGTAAATGGTTCGCGGCTTGTACTGGCTGGGAAAGATCTAGCTTGGGATCGGGACAATCTCTTGGGGGCGTTGGATTCCGATCAGCTCGCTTAATCGCTATGAAAGACTGTTTGATCACCTAAATAAAAACGACAAGATAAAAAGACCAAACTCTCACGGTCATCAGCTCTGTGTGCGTAGGTGAATCAGGGGTATTGTTTGACCGATCTTGTTTGTTTGCCAGATCACATCTGCCTTCTTCTCTTCATCTATTCTTTCTAGTCATCTATGCTTTTCCCTCCCTCCCTCCCTTCAATTTTCTTCTATCCCTGGATGATGGATCGCTTTCTTTCCTTACCGACTCTTACGGCTTATCCATCTTCTTCCCATCAATCCAGTCCACACTCGAGGGAGGTCGGAACTCTGATCGACCTTCCGTTATCTCCCTCCCTTACCCACCCTTCTTCTGGGGATGTTGCGTTAGACGTCCGTGGAGATCAGACTAACCAGATGCGAGACCCGAACGACTCCATTGCTGGGATGAGAGTGCACTCCATACGCGATCGTAGAGAGCAGATGCGACTTTTGGACACCTCCGACGACAGGATGATAGATGAGCATATAGACCATGATGCTCAATCAGCTTCTACATTCGGTCCATTCATTCTGGATTTGGAGTACATTCAGAGACTGGCGACATTCTAAGGGGAGTTGCACGAGGAGTCATATATTTATCTGTCCAAGTTCGAGGAGTTCTGCGAGACCCAGATATATTCGGATATCACTTTGGAGGAGCTGATGTTGAAGACCTTCCCATTTTTACTCCAGGGCAGAGCCATGAAATGGCACAGACGATTGGGAAGGAGATTTGCTACATGGGGAGACTTACGGTTAGAGTTTCTACAGAGATATTATCCCCAGCGTAGAGCAGATATGATGCAGTATGTTATCATGGATTTTTCAGTAGACCCCCAGGAGCCAGTGCATGATGCATGGCTGAGGTTTCTTGACCTCTTGAGAAGATTTCCAGAGCATGGACTATCACCGACCGACCTTATTGAGATCTCCATGAGGGGGATGACCGCTTATCAGATAGCACTGACAGTGACCTCGTGTGGTGGTTCACACAACAGTTCTGATATTGAGTTACTTGATGCCATCTCGAGATCACTTTCATAGAGACCATCTTCACGAGATACATTAGTCGGGACAACACATGAGGATGATGCAGTACCAGTTGGGTGTGCCGCACTTCATGAGGATACAGCTTCTACACACTAGATCGAGGACATGGATTCTGCTACACTACAGAAGATAGAGGAGATGACCGCCACAGTGGATGTTCTGACCCAGAGTCTGATCGAGTTCCTTTTGGTCTTCCAGCTAGAGTCGAGTCAGCCCCGGAATTTTCAGTTGATGAGTCTTGGATATCAGATCTTCTGATATTCCAGGAGATGGAGGATCCCACGCTACTACAACCATCAATCCAGACATTTCAGTGTCCTTTCCCAGACGACTCAGCTTCTACCTTGCAGAGATACTTCTCCGACTTAGACGGATATCATGACTCAACCCAGCAGCTACAACACGATACAGGACACCACTTTGGGATGACAGATGTAGATAGTCCCGTATTTGAGCCCTTTGTCCTCCAGATTGATGAGTTAGATCCATTCCATGAGGACCAGATGACAGCCAGCATTGCCGCAACTGGAGGATCAGTCTCAGATACTTCGACAGCTTCCGCATTGTTGACCATCACTATTTCGGGTTTCCAGATCATTCAGAAGCAGACTTCAGCCGATGAAGTGTTCTGGTGCACGGAGTGGGTGCTTGCCAGTAGCGCAGATGTCCTTATAGATTCTGATCTTCCCTTTCTCACCGATGATCTTGCATTACTCCCCGAGGGTTATCTGCGGGAAGATGCCCCTTACGATGTGTTCTCGGTTTCACTTTCTGAGAGTGTATCCGATCTGTCGGATCACGAAACCGAGTCTTTCGATCTTTCTGATTCTAAGTTGTCTCACCTCGACGACCCTCGCGAGGATGAGCCGATCTTTGAGATATTCGATGATCTATCTGACTTTTCTCCATTATATGCATCGGGTATCAGTTTTTTTAGCGAGTCTCCTGATCTTGACTTTCCACACCTTTTGGAGACGGTGATTAACATGGAGGATTCCATGACTGATCCTTCTTTCTCCACGTTCGATTTCTTCGGCTCTACACTTCCACTCTAGTCTGATCTTGAGTCGATGATTTTCTTTTGTGCTACCAGATCCCGATCACATCTTCCCATATCCTTGCCCGGTAGCAGACACCCGCCTGATTGCATATTTGGGTGTCTTCATTTACACTGTTGATTTCGTCGTTGTTCTCATGCCAAGACTGCGACGACAGTACGGTATTCACCTTACAGATGCCATCCTGAACCTTGACACTGCATTATCCTAGCCTTTGCGCCCAGCTAGGGGCGTAAAATCTAGTGCTTGTTGAGAGGCACCTCAACATTGTATACCTTGTATATACGTGTTTCATCTTGATTTGCTCCTTGCTTCTTCCGTTTTTGTTTTCACCCCAGGTCTCGTTTAGGATTATCTTTGCTATACTTAGGATATCCCTCATCCTAAGTATAGGGGGTGTAAACACTGAGTTGATCTTTTCGTTCTGTTTCATTACTCCTGTCATTGCTTATACTTAAGGATTCTTCACCTTAAGTATAGGGGGAGTGATGTCGTTCCCTTTCATCTTGTATATATTTGTCTTCTCTTTCTGCCTCTGTATTGCTGCCTATAATTAGGGATATTTCACCCTAAGTATAGGGGAGGTAGACCCTGTACATTCTCTCACTCGAATTTTCCTTTGTATACATCCTGTTATACTTGGATTATTTGATCCTAAGTATAGGGGGAAACCTCGAGATCATCTCATTTCTATTCTTTTAGTCGTCTTTGTAGTATAGTTGTTCCTTTTCACTTCCCTATACTAAGCATGAGTTATGTCTTCTTCATCGCTCTTAGTTCTCTCTGAGGACATCGTTCGAGCTAAGTATAGGGGGTGTCGTATATATTTCATATATACTTTAGCCATAACTCGTACTTTGTGTGAGTGTGTTAATAAATAAAAATGGCTAAAAACCCTTAAAATCCATAAAAATTAAAATTTTTTCTTGTAAATAAAATTCTTTTCTACACATACATAGCTATGTACAAAATTATTTTTGTAAAAATATTTGCAAAAATCTTTTTTGTGTTAATAGTGTGTAAATATTTTCATATCAAAATTTGTATAGAGTATAAAATTTTTGTAAAATGTTTGAAAAACAAAAAGTTTGCAAAAACCTTGTGTAAATGTTTGTAAATATTTTACAAAACTTCTGCATTCATGCATACATCCATGTTTTCAAACATTTTCAAAAATTTTGCACATTTTCAAAAATTTTGCACATTTTCAAAATTGCATTTTTTGTAAATATTTGTAAAGTTTTTCTGAATTATAGTTGACATTTAAACTAGCCTGGAATTAAATTGAAAAATGGAGCTTAATTAAGATCTTAATCCACCTAATTCTAAGAGAAACCTTATAGGGCTTAGGGTTGAGACTTTTCAGGTCCATGGTGACTTAATTCTTTGAGTCAACTAGGCTATGATCATATGTCATCTTGTTGAGCCCAAGTAGAACACTTAACAATGCACACATGACTCTTACAGACAATGGCTTTACTTGGACCAGCACTTTACACCTAGCTCTCTACGGATGAGGTGGTAAGGAGGCAGTCTTCTTTGACTTGGGGTAGCATATGAGGGTAGTACTTCTAGGCGGGACCTCTCTTCTTCTTATAGTGAAGGAAGTGCATCTCAACTTGGTCTGGTAGCTGTGAGGTCTAACGACAGGAGTTGTGGGTTGCAATAATGCTTCAAAATAGGGATAGTCTACCGGCTCAAGAGGAAAAACTCCTTATGTATATATGATGCACCATGTAGATGTACATATGCACATCAAAAAAATGTGCAAAAAGAAAAGAATAAGTCCAAAAAAGTGGTGGGTCTGAGAGAAAATGATATTCCCACCGGAGTGTATATAGTCAAATAAAGCAAAGCTTATGTTATCCATGCCCATCTCATGAAGCTTGCAGCAGGGAGACTTAGCTATACTGGTTGAGCTCCCAATGATACATGGCTACACTGACCATGGTCCATTCTCTTCTTCCTCCTCTTCTTGAGCCGGTTGAACTTGAACTTAGAAGGGAATACCTCGCTCCTCGAGGAAAGAGTTGCCAGACTAGGGTATTAGAGTTACCGAATCGGGTAAAAATATCACTCGGGTCGTTGTGACCCGGATCGGTAGGATTCTCGACTCAATCAAGAAAATGAAGATCAGAACACCAAAATAAAATCAAAATCAAATAAAATCGATAGCGGTCCTGGCTATTAGATTAGCCTGGTATAGCGACCAGGGTCGGACTCAGGGAGCACGTGATGGCCTCGCGGCCTACAAAGTAGTCTAAAAAAGAATAAAAATAAAAAGAAACTATTTTTTGGTGGATTTTTGGTCTTTTTATATTTTTTTTGGATTTTTAAACAATTAAGAAAATAAGGAAAATAAAGAAACAAGCCAACACAACAATTTATTTAAGGCATAAAAGTCACTCAAAAATTCAAATAAAAATGTTTTTATACTTTTTATGGTTTTTACTGTTTTTAGTGAATTTTTGGTATTTTTCTGATTTTTATTTAGTTTTCTAAAAATAAAACAAGGCAAGAAACTGAAGGTGCTGTCCAGTCAGGAGTAAAAGGCCAATTTAAATTGTAAAAAGGGCCTTAACACTCCTGGAGGTAATTTTCCTATAAACTAGAAAGTTTAAGGAAAATTTGGGTACTGGGTTTATTATTTTTGGATTTTTAAATTATTTATTTTAATTTTTATGAGATTTTTAGTGTTTTGTAATTTTTATGTGTTTTATGTAATGAAAAATGACCAAATTTTGTTCGGAAAATCAAGCAAAACAAATTAAACAGTAGCTAATTTTTTAATAATTTTTAGGTGAGTTTTAATATTTTTTGTGAATTTTTAAATCAAGCAGTAAAGAAAACAGATGTTTTTGAATTTTTAAAAATATCAAATAAAAGCAAAAATGTCTCCAAAAATTCTAGAAAATTTTACAACATGGCAGGAGCCATGTATCCAATTTTCATTGAATTTGGAGTGAGTTTGATATTTTATTAAAAATTAAAACCTAGGTACAGTGCATAGGGACCTATACACAAATATCCAAAGCTCCAGGGGGTCCGGTGCAAAATTCCCAAGAAGTCACGTGCGAGGCGCGTGTTTGGGGCACACAGGGACCTATTTACAAAGAAATAAAGTTTCTAGGCTAAATAATAACTAGTATTAAAAGCCCAGGAACCTTAGTGTAATTTACCCACTAATATAACACACATGCGCATAAAAACTACTCACAGGGGCATATCTGCAATTTTCTAAAAAGTTTCATTCATTTCATAACATTTCAGAACTACAGAGCTACATATGCAAATAGCCCAAAGGAACACGTGTCGACGCACGTGACACACCACATACAGGGGCTTAAATGCAATAAGAAAACAAGACAGGGTCCAACATGCAAAAGTACCAACGTAAATAAAATTCTAAAAATATTTACAGGACTGAAACGAAACGAAACTAAAGCTAAGGGCCTAAGGGAAAATTACCCTTTATTAAAGAGGCCGACGGATGGGCGCCACGTGTGCTGATGGACGGCTGGGAAGGGGTGGCGCCCAACGAAGGAAGCCCTCGTCCTGATCGAGCGGCGCTGGTCTCGCCGCGTGTAGAATCGGATGGTTCTGGTGCAGCGTGGGAAAACCCCTCTGATCGGACGGTGCGGATCGCCTCTCCAAGGATCTGACGCTGATGGACGGCTCCTCAAATGAACGGTTGAGATGCGAACTGGAGGTCAAAGGGGATCCGACGGTAGCTGAAGGTCGAGGAAGAACTGTTGGCCGGCGACCTTCGCCGGCCTGCTGATAATCTCAGAAATCGATCGGTCTTGTGTTCCACACAAGGCGGGAACACAGTCGAAGTGTCAACCAATCAAATCATGAAATTAATCAACAATTAACCCACACTAAAGATCAATAATTAGAAATAAATGTGGAGTTAAAATTTATTTTTAACTCTGCACAAATGGTGTATAGGGACAAGTATGCAGAGAGTTCGAACACAGGGAGCAAGCAGGGTAATTCAAATAAATGTGCACAAGTGAATGTGAAGTGTCTACACTAAGCAAGCAAGCAAATGATTTTTGTGGGTTTTTAATTTTTTAAATTTTTTAAATTAATTTTTAATTTTGTATTTTGATTTTTAATTTTGTTAATTTTTATAATTTTATATTTTTTTTCTTTTTTCAATATTGGAAAATAAGGACAATGCAATAAAAGACTAGGTAAAGTATTTATAAAAATATACAAAAATAACCAAAAATTCAGAAATAAAATGTTTTTGATATTTTTAGGATTTTGACTGTTTTTGTGATTTTTGGGTATTTTTCAAAGTGTTTTTGGTATTTTAAATACTAAAATAAGGGAAAACAGTGAAATATGGACTGGCTGCAAGTAAAATAGGAATTAAAAATGCCAAACAGCCACAGAAATTTTTCACACTATATTTAAAATAAAGATAATAAAATATAGAATAAACAGGAACTGAGTTTGCTATTTTTGGAGTTTTCTACAATTTTATATATTTTTTTGAAGTTTTTATGTATTTTTGAATTTTTAGTGTTTTTCTTTTGAGATTTTTAGTGATTTTTGGACTGACACTAAAATAAGTTAAAATAGACAACAGGGAGTTTTTTTGGAATTTTTAAAGCTATTTTAATATTTTTTTGGCATTTTCTAAGCTAGACAGTGAATAAAAAGCATGTTTTTGATTTTTAATAAATAGAAAAATAAAATAAAATCAAAAACTAAAATGATGACGTGGAAGAACAAGCATACGCGAGCTTAAGTTCAAATTTTGAGAATTTTGGTAATTAAAATGAAGGTCCAAATAAATAGAGCAAGCAAGCACAAGTTAAAGGCCTGGCAGGGGCATTTATGCAAACATCCGAAAGTCCAGGGGGTTATAAGTAATTTTCACACAAAATTAATACTGAATTAAATAACTTCTGGACCCAAAACAAATTACAAAACCCGCAAGCCCTTTTCTTCAAAATACCCACCCAAGCACGCCTGGGAAGGGCTCGAATGTAATACTTCAAAAATACGAGGGGCTGAATGCAAAAATACCACAACTTTAATACTGCCGATGAAAGTTTCAAGACTGAAGATATAAATACAAAAATCCCAGGGGGACCCTTGCAAAGTCGCCATGTCTCGTGCGCGAAGCACGTGACCTGGCGGGGTCCTCGATGTAATATTACAAACTAGCAGGGTTTATTTGTAAGTTTTCCAAAACATTATAAAGGCAACTGAATGTTTAGGTTTTTAATTTCAAATACAAAAAGAGATTGGGCTCACTATGCAAAATGCCCAAACAAAGGGCGATCGGGCGGCTGATGTAGGCTCACTTATGCCACGTGTCGACTCGATGACGGCAGATACCCCTTCACTTTGAGCGGCCCAGATTAGAAGATCTGGAAACGATGGACGGTCCTGGGCGCTCTCAATCCAACGGATACTGCTGCATCTGGGGGAGCCTCGAAGATCCGACGGCGGAGAGAGGCAGTGAACAAAGAGGGAAGAACCACGCCGCTGCGAGGTTCCTCCGGCGAGATGGGGCTTCTCCGGCGGTTCTTTGGTCGTCAAAATGGCTCCGCAAGCTCCTGAAGGTGTCCCCTTCTCGCCTGGAGCTTCAAAACGAGGTGGCGATCACCCGAGCGCTCCGGAGGAGGTGGCGGAGCTGGGGCTCCCAAAATTCCTCCGGCGGACTCGCAAAACTGCTCCAGGTGTTCGATTGGCTCCGGGTACCTGCAAGGAAGGTGTGATATGATCTGGGACAAATTGCCCCGATCACGTGGCGCAAGGGAATGGGGGTGTGCGGCGTTGTAAGGCGCGGAGAATGACGGTGGCCGGAAATGGCTCCGGCCAACTATCGATTGAGCAAATCGATGTATTGGCGACGGCGATTAGAGTGGATAGATAAACCTCTGACTAAGGGGAATAAAGTTAAACAAAAACTAAGGGGAATAGACGGCCCTCGAGCCCCTGGAAGGGTGAGGGAGAAGGTACCTCAACGGGTGGCCGGAGGTCGACTGGAACTCGCCCAAGCGTGGCTGATCACCCGCCTTGAAGATGGGTTCCCGGAGCTGTCACCTCCAGGGATTCTCACGAGGTCAGGGGGGAAAACTTGGATAGATTTGCGATTCAAATTTTCAAAAGGGAGTCAGATTTGGGTTTTAAGGAGTTGACGAGGGGGTTCCTTGATCGAGGCGCACAGCTCGATTCAGAGCTCCACAGCCCAAGGAGATGCACTGGCGTGCAAGATGGTTAGGAGGGGAAGATGTTCGCAGAAGGAATCGACCTCAAAGGGTGAAAGACACACCCTTGAAAAATCCGCAAAAGCGGGGGGAAAACGAGGCGTGCAGAGCTACAGGGGGGTAGGTCAGACTGTTGACCTTGGTCAACAGTTCTGACCTCCTGGTTGGTCCACGTGGACCAACCAAGAAAAACCCTGAAAAAAATGTTGTATTAATTAATTTAAAAATAGTAAACGATTTATTTAACTTTTAATTATAAAATTAAAAATGTTTATTTTTTTATGAAGTATTTTATTCTTATTTTTAATTATTTTTATGAGGTATATTTTTACAAGTTGCTTTTATACCCATATATAGGTATAATATATATATACTTTATTACTTTATTTTTATTCTGTGTATTTTATTTTTATGATTTTTATTTGTTATTTTATAAAATTATAAAATACTTTTATATACACAAATATATTTTTGTTTTATTTTTCTGAATTGTTTGGTATATTTAATAAAATATAAGGGTATAATGTATAGGTATGGATATAGGTAGTATACCTATGCATCCTATTTACAAGTATTTTTATTTTGTATTTTCTTTGTACTTTTATTCTGATTTTAATGTACATAATTATTATAAGTAATATTGACATAATTATAAAAATATAGAAGTACAAAAATAATGAATAAATAATAAATTGAATATTTTAATCTGTACAGCTATACAAGGTGGGACCAAAACTCAACTTTCAAATCGTAGCTCCGCCAAATGCGAAACCACCACCATTAAAAAGATTATTTTATTCTATATACAATTAAAGGTGAGTATGCTGCATTTGGAGTTGTCAGTTGTGAGATACGGGTCTGGGAAGTTGGGATTCTGGATTCTTATTCAGACCATAACTTTTTACCTGTACATTCTTTTTCTGTGAAATCAATTTTGTATTTTTCCTTGTAATATTATCTACAACTTTCATGTACAAAGCTTCTTTATTTGATGTATAAAAAGTGGAACCAAAAAAGGTCCCAAAATGAATAAAGAATGAATAGAAGAATATAGGTATTTTTATCTGTGTTTCTGACCTTATCTCCCCCTAATTTATTCCAGGTCGACCTATTCATCAAGATGCCTAGGTCTTGGGGTTTCGGGTCATAAAATATCTACAATATTTTATTCTTTTTCTTTTCTTTTATTTATTCTATAATTTTGGCCTTAATTACAGTATTTTATACACTATTTAGATGCACATGCATGAATGCTAAGATGATGATTTTAATGGTATTTACAGGCATTTGCTAGGGTTTTTGGTGCCAAAATGCTAGAATAAAGATGATGAAATGTGGATTCATCACCTGCTGCATGCACTCCTGGCCTCCTCGCAGGGCTCTAATGATCGGAGAAGACTCGTCGTGGGCTCCCGCGTCAGATGGTGCTCTCCGATGGAGCAACAGAGCTCTGAGGAGCTCGGTCGGCTCCGGCGGAAGGGAAGCTCTTGGTCTCAAGTTAGAGGACCTCAGATGGTCCTCGTTGTACCTGCAAAAGGGCACCAGAAGATTCGCGGGTCGAGGGCAAAGTTCCTCGACCCCGTTAGGAGGGGTGATCGTGAACGGTGAGGCGTGGTGGTCGAGCTCCGGCGATGCGACGGCGGAGGAGCTCGAGACCCCGGCTCCTGTGCGAGCTAGGTTGAATGGATGGGCGGAGAAGGTACGGGGGGAAGGGCGAACGCGATAGTGGATTCCGATGATCGAACGGAAGGGGGAGATGACCGAAATCGATGATGGTCGGCAACGACGAGATTTGGGGGAAACTAGAAATTAACGAAAACGGGAAGGGAACTAGGCTACCTGGGTGGTCGAATCGACTGGGGATGAGCAGCTGGTGCTCTGGGTCCTTGCCTCGTGGGACGTCGTGGCTCGAGGCTCTGGCGCTACCTTCAGGCGGCGCACAGCGGCGGGAGCTCGCCGGATCGATGGGCTCCTTGCTCTCTCCTCGCTGCGACACCCTATGGGGCGAGCTGTCACTCTCGTCAAGACGGTGGAGGTCACTGGGTGGAAAGCAAATGATCCAAAGATGATCAAATGGGTGGCGGAGCTCAGCCTTTATACCGCCAGGGGTCCGGCAAGATTCGATCGGGTAGGGCAGTGTGGAGCGCAGACCCCGAGGCGGGCGTGCCGGCGAGGGTGTCGGATGTGACGTGAGTGAAACGGACCCGGGGTTTAGGGGTGATAGGATCGGGTTTGGATGCGAAAATAGGGAGAAATCGGGTCGGGCATCCAAAACCCGTGGGAGGTGGTCCACAGGGGTAGTTGACCGGACGGTCAACAACCCTCGTGGACCAATGAGAGGCAGCCACGTAGAAAATGTTTAGAAATTAAATTAAAAATAGCAAACGGCTGATTTAATAAAAACGCAAAGCATGAAATATTTTTGTTTTAATTTTTTTCTATTTTTTAGTGATTTTTAATTAATTTTTCAAAATAAAAATAAGGTATTTACACTATATAGCTATATATAGGTATATATACAATATGTCTTTTTAATTTTTGATTTTTAATTTGTTATTTTTGTGCATTTTTATTCCTATTTTATATTTTATTTATTTATAGTATAAAATTAGGAATAAAAGGGTATTCTTATTTTATTTTTATTATGTATATACAATAGTGAAATAAATAGGTATATACATCTATGTACATGGTATATTTACAATGTGATTTTTGGTTTTTAATTTTATGCTTTTTATTTTGTTTTTGTTTTAATGGTTTTTATTTTATTTATTTACAACATAAAAAGTAGAAAATATACAAATTTTATAAAAATTAATTTTATTTATTTATAAGGCTAAATAAATATAGATGTGTGGACTATATACATGGTGACTATGTACAAGTGTTCTATTTTTATTTTCTTTTTGATTTTTCTATTTTTGTTTTGATTTTTATAATAAATATATACACAAAGAGGAAAATATTTTTATTTTATTTACAAGTATATTTACACACATGAGCCCCTATCTCCCTCACTTTGGCTTTTATGCGGTCAGGCCCATGCTGAGCCCTCCCTTGGGTTAGGTTGCTCAATATTTATTCTAAATATTTCCTCTTTTTCTTTTTAATCTTTATTCTTTTATTTTTACACAAAACATGCTAATTATTACTTTTTACACCATGCATGCTTTTGGTAATTATTTATATTTACAAATATAAACATGCATTTGCAAAGGTTTTTGTAGCTAAAATATAAGAATAAAGAGTGATGAATGAGTATTCATCAGTTGTCACTTTGCTATTTTCTGAGGTGGATAGCTATACATCACTTACACCGTACAAGGAAAGATTCATGGTCATCAAAGTTTGTGTATGTAGACTTGTTCTGATCTGGATTATTAAGGAGTCTTGATTATAGATTAGTGGAACTTAGAGGCTGTTAAATTTTAAACCTAAGTCTAAATAAGGTTCCGATTAATTAATAATCCAAAGATCTAACTGAGCTCCATACTTCAATTTTTGAAGATAAGTTTAATATCCAACATTGATTCACCTTTTTTTCTTCTTTTTCTTTTCCTTTTTCTTTTTCACTTCTTTTTCAAATAAGTGTTTGCTAAGGGACTGGCAAAAGTAAAGTATAGGGGGTGATAAATACCCATTCATCACTCTTTATTCATTTATTTTAGCCACAAATCTTGGCAAAACAACATGTAGATAGTTGTAAATACAATAAATTACCAAATAGGCATGCTTTTGTTAATATTCAATAATTAGCATGTTTTTGTGCAAAAATAAAAGAATAAAGAAGAAAGAAAAAGAAGGAGATATTTAGAATAAATATCGAGTGACCCGAACCCAAGGGAGGGCCAAGTAGTGGCCTGACCGCAAAATAAAACAAGTAGAGAGAGACATGGCCATTCAACCTTGCACAAATTTCCCCTTCATGTATATATTTTATTTTCATAAAAATAAAAATAAAAATGTGTTTCTCTTATTTTGTATATATTTCTAAAAATAAAATAAAAATGAGAAAAATAAAATAAAACCCAAAATAAAATCAATTCTCTCTCTCCACCTTGTACATATACCATGTATATAGGAACAATACATCTATTTATTTCACCTTTGTAAATAAACAATAAAAATAAAATAAAAATTATTTTATACTTTAAATTTTATGATGTAAATAAATAAAATATAAAATTAGATTATTTATACAAAAATAAGAAAATAAAAATAAAAATATAAAATACATAGGTAATTTATACATGTATATAATATAATATAATGTATATACCTTAATTTATTTTTCAAAAAAATAAATAAAAATCACTAAAAAATAGTTTGAAAAAAATAAACAATTTTCATTTTGTAAATATTTTTAAATAAAATCGTTTTCTATTTTAATTAAATTTCCAAATATTTTTGACTCTGAATATTCTGATTGGTCCACAGGGGAACATTGACCCCCGGTCAACTGCCCCCTCTGGACCACGCCTCTCGCGGATCTGGTGCCAACCCGATATTCTCTGAATTTTCCCGCATCGATCCGCCCGCCATTTGCATTGATCCGAGGCTCCGACTGTCGAGGACAGATCCGTTATCCACGCCCGCCTATTCTCTTAGGGATCCATTCCTCGATCTGCGTGCTCAAGCTCCATCTTTCTCGGACCTCATCGAGTATATAGCCTTGGCGAGCCGCAATTTCTTCTCATCTTTGGCCGTCCCCCTCATCTCCGATGAGCTCCTCCTCTTCGTCTGAGTGACAACTGGTGTGAGAGAGAGTTGCAGTGAGGTTTTGAGTGCCGAGAACCTCAGATCCGGCGAGCTTCTCACAGTGCTCTCCCATCGGCGAGCCCGAGCCTATGGATGCATCGAACCATCGAGGCGACGACCCCCAGAGGTCCACGACCTTTAGACCAGATGAATGCATCCATCAGGTAGCTTAGATAGCCTGTAGTTCGTTTTGATTTTCGCCTTTTCAATTCCGATCAACCAAGCTTTCATCGGTCATCCCGCATCATCCGTTCATCCATTCGCCATTCTGACGCTACCATCACCTTCACTGATCTTCTATCCACCTTCTGCACCCCTTCATTCCCCCTGGTTCGTCCCGGAACAGGATATCGACCTTCCTCCGCCGTCGCCTCGCCGGAAGGCCCCGCTCTGCCTCACCCCTTCGCCCATTCTGCCCACTAACTGGTCAAGGCATTTTACCCTCGACCCAACTTTTGTCTTGTGCAGGTTTAGATGTAAACGGACCTCATCTGGAGGCCCAACTGCTGAAGCACAAGAGCTCCAGGTCGTTCACGTCGCCGGAGTCTCCCAGGATCTCCCGGCCTCATCGGAGCCCATCAGTAGCTGCGGACGGTCTCGAGCTCTATTTCCCCTATCAGAGCAGCATCGGAGGACCTCCCAATCGCGTGTATCGGCCGGTCGAAGTTCGCCGGTGGCGAGTTCTTCACCGCTCATCCAGGTCCCTCCTCCACCGTTGGATCGAGACCAACCTCTAGTTCTAATCCTGATCGTCCGCTATCTGAGGATCTCGACCACACGATCCATCTGAGGATCGAGTCCCTATCATCCATCGCCGAAGGGGTACAACCCAATCACAACCGTCCGATCTCAAGTGAAGCCCCCTTGGCTGTTGGATCTATAATAAAAGGGTAAATTACACTTAGCCCCTTTTTGCTTTTGCATTTATGTTGTAGTCATGTAAATATTGTTAGAAGTTGTTTTTATTTTGGACAATTTGCAATTAGGACCTTATATTTTTATAATTTGCAATTTAGTCCTTCTGTACGTGGAGCACATGGTCTAGCACGTGCCTTTGGGGTTATTTGCATGTTTTCCCTGGAGTTTATTGCTGTTATGAAATGAATTTTTAAAAATTTAATGACACTTATGCCCCTGCCTGTGTGACTCATGTGCCGTCCTCGTGCGGATTTGGGATTTTTGCATTTTCAACCCTATATTCTTTACACGTATTATTATTTGGCTAAATAGTTTTCCATATTTGTACTTAGGTCTCTGTGTACTGTAGGGTTTTGATTGGTTGAATAAAACAGTATGTTTTATCCAAATTTCGTGAAATTTGGACACATGGCTCCTGCCATGTTGTGAAAATTTCTGTGAATTTTTGGATTGATTTTGTTTTCATTTTTATTTTTAAAAATTCAAAAACCTCTGATTTTGCTTCTGTTTGAATTGAAAAATCAACTAAAAATATTAAAAATACTCTAAAAAATAAAAAAATATCTTGGGCTTGTTTTGTGGTGTTTTTAATTCGGAGCAATTTTTGTTTGATTTGGATTTATAAAACCCCTAAAAATTGAGAAACATTGAAAAACTTATAAAAATTATTAAAAATTCAGAAAAAATAAAAAATACATTTTCAGTTTCTTTAGTTAGATTTTTATTTTTACTTTATCATAAAATTGTCTCTGGAATTTTATAGGCTATCTAGTTATTTTTAAATAGCCTTTAGATTCTGGCTGCATATTGTTTTTGATTTTTCACCTTATTTTATTTTTATAAAATCAACTAAAAATCATAAAAATCTGAGAAAAATACCAAAAACACCTAAAAATTATAAAATACAAAAAATATTTTTATTTTAATTTTCTGACTTGTTTGAGGTTTTAAATAATTTGTTATTTATGACTTTTTCGTCTTCTTTTATATTTTCTTTATAATTAGAAATTACAAAAAAAAATTAAAAATCTAAAAACCCACCAAAAATATTTTATTCTTTTTATTTTAGAGTCCTGACTACTTCGTAGGATTTTCGTCAAACCGTGCTCCTTGTGTTCGACCCTAGTAGCTATACTAGGTTAAATAAAATAGTGAGACCGCTATTTAGATTTACTTGATTGATTTTCTTATTTGGTGGTTCTTGATTTTCTTGATTGAGTCCGGCCCGAGAGGTTGAGTTCGCAATGACCATTGATACCTTCTCACCTTAGTCTCTCAATTTCTATTCGGCCTCATCACTCCCCCCGCCCTATTTTCTCATTTTTTTGCAAATTTCTTCTGTAGAATTTCATCACTATATCCATACATTATGTCATTTAAATTCGTGTGAAACAGGGACTCCTACAGCCTTTATCCAGACAGTCATTTTTTAACAGTAACGGAATTGCTAAAATTGACCCTGTCTAGATGGAGGTCGTAGGAATCTATATTTCACAGGAAATTTGAATGACATAATATAGGTATATATTGATGAAAATCCACGGAAGCAATTTTCAAAAAAAAATAGAAAATAGAAAAAATGGAGTGGGGAGCCAAGTTAGCTCCCTACAAGGGGCAACCCCATTTAACCCTAGGCCACACCCTGGGTGTAGCCAATTGGCTACTCCCACCCTCATTTTCCACCTATTTTTTTGAAAAATGAAAATATTTATATTCATCACTATGTCATTCCAATTTCGTTAGAAATAAAGACTTCTATGCCCTCCACCTGAAGGGGTCAATTTCAGCAATTCTGAGACCGTTAAAATTTGACAATTTTGATGGAGGGGATATAAGTCTCGAATTAAGTCGAATTTTTAATGACACCATGATGACATATTGTGATCTAAATTCCAATAGGTTTCATTTCAAAAAAATAAAAAAATACAGGGAAAAGGGGTGGGAACATGTAAGTTAGCTACACCTAGGGAGCATACTCCCTTTTCCCATATATATGTGTATGTATGTGTGTGTGGTGGTGGGGGGGGGTGGGTGGGGGTGTGTGGGGGGGGGGGGGGGGAGAGATGTAGTTGCTCCCATGTAGCAGTCAAGTAGCTGCTCCCAAGCACTTTGAAACGTTAGACGCAGCCAACGGTGCATGCATCATCTCTTGCAATACTTACACCATTTGGGTTGAAGCAAATGTTGCATCTCAATATTATATCTCCTGACAATGCATGTCTTGTCCCATTATCCATGCATTGTATGGCTCTTCTTTCAACTAAATACCACCACAACTTCATTAAAAAATTAAGGTACCTTCTATGCCATCAGAACAATGGTGATGATACCCTTCTGTGTAATCATTTCAATGGTGACGTCTCTTCTCCTTCCAGCTGATCTCGTATGATCTCTTTCCAAATGTATAGATATCCTTTCCTTCTAACAAAAATTTCAAGTTTATATATCTCCCTTGGATTCTAGTGAGAATAATGGTTGGAAATTTGATGAAGGTTAATTTCTATGGACGTCTTCCCTTCCACCAGTAGAATTGACCAAACGACAACATATATTGTCATAAAAGAATAAAGATTTAATTCGATTCCATGAACTTTGATAGAAGGAAATATCTATTTTGATTTTTAAATATAACATTTAAAGTGCAAGTTTTGCTGCTGAACTTGACATATGTACGTCCACATTGTATCTAACAAGGCCAATGATGCTTAGCACTCCAAATTATCTCATTTTAAAAAAAATCAGACAACATCAATAAAGCATCCACGTCTAAGCTGAAATACTTTAAATTTCCTTCTCAAAATCAACGTATGAGTAGTAAAACTAATGAACATGCAAGAAGGTGAAAGGAGTTGACCCCGACAATGATGACCCTTTGTAAAGGAGGCAATTCATCTCCAACCACATTCCGTCATTGCATGTGGACTGGAGTTTGGGTACATTCTTCATAATTGTGTTCGTCGATAAATATATGCATAAATGGTTATAGATAATGGAAAATGAAACAATTGCGTAGACACAAAGAAGATAACTTCAATATAGTAGCCCTGCATTACTATAAACAAGTTCATCTTGATAGACTAAAGTTTAATAGTTCCAAAAAATGAGGCAATTGTGATACTCTGTCTTAAAAATTCAGATGTATCTACTACTGTACAAAAACTTTCAGATCATATACTAAATTATATTCAAAGTCATCATATCACCTTAAGCTGGTTTGTTTTGACAAAATATCGGATTCTTCGAAGCATTAACACCTGCTGCAAAACTCTCCCACAAGAAATAATCTGCTAAATATGTTAAAATTCAAAAAACTATATGAATCAATACAATGCATATCATTTAAATATTTAAGGACATAATAAAAAAATTATATCTTATATTGAGCATGTTCCACATAACATGGCAAGATTTATATCATCATCCATTCCCAAAATTTATCTTTCTCCAAAAAAATCTGAAACAACAAGAATAAGAAAATAAACCTAGTAGAAAGATATAAGATCAATTAAAAAAATACATCCATATATATACCGTAACATAGGACCTGGTTGTATGGTTGTGATCCTTTTTCCTGCATCAATGGAGATCAATTGCCAATACTATGAGTGAATAATTATATCAATCAAATAAGAAAAATTTATGATTTTACCTTCAATACTAAACATGTAGAGATATAATGACTCTTTTCTCTACAATGACCACAAGTTCTTCTTTTAATGGGTTCTTGTGATGAAACTATCTTCACGGAAGATTTAATCCTCTATGCATGTTTAGGTCATCCCTTGCTATTTACAATATCTAGATCTCGAATAACATATTCTTACAGAAGGTTACTTGATCTTCTATTGTCTATATACACTTCATCATCATTGTTCCCTGAGGTATTTTCATCGAATTCAATTTCGTTGAGCATATTCACAAGTTCATCAACCTTTTGCAATGCAAGTTGAAAGTGCTTTATACTTTCAATGACATGTCTGCAACTTTGTGAAAAGATAAATGCATTCCCCATGCCATGATCGGAGTGATACAACTTAATTTTGTGATATCTCTATCAACATGACTAGTAACTAGAGTATATCTAGCATTAATAGACCATCTAAATAGAGTATACCTTGATGGTAGATCCATCAATCATCTAACTACTCTCATAATATGTAACATGTGACGACAAGGAATCCATTCACTTTCAAATTTTTTACAACTACAATAACATATTGGTTGACCCATATTACTAATAGCAACCATGCGCTTTTTCCCATGAACACCAAATATTTCAATTGCAAGCGATGTCATCTCTCCATCATTAACTAATTACGTTACCATGTAAGCACTTTCTTGTTTAAATTCCTCTTGGAATATCTCAAAGCTCTTTATGTGCAAATTTTTCCTACTTGAGATTCAATGGGATGATGCGAAATGAGGGCAGGTTTAGTATTGATGGTCTTGAAATCAGCTCTCTCCTCAACATCATGTCTAGAAGCAATTGCTCCGTCATACTGCGAATAAAATTTGATAATGAAGTATTGGCATTAACAAATCCATCAAAAAAAAGCATTTATACTCTCAGACCACTGACTTGATGTCATTCCTGCAAAGAATGTATCACGCAGGTAGAGTGGCACCCAATGCTCTCTTTCCTCATACATTTTTGCAAGCCACGACTTACTGTCAATATTGTATCGATCTTTTATCTCGAGCCATCTACCTTCAAACTCTTCTTCTGTTTCAGATTCATGGATCCATTTATTGCAGTCTTCTTTGAAATTTGCATTATCAGACTTCAAGCCCTTTAGATGATAACTTGCATATTTTTCAAAATGGCATGAACAATAACGATATTTAGTGTGAGGAAACACCTTACCTATTGCATTACAAATAGCTTTATCTTAATCAGTAATGATAGACCTTGGTGCTTCTCCATGCATACAGTCAAGCCAAGTGTTAAATAACCAAATAAAAGTTTTTTCCGTTTCATCTGCGAGAAGAGCACAACCAAATAATGTCGATTGCCTATGATGATTGACTCCAATAAAATGGGCAAATGACATGTTGAAAGAATTTGTTTTGTATGTTACATCAAAGACAACATCACCAAAAATCAAGTAGGCTTCCCTCGACCTATCGTCAGCCCAAAAGATGCTACGTGTCGTTCTATTCTCATCAATTTCATTACAAAAGTAAAAATAATCATCATCTGCCTTTTTTTGATAAGAAGTGCTTTACAATGGCCATGCATTCCTCATTGATATTATTCTTATGTTGCAACCTTAGGTGATCAACACAATCCTGTGTACTAATCAAATCTTTCCCAGTAGTATTAAGAACTGCTTTAATCTTTGAAGGGCCTATTCCACATCATTGAATGTATCAATCAAGTCCCTTGAAGCATCAGATAGTTTATGGTGTGATCTCAACATTCGTGTTTTTGCGGGAGATATCAAAGGATGTGTATGCTCTTCGATAAACTTCTTTACTACCCATATTCCCTTGTCATTTATTGAAATATATAATCTAGCATGACACATTTCTCTTATTTCTCAACGTTCTTTAATATATGGTCCTTGCCCGTGTCGATCATTCATGTCCTTTTGGCCTTCTTTTGAACAAACTAATGATCTGGAGACAATCTCTTTGGATTGTTTTGATCGATGTATGCTGTCACACCTAATAGAGAAACCAATGTGCTTGGCATAGTTGTTGTAAAACTGATATGCTTCTTCCTCCGTTGAAAATCATAAACCAACATATGGTTTAATTATCCTCTCACAATGTACTACATTTTCATTATATCCATCATGAGACACATTTGATGTTTCATGAACGTCATATCCATATCCAATATTTCTTGTTCATGCTCCAACTCCTCCATAAGACATTGTTCATTGTCATCCATCAAGAACCTAAAATGACTAAAATAAACTTAAGATATTTAGATGTTCTTTAAAAAAATATAAATATTGGATTTAGTAAAAATAAATAAACGAGATCATGTACTATAATGTATATGCTTTATATAGATCGTTGGCTGATTAATTTGTCATTATTTCTTATGGCGAAAACAAACATATTCAACAAAAAAAGTGTATTGAGAGATGAAGTTTAAATACACTACAGTAAGTTCTATAACATGAACTTTGACATATTATTAGAAAACATCAAAGATGAATCTCCCTATAACAAAATATCTGGAAGTAAAAATAAAAATTGTGCAGTAGGTTGATGTCACCGAATTATGCGAGGAGAATATTTATGTAATTAGATCCTTACATCGCCTATGCAGAATGCAAACATGATGCAGGGATTTGTGAATATGGCATTTTCGTGGAATATGTTTAATATTTGACATTCCAATTGATACTTTTAACTCATCCAAGAATTCACTAATACAGAAAAAGAGATAGGCAATATGTAAAATTTGGAAAGCATAGATATAAAAGCTAGAAGAATAAAAATCTTATGTTGTCAATTTTCAAGGTTGGGAGGAAAAATATTATAATATCAATCCATCAAACAACTTATCACTTGAGATCTTACTAATATCTAAGAAATTCAGATAGAGGCAATGATACCCAACCTGAAGAACTTTACATGAAGAATCACATGATACCCATTCGATGGAGGTTAAAGAATATACAACAGATGTAGGAAACTAACCATTCAAGTAGACACGACGCGATTAGAAGCAGATGTGACACAATCAGAGGGGTCGCAAAGCTTCATACAAGGAGAAGGAAGCTAAAGTGTGATATTGGAGCTCTCTCGATGCTTTGTGCAAGGAAGATGAGATGTTGCATTTGCTGCTAGAAGGAGATCAATAGCTGGAAGGAGAAGAGACATCACCGTTGAAATGATGACACATAAGGTACCTTAATTTTGTTAATGAAGTTGTGGTGGTGTTTAGTTGAAAGAAGAGTCGTACAATGCATGGATGACGGGACAAGACATGCATTGTCCAGAGATATAATATTGAGATGCAACATTTTCTTCAACCCAAATGATGTAAGCATTGCAAGAGATGATGCATGCACCGTTGATTGCATCCAATGTTTCAGAGTGCTTGGGAGCAATTACTTGGCTTCTACATGGGAGTAGCTACATTTTCCCTATCTATATATGAGATTAATGGGGCTGCCCCACCCCCTATTTCGGCATTTTTTTTGAAAAATATCATAATGTATATTCATCCCTATATCCCTCCTATATGCCATTCGAATTTCGTCAGAAACAGAGACTCGTATACCCTCCATCTGGAACAGGTACGATTACAATAGTTCTAAGACCGTTAAAATTACATGTTCTAGATGGAGGGCATACGAGTCTCAGTTTCTGAAGAAATTCGAATGACATATATGAGGGATATATGGATGAATATACATGGTGATATTTTTCAAAAAAATAAAAAATATCGAAATAGGGGGCGGAGCAGCCCCATTAAATCCTATATATACGGGAAAAAGGAGTATGCTCCTAGGTGTAGCTAACTTACATGCTCCTACCCCTTTTTCCCTGTATTTTTTTATTTTTCTGAAATGGAACCTATTGGAATTTAGATCACAATATGTCACCATGGTGTCATTAAAAATTTGACTTAATTCGAGACTTCTATTTCCTCCATCAAGACTGTCAAATTTTAACGGTCTCAGAATTGCTGAAATTGACCTCCTTCAGATGGAGGGCATAGGAGTCTTTGTTTCTGACGAAATGGGAATGATATGTTAGGGGGATAGTGATGAATATACATATTTTTATTTTCTAAAAATATTAAAAAATATGGAGAAAATGGGTGCATGAGTAGCCAATTGGCTACACCCAGGGTGTAACCTCATTTAATCCTATGTGTGTAGGGAGCCCTTCCAATAGGATGCGTCCTTCCTAAAATCTGGAATGACACCCTCTTTTTGTAGAAAATACCAGCACTTTAGTGGAATACATATATATTTTGTATTATAACTATACGTAATGAATACAAAATCGCAGACGAAATTGCACATTATAATACAAACTATAAAACTGCACATTATAATATAAATTCTATATGCATTCTACTAAAATCTTCATATTTTTTACAAAAAGGGGAGGACCTTACTTAACTCAAGAAAGATTGTGCCTTATTGGAAGGGAGTCATATATATATATATATATATATATGACTTTTATCTAATGCGCTATATGCCCATTAGAGTTGGAATGGGCACCCAATTGCACTCATCTATCCATAAGATTCAATCCCAAAAAAATAGTAACTGGAAAGTGGAAGGCACATGTATACAATTGCCAAAACATTTCGTTTTGTTCAAATGCAAGGCGATTGCTTTGTTCCAAGGCAAGGTGAAAGGTATGTTATTTGTTTTCATGATTTATCATTTAGTTCTATCACAATTTTGTTGTTTTAACGATTTTTTCAGCTTTATCAACAATGTTTATTTTGGGATAAAAAAGATTGGGCCGATAGTTCAGAAATATTTATTTTATGAATACTGCATATTTTTTTCATAACCAATATTTACTCGAGATGTATTATTGAAATATGCAAAAATAGTATTCATCATATCAATTTTTATTCGTTTTGATACACAATCTGTAGTCCTAAATGATTTCTAATGGAAGGCATTTTGATTTCACATGATAGAAAGTTACAGATCTTGATTAGTGTGTTACCTATTATAGTTACGATATTTACTAAGAATTCATTTATATTGTTATAGCTTATTCAAGTATTACTAACAAAGAACTTCTTTATTCGGGTATTTTTGCAACTCAATTTACTTATTTCCATTTCATAATTACTGACGTATTTACTTAATTTACTTATAAGATATTTTATGTTACTATTGCTAATACAATTGTTATTTTTCATGCGTTATTTTGAAAATATACCGAATTACTGATGTATTTACATTATTTTCTGATACGACATTTTTATTTTACTATTGCCTACATAATTGTTACTTATATTGTACTTTTATTGAAATTAAGTTTCTCAATTTTTTTCAATTTATATCCACGTGTTTCACAGGATCGATGTTTTATTATTACTGTTTCCTCTTTAGTTTTTACAACTCACAAGTAGTGGTTTACTGATTCATCTTTTATTTCATGTATGTGAGATGTCCCAACACTTCTTATGTTTCATGGATGAAAATGTAAAATAATGAAGCATTGATGATCGTTGCATTACTTCTATAACTAATTGATGAATCCTCAATCATCACTCTTTATTCTTTTATTTTAGCTAAAAATCTTTGCAAAACACCATGTAGATAGTTGTAAATATAATAAATTACCAAAATGCATGCTTTTGTTAATATTTAATAATTAGCATATTTTTGTGAAAAAATAAAAGAATAAAGAAGAAAGAAAAAGAAGAAGATATTTAGAATAAATATCGAGTGACCGAACCCAAGGGAGGGCCAAGCATTGGCCTGACCGTAAAATAAACCAAGTAGAGAGAGATAGGGCCATTCACCTTGCACATACACCCTCCTTCTTGTATATATATTTTATTTTCATAAAAATAAAAAATAAAAATATGTTTTTATTAATTTGTATATATTTCTAAAAACAAATAAAAATGAGAAAAATAAAATAAAAACAAAAATAAAATAATTTCTCTCTCTTCACATTGTACATATCATGTATATATGTACATATATCTATTTATTTTACTTTTGTAAATATTCAATAAAAATAAAATAAAAATTATTTTATACTTTACATTTTATGTGGTAAATAAATAAAATATAAAATTAGAGTATTTGTACAAAATTAAAATAATAAAAATAAAAGTATAAAATACATAGGTATTTTATACCTATATATAATATTATATTATGTATATAACATAATTTATTTTTCAAAAAAATAAATAAAAATCACTAAAAAATAGTTTGAAATAAATAAACATTTTTCATTTTGTAAATATTTTTAAATAAAATCGTTTTATATTTTTAAATGATTTTATAAATGAATTTGACTTTGCTTTATTCTGATTGGTCCATGGGGGATTGTTGACCCCCGATCAACTCCACCCCTGGACCACTCCTCCCGCGGATCTTGGTTCCAGCCTGATTTCGCCGATTTTTCTCGAATCAATCCGCCTGTCTTTCTTCTCGATTTGAGGCTCTGAATGTCGAGGATAGATCCGTTATCCACGCCCGCCTATTCTCTTAGGGATCCAGTCCTCAATCCGTGTGCTCGAGCTCCATCTTTATTGAACCCCATCGAGTATATAGCTTGCAGGAGCCGCCATTTTCACGCATCTTTGGCCATCGCCTTCGTCTCCCAGGACCTCCATTCCCCTTCCTTGAGTGACAACTAGATAGAGGGAGTGTTGCAGCGAGGGACCGAGGCCTCTAACCTCAGATCTGGCAAGCTTCTCGCCATGCTCTGCCACCAGTGAGCCCGAGCCTCTGGACGCGTCGCACCATTGAGGCAAAGACCCCCGGAGGTACAGCACCTCCAGCCCAGACGAATACATCCACCAGGTAACCTAGTTACCTTCTAGTTAGCATTAGATTTTGATTTTTAGATTTCTGACCAGAAGCCTTCGTCGGACCTAGGGATGAGCATTGGGCTGGGCCGGCCCGACCCAGCCCGAAGCCCAGCCCAAAAAGCCCGGCCCGGCCCAAGCCCAAACGAACATTGGGACGGGCTTGGGCCTAACATTTAGGCCCAAAATATTTTTGCGCCGGGCTCGGGCTTGGCTCGGCCCAGCCCGACTCGGCCCAAGGGATCGAACCCTTCCCATATCCTACACGCCTGCAAACTCTCACATGTTGCATGCACACTTTGTTCATGTATCATGTCTTCATACAATGTTTATAAATCAAGAAAGTTAGGTGTGGGACATATGAGTTGATGATCATTGTATTTCAATTACGAATTAGTTTTCCTTAATTAGTTTATAGTTTAGATTCTGCTGGTTATTCTTGAATTTGTTTATTTATTATTTTTCCATCGGAATATTTCCTATTATTGAATCTTTAGCCAATATGGATATTATGCTCATTTTTTAACATGCAGTGCCTGGTGCACATGTTGTTGTTAACTGTGTAAGTTTGGTTCACTCTTTCAATGTTTGTAATGAGAGATGTTTATGGTATCTAACTTTGGGTGTACTTGTATAAAATGAAAATTCATTTCCGATAGAATTGAGTTTTAGTTGTTCCACAAGTATTATAGCATAGGTTTTAAACAATTTTGGCTCATCTAACTTGAATTGAGAAAACAAAAACTCAAAGTTAATAATCTATAATGGGTGGAAATGGGCCAGCCCGGCCCAAGCCCGACCCATAGAAATTGGGTCGGGCCTGGGCTTGGGCCGAACGCAAAAAAAATTTGCGGGCAAAGGCCCAGCCCAAGGCTCGAAGTTTAAAATGGGCTTGGGCCTGGGCCCTTTAGGGCCCGGCCCAGCCCGGCCCATGCTCATCCCTAGTCGGACCATCCCGCATTATCCGATCATCTATTTGTTCGACCGACGACCCTACCACCTCCATCCGACCTCGCTCCATCTTCTCCGCCCCTTCATTCCCCCTGGTTCGCCCCGGAACAGGTCCCCGACTCTCCTCCGTCGTTGCCTCGTCGGAGAGTCTCGCTCCACCTCGCCCAGTCACCCATTCCGACCGCTAACGGGTCGAGGCACTTTGCCCTCGACCTAGCAGTCTTCTTGTGCCGGTTTGAACGCCAGAGGGCTTCATCTGGAAGTTCAATGACTGAAGCATAGAGCTCCAGGTACCTTAACGTCGCCGGGCCGCCTCAGGCATCCTTGGCCGCATCGGAGACCATCAGTAGCCGCAGAAGGCCTCGAGCTTCATTTCCCCTATCAGAGCAGCATCGGAGGAGCACCCAAGCGCGCGTATTGGCCGGTCGAAGTTTGCCGGTGAGCTGTTCTTAGCCATTCTTCCAGGGACCCTCCTAGCCGTCCGATCGAGCGTTTCCATTGATCGTGACCCTCCATTTATTGGGATCATTCTGAGGATCAGATCAGAGCCACTCATCGTCGAAGGGGTATCACTCGCTCTCAGCCGTTCGATCTCAAGTGAACTTGCTTCAACTATTGGATCTGTAATAAATGGTAAATTACACTTAGGCCCTTCGCTCTTTTTATATTTCAGTTTAGTCCTGTAAATATTATTAGCCGTTATTTTTATTTTGGATATTTTACACTTAGGACCTTAAGTTTCTTTTATTTGCATTTAAGTCCCTCCGAGTGTTGCTCACGTGGTTTGTCACGTGCCATGGGTTATTTGCACATTTCTTCCTGAGCTATATTGCTGTTACCGTTTGAAGTTTTATAAATTGGAATGACATTTATGCCCCTGTTTGACTGATTCACGTGCCACCCTCGTGCGCCCTTGGGTTTTTTGTAGATTTGGCCCTATACTGTTTATGCTTGTTAATCTTTGGCCCCTGGAACTTATTTCTTTACACTTAGGTCCCTGTGCTGTGCGTGTCTGATTAGATTGAATAAAATAGTAAATTTTGTCCAAAAATTATGAGATTTTGACACATGGCTCTAGCCATGTTGTAGGAATTTCTGGCACTTTTTGTTTTTATTTTATATTTTTAAAAATTCAAAAACCTTTATTTTTGCTACTGTCTAAATTTAAAAATCAACTAAAAATATTAAAAAGCCTTAAAAAATTCTAAAAAAATTATTTTTGCGTGTTTTGCTGTGTTTTTTAATTCCGTGTAATTTTTATTTGATTTGGATTTATAAAAACCCTAAAAATTGAAAAATAATAATAAACTCACAAAAATCATTAAAAATTCCTTAAAAAATCAAAAAAATCTTTTCCATTAGTTAGGTTTTTATTTTTACTTTATCATAAAATTGTCTCTGGAATTTTATAGGCTATTTGGATATTTTTAAATAGCCTTTAGATTTTGGCTGCACAACAATTTTGATTCTCAGCCTTATTTCATTTTTTATAAAATCAACTAAAAATTATAAAAATCTGAGAAAAATATCAAAAACACCTAAAAAATTATAAAATCCAAAAAAATTTTGTTTTAATTTTCTGACTCTTTTTGTGGTGTTAAATAATTAGTTGTTTGTGACTCTTTAAGTTCCTTTATTCATTTTTATTAATTTTAAAAATCACAAAAAATCTTAAAAATATAAAATCCATAAAAAATATTTTATTTCTTTTTATTTTGATTCTCGACTACTTCGTAGGCGTTTCGCTAATCCGTGCTCCTTGGGTTCAACCCTGGTCGCTATAACAGGTTAAATAAAATAGCGAGACCGCTATTTGCCTTGATTGATTGATTTTCTTATTTGGTGGTCTTTGTTTTCTTGTTGACTTAGCCTCGTAGTTTGGGTCGCAACGACCTTGAATCATACCTTTACCCGGATCACAAGGGATTTTTAGGTCATCACTAATACAAGATGTAATTAACAATAGTAAATAAATAATTGATATGTAACTATAATTTCAGTAACTAATCATAATGAGTCAGTAATATGTGCATGAATATTCAGTAATTGTTCATATAACTTCAGTAATATTTCTATTCTAATATCTGATAATTATTCAAAAGTATTAAGTAACTATATATTCAGTAACAATCATAATGAGTTCAATAATATGAACATTTGTAATCACTAATTATTGTATGGACATTAGTAATTTACCTAATCAGTAATTGTTATATGGATATTAGTAACTATAGCTTCAATAAAAATTATAACGAGTTCAATAATATGGACATTTGTAATCAGTAATTGTTGTATGGACATTAGTAACTATAACTTCAACAACTAATCATTTTGTAACTAATCCAAGGGGTAATTAACAGATATAATTATCAAATAAATAGTTGATCTGTTAGTATAATTTCAGTAAATAATCACAATGAGTCAGTAATATGGACATGATTATTCAGTAATTGTTCGTATAACTTTAATAATATTCCTACTCAATTATCTAGTAAGTGTTCATAAGTATTACATAACTATATCTTTAGTAACAATCATAATGAGTTCGATAAAATGGATATTTATGATCAGCAATTATTGTATGAACATTAGTAAATTACCTAATAAGTAATTGTTATATGGGCATTGGTAGCTATAACTTCAGTAACAAATATAACGAGTTCAATAATATGGACATTTGTAATCAGTTCTTGTTGTATGGACATTAGTAATTTACTAATCAATAATTGTTGTTTGGGTATCAGTAACTATAACTTCAGTAACAATCATAATAGGTTCAGTAATATTGATATTTGTAATCAGTAATTTACCTTTTCAAATCTAGACGTGGAGTGATCATTCCATAAATAAACCATACACCAACAATAATCTAAACGTGGTATTTTTTTTCTCTTTGTAAAACCAATCATCCCTTTTTAAAGAAAGGATTTAACTCGAATTCTTATTATGTTAATAATGTAAAGCATATATTGCTATTGTCAAAACCATTTCCTACCAAATAGGACTAACATATTTTGATCGAACTTGATGGACGACTAGGAATGTGTGCTCACCAAGACGCCAATGGACACATGGCCCATATTGGATAAGTCATATATATGTATATGTATATGTATATGTATATGTGTGTATACATATACATATACATATACATATACATACATACATATATATATATATATATATATATATATATATATATATATGGGACCCTTCCAATAGGACACAATCCTTCCTGAGCTCAGGAAGGTCGCCCTCTTTTTGTAGAAAACATGAGCACTTTAGTAGAATACGTATACAATTTGTATTATAAGTGTACATTATAAATACAAAACTGCGTACAAAACTTCACCTTATAATATAAACATTTAAACTGCATATTGAAATACAAACTGTATACATATTCTACTAAAGTGATCGTCTTTTCTACAAAAAAAGAGACGACCTTCCTTAACTCAAGAAGGATCGCCTCCTATTGGAAGAAAATCGTGTGTGCGTGTGTGCGTGCGTGCGTGTTATGTGATGATCTTGGACTCCATGAAATCATGATATTGTGATTAAGATAATGATAATCTCCTCTCAGAATATATGGTGCATATGAACTAAACAGTAAATATAATTAGTGGAGAACCCGTGCTCGGGTGTTAAAGATGTTAGGAAAAAATAGGTTGTAGATGTCTAGAAATATTATATGATTTTTTTGTTTACAATTCTAACAGTGAAATTATATTATTATTCACAAAATAATGCCAATTGACAATTTCTTCAAATTCTATTTGAAATCTTGGAATAACCTATTATTTTATATTACTTATTATGGTTCGAAATAAAAGGTTTTGATAATTAGCATTCACGACGAATCCCTCTAGCACTTCAAGAAAATCACATATTTTATATTAAGAACTTGATAATGGAAGTGGCCAAATTAACTATAACATTGACCGCATGATTTATTATCATTGTAATGTTAGATACCACTATAGACGTAATCTTCTTATTTTACTTTTGAACATATAACTTTGAATTCATACATGCATAAACATGTGTATGTATGTTTGTATGTGCTGACAAATATGGAAGAAATCGTTAGGAGAAATATAGTGCAAATTACTTTATATAAAATTTTATTTCACAATAAACGTGAAAGAAATTTATTAAATGTAATCATTTCAAAAGAATAATGGCAATTATGATGAAATATTGCATAAAATTGCAATGAACTCGACAACTAATAAATGCCCAAATTAGCAATAGATGTTCACCCAAAGTTTATTATCACATGCTTTTTTCCTAACTCACCATAAGATAATATATTTATAATGCCCAAAAGAACAAGAAATCGTCGATAATATGCACACATCTGACCCTAAAAAATTTGGTTTGAGCTTTTTCCTAGAAAACAAATAAGTTGCAAAAATAGAATATATAACAACTAGCATTTTGGCATGCCACATAATTCATTGGGGTGGCCTATAATGCATTAAACTTCCACATAGTTACCCACATGCAGTATATGAGACTATATCTGGTCATTATTTACATCTATATTTTATTACACTTTATTCATGATGTCATCTTGAACTGCAATGATGTCGTTGGTGTTAGGGGCGCCCTCAAATATATTTTTAATTCAAGTGTTCTTCAACGATGTTGACTAAAAAATGGACAAATAAAAGTATTAAACTTCCTCTTTTATACACTGGTTCGCATAAACGGATCCGGTTACTGACCCACGGTTGTAAAATTATCATTTTTCCCTCATCTGATGTCGGATTTTGACGTTCTTACTATCGTTAGAAAGGTCTCAATGAGTACTACTAAATGAACTACTCATAAGCATTATTGAGATACTAGATCATACCTGAAATCTAAAAATAATATAATGAAAGTATGAGACAGTCAGATCGAAATTCATGTCTTCAGCCGTATCGAGTCTGGATTCAAATGGAAATTCGTTACTAACCCATATTATGGTATTTCGATATATATCGGAGTCTCAAGATCTTACAATGCTGCTCCTCCTTCGTCTTCGGATGAATTCGAGAGTTGAGGAAGCTTAGCCTTGGTCTAGCGAAGCTGGTAGTGTGTCAAGGAGAGAGCAGCATGGCTGCAAGTCCTCGAGGCCAGGTCGTTGGAGGCGAGGGAACATAGAGACTTGGAAATTCCGACCAATGAAGAGATTTAAGGACCTGTAAGTGTTAGTGGGTATAGTTGAAGCTTTGTGATGGGTTTATGGTAGTTTTGAGGTGAGATAAAGGGCTAGGGATGATGATCAGAACGGAGCTCTAGTGGGTTCCTCCTCCTTGCAAGGAGGAGTAAGATGATCGACATGGAGGGAAGTCTAGAGAAAAGGAGGAGGTGATCGAATTGGTCCGCGAGAATGAGGGTCATATGGTGATGATGGAAGAGTGCTCCGATGAAGTAGAGGACTGTGATTTGATATGAAAAAATTTGAAGAAATCACAAAAAAAAAACAAAGTGAAATGAGAAGGTTACTTGTAGGAAGACGATGAAGGAACAAACAAGATGAATCTTGGCTTGTATAGAAGCTTTCAAGCTTCTTGTCTTCGCTTATTAAATGCGGTTAACGCTCAAAGCTCACGCATCCCTTCAAGGTATGATACAACATGACTGTGATGCCGAGGATCTCGCCAGAGGTTCTCTCTCCATTGGATCTTTAATCAACCTTCGTGATGTCACCAAATGGGAGATAAAAATAGGAAGGACTCTTACACACGGGTGGATAACTTGGGACTGATGCCACTAACTTGGTTTTGATCAGAAGTGCAGTTTGTGTTGCGTTGATTTTAGCTGCAGAGAGGAGGTTGTGCTGATGCGGAAGATAAAGGTTTAGGGTTTGGAGAAGAAGAGGAATTATTACTCTATCGGATGGCACCAGTGTGAAGGGATGAAAACATGTAGAGAGAGAGGTTAATCGACAAAGAGATGCCAATGAAGAGGTGTGCCTCTAAAGAAGACAACGACTGGAGTTGAAGACGCACCTCAATCGTTGGATGGAGGCCATCACACGACTCATCTTGAGGTGCGAAGGGAATAATCAGAGTTGTTTGATCATTTGATAAAACAAGTATGGATGAGTCACTTGATGAGCTGCAAAGGGTCGTCAGATCACTTGATTAGATGGTCAAGTTAAATGACGAGAGCTTAAGAAAGGTCAGCCGCTTGGTGGACTCTGATTTGGCCACGTTGCCCAATCAAAATAAGAATAAATGAAATGAATCTTGTAAAATACAAATAAAATAACAAACAAAGTTTAATGGAAAAATGTTCAACATGAAATATGTATCTTTTCAAGATCTATAACTTTAATGTAGAACTTAAAGTCAAAATTCGTTGTATATAGATACTTATTATTTTTGTAAAATATTCTTAATAAATAAAAATATTTCTTTCAATTCTTTTGTTATATTTTTGGTATTTTTGAATAGTGAATAATGTAAAATATATTATATACAAATTATTCTAATTTTTATAGGATTTTTAATAATGAAAAATACATAAAATAAAGGATACTATACACACATATATTATATACTTATCTATCTACAATAATTAATCTAAATTATTCACAAAGTGCTAAAAATTAATACAATAAATTAATTGTCATGTGAGATGATTAGTTTAAGATAGATGACTAATTAATAAAAATAATGATGATGACTATGAGATTCATCAAACGCATCTGTCGTGATGTACTCAATTTAAAGGGGAGATTAAGATTAAAATTTATAATTGGATTGTGAATTCTAAATGGAGTAGACCCCTGATCCTAACAACAATTGAGTTGAGTTGAATTCTATTTGGAGTCCTATATAATTTTGTTCTTGTGCTATACACATGCATGAGGGAGAGGAAGAGAATAGAGCAAGAGACAACACCGGAATGTTGATGTTTATACTTGTTTCTTCGTAGTGAAATTTCTTCTCCACTGACTGTGATAGGTGACCGACCATGTCATACCGCGTGTCTTCTTCTTCACATGCTTTTCATATTAGTGGTTATTTGCGCATCTAGTTTGTATCCTTAATAGATGGTATAAGAGAAGAGGCAATACCATTTTTCCCAACAGTGAGTTGATTTGAGGAGTCAATGGTCTACTACCGAATATGGTTAGTCGACTAATTACGTTTTGAGTAAAATCCTTTATGAATTTTGACTGATATAACTTGATGCTTTTCTTGCAGAATAAATCTAAGTAAATAAAAAAATTGATTAAGCTCCAGTCTTTTGTAGATTCGAGTCTTGAAACTTTCTGGCTAAAACATATTACATCTCTGCCAGCGTGCTTAGTGAAGTATTGTGAAATTGCATTATTCTCCTTATCTTTGAGCTCTAGAGTTTTCAACACCTTGGTCTTCATCTTCATGAATACAGACTAATAATCTTTCCAGTCCTCCAAGTTCTACAACTACTTGATCAACTACAACTTGGACATACCTCCTTTGTTTTCAGCTTAAGTCACTTCTTCCTGAAATGTTAGTCTTTCAACAAAATAAATATTTACAACTAATTATTTATATTTATCAAAACTGTAGTCACTAACAAGATCGAGATTTATCACTTCTTAAACCCATCCTAATCCCTTTTATGTGCATCCTACCATGATGCACCAATAAACAAGAAACAATCTTACTCCTTGGCATTTTCTTTAGTCATAGACACACCTTGCACTATCGAGCTGATCCTATGTATAACCTATGAAAAAAATCTTGTACCAAATTAAGAATTATACCAATCGTTACATCTTCTACGGGTATAGAATATTATCTCGTTCACCGACATCAACATTCAAGTGTCCACATGGTGTTGCGACACATGCACCCTTGGTTTTTGATGGCACTTAGTTCAACAATGACTATTCTAACCACAATGGTAAAAAGCTCGAGAAGATTAATCGCGTACAATGGAGAATTATTCTCGAGGACAAATACCTCGAATGCTGCAATTTATTAAAACATATTTTCATCATGTTGTGTGTAATTTTGCTCTCACCATTTTCCCTTCAACAATCGACAATGTTGCCTCTGACCAATTAGAGATTCTCATCATATCAAACCCAAGTAGGGATTAACCATAACACTAATATGGATTATATTCAAGTTTCAAAATAATATCTAAAAACTGTATCACACAACCTACAAGACAAAGGGAGTCACATCCACATATTATGATTTCTTCTCATTCCTTCTTCTTCTGCTTCAAATACAGACACTTCATTTTCTTCGAGTAGAACTCATAGATTTTAAACAAATATATACCATCTATGCATTTTCCTTTCTAATTAGATATAAATGATCGCTCTACATACATCCTCAAACATCAAAACAAAGTCTTCATTCACGAATAAACAATGTCCTTTGCGTAGACGAGGAGCTTGACGTAATTATCGAAACTTCGATGACCAAAAATGCAATTATATTACACCCCCAGAACTATCCTAATCGAAGCTGTCCGTCCGAGCATCAACGGTCCAGATCCTCCGCCCGTTTCCGCGCGACTTGGCTGTTTTCAAAGCCGTTAGGAGTCTTAGGACCGAGAGGGAGAGCACACTCCATTTCACTGTTTCCCCTCTTCTTCTGATTTCCCCGTCAAATTTATAGGGCTCCGAGCAGCCCCTGCGATGGTGGAGCTCGAAGAACAGCTGAGGAATGCGGGGACGGAGCTCCTCCATCCTCCCGCTGACGTGGAAGAGCTCCTCCGGCTGCTTGACGTAAGCATTTGAATCGATCCTTTACTCTCGCCGTGAAATCTGTGATTTCCTTGTTGACGCGTTGCCTAGATAATTGCTTGACTCAATGTGTTCGATCTCGATGTTGGGCGTTAGGGTTTTGCTCATTGCAGGATGACGTTTGGGAAAGTTAGTACCTTTCTGTAGGGATGATCGTTAAAAGATGTGGGACGAATTGTGGCTGTTGGATTGGGGGGTCCTTGGTGATCTTAGAGTCGGGTGATGCTTAGTCAAATGATATGGCGATTGAAAGAGCTTGAGACAAGTATCAATAGTATCGCAGAATGTCTAGTGCCTTGTAGGTCGAATAACCTACGTTTTTGAACCTGCAAAGGCGATTGATTGATGGAGGTTTGCAGTAGAAGGTGCACTATGCATGGTTTTTATTGCTTTTAGAGAAGGCTATTATATTGTTCAAGGAAATATCATATATGGGGTATTTTGGACTAATTAGAAATCGTACTATTAGCATTATTTCGAGGGATATGCATGGGAGATTAATATATTGTATGGATAATTTTGTTGGATTCATATACATTGTTTTAATATCAAAGTGTTATACACAAAGAATCAACCTTTATTCCTTTTCAGATTGTCTAGGTTATTTTTTTTAAAGAAACTATCAGATCCACTATTAATATCAAATATCTGGGGGCGTGATGCAGTTCTAGTACCAGGTACCAGAAAGACAAAAAGAACAAAATATGGTGACATCCTGTTGGAGTATTTGGTTATGCGCCATATGAGTTGTAGTACCCCATCCACATGTTTAGTCTCGCATCTACCACTGGAGGGACTTGGAGGCTCTGTGGAGGCTATATTCATTGAGAAAAGTGAAATGCATAACATGTCCCTTTGAGGGCTTCTCCCGTGGTTTCATCCCGCTCCTTAGGGAGTAGGGTTCCACGTAAATCTTGTCGTTCTTATTGTTCTTTATTCTTTTTTCATGTTTCGCTTCCGCTTCCTATTTTCTAACATGGTATCAGAGCGGGTTCAATTCTCACGGAGTCATTTGCATTGTTATTCGAGATTCGGTTTTATATTCTTGAAGATTTTTTCTATGATTCAAGATTTTAAGGTTTCCTGTTTGAAACCCTAAAATTCGTGGCAATGCATATTGTTCTCAAGTTTCCAGACCATGCGAGGCCGCCAGACACAGTCCAAGCGCACCCAGGCGCACACGCCCGGCCCAGGCGCCCTCAGCCCCAGCGCCCCCGTGCCCAGGCGCCCTCGCCCCTACGCCTGCGGTTACCTCCTCCCATCAAGCATCGCCCCTCCCTCGCGCCTTCAACAGGCGAACATCGGTGGCACTCCATCCGCGGCACCCTCCAGATCTACGGGCGGTAGAATCACATCGAGCCCCCTGCTCCAGGTGAGCCTCCAGGCATCGAGCAATTCCAGGCGACAACACCTCACTTCAACCCGATCCGCTCAAGCGACGTGCATCTCCAAGCAGAACTTTAGGCGGAGCGACGAGCCCCCATTCGCGCATCTTCATGCGCAACCCATGCGTCTCTGCGTCAACCCAGCAACCCAACCAGTCAACGCATCCGAGCATCGCGCACCCAAGGCGCACCTCCCATCTTCCACTCCAGGCGAGTCCATGCGAAAGTCCCTCCATCTCTATCTCAACGGTTTCCATGTTCTTCCCCAGGCGGCGGCATTTCCCAGCCCCCCATGCGGCACGCGATGTGCACGTCCCCCAGTCGGGGGACCCCTTGGGCGGCGGCTGCCCTAATTTGGGGAGCGGGGGGGGGGGAGGAAAATTCGTATGGGTCGTATGTCTTGAATCTTATCCGCGGCATACGGTGAATGTTTTTGTATTTAGTTATTGTTAGAAAATCGGAAGCGGAAGCATAAACATGGATAAAGATAAAAACAAGAATAAAGAATGCGGGATTTTTACGTGGAACCCTACTCCGTGAGGAGCGGGATGAAACCACGGGAGAAGCCCTCAAAGGGGCATGCTATGCATTGCTTTTTCTCAATGAGTACAGGAGGTCTGGGGCTCCTTATATAGCCTTCCCAGAGCCTCCAAGTCCCACCATTGGGCGGTATGGGACTAAACACAGGATGGGGTAAATGGACCTTCTCCATGATCCATTTACCCTGCTACAACTCAACATGGCGCACTACTAAATACTCTAACACTCCCCCTCAAGCTGGAGCATGAAATGCTCAGCTTGGACAAACAGAAAGATACTCAACTCAACGCTACAAGACACTACGGACAATATCAACCCAACGCGCACATTGCTGCAGTCGAGGACGTTGCTTCTCATGCCGTGCAGGTGAGGAGGACGAACGGGCTGGAGTGTGAGTCAACTGAAGACTCGGAATCTGACCATCGAGTCTGAACTGCGCCTGAAGTCTCCTCGTCGGAGAACTGGGTCGCTCCCATCTGGCTCAGAGAATTGTGCACTTCTCTGGTGTACCTATGATACCACATGAAAACCCTTGCCCTCAATGGCATAGGGAATGGTCCTCTGCTCTGGAGTCCCTATGGCTCACATGAAAACTCTGGCCGACAATGACCGCAAACTCGTGCGTATCTAAAACTGGACTCGGAACCTTCTGACGTCGAGTCTGAACAACTGTAGAGTCTGGAATCTGGATGGTCTGAAAATCTGCATGTGGCATCTGAATCTGGAACACAAGACCTGTGGCTCTACATATACTCCCCCTTTCTCCCATACTTGTCGGAAAACATGGATGTCGATCAAGTTGGGAGAAGACAACAATGACGGGGACAAAAACAAACACTTAGCCGATCACAACTTTGTCGGCTTCTCAAAACATTCATCATTTTTTTTTTTCATTTAATTTTTTTTATAAGCCGTTTGACCCCCCTTTTTTTTATCGGCTTTTGCAACTTCTCTTTTTTTTGAATTGCATACGACTTTTCTTTGTAAGCGGCCTCTTTTTTTTTTAACAGCGTACGGCTTTTTCTTTTCGTGTACGCGCCTTTTCCGAGAAATTCAATATTTTTTTTTGTTTACCATGCGTACTGTTTTTTTTTTGATGTACGCGCCTTCCTTTTTTTTTTAAACACTCCCTTTAAAAAGAACAAACGTGGCCCACATGGGCACCATAAATATTGCAGCCCTCTCTCTCTCTCTCTTCTTCTTTTTTCTACATGGGCTTTCAAGCAAATAGCCCTCAAATATGTCACTCTTTTTTTTTTTGGGCCGAAAAGCAACTGACCCATTTTTTTTCCTTCTTACAACAGACTTCCCCCCCTCTCATTTTTTTACACCTTTTTTTTTATTTGCAGCACGGCTCACTTGGGTCTGACAAACAACTTCCCCCCAAAGATTTTTTTTTAATAAATGCCATCGGGCCCGCTCGGGCTCCCTTGAATAAAAGGTGCGCCACCCATTTTAGGTTTCCTGTTGTGACGCCGCCGCCGCCCCCAAAGATTTGGGGCTTCTTCGACTGCGCCGCCTGGAGATCTCGAAATGGGGCGGTGGCACGCCGCTGCGATCCTGGAGAGGGAGCTCGCGGGAGCACGAGTGGAGGAGCCGCTTGGGCTTGGTGCCCTGGAGATCTGTGATGGCGCGAAGCTCGCGCGCAAGGACTGGAGCGCTGATGGAGGCGCGATGCCGTCTGGGCGGTCTTGTGCGCCTCCGTCTGGAGCGCGCGAGATGGAGGTGCTGCGCTGGGAGGAGAAAGGGGGCGCCGCCAGGAGGTGTTGCGCATGTGCGCGCGATGCCACCAGCGTGGGGCTGCGTGCTGGAAAAGGGCTCGCGCCGCCGCTGGAAGAAGTCCTTGGAGTATGGGCTGCCATGGAGATGTCAGGTCACGCTATGAAGAACCGAGAGACAGGAGCTTCGATCACCGAATCGGGGCGCCGCCAACGCGTTGGGTTGCCTGGGCATCTGCGTGTAGGAGACGATGCACGATATGAGAGGAATCAGCGCCTGTGATCGGAAGGAGGGTCTGGCGCCGCCGCGCAAGGGTCTTGTGCGTGGGAGGGTCTGGTGCCGCCGTGCATCTGAAGGGAAGGCGGGGATGATCGCCTGGATTGCGCTGCGGCAAGGAAGAGGGGCTCGACCTGATGTCGCCAGGGTTGCCGGAGATGATGAGATCAACGAGGCTCGCTGCCTGGATCTCTTGCCTGGAAGGGAGATGGAACCACCTGCGCAAACCTTGATCGACCACAAACTTCTCTACACAAACCCTAGATCTTGGGTTTCAAAAACCCTAGAAGTTGAATAAATCTCGAACATTGAAAATAATCTTTAAGCACTTATACAATCGAATCTCGAATAACAAATCATGAAATCCTCGAGAATCGAACCCGCTCTGATACCATGTTAGAAAATCGGAAGCGGAAGCATAAACATGGATAAAGATAAAAACAAGAATAAAGAACGCGGGATTTTTACGTGGAACCCTACTCCGTGAGGAGCGGGATGAAACCACAGGAGAAGCCCTCAAAGGGGCATGCTATGCATTGCTTTTTCTCAATGAGTACAGGAGGTCTGGGGCTCCTTATATAGCCTTCCCAGAGCCTCCAAGTCCCACCATTGGGCGGTATGGGACTAAACACAGGATGGGGTAAATGGATCTTCTCCATGATCCATTTACCCTGCTACAACTCAACATGGCGCACTACTAAATACTCTAACAGTTATGTACTGTGACAAAGCCGCCTTTTCAAAAGGCGGCTTCCATTTGAGCCAAAGCCGCCTTTTGAAAAGGCGGCTTTGGTGCTGTGAATTGAAGCCGCCTCTTCAAATGGCGGCTTCCTGTTCAAATGGAACCTTTGGATCTTGTGTGTATGCACCGTTCGATCTCATATTTTGGCTCAAATGGAAGCCGCCTTTTGAAAATGCGGCTTTGTCACGGTACATAACTAAATACAAAAACATTCACCGTATGCCGCGGATAAGATTCGAGACATACGACCCATACGAATTTTTCTCAGCGGGGGGCGTCAAAAGAAAGAAGTAGGATTACTCCAATGGGGCTGAATCCTTTTAAAAATTAAAATTAAAATATCGTTTCTGTTGTAAGCGGTCAAGTGGGTCATTTATTAAAAAAATTGGGGGCTCTTCAAGGGGCCAAAGCGGGCACGATGGACTAGAGCCATAAAAAAAGGTTTAACTGAAAAAAGGGCTGTGTTATTTTCAGGTCCAGTTGGACCACAAGTTAAAAAAAAACGAGAAAGCCATTAAAAAAATTAGTTGAACGGCTTAAAAAAAAAACATGATTTGAGAAAAGAAAAGGCCGTGTACAAAAAAACCGTACGCAAATTGCAAAAAAAGGAATAAAAAAGCCGTTAAAAATGATTGAACGACTTTAAAAAATTGTTATAAAAAAGAAGAAGAAAAGCCGTAAAAATTGAAAAGACCAAATGTTATCCATGTTTTGAGAAGCCGAAAAATTTGTGAACGGCTTATTGGTATTGTGTACCCATATTTATCTTGTCTTTTCCCAACTTGATCGACGTGCATGTTTTGCGACAAGTATGAGAGAAAGGGGGAGTATATGTAGAGTCACAGGTCTATTCAAATTCTTCAGATTTCAGATTCGTCAGACCAGCCATATTTCCAGACTTTACAGTTCAGACATTCAGACTCGATTGATTCCGAGTCTCCAGTTTCAGACACGCATATGGATGCGGTTTTTTTTTCAGATGTGCACATGTTTACCATCTTTTGTAGTGGTCCCCATCTTTTCTTGTTCTCAGCCAAAGTTTTTCATGTGAGCCATAGGGACTCCAGAGTAGAGGACCATTCCCTATGCCATGTTGGCAAGGATTTTCATGTGGTATCATAGGTACTCCAGAGTAGTGTACCATTCTCTGTGCCAGATGGGAGAGACCCAGTTCTCCGACGAGGGAACTTCTTTCAGACTCCATTCTCCAGCAAGTGTGAACTCCGACGAGGATTGCACTTCCACGACCTTTTTCAGTTCGGTCCTTTTTCAGCGATGGAGCAGTTGTCCACATATTGTGGCGGGCCGGTGTACTCCGACGAGGAGACTCATTTCCAGTTGCAGTGACTCTAACAGGCGCAGTACAGAGCACATACTCTCCGACGAGGAGATTCAACAGACTCACTCTCCAGCCCGTTCGTCCTCCTCACCTGCACGGCATGAGAAGCAACGCCCTCGACAACAACAGTTGTGCGCGTTGGGTTGGTATTGTCCATAGTGTCCTGTAGCGTGAGTTGAGTTTCTTTCTGTTTGTCCAAGCTGAGCATTGCATGCTCCAGCTTGAGGGGGAGTGTTGGAGTATTTGATTATGCGCCATATGAGTTGTAGGAGGGTAATGGATCCTGGAGAGATCTATTTACCCCATCCACATGTTTAGTCCCACATCTACCAGTGGTGGGACTTGGAGGCTCTGTGGAGGCTATATAAGAAGCCCCGGACCTCCTGTATCCATTGAGGAAAAGTGCAATGCATAACATGTCCCTTTGAGGGCTTCTCTCGTAGTTTCATCCTGCTCCTTAGAGAGTAGGGTTCCACGTAAATCCCGTTGTTCTTATTGTTCTTTATTCTTTTTCCATGTTTCGCTTCCGCTTCCTATTTTCTAACACATCCCTCCGGCAAAAAGATAATTTACTACTCCAACAACAACATAGAAGATCATAAGTTTTCAAAATGACAACAACCAAAAATTCTTCACGCTCAGGAAGCTCATGTTGTGAGGGAAAACCCCAACCTGCCAGTTCGTGTTTAGATGGGTGAAACTTCAGGGGTTGAAATCATGATCCAGCTGTTGCGATTAAGGATAACACAGGGATTCAGTTCCTAAGAAAATTGAAGATGGAATAAATCAGATGTTATAGGGGGTCAGAAAGAACAAAGAAATGTTTGAAACCCGGCTTAGCTATGGTTCAAAAGGAAGGTGTTTATCTCTCGAATATAGGAGTTGAGCTCTAAGTCAGCACTATCGAAAATTCGATGGTATCTCTTCTTCCATAGAAACCACCAAGTAGAAACAATATTTGATTTTTGTTTCAGACAAAGGGTCTTTGGATATAGCATCAATTATTGTAAAGAACTCAGGGATGCTTTGATTTTCAGTCGAGAGAGCCAGATCGTTGAAAATAAAAATAATAAATCCACAATATTGGATCATATGTTCCTAGGATTCCGGACCATTTTTACATAGGATACAACCACTGACTGTGGCCTTGCTCTTCCCATGTTTTCTGAACTAAATGGGTGATGTTTTTGTTGTTCAATAGCAGTCAGAGGAACAGGACTACCTGAGGAAGGAATGCTGACGTCAAAAAACTGGGGTGGAAAAGGGATTCCCTTTCTCTATGTTGGAACATGTGATAAAGGCTTTTGTTGAGACATTTGCCCCTAATCAGATCCCTATTAATTTGCAGAGAAACACAGTCCTTATTTTTAGCTAACTAAATGTTCCTCGGTAATTCCTTGAGTTGCATGAGTTGGGGCTAAAGTCGTATTACCACGCGGTACTCCAATGATGATATCCAGCTGTTAAGGTCTCTTAGTTTGCTAAGACCATCGTGCCCATTTACAGCTTATTTCTCACGTATGGCCATAGGTCTGGAAATAGATCTTTCAGACATTTCTGGTCCCCAACCGTGTCGATCCAAAGTAGAGTGTTTACCAGACGATAGCAGTTTGCTGGTCGCAACTCTAATAGCAATTGAATCCCTATTCATGGATTTCTAGACAGCAGGGTCCTGTGGTTTATAAAGGAGCCTACAGAGGAGTATCTTTATTTCTAAAAGGTTGCGGAACGGTTATAGTGAAACTCCCCCTTCCAACAGTTCAAGTGTACGATTAGTAAATGTTAGAAAATCGGAAGCGGAAGCATAAACATGGAAAAGATAAATAAAATATTGAACAGCGGGATTTTACGTGGAACCCTACTCCGTGAGGAGCGGGATGAAACCACGGGAGAAGCCCTCAAAGGGGCGGATACTTCATTCCTTTTTCTCAATGAGTACAGGAGGTCTGGGGCTCCTTATATAGTCTTCCCAGAGCCTCCAAGTCCCACCCACAGGCGGTGTGGGACTAAACACCGGATGGGGGTAAATGGATCTTCTCCAGGATCCATTTACCCTGCTACAACATAAAGGGCGCACAACCAAATACTCTAACACTCCCCTCAAGCTGGAGCATGCAATGCTCAGCTTGGACAAACAGAAATAAACTCAACTCAACGCTACAGGACACTACGGACAATATCAACCCAACGCGCACATGCTGCAGTCGAGGACGTTGCTTCTCATGCCGTGCAGGTGAGGAGGACGAACGGGCTGGAGTGTGAGTCAACTGAAGACTCGGAATCTGACCATCGAGTCTGAACTTGCGCCTGAAGTCTCCTTGTCGGAGAACTGGGTCTCTCCCATCTAGCTCAGAGAATGGTGCACTGCTCCGGTGTACCTATGATACCACATGAAAACCCTTGCCCTAAATGGCATAGGGAATGGTCCTCTGCTCTGGAGTCCCTATGGCTCACATGAAAACTCTGGCCTGACAACAAGAAGAATGATGGGGACCGCGAAACAAAAGATGGCAACTTATGCTCATCTGACAATGACCGCACACTTGTGCGTGTCTGAAACTGGACTCGGAAGACAATCGTCGAGTCTGAACAACTGCGCATCACACCTGTGGACTCTGAATCTGAACATCGAGTCTGAATCTTGCGCATGGATAATCTTTATCTGGAAAACTATAGAGTCTGAACAACTGATTGGCCGGGAATCTGACATCTGAATCTGGATCATGGAACAGACCTGTGACTCTACACATATACTCCCCCTTTCTCCCATACTTGTCGGAACATGAACATTGACAAAGTTGGGAGAAGACATGATAAATAGGGGGGTAAACAAAACATGAAATTTGCGGCTTTCATCATTTTTTTTTTGAAATAAGCCGTCACATTTTTTTCTCGAATTTTTTTTGAACACATTTTTTTTCTCGGCTTTTCATCCTCTTTTTTTTAAGCCGTTTCACTCATTTTTTTTCCGACTTTTAAAAAAATTGCGTACGGCTCTTCTTTTGTACGCGCCTTTTCTCAATTTCTTTTTTTTTTCTTTTTCTTTTTTTTTGGAACAATTTTTTTTATAGCATGCGTACGGCTTTTTCTTGTACGCGCCTTTTTTTTCTTCAACTTGACCCAAATAGGGTCCAAACAAATGCCGCCAATTTTTTTTTTTAATATTGCGGCCTTCTTCTTCTTTTTTTTAACTTTGCAACCTCCCCCCCCTTTTTTTTTAAACGACTCATTTAGGCCCTTACAAACAAAAACCAGCCCATCTGGGCTCTTAAGTAAATAGCCCCCTTTTTTAAAAAAAAACGTCAGGGCCCTTTAGGGTTCCCACGTGATGGGAAACTCCATTTGACGCCGCCGACCCCTTTCGGGGTTTGAAGACAGGGCCGCCGCCCCTGCGATCTTCGGAGATTGGAGCTCGCCGCCGCCGTTGCGCCTGGCGATCGGGGGCGCTTGAAGGACTGGAGCGAGGGTCGCAGACGTGTGCAAGGTTGGATGCTCCGCCATGGTTGGATGCGCCTGCGCGCGGTTGAGGAGGAGGCACCTGGGCGGCGTCGCCCCCGGCCTGGAGTACGCACGAAGAAGGCAGAGGACCACCTGGAGGCGCGGGGGTGCGCCGTTTCGCTGCCTGGAGAAGATGCGAGAAGAAGGGCGCGATGCTGGTGCGCTGGGCGATCTTGCGCCTGGTAGAACTGGGCGATCTTGCGCGGCGTCGCCCCCGGCTTGGACTTGGAGGCCTTGCACCGGTCTGATGATGAGCGCGTGAAGCCCCTCCTGGGGTGCGCGGAGGTCCTGCGCGGCACAGGAGCTCGCGCCGCCTCGTGCCTGGGGGCTCGCCGAGGTCACGCTATCTGGACATGGAGGAGGCGCGCGTGAAGGAGGGCGACTGGGGGATGCGAAGGAGAAAGGTGCACCGCTATTGCCCCTGGGCGCGCTGCCTCGCGTAAAAGGGGGGATCTCGTCGCCTGGAGCCGATCTCCTGGATGTTGTTGCGCGCTGGAGCGTCAGTCTCCATGAGTTGGAGATTTTCCAGAACATTGAACAAGGGTTCCAGGAACTGGAACTCGAAATCAGGACCAAAAAAAATCCGGAGATCTTCAGGGCTTGAAAAATGAGGCATTCGATCTTCATGAACTCCAGATCTAGGGTTTCAGAAAACCCTAGTAATCTTGAATAAATCTCTCATGAATAATAATCTTCAACATCAATATTGAATCTCGGAAAAACAAGGATAAAGCATAATGAAAAAGCCTCGAGAATCGAACCCGCTCTGATACCATGTTAGAAAATCGGAAGCGGAAGCATAAACATGGAAAAGATAAATAAAATATTGAACAGCGGGATTTTACGTGGAACCCTACTCCGTGAGGAGCGGGATGAAACCACGGGAGAAGCCCTCAAAGGGGCGGATACTTCATTCCTTTTTCTCAATGAGTACAGGAGGTCTGGGGCTCCTTATATAGTCTTCCCAGAGCCTCCAAGTCCCACCCACAGGCGGTGTGGGACTAAACACCGGATGGGGGTAAATGGATCTTCTCCAGGATCCATTTACCCTGCTACAACATAAAGGGCGCACAACCAAATACTCTAACAGTAAACATTGCATTCTTGAAGGATTCCAAGTCCATAATTCCCCAACTGTCATTCTCCTTAGGCCTTCAGATCTTTTTCCAGGCAACCTTGCCCTTTTTCAGAGCCTGCGAGTCCCCAAGGTGCTTCCTAAACCATAAAAATTCTCTTCAATCTTATCAATCTTTTTTATAACATACTCAAATTTTTTTTTGAAGTCAAAAAGAGGGAAACACGCTATGGTGTCCGTCCAAATATATTAAGAAGGAGATAGAAGAAATACTTACATAAGCCAAGACTCAAAGAGAGTCTTAGCATGGAAAAAACATTCTAAGAGTAAAACCGATCACCGACAAAGATGGTACCATTTCTAGCTAATCAAATGGACCATAAAGTAGCTATCAGACGCAACAGTACTTCATGGGGCCGAAGTTTCGCAACATTCAGGGAGTCCAGAAAAGTCTCAAGACTCTGAACATTCAGCTAGGTAAAAGTCTAACATCCCGCTAAATGGAGCAAGTTCTATCATAGGGAAGAACATGTGTTCAATAGATTCAATTTCAGTGTAGCACAAAAGGCAAAGATCAATGGCACCCACGAATAGTATGGAGCAACAGTCCTTAGTAAAAATATGCCTTCTTCGTAGTAACCATAAGAAGTCGCAAATCGTGCTATGTAGTTTCAATTCCCGAATAAGCTTGTAGTCATGACTCATGAACTAGGACAGCATCAAACAAAGCTGGAGGTTTATCAACAGACTTGTAAGCACACCTAATCGAAAAATCTCCACCCCCTACACTTCCAATGGTCTCTACCTCATGATGGATCGCAGATCTGAATCAGTGAATCCAAAAGATGTATAAACTCCTCCAGGCGTTAGTCTGAAAAATCTAAACAGAAAGAGGGGATCCAAAGTCCACCATCCCAACACTCCATCACCCTGACATCCTGAGAGGAAGAAAGAGTGAAGAGACATGGAAATCTTGATGCGAGAATACCATACTCCGTTCAATTATCTATCTAAAAAGCAAAAGAAGCACCATCTCCCAAAGATGGGTCGAAGAGTTCACGAAACTATTGCATCACATATGCCTTTCCAAAAGGTAGAATAGTAAGCAGAATGATCGTGTACCAAGTTCTCTTGCACCTTTACATCATACAAATTTCGAATAAGTCAGTAACAAAGATCCTCACCACCTCCCCATATTCAAGCAACCTACCTCAGAAGAAGCGCCTTGTTTATTGATTCCATGCGAGATATACCCAGGCCTCCGAGTGAGTTAGGAATAGTAGCGGTTTTCCAGTCAATCATATATATTCCCTTCCCATTCTACCAATAACTGGACCAAAAAAATCTCCTTATAATTGTTTCTATGCGCTGTTGTTGAGATATATGTATATCTTTTTATTATTTATTCCTTATTTCTATTTTCTTTATGTACCTCTCATGCAATTAACCCAGGGCTTTTCTCCTATACAAGAGATCCCTAGGGTCTCTTCAATAGCATGCAATTCTTTCCTCCAACATGGTATCGGAGCAACGATCCTAGACCGGGGTTCCATATCCCACCAACCCTAACCCCGCATGTCGCCCCCCTCCCGCGCACCACCCAACCCTTCCAGCGTTGCTAGCCACCTCCTGCACCACTAGTCACCCCCCACGCCGCTAGCCAAAGCCGTTGTGCCGCCCGAAGGGCCCTTCCCCACTGCCCAGCACGGTAGGTCGCCTCCCATCGGCTGCCGCAGGTTGCTGACCGGCCACTCCTTCAACCGATTCTCTCTACTTTACGGCCTTGCTGCCCCTATTCGATTTGTGGGTCGTTTCACATACCTCGGGATGCAGTTTGACCGTTTCTACATGCCTATAAGGTCTGATTTTGTTTGGTTTTCGTGATTTTCAACATATAAATCATGTCTTCCGACCCTAGACTTCAAGAAAGATTGACGAGGATGGTTTTATGAATCTACACGTGCAACCGATCCTCCATATGATTGTGTAGACTCACTCAGAATAGTCTACTCCTCAGTTTGTTCCGGATTGTCGGTGTTCCTTTTACCATGTCAGAGAACAAGGGTGATGTTTTTTCTTCGTCAAGTGCCTTCAAGGGCCTGAATTCCATCACGAAGATGGATGAGACCAACTACGAGTTGTGATCCATGCAGTTTCACACTCTTATGTTGTGCCATAACAAGGAGCACATTCTGACGGATTCAGAACTGATGGACAAGACTGGGGCTAATGCTTCTTGGAAGCAAGATGATGCCTAAGTTCGGATTTGGCTCTCCGGGACACTCACCATGGAGATTGCCAACAATATTGTTAATCAACCCACAACGAAGTCTATGCGGGACATATTAGCAGACACATATGGGTAACTCAAGAATGAGAGCAACATTCTACAATTGTAGTATGATATTTTTTCGACCAAGCAGAATGACCGACCTCTTCATGCCCACTTCTCGCATCTTAGAGGCATGTTTGAGCGTCTGCATAGCTTTATGCCTATTATTACCAGCACTGAGCAGCAACAATCACATCAGAATGCTACTATGACAGGGGTCTTTCTGTCATCTCTTGACTCTGAGTGCGATGTAGCACATACTCAACTACTTATTGGAGACACGATATCACCAATGGAGGAGGAATACAAGAGGCTGAGCAAGATCACTACTTCATCTACTACCATGGTCTAGACTCCCTCTGCTATGGCAGTTTCTTGTGGCAGAGGGGATATTTCACAGTTTCACAGGCGCGGACCTCGTGGTCGAGGAGGAGGACATCAGCGGGCCCATGCTCACATTGCCACTATCCAGGTCATTCGGAGGAGACATGCTATTTGAAGCATGCATATCCTGCATCTGCCCGTGTTGCTGAGTAGACAAAGCCTACTTCAACTACTTCTCATGATACACAGTTTGATGATATTGTTTCCAGACTGAGGGAGATGATGACTACTCCTACTACTTCAACTGCAGGTTCTTCAAATATCGTAGGTGCTGCCAGAGCTTCCTCGAGTTCGTCAGGTACTGCTTATGCACTTACCAGTTATAACAGTTCAGATTTGACTGATTGGATCATGGACTCTGGAGCATCTCATCATCTGTATGGAGATCGAGCACAATTCAATTCTTACAGGTTTATCATTCCTGGTATATCTGTGGTGATTGCTAATGGGACTTGTTGAGAAGAGGAACTTTACTCCATAGAGCTAGGGTCTCTTATATATAGAGAAAACCCTAAAGAGTACAAGGGTTACAGAATGAGAAGGGTCACAGGGGGTTATGGAACTCGAAGGGTCACAGAGGGTTACGAAACCCGAAGGGTGCGTTTGGTTGGGGGGTTACCCCCCACTTTGGGTGGGTTACCCCCAAAATCCATATTCCCAACCCACTAGTGGGGTCCACTCTCTTTCCAACCAAAAAAAATATATTATACCATCATATCATTTAAAAATCATAAAACACTCAACTTCTACTCACTATTCCAAACTTCAATACAATCACATCACAACAACCACCTACTTTTTCAAACTTTAATACAATCATATCATAATAACTACCAACTTTTTCAAATTCCAATACAATCACATCACACAAACCCTCCCAACCCTTAACCCACCAACCAAACACACAAATACAAAACCGGGTTATCCACCCCTGGATAACCCACGAACCAAACACACCCGAAGGGTCACGGGGGGGTTACAGAACCCGAAGTGTTACAAACATAAATATAAATATAATAACTCTAACACTCCCCCTCAAGCTGGAGCTGAGAAAGATGCAGCTTGTAACAAAAAGAAAAAGTGTACACATCTTCACACGATGCATCATAAGAACATATATCCGCTACTGGTAGAAAACCTCACTCGAGGACGGGTCTGTGGCTTTCAGGTCACCGGAACGTATCTCTTCCATGCCTGTAGAGTCACTGCGTAATTAGGTCACCGGAAGGTATCGTTGTCGTTCCTGTAGGTCACCGGAACATATCTCTTCGTGCCTAGAGAAGAATCGTTGTAGAAGAAGTCCAACGCGGAGTAGTAGTCTGGTCGTAAAAGAAGTATACGTCCTGACGGAGAAGTCGATGCTTGATGAAGACGGATGCAGTAGAAGTCTGGAGCGTCGGTCTGTTAGTCGTGGTAGGGCAAATCATCTCTGACTTCCTTTTTCTCCCATACTTGATAGAATAAAGAGTATGGAACATCAAGTTGGGAGAAACAAACATTGAGAGAAATAAGTCGTTGTGAAGTAAGGGTTGTTGGAGGGAAGGGGGTGTTCCAGGCGGTGCCGGCGACGCAGGAGGTGCGGATGGAGCTGCTGGAGCCTCGGGCGGCACTTTAGGTGTCGCTGGAGGTGACAGTTGGTGCTGGGGACTCGGACTGCCTTGCGCGAGACCATCGGCTCCACGAGCGACGCAGGAGGTCCAACCCTCTCTCCTTGTCGACGGAGAGAGGGCTGGTGGTGGCGGCAGATTTAGGGTATGGTGGTGGCGGCAGATTTAGGGTATTAGGCTTCGGTCTAGGATCATCGCTCTGATACCATGTTGAGAAGAGGAACAAATGAGATGTTTATTCCATAGAGCTAGGGTCTCTTATATAGAGAGAAAACCCTAAAGAGTACAAGGGTTACATAACGGGAAGGGTTACAAAGTGTTACGAAACCCGAAGGGTCACGGGGGGTTACAGAACCCGAAGTGTTACAAACATAAATGTAAATATAATAACTCTAACGAGACTCATCTACCCATTGTTGGTCAGGGGGGAGATTGTTCTTGCTTCATCGATATGTTTACAAAATGTCTTACATGCACCAACATTTCAGATGAATCTTTTGTTTATTAGTCATATTATAAAAGATTTACATTGTCGTGCCATATTTGACCCATCTTATCATGTGTTTCAGGACATACTCACGGGCAGGGTGATTGGATGTGGCCATGAGCAGAGAGGACTTTATATACTTGTCCAGCCTCCGTGTGCTGGTGCTGCTACCATTCCTTCTAGATCTGTTTCTCCTTTCATGTGGCATCTTCACTTTGGACACCTTCCTCTGTAGAAGCTGTGTCATGTTCTCCCTCAGATCTCTACTCGTACTACCTTGGAGTGTGAGGCATGTCAGCTTGGGAAACACCATCGTTCTTCTTTTCCGAGTCGTCACCGTAGTTAGTTGTTTGAGTTATTTCATTTTAACATCTGGGGTCCTAGTCGTATTCTTGATCACCAGGGTTATGGTTGTTGTAGATGATTTTTCGAGATTATCTTGGGTGTTCTTGTTAAAAAATAAGTCTGAAGCATGCCCTGTCGTTAAATATTTTCTTATTGAAGTAAAGAACATTTTTTCTGCTAATATGAAGTTTATTCGTACTGACAATACCTTGGAGTTTTCCAATTTACAACTATATGATTTTCTCAGATCTCTTGGTATTGTTCATCAGACTTCTTATGCTTATACTTCACAACAGAATGGTGTTGCTGAACGCGAGGACTCTTTTGATTCACATCAGACTTCTTATGTTTATACGTCATCTTCTGGATGTCACTGAGGACTCTTTTGATTCAGAGTCGAGCTCCTCATTCGTTCTGGGGTAATGCTGTTCTCACTGCTTGCTATTTGGTGAACTGCATGCCTTCCACTATCCTTTGAGAATAAGTTCCTTTCTTGATTGCGTTTTCTGAGAAGGACCTATTCTCCCTTACTCCCAAGGTGTTTGGGTTTGTGGCATTTGTCCACAATTTTACTCCTGGTCGTGACAAGCTATCTCCTAGAGCTGTCAAATGTGTGTTTGTTGGCTATTCTCGTAGCTAAAAAGGGTATAGATGTTTTGATCCTGTAGGAAGAAAGTATTATGTTAGTCTGATGTCACATTTTGAGTCTATTATGTATTTTTCTCCTACAGGTGACATATTGTCTAACGTAATTCTGACGTGGGCATTTTTGTTCCTCTACCTCCATTATCTCCACGAATTACACCTCATATTGAGTCTCAGTCATCTCCACCTCCGCCTCCTCCACTATCTCCCCTCCGTCTACCTTGACACAGTTCCTACCATAGTTTTTACATTTGCAAGTCCTCCACTTGCCCCTCTGCTCATGCGCCTTCCCCGTCATCCAGCACGCCTTAGGTATGTAATGAACACATTGTTTCTACTGATGAAACTGGAGATTTGCATGTTCCACAAGATATTGTACATGAGTTGATACAAGAGAAAAGAGAGGCTGATGACCTGGATGTACCTATTGCCTTGAGGAAGCCGCGTCCTAACTGCGCTACATATTCTCTAGCTGCACATGTCTTGTTGTACCACCTTTCGGAGGAGTACAAGAGGTTTGTTGTGGGACTCTCTTGTTACTATTTCGCGAACATATCAAGAGGCCGTATATGATAGTTGTTGGCGACTTACTTTAGAGGAGGAGATGACCGCTTTGCTGTCTCGTGGTACCTGGAGCATTGTTTCTGCTCCTCCAAATGCATCTGTTGTTGGGTGCAAATGGATCTTTACGATGAAGCAACGAGCAGATGACAGTGTGGATCGCTACAAGGTAAGACTTGTGGTATGAAGGCTCACCGAGATTTATGGGGTGGACTATCATGATACCTTCTCTCCGGTGGCCAAACATTCGACACTGCACATTCTTCTATCAGTTGCTATTCTACAAGACTGGCCTCTTTACCAACTTGATGTGAAAAATGCATTTCTATATGGCGATCTACAGGAGGAGGTATATATGCAGCAACCACCAAGGTTTGCTGCTGAGGAGGAGTCTCAGAAGGTGTGTAGGCTCCACAAGGCGATTTACGGCCTGAAGCAGAGTCCGAGATCTTGGTACCAGGAGCTCTCAGAGTTGATAGAGCAACAGGGGTTTGCGTGGTCCACTACGGATCACTCGCTTTTTGTTTAGAGGACACTGAGAGGTACTGTTGCTATTCTTGTCTATATTGATGATATTATTGTCACGGGTGATGATGAGCAAGACATTCAGGCTGCCAATGAGTGCCTAGGTCAACAGTTTGTGACTAAGGACCTTGGCAATCTTCCATACTTCCTTGGATTAGATTTCGCCAGAAACTAGTGTGGTCTTGTGATGACCCAGAGGAAGTTTGCGACTGATCTTCTATTAGAGACATGTATGACAGGGTGCAAGCCTGCTACTACCCTTATGGATCCGAGTATGAGATTATATGATGATGACACTGAGGAGGTAGATAAGAAGAGATACAGAGAGCTTGTTGGGAAGCTCTTATATGCTACCATCACCATACCATACATATCCTTTGTTGTGAGCAAGGTGAGTCAATTTATGGAGCAGCCCAGGAAGGTTCATATGGATGCGGTTTATATGATTTTGAGCAAGGAAGGAAATATCGATATCGATATCGTTTCGATACAATGTCGATACCGATATATCGCCGATATATCGGCGATATATCGACGCATATCGTCGAAACCCGGTATCCATTAGGCATTTTCTCCTGTCGATACCCGATATCGTCCATATCGGCGATATATCGGTGACCTCTCGATACCGATATATCGCCGATATATCGACGATATATCGCGATATGGCGATCCCTGATTTTGAGATATTTGAAGACTTCACCTAGTACTGGTCTTATATTCAGCAGTGGTACGCCTTTTGAGGTGACAGCTTGTGCAGATGCAGATTATACATGATGTCCTAGAGACAGGAATTCTACTTCTGGCTTTGCTATTTTTGTTGGGAGCTCTCTCGCGCCATGGAAAAGCAAGAAGCAGACGGTGGCTGCTAGATCCAGTGCAGAATCTGAGTACAGGACCATGGAACAAGGGAGCATATAGATGATGTAGGTTAGATCGGTCTTGATTGATCTTGCTGTTGAGGTTCCTCTTCCCATGCAACTTTTATGTGACAATCAAGCAGTTCTATTTATTATCAATAATCCTACATTTCATGAACGAACCAAACATATAGAGGTGGATTGCCACTATACCAGAGGCATGATCCAGAAGGGTCTCATATCCACCTCACATGTTTCTACTGGAGATCAGACATCTGATATTTTCACCAAGGCCCTTGCTAGGGGATCGTTTCAGAGGTGTTGTTCCAAGCTTAGCATGATAGACATATATGCTCCAGCTTGAGGGGAGTGTTGAGATATTTGTATCTCTTATTATTATTTATTCCTCATTTCTATTTTATTTATGTACCTCTCATGTAATTAACCCAGGGCTTTTCTCCTATATAGGAGAGCCCTAAGGTCTCTTCAATAGCATGCAATTCTTTCCTCCAACAACTGTTGAATTTCAACTGGCAGAAGGCGTGATGACATGATGAAGACCGGGATTGCCAAAAGAACTGCCTTCGGTAGCACCAACCATCCACCTGTCGATAACATAGTCCCTTCCAGCCTGCAAGTTTTGCCTCCATCTTTTCAATGACGGGAACCAATTAGAAGTTTTAAGTCTACCATATGTTGGGTCCTAAGTTGGGAGGCCACCCTTTGTTTTTTCTAAAAAAAGTCTACCATAGGTAAGTGGTAGCCCAAGCTACTGAATAGTTAGAGTACCATAGTATGTACTCAATTCCAATCGACATGCACGCGTGCATCATCATCTGAAAGTCCGAAAGGAATAGCCGTAGATATGCTATGATTAAGAGCAAGATCGGAAAGTTTTCCAAAAATCTCCAAAGTCTGTGCCATGCCCTTTGCCTCTTCCCTACCACCACCACCACAACAACAACAACAACAAAGCCTTTTCCCACAATTAAGTAGGGTCGGCTACATAGATTCTTCGCCTCCATTCAGATCTATCTTGGGTCAATCTCGGACTTATATCCAGCAAACTAAGATCCCTTCGTATAGTCTCTTTCCAACACTTCTTGGGCCGTCCTCGCCCTCTCTTAGCCGGCTCAACATCCCAACACTCGCATCTCCTAACCGGTGCATCAGTTGACCTTCTTTGCAAATGACCAAACCATCTTAAGCGGTTTTCTCGCATCTTATCCTCGATCGGAGCTACACCAACTTTCTTTCTGATTGCATCATTCCGAATCCGATCTTTACGTGTATGTCCACACATCCATCTTAGCATTTTCATTTCTGCTACAGCCATTCTCTGCACATGTCTATGGTTCACAGGCCAACATTCAGAACCATAAAGCATAGCAGGTCTCACGGCTGCTTTGTAAAACTTTCCTTTAATTTTTAAAGGCATTTTCTTATCACAGAGAACAGCGGAGGCTCCTCTCCACTTTAGCCAGCCTGCATTTATTCTATTAGTAACATCTCTATCAATTTCTCCATCATGTTGCAAAATAAATCCCAGATATCTAAAAGAATCTCTCTTCTGGATGTTATCGTCACCAATCTTCACCTCGATTCCTTCACCATTGCTTCCATCAAAGGTGCATTCCATATATTCCGTCTTAGCCCTACTTATACGAAAACCTTTAGTCTCCAATGCATGTCTCCAAACCTCAAGCTTCTCATTTACTCCATCTATAGTCTCGTCAATCAACACAATATCATCAGCAAATAACATACACCAAGGTAACTCATCCTGAATGTGACTTGTCAACTCGTCCATAATCAAAGTAAAAAGAAATGGACTCAAAGCTGAACCTTGATGTAAACCAATGTTGATCAAAATAGTCAGTCTTCCCCGTCGGGATCCTTACACAAGATAAAGCCCTATCATACATATCCTTTATGAGATTAATGTATAGGACATGTACTCGTCTCTTCTCCAAAACTCTCCACAGTATCTCTCGTGGGACGGAATCATAAGCCTTCTCCAAATCAATAAAGATCATATGGAGATTCTTCATTTTAGCTCTATAAATCTCCATTGTTCTCCTCAGCAAATGGATGGCTTCAATAGTTGAGCGACCTGGCATGAATCCGAATTGATTTTCTTTTATTTGGGAAACTTGCCTCAACCTTCTTTCGATCACACGTTCCCAAATTTTCATAGTGTGACTCATCAGCTTGATACCTCTGTAATTTGAACAATTTTGAATGTCTCCTTTATTCTTGTAAAGAGGCACCACGATACTCCTCCTCCAATCTTCAGGCATTTTCTTGCTTCGCCAAATAACATTGAATAGATTCGTAAGCCAAGTCAAACCACGCTCACCTAAAACTTTCCAAACTTCTACAGGGATGTCATCCGGTCCAACACCTTTCCCAGGTCTCATAACCTTCAAAGCCTACTCTACTTCTTTTATTTGTATTCGTCTATAGCATGCACGATTCAAGTAACTTTCACTACTAGCTAGATCACCCAAAGTGATCTCTCTATTTCCTTCTCCAATGAAAAGTTTATGGAAGTATTGCTCCCATCTAGTCTCTATATCCTTCTGATGAACAAGCACGTGACCTTCCTCGTCCTTAATGCATCTCACTTGAGAAAGGTCTTTGGTCTTTCTTTCTCTTGCTTTGGCCAACCTGAATATATCCTTCTGGCCCTCCTTAGAGTTGAGATTTTTATACAAAACCTCATAAGCTTTTGACTTAGCTTCGCTTACAGTCTTCTTCGCTTCCTTCTTCGCTATTTTATAGTCTGTGACAGTTTCCTCTGTTCTATCCTTAGACATAGCTTTAAAGCAAGCTCTTTTAATTTTTAGCTTCTCCTGCACCCCTTCACTCCACCACCAAGCCTCCTTTTGACCCGGAGCTCCTCCTTTTGACTCGCCTAGCATCTCTTTGGCTACCTTTCGGATACAAGATGCTACTGCCTCCTACATCTCGTTTGCACTACCGCTACAATCCCAAGATAAGTCTTCTAAAACCTTCTCCCTGAAGCTTGATTGCTTCAGCGGAAGATTCCACCACCTAGTTCTAGTGATCTTAGGAACCTTCCTTTTCTTCACCAACCCTTTTATTTGTAAATCCAAGACTAACAAGCGATGTTAGGTTGTCAAACTCTCTCCAGGGATTACTTTGCAATCTTTGCAACACAACCGATCTCTTCTCCTCAACGCAAAGTAATCGATCTGTGTTCTAGTTGTGCCACTCTTATAAGTAATTAAATGCTCCTCCCTCTTCTTGAAAAGAGTGTTTGCTATGAAAAGATCATATGCAGTTACAAAATCCAGAATGACTTTTCCCTCTTCGTTTCTATCCCCAAAACCGTGTCCTCCATGCACACTTGCATACCCTGAAACATCTTTTCCCACATGTCCATTAAGATCTCCACCTATGCAAACCATCTCTATTTGTGGGATTACTTGTAAAATCTTATCCAGATCCTCCCAAAAAGCTTGTTTAGTCCTTTCATCTAAACCAATTTGCGGTGCATAAACTGAGATGATATTCAGAATTTCTTCTTCAAGCACCAACTTTAGCAAAATAATCCGATCCCCAAATCTTTGCACCTCAACAACACAATCCTTCAAATCTTTATGAACAACCACTCCAACACCGTTTCTGCCCTTATCTTTACCTGAATACCAAAGTTTAAAGCCTGTCTTCTCAATCTCCCTTGCTTTCTCTCCAACCCATTTAGTCTCTTGAAGACATAATATATGAATCTTCCTTCTTTCCATTGTATCCACTATCTCCATCAATTTTTCAGTTAAAGTACCGATATTCCAACTACCAATCCGTAACTTCCTTTGCAATCTCTTTTGGACTAACTTCTTTACTCGCATGCGTCCACTATGCGAGAACCCTTGCAAATTTTGGACTGCATCCGGGCGGTGATGCAGCGGAACTAGATTATTTACCCGCATGCGTTCCTCATGCGAGAACCCTTGCAAATTTTGAACTACATCCAGGCTGCGATGTAGTGGCCCTTGCCAATTTTTCATTTCATTCGGGCGATGCAACGCGTCGCAAGTAGGGAACGCCCCAACGAAATATGTTTGTTTGCTTAAATCCATGTTTAAAAGATCCGAACGGTTTCGAGATAAATTCATAAATAGTGTTCTTAGAACTTTAAGAACACTATTTACGAATTTATCTCTCCTTTGCTGGCTGTCGGCTACCTAACGCGCAACCCTCCTCATTTACCCGGGCTTGGGACCGGCCATGGCTGACTTAAAAAATAGTGTCATTTGCATATTGAAGTAGATGCTTAGAATTATCCCCCAAGGAATAACCAGTTGTGATCTCTTGAATAGTCATCTGATGCACCATGCAAGCCAATACTTTTGCTGCAATGTCGAAGAGCAAGGGGGCGAGAGGGCATCCTTGTCCCACTCCTCGTTGTGGCTGGAAAACCCCTATCCAGGCGACCATTCATAAGTATCGAGTAAGATGTAGAGGTTATGGATCTTTTCATCTAAGTAATCTAAACGCCAGGGAAGCTATGACGCGCTAGTGCTTACCATAGGAAGAGTCCATCCAAAGTATCATAAGCTTTGGAGAAGTCTATCTTTCATAGAATGCCTCTTTTGTGCCTTCTTTTGTAGCCTGCTAAAATTCCGTTGCCACAACTAGGCTATCACCAATCTATCTACCGTGATGAAAGCAGACTGAAGTGAGGAAATAATATGATCCAGAATAATGTTAAGTCTGTTCGTCCAGACTTTCGCAACTATTAGGTACATGACATTGGAAAGAATAGTTGGGTGAAAATATTTTACCCGTTAAACAACCTCCTCCTTCAGGAGAAGGGAAATGAGCGCTTTGTTGACTCTATCGAAGCCCGAGTTTCTCTCTATAAATTCCTCCATGACCTTTACAACCTTTCTACTAACCAGAGTCTAGAATTCTTTAAAAAAGAACACTAGGAAGCGGTAGGACCAGAAGCCCCATCCACATTCAGGTTCCAAATAACCGTCTTCACCTCCTCCATAGTAAAACTTTGTACGATATGCTTTGCATGCTAACTGGAGGCCTATGATGCCTCCAGGCCAGTCATTCTTCAAGATCTACACTCTGTACGTCGAGAGAATGCCCTAAAGTACTCCTCCAACGCTAGTCCTACATCTCGATCTCCCTCCACTCTTCTTTTGTTTACTATCACATATCTAATAGAATTTTGACGTCTTCTTCTACTTGCAATCCTGTGAAAGTAGCTGGTATTTGCATCTCCTTCCTTAAGCCATTTATGCCATGCTCTTTATCTCCATTCAACCACACCCTTCTTGTCATTAAGCTTGATAACCCTATGAGCGGCCGCCCGTTCATTAAGCTCTACTGATACCATATCCCTGCCATCCTCAATCCCATCCAATCTGGTAACTCTAGCCTCAACAACAACCCTCACCACCCTTCTCCCCTCTCGAGTCTCCTTCTTAAACAAAGCCGGAATCGTAAAGAAGAAAGTTTCTATGCCATGCATGCAACGACAAAACCACTGCATATCGTAGACCTACAGTGACTGGAAATCAGATTTCTGGAGTTTTCTTCCAAAAGCCAAGCTCTCTCAAATCAGAAGAAAGAATGAGGCAATATACCTTTACCTAATTCCCACAATAAAGGCGTATGGCCCGACCAAGATCTTGGCCTGGAGGAGATTGCAGACAAAGGAAACAACTCTAAAAGTTCTGAATACGCTGGGAGGCGATCAAGTCTGGATTGGGACCCAGAATTTTGCCTTCTCTTCATTGGAATTGTGACTGGCAATAAATCCAACATGGGCTTCGTATTCGCTTGTATCAGAGATCTCTTGAAATATTGTGAGAGACTTTTCTTTTATGCGATCATCCTTTTTTATTGCTTCGAGAAGGGGACATTCCCATTTGTTGTGTCCTTTTTCGTTGCAGTTGTAACAAGTAATTGTTCTCGTATCCTTCCTTTTTTCTTCAATTTGCGTTTCCTCTTCAAATATTTCTTGAAATGGCAAGTGATGAGAGCTATTTCTTCCTTTTTATCTTCACTGGAGGTTGAAGTTGCTTGATCATTTGAATATGCATTGTCTTTCATTTTCTGTTCCTTCTCAAGTTCGTAGATAAGGAACTTTTCAATTACCTCATCCAAAGGAAGGTATCCGTGTCGTTTGCTTCCTCGATCACCATGGTTGTGGTCCTCCAACCGGTAGTAAGTGATCTAAGAAGCTTCTTGACGAGTACTACTTCCTTTATCTCCCCATCCAAATTTTGGAGAGCGTTCACAATTTCTGTGAAACGAGTATACATCTCCCCGATACTTTCTCCTTCTTTCACATTGGAAAGCTCATATCTTTGTTGCAGAAGACTAATCCTACTTTCTTTCAACTTTGACATACCTTCATATGTCACGGACCACGGTGAGCTGGCTCCAGATTTCGTAGACGGATATGCACACATGTACTATGTTGAATTTTCCATGCTTAATCCATAGAATAAACTATTCATCATCTTAGAGTTGTTTGTTGCCAGTTCTCCTTATTGGTAGTGATGGTTCTCTTGGGCCTTTGATATTTACTCTTAATGGCATCCGATATCTCGTATCCCATGTTTTAAGTGAATCTGCATGCAGATCTTTCAATAGAAAAAAATAGTATCATCAAACAATGGAGGTCTTACCGTGGATTGTCCTTCGTTGGTGTTATTGATGATAGCCATTGCATGGATTTCAGTTGCGCCCTCTGCGTGAACCAGACTCTAATACTAAATGTGACTTTTTTCTGGATCGCTAAATAAAATGTTATTGCTGATAAACATATATTACTGATAATAATCACTATCGATAAGACAAGAAAGCCACAGAACAAGAACAACCATAAGAGACATGAATTTTAACGTGGAAACTCTACTGAGTAAAAATCATGACCCGAGTTGCCTGACTTCGGATTTCCCGATTGATCAAGTCAATCAACTATTCCATTATCTCGAGTTATTTTCCCACGGATAACTCAGCCGTTTACAAGTACTTTGAATCACAAACCAAAGTTTTTCCCCACAACTTGGATCAAACACCAAGTCTTTTGTATATCTTGGATCAAACACCAAGTGTTACAGTACACCGATAATGTAAAGATTACAATAATTTATAAAGACTCAATTATAAATATGCAATGTGAATAACGAGGCTAAGAAATACATGTTGTAATAAATAATTGAATTGCAAATTGAGCGTTTAGACAATGGCTCTCAAGATGTTATCTTGAATTAAATAGCAAGAGAGATGGCCTTGAATAGATCTTTGAGAAAGAGAGAGGGGATTTGTCTTGGAATATCTATTCTCAACAATGGGTCTAGGGTCCTATTTATAGTGGTGAGAGATGAGCTCTCAAAAATATAACCGTTGGAAACAAATCCCGAAAGAGATAACCAAGATTTGATACACATGATCGATCATATAAGGAAGGTGATGGATCATTTCAAGTTGATTGATCATGTAGAGCAATGTGATCGATCATCTCATAGCCATTAGGAGCCTGGAATCAAATTGTGATCGATCATAAAAGCAGTTGGTCGATCAAGGGTAATCAATCATATCAAGTGAGTTGATCGATCAGTAATGGTCAATCATGTCAATTAGGTTGATCAATCAGAGACAATTGATCGATCAGATCAGAAGGTTGATCGATCATAATGGATTGGACCTAATAAGCTTATATGATAGACATGCATATATATATTTGAGACTTTTTACATATGCCTATTAAAAAAGTCTTCTTTCTTCTTCACATTATCCAAAGCTTTCAGCTTATTCACAGCTTTTGTGCTTCATACTTGAAGTGAGCTTGCATGAAATCTGCAGAGCTAACTGTACTAAAAAAGATCTAATATAATAAAAATAATGATACAATTGGTATGAAATCAATATACTAACAACTTCTTCATGCACAATTATGCTTAATTCAATCACGTTTTCATGTCCCAATTGAACATTTTCCATTTTGGATTATGATCGAAAGAGAATATTATTCCTTTTTGCCAAACAAATGCATCTTATACTCTTATTTGGCCCATCATCCCACCCAGTGAGAGAAGAAGCAAGAGAAGGTCGTTCCCCAAGGCTCCTTCGTCTACATGTCCTGGCCAATAATTTGCTATTGTAGCATCTTTCCCCACAAGTAAAGTAAACATTCCTCGAAACCAGTCATGAAATACGGCATCCTTCGATTTTTGTCCTTCCAAAACATGAATGATCTCCCCTTTCCTTTTATCAGTCAAAGAAGAGGAGCCACAGATGGGATCATCAAATAAATTCCCCACTAGAAACTCAAAAGTGCCCCACCGTCCCCTAGTAGAATCCGGATGATTGGCAATACCTATACTCGTCTTATCAGATTATACACTAAATCCTCCCCAACTCCCCGAATCATCTTGACCACTTATTTATTAGTAATACCTTATTTATCTTTGAGTCTGACTCCCATATGCCTCATTCATATGCTTGGATACTTAGCTTCAAGCCACCCCTTTAGCTCCCCTACTCTGTAAACTAAAGCTGGCTTAGGAGAATTTTCTCATGAAACTTCCCAACCTCTACTCTATACCATCTAGAAGCTTATGAATTGATATCGCAAGCATATGCATAGTCTATAATATCAACTTCATCAACAACAACCTACCACTTCTTGATAAGCATCTTCCTGTCAAACTACAATTGCTCCAATTTCTCAAGGAAATGCCTGTGTAGAGATATTTTATGTTTCTATGTTTTTGTACTGTTTTTGCAGTTTATCTTATTTTCGTTTATCTTATGTAATTTACCCATAGGTCTCTCCTCTATATAAGAGAGCCCCAGGGTTCCATGGAATAAACAATTCTTATTCTTTTCCCAACATGGTATCTGTTAGAAAATAAGAATGCGGAAAAAGAGAAATAGAATAAAACATTTAAGATCAACGGGATTTTACGTGGAACCCTACTCCCTAAGGAGCGGAATGAAACCACGGGAGAAGGCCTCAAAGGGCCATATGTGTCTGTTGATTTTCTCATCTAATACAGAGGGTGAGGGGCTTCTTATATGGCTCTCACTGAGTTTCCACATCTCACAACCGATAACAGTAAATGCCATTAGTCATGAAGAACCACATGTTAATTATTCAGAAATGAGATCAAAAGTCTGATCTTTGATGCCATGCGGGACTAAACAACTGGATGTGGTAAATGGATCTTGGAAGGATCCATTTACCCATCTTAAATATAACACATATACTCCAACACCTCCCTCAAGCTGGAGCATGCAATGCTCAGCTTGGACAAACAGAAAGAAATATCAAACTCACAATAGAAGACACTACAGACAATATCAAATCAACGCACCCAACTGTCGGCTCCTGTCGAGGATGTTGCTTCTCATGTCGTGCAAGTGAGGAGGAACAAATAAGATGGAGTGTAAGTCAAACTGAATCTTCTCATCGGAGAGCATGCGCTCTATACTGCACATGTCAGAGTCATTGCAACTGAAAATGAGTCTCCTCTTCGTAGTACTCTGGCCCGCCACAACATGTGGATAACTGTTCCATCTCTGAAAGTGCCGAACTGAAAAAATCGTAGAGATATCCTCGCCGGAGTCCACGGTTGCTGGAGCATGGAGTCTGAAAAGTCTTCTTGTCGGAGAACTGAGTCTCTACCATACTGGCTCAGAGAATGGGATCTCTACTCTAGAGTCCCTATGAAATCACATAAAATCCTTAGCCCACATGGTATAGGGAATGAGATCTCTACTTTGGAGTCCCTATGGAACACATGAAAACTCTGAGATCAAAAACAAAAAATGGGGACTACAATACTGAAGATCGCATATATGCACGAATCAACATGAAGACTCAGAATCTGAACGTCGAGCATGGGAAATCGTAGAGTCTGAAATCTGAACGAGCATCTGGACTAGAATCTGAACGAGCATCTATACTAGAGAAAATGAACTCCGACTCTGAACTGGAATATGAATCATCAGAGTGATGATGTTGTATGATGTTGTCTTGTCAGAAAACAATGATATCGACAAGGTTGGGAGAAGACAAGAAAATGAGGAACCAAAAACATCACATAAGCCGATAATCATCATTTATCCTGCTTTTTTAATCATGTTTTTCGAATCAATTTTTTCTGGCTATTTCCTTTTTTTAATTGCCAACTCATTTTTCCCTTTTTTTATTGCATGCGATTTTTTGTATGCACATTTTTTCCGGCTATTCCCCCCCCATTTTAGTTGTCTCATTCATCATCATTTTTCTGAAACAAATACACGTCCTCATTGGCCCCCAAACTTTGGCACTTTTTTTTATTGCAGCCCGCTGGACCTGCTCTTTCCTTTTTTTAGACCACATTGGGCCCCCTTTGGGGCTAAACCTGTTTAGGGTTCCCCGATTGGGAAACCCTTTGCTCGCACCGCCCCACAATTGGGGCCCTTTCATGCCAGTTGGGAAGATCACAACCACCTGCCTGGAGAAGAGGAGCGTGCAGAGGAGAGGAGCCTTCGCCTGGAGGTTGACTTGGAGAGGACGACATTGCTGGTGGACTTCTAGAGAAGATACAGCTCGCGTAGCGCTCTGGAATGAGGAAGGCGGAAAGGCGTCGCATAGAGGGGACTCCGCCACATGGAGTTGCAGCTTGGAGGATCGATGATGCTCTGCCTAGAGCATCGAAATTGGAGGTACTGCTGGGCCGTGTGCCTGGAGGGTTCGAGGACGATCAGAGGAGTGCCGAAGCATCGAAGTCTGGGAGCTTGCCATTGGGGCTTCGCAGCACCCTTGTTGTAAACCTCGAGCATTGATAAGTCAGAGGGGCTCCATCTGAAGGGGAAGAGCTCCGCTTAGAGCCTTCGAGATCGGAAGGGGGAAGCAACGCCGCCTGTGCATGATGGAAGAATATCTGGGGCTTCCTGGAGATTGGGATCCTCCTTGCCTGGAGGATTGCTGCGTAGGATGCGTGGCAATGGAGAGGAGTCCGCCGCTTCCTGGAGGTCACGGTGGAGCTCTGCATCTATTGGAACCCGACACCTGTTGGTGTGTCGTACACCGCCTGCGCTGGGATCTCCTGGAAGAGGAGAGGAACAAGAGTCTTGAAAGACCTTACCCAACAAAAAATAGGGTTTCTTCATAAACCCTAGAACTTTTCAAACATGAACGGAACATGAACAATAGATGAATAATCTTCAAGAATAAGCTAGAACCAAACTTCTTGATAATCGAATCTCCAACCAAAACAAAGAACATAAAAAAATCTTCGAGAATCGACCTGCTCTGATACCATGTTAGAAAATAAGAATACGGAATTGAAATAAAAAAATAGAATAAAACATTGAAGAACAACGAGATTTTACATGGAACCCTACTCCCTAAGGAGCGGGATGAAACCACAGGAGAAGGCCTTAAAGGGCCATATGTGTCTATTGACTTTCTCATCTGATACAGAAGGTGATGGACTTCTTATATAGCCCTCACTGAGTCTCCACATCTCACAATTGGTAGATGTGGGACTAAATAATTGGATGTGGTAAATAGATCTTGAAAAGATCCATTTACCCATCTTACATATGACACATATACTCCAATAGTATCAGAGCGACTGTCTTAGGACGGAGCTCTCATACCTGAGAAAACCCTAGCCCTAAGTCCACCCGCCAACCCATCCCTCTCTTTCATTGTTAGCTCCCTCTCTCACGCATGCCACCGTCGCCGTCGGCTCCCCCCTCTCTCTCGAGTGCTGCCACGACCACGAGCCCCTCTCTTTTCACACCACTGCCAGGGTGATGACTAGGGCTTTCAGAGGGTCTAGAAATCTCACAAGGCGAGAGATCTAGTCGCTGAGTCGACCGCTCCAAAATTCCCAAATCAATCAACAATTAACCCACAATAAAATATATGCAATGAATATCAAAAATGTGGAGTTAAAATTTATTATAACTCTACATGCAAGTGTGTATAGGTGTAAGCATGAGTAGAGGTCGAACACTGGGAGGCGAAAGGTGATGTGGTAGAAAATTGGTTGTGCAATTATTCAATTCAATGACCATGTCCAATTCTTATTTTTTTTGTGGGTTTTGATTTTTATATATTTTTTTATATTTTTTTTGTTTTTATAATTTTTGTTTTTTTTATATTTTATACATTTTTTATTTTCTTTTTATACTTTTAATTATATAATATGGATATATATATAAAGATATATACATAAGAAGAGAGAGATATATTATATGGATATATATATAAATGCTCAAAATATATTACATAAAGTATTTTTTTCTTTTTATATTTTTATATTTTTTTGTTATTTTTCCTGGAATTTTCTCTATTTTTTTATGTATTTTTAATTTCAAAAATGTCCCTAATATGGACTAATTAAATAAGCCGAAACTAATTTGGGTTTTAAAAATATAAAATAAGACCAAGAATTACCCAAATTAATTTTAATATGTAAATAATAATATATAGATAATTATAAAAGAGAAAAATATCTTTTTAGTATTTTTCTAGGTTTTTTCTATTTTTTGTTGGATTTTGGAGCTTTATGATTTTTTTATTTTTCTTTTTCTTATTTTTAGGGATTTTCATTTTCTGGACTCAATATATATATAAGTATACCATATATAATTTTTTTGGGAAATTTTCAAATACATTTTATATTTTTGGTATTTTATAAATTAGACAGTATAAAAAAGGCTCCTTTTTCATTTTTAATAATTAGGTTAAATGCAAAAAATGCAAAATAAAATGTGAACGTGAAAGTACACTACATGAAGCATCTAACCTGATTTTTGTGGATTTTTAGGAGCTACATAGGTATTTTTAATAAATACATAAAAGACATAAAAATTAAACAGCCTGGCAGGGGCGTAAATGCAATAAAATTAACTTGCAGGGGGCACAGTGCAAAAACACCAACATAAATAAACATTTATTTAAAGTTTTCGAACTTTTTCCCAATATACAAAAAGAGCCAGGGCTACAGTACAAAATTCACGTGCCTTACGTGGGTCTGCACGTAAGGCGCGGAGGGACCTTATTGCAAATAGAAGAACTATAGGGGCCTTCTTGCAAAATTACCATTTATTTTACAACGTAGTAATTTATTTGCTATACTAAAAATTAATTACAAAAATGGCGGGGGATATATATGAAATTTACCCCCAACAAGCGCTGGATCCGATGGCTGATATCTCTTCACTTATCCACGTGGCGCATCCACGTGGGCCGATGACGGTTCGCCGATGAGTGGTCCAGATCAGGTCTTTCATCTACATCAACGGCTGAGGCGTGGCTAAGATGGACGGCCACGATCGAATCTGGGGCTCCTCCCCCAATCGAACGGACGCTGCTCTTCATGAAGAACAGGGAAGAACTTGTCTTCCCCGAACTTTGATCGCTAGCTTCTCCTCCTCCCGAAGGTCTTTGGGATTGGCGTTGGGGTCCCCACCTCCAGGGAGGTCTTCCGCAGCTAATGATGGTCGCGAGGGAGGCCGGGAGCCCAAGGATCGGCAAGGCGAGCTCGGAGAAGAAAGGGGCTCCAGGGACCTCCCTCGCGACCAAAAATCGACTCCGTAGGAGTCCTTTGGTGCTCCAGACCCTGCAAGAGAATTCACACGAGCAAAAAGAGGGGCTGGGGCGTTTATTGGCGGCTGAATGGGTGGAAGATGGAGTGGGCGGAGATCTCCGGCGATGGGTGGAAGAAGGAGATCGGTTCCACAGATCCGGTGAGGATCTGAGTGAGTGAGGGTGCCTGGAATGAAGTAGAAGCGAAGAGGACGGAGTGGGGGTGGTTTGGCGAGGCGGAGAACAATGGAGTCCTAGTAAAATGGGTTCGCCGGAGCGAAGCTCCGGCGAACTACAACGGGGCTAAACTAAGTTAAACCTAGAGTCTAATGATTAATCTAATGACATGAGTAAAAATCTAACCTTAAAAGCTACTAAAAATAATTAAAAAGCGCAGCTCAAACCTGGCTGTGGGCCAAGGAGCAGGACGGTCGCCGGAGCGCCGCCTTGGGCGCATCTCCTTCCTCCGCGAGCATCCATGACCTTCAGGGGACCTCCAGCTGTCACCTTGATGCACGCTAGACCGAAGATGGGAGCTCTAGGGTTAGGGAAATGGCCAAAAAAGTTCGGAGGAAGGAGATGGGTTATTTATAAACATGGTGGTGCGCCCTTATTACCCGGTCGATAATGAAGAATAGGGGCTATGTATAAGTAATCTAAAAGGGTGGCGTGGATCATGATGATTTTAGGAGAAATTTCCGTGAAGGGATCGAAAGTGATTGAGCTATGTATCATCCGCGAAAAATGCAAGAATATAAGGGATTGGACAGTTCTGACGGGAGTCAGAGGCTCAGGGGGAAGTTGACCGGGAGTCAACACTCCCTGGCCTCTGATTGGTCCACGTTAACAATATATTGACTCATTATTTTAGCCTAATAAATGATGTAACTAAAATTTATTTATAAAATAAAAAATGTTTATTAATTAATGTAGTAATATTTATGATTTTTATTTAATTTTTTTGATGTATTTTGTTATGGGTTTATTTTAATAATGTATTTATAAGTATATTTACATGTATTTTGTATAATTTATTTTTATTTTGTATATTTTATTTTATTATTTTATCTTTTTATTTTATAAATTTATAAATTATTATTGTGAGTATAAATATATTTTTATTTAATTTTTATAAGTTTATTTACATTTTTAAATAAATAGGTATGTATACTATGTAGGTATACTTATAGGTATTTTTTTATATACACTTTATTTATTTAATGTATTTTATTGGTTTTTATTTTGGATTTGTATTTTTAATAAATTATATGTAATGTTTAAAATATTGTAAAAATATGAAAGAATTATTAAAGAATGAATTTCCTTTTTATTTTTGTATATAGGTAGTATAGGTATTCTCGGTCTATGTAATCCATAGACTTATTTTATTTTATGAATTCTTTTTGGTTTTATTTTAATTTCAATATGTACATGTATTATATATATTATTTACAAAATTCTAAAAATATAAGTTTGTAAAAATAAGGAATAATGAATATAATGAATATTTTAATCAGTACTATGTACAATGAGGGCCAAAAACCTAACTTTCACAGATGAACTCCAAAAATTATGAAACTAATTTTATTAAATAGTTCTTGAAAAACTATATACAATTAAAGGTGATTTTGGTGGATTTTGAGTTTTTATTTGCAAGATATGGGTCTGTGAAGTTGAGATTCTGGTTTTTTATTCTGTGTATAAAATGTACACTGTGTATCATTTTTGTACAAACTCAATTTTGTAATTTTATTCACATTATTATCTACAACTTTCATGTACAAAGTTTCTCTATTTGATGAATGAATAATTATATACAAAATAGGTGTAAAAAATGCATAAATAAATGAATAAATAAATGAGGTCTTTATTGTATTATTGACCCTTATCTCCCTCTACTTTATTCCTTGTCGACCAATTCCATTCTGGACTTGGTCTCAGGGTTAGGGTCATAAAATATTTGCAATATTTTATTCCCTTTTCTTTTCTTCTCTTTATTCTACACTTTTTGCATTAAAAACCTTATTTTATGTACAATAGGTACAATAAATAATGAATGCTATTATGGACAAATTGATGCTATTTACATGCATTTGCAGGGGTTTTTAAGGCCAAAATGATAGAATAAAGGTGATGAAATGGAGATTCATCACAGGGTCTCTCCCGTTGCCGTCGACGTCCCTATTTGTGGCTCCCACAACTGTTGTCCCCCGTCCACACGCGGTCCGCTTCTCGTTGATGGGATTGGTTGCATCCCAGGTCTACACATGCAATCAAATCCTTGTATGTCTATGTAGATGTACTTTTAGTCTACAAATCTAGTTTTCTTCATCTGGCAGTATGTCAGAGAACAAAGTCGATATCTCCGTCACATGCTTTTTCAAATGTCTAGCGCCAATTGTCAAGATAGAAGGGATGAATTACGAGTTATATGCGATGCACTTCATGAGCCTCATGAAGTCTATGTGTAAGAAACATATTCTTACTGAGGAATAGCTGGCCGAGAAAACTGGGGTCAACACCTCATGGGAGGTAGATGATGCTTATGCACATGTCTGGTTATCTGGTATATTGACGTCAAAAATCATCAATGATATGTTACATCAATCCACCGCTAAGACGATGTGGGATATGCTCGCAACCACCTATTCTCAAGCGAGGAATGAAACAATGATCCTGCAGCTACAACATGACATATTTACGGTCAAGCAGAACAGATGACCCCTTCATACTCTATACACATCCCTGTGTGGAATGTTCGAGAAGCTCCACAGTTTTACGCTTCTTTCGTCTACTCCTGAGCAACATAAGACATACATGGATGCCACTACGGTTGGTGTATTCCTAGCCACTGTTGTAAAAATCTGGCGATTAACTCGATTAGTCGGTCCGATTAGTCGACTCTGCCAGGTAGCTGAGTCGACTAGGACAAATCGGGCCTTAGTCGGGTAGACTCGATTAGTCGGGTAAACCCGATTAGTCGGGCGAGTAATCAGGTTAGTCGGCCGATTACTCGGCCGATTTCTGCATAGAACTTTTGTTTTTGTTTTTTTGCTAGAGGCTGAGCTGACCCGGTTATCCCGATTAGCGGGTTAAGTGGGGCTTACTGTTCGACAGTAAGTCCCCACCCAAACCCTTATTTCTCACGTGCAATACCTATCCTCCTCGACACCTCTCCTCCGCCTCCGCCTCCGCCTTCGCATCTCAAAGCTCCTCTCCTCCGACTCCGGTCGACTGAGCCTCCACCTCCATGCTGCCGATAGCAAGGGAGGTCCCAACTCCCTCGGGTGTGTTCCTCTGAGCCTCTCCAGCCACCGACAATGTCGCTCTAGGTTAGGGTTTTTTTACATTTTGCATTTTTTTTCTTCTTTTAACTTTCATTTTGTTGCTCTACCTTATTTTGCAGTTACTCTATCTTATCTAGATAACATTTCATGTGTTTTATGTATCTTTTTTGTGTTTTACTTGCTTGTAGTAATTTATCATGTATCTTTCATGTTGCAAGTAATTTTATCATTGGGGAAGGAAATAGAGAGATCACTTTGGGTGATCTAGCTAGTAGTGAAAGTTACTTGAACCGTGCAAGCTATAGACGGATACAAAGAAAGGAAATAGAGGAGGCTTTGAAGGTTATGAGGCCTGGGAAAGGTGTAGGAACGGATGACATCCCTGTAGAAGTATGGAAAGTTTTAGGTGAGCGCGGTTTGAGTTGGCTTACGAATCTATTCAATGTTATTTGGCGAAGCAAGAAAATGCCTGAAGATTGGAGGAGGAGTATCGTGATGCCTCTTTATAAGAATAAAGGATACATTCAAAATTGTTCAAATTATAGAGGTATCAAGCTGATGAGTCACACTATGAAAATTTGGGAATTTGTGATCGAGAGAAGGATGAGGCAAGTTTCCAACGTCAAAGAAAACCAATTCGGATTCATGCCAGGTCGCTCAACTATTGAAGCCATCCATTTGTTGAGGAGAACAATGGAGATTTATAGAGCTAAAAGGAAGAACCTCAATATGATCTTTGTTTATTTGGAGAAGGCTTATGATTCTGTCCCACATGAGATATTGTGGAGAGTTTTAGAGAAGAGACAAGTGCATGTCCTATACATTAACCTCATAAAGGACATGTATGATAGGGCTTTATCTTATGTAAGGACCCCGTCTGGGAAGACTGGTTATTTTGACATCAATATTGGTTTACATCAAGGTTCAACTTTGAGTCCATTTCTTTTTACTTTGATTATGGACGAGTTGACAAATCACATTCAGGATGAGTTACCTTGGTGTATGTTATTTGCTGATGATATTGTGTTGATTGACGAGACTAGAGATGGAGTAAATGAGAAGCTTGAGGTCTAGAGACATGAGTTGGAGAGTAAAGGATTTTGTATAAGTAGGGCTAAGGCAGAATATATGGAGTGCACCTTTGATGGAAGCAATGGTGAAGGAATTGAGGTGGAGATTGGTGATGTTAACATTCAGAAGAGAGATTCTTTTAGATATCTGGGATCTATTTTGCAACATGATGGGGAAATTGATGGAGATGTTACTAATAGAATAAATGCAGGCTGGCTAAAGTGGAGAGGAGCCTCTGTTGTTCTCTGTGATAAGAAAATTCCTTTAAAAATTAAAGGAAAGTTTTACAAAGCAGCCGTGAGACCTGCTATGCTCTATGGATCTGAATGTTGGCCTGTGAACCATAGACATATGCAGAGAATGGCTGTGGCAGAAATGAAAATGCTAAGGTGGATGTGTAGACACACACACATAAAGATCGGATTTGGAATGATGCAATCAGAAAGAAAGTTGGTGTTGCTCTGATCGAGGATAAGATGCGAGAAAACCGCTTAAGATGGTTTGGTCATTTGCAAAGAAGATCAGCTGATGCACCAGTTAGGAGATGCGAGTGTTGGGATGCTGAGTCGGCTAAGAGAGGGCGAGGACGACCCAAGAAGTGTTGGAAAGAGACCATACGAAGGTATCTTTGTTTTGTAGATATAAACCCGGGATTGACCCAAGATAGATCTGAATGGAGGCGAAGAATCCATGTAGCCGACCCTACTTAATAGTGGGAAAAGGCTTTGTTGTTGTTGTTATCTTTCATGTTGCAGTTGTTGTACCTTACAAAATTTCGTGTTTTATTGTTGATAATCTGCTTGCAGTTGCTTTATTAATTTCATATGATGTTTGTTCATAGGATGCTTAGTAGCTTTATGTTTATTGTTCTAATTGTGGTACATCAAATGATCAAATTCATGTCAATAAATATTGATGAGGATAAGTGACTTGTGTCACTTGCTCCTTGAATTATTTTTGTTTTAACATGTATTTATTTTTGAACATTAGCTTGTGCTATGTAGCAAATATTTTGTTGTTAACTTGCTCCATTTTTTCTTCTTTGTTATAATTTCTTTTTTTAAGATCTTATAAATATGAAAATTGCTAAATATATGCATATATATATGACAGTATATGTATTAAAATTTGATTTATATATTAAAAATAATTTAAAAATTCAAAACCGATTAATGCCCGACTAAATCCAATTACTCTCCCGACTGCCGATTAATCCTTAGTCAGTGACCATGCCGATCGATACCGACTACCGACTTCCGCAATCTTGTTCCTAGCAGTACTTGATTCAGAGTATGAGGCGACTCATTCATAGATACTGTTAGAAAATAGGAAGCAGAAGCGGAATCAGATAATAAAGAACAAAAAGATAAAACATGGAACCCTACTCCTTAAGGAGCGGGATGAAACCGCGGGAGAAAGCCTCAGAGGGCTGGTGTGTCTATTGCACTTTTCTCATCTGATACAGGAGGTCTAGGGCTCCTTATATATCCTCTACAGAGCCTCCAAGTCCCACCACTGGTAGATGTGGGACTAAACTCTTGGATGGGGTAAATGGATCCTGGAGTGATCCATTTACCCATCTCCCTCATATATGACGCATACAACTTATACTCCAATACTCTCCCTCAAGCTGGAGCATGTAATGCTCAGCTTGGACAAACAGAAAGAAACTCAACTCATGCTACATGATACTACAGACAATATCAACTCAACGCGCACAACTGCTGCTGTCGAGGACGTTGCTTCTCATGCTGTGCAGGTGAGGAGGACGAACGGGCTGGAGTGTGAGTCTGCTGAATCTCCTCGTAGGAGAGCATGTGCTCTGAACTGCTCCTGTCAGAGTCACTGCAACTGGAAATGAGTCTCCTCGTCGGAGTACTCTGGCCCGCCACAATAATGTGGACAACTGCTCCATCTCTGAAAAGGGCCGAACTAAAAGAGGCCGCAGAAGTGCAATCCTCGTCGAGTCCACGGTCGCTGGAGAATGGAGTCTGAAAGAAGTCTCCTCGTCGGAAAACTGGGTCTCTCCCATCTGGCATAGAGAATGGTACACTACTCTGGAGTACCTATGATACCACATGAAAATCCTTGCCCACATGGCATAGGGAATGGTCCCCTGCTCTGGAGTTCCTATGGCTCACTTGAAAACTCTGGCCGAAACACAAGAAAAAGATGGGGACCACTACAAAAGATGGCAAACACGTGCACATCTGAAAAGACCGCATCCATATGCGTGTCAGAAACTGACTCGGAAACCATGATCGTCTAGTCTGAAACCGCACATCAAACTGGGACTCGGATTCTGAATGTCGAATATGGAATTGTGCATGGAGAATCTTCATCTGCAGAACTGTAGAGTCTGAAAATCTGATTGGCCTCTGGATTGGATAATCTGAACTTAGAATATACATGTGACTCTACATATTACTCCCCCTTTCTCCTAGACTTGTCGGAAAACCATGGCATCGAAAATGTTGGAAGAAGACATGAAAATGGGGAACAAAACCAGTAAGCAGTCATCACTTTTTTCAGCTTTTCTTGCCGATTTTTTTCCTTTTTTTCTGAAATCACTCTCTCTTCCTCTCTTTTTTTGAAACAAGTTTTTTAAGCCGTTATTTTTTTTCCGGCTTCCCCCTTTTTTCGAATACTCGTGTATGGCTTTTTCTCTTATACGCGCCTTTTTTTACCATTTTCTTTTGAACCCACTTAGGCCAAAGTTTCCCCCCTTTTTTTTAAAAAATATGCTCGGCATGCCCCATTGAGCTTTACAATAATATTTTTTTTTAAAAAAAATGGCCGAGCCCGTTTGGGCTACAACTAGGGTTCTCAACTGGGGAACCCTCCCTCGTTAACTGCCCGATAGGGCTGCCGTATGCAGCCGCCTGCTGGAGTATATGCGCGAGGGAGACTGCTTGCTTGTCGCCGAAGGAAGTTGCGGCTCGCCTAGAACCCGCGTGTCACCGACCTGTGCACATGAGCGCATGAAGGCGAGGGAGGAGGATGCTTGCACGCGCTATGCCTAGGGCTTCTCGAAGCAGGATCACATGGAGCAGGATCTCCGCCTGCGGGAGATGGCGCGGGAGAAGCGCCTGCTGGAGGGTGCGCCATTGATGGCCCCGCGATGCCTGGAGAAAATAGATCATGCTCTGTACCCGATCGCCGCCGTGGGTCTGGATTTGGAGGGAGCGCCGTTGGGCATCGAAGACGACCGCCAAGGATATCCGCCTGGCAGGAGCAGACGCGTAGGGGCATCGCGATGGGAGGTGCGCCGCCTCCTGACGGCTTCAATTGCTGGGCTGCGGCGTCGACTTCAAGGAGGAGGAGGAAGCCACTACTTGGGGACATGACATTGGAGGAGCGTGTGTTGCTTGTGCGCGAAGGGAAGTTCCGCCTGCTGCGCCAAAGCGGATGCCACCTGTTACTCCTGCACGACGATGGAGATATCTGCTCGACATCCCCTTCTCATCTGGATGCGCCTTTTGGACAGAGAGATGCCTGAGACCTGGAGGGTCTTGCATGGATGCCGCCAGTTGATCATATGGAGGAGATTGCGGCTGGAAATAGGGTTTCCACCAGAAACCCTAAAACTACTCGAATCATTAGCAATCTTCGAAAACACACTGATGATCTTCAAACTATCCAGAAATTAGGGTTTCAAAGAACCCTAGAAATTGAATCTCTAGCAGAATAATGATCTTCAAAAACGATAAATAATGTATCTGACAATCGAATCTAAAAAAAAATCAAACTCCTCGAGAATCGACCTGCTCTAATACCATGTTAGAAAATAGGAAGCGGAAGCGGAAGCGGAATCAGAGAATAAAGAACAAAAAGATAAAACATGGAAGACTAAGATTTATGTGGAACCCTACTCCCTAAGGAGCGGGATGAAACCACGAGAGAATGCCTCAGAGGGCTGGTGTGTTTATTGCACTTTTCTCATCTGATACAGGAGGTCTGGGGCTCCTTATATAGCCTCCACAGAGCCTCCAAGTCCCACCATTGCGATGTGGGACTAAACTCTTGTATGGGGTAAATGGATCTTGGAATGATCCATTTACCCATCTCCCTCATATACGACACATACAACTTATACTCCAACAGATACTGGCGGATGCTACTATTCACCCCATGGAGGAAGCTTTCCGTATACTTAGCAGAATCACTGTCTCATCACCTGCTTCCACTCAGACATCTTCTGCGATGGCAGTCTCTCGCGATGGGGGTTTTTTTTCAGTTTCGTGGTCATGGACCTCATAGTAGAGGAGGTCGTATTCGTCAGCCCTGCACTTAACTGTCATGGCCCTCGGCACACAGAGGATACATGCTACTTCAAGCATGGTTTTCCTGCATCAGCTTGGGTAGCAGACCAGGTTGAGTTTCATGCAGCTCCTTCAGATTCGAGGTTTGATGACCTAGTAGCTTGATTGAGAGACATTATACCTCTGGCTAGTCCTATTGCTTCCTCGCCTGCTCCAGGAGGCCACTCAGATGTTGTTGCTTTTGCCTCTGCCAATATCTCTGCCACTGCCAGTACCTCAGGTTGCATCTATGCTCTTACTACTTATCATGGATCTGATAGTACAGAATGGATTATGGATTCCGGGTTAACACATCACTTGTGTGGAGATAGAGATTAGCTTGCAGCTTATAGACATGTTCCTCCAGGAAGAACTGTTGTCATAGCTGATGGGACTCAGCAGAATGTGTTGTATGTACCTGATTTTTCTATGAATTTATTATCTATTAATCAGATTACGAAGGATTTGCATTGTGGGGCTATTTTTGACACATTGTCTCTTGTATTTCAGGACATTCTTATTAGGTGATTGACTATGGCCGTGAGTAGGGAGGCCTCTATCGCCTGGTCCGAACTCCATATGATGACCTATCCTCTCATTCTACAGGATCAGTCTCTACTTTCATGTGGCACTTGTGCTTTGGTCATCTTCCCCTTCAGAAGATGCATCAACTTCTCCCTCAGATCTCACCTCGTTCATCCTTTTAATGCAAGGTATGTCAGTTGGAGAAGCACCATTGGTATGCTTTTCATAATCGTCAGAGTCGGAGCAGTAGCTCCTTTTTTGAGTTATTTCATATTGACATTTGGGTGTCCAAGTTGTGTTCCCGATCACCAGGACACATGTTTTATCTAGTTGTTGTTGATGTTTTTTTTTCTCGTTTGCCATGGGTCTTTTTATTGAAGAATAAATCTGAGGTTGGGAATGTGATTACGACTTTTATCAATGTAGTGTAGAATGTTTTTCTTCTTCTGTCAAATTTGTGAGAACTGATAATGGTGAGAACTGATAATGCATTAGAATTCTGTACTCGTGCACTCTCACAATTCTTTTCATCTCATGATATTATTCATCAAACATCACGTGCTTACACTTCTCAACAGAATGATGTTGCAGAAAGAAAGCTTTGCCATTTACTTGATGTTATTCGGACCCTTCTTATTCAGAGTCGTGCCCCACATTCGTTCTGGGGTGATGTGATTCTTACGGCTTGTTATCTTGTGAATCACATGCCGTCTTTTGTACTGGGCAAGAGAATTCCTTTCTCCCTAGCATTTTCAGAGAAGGAGTTATTCTCACTCACTCATCCTATTTTTGGTTCTGTTGCCTTTGTTCATCAGTTGTCTCCAGGTCTTGACAAGGTCTCTCCTAGAGCTATCAAATGTGTTTTTCTTGGGTACTCCAGGACACAAAAAGGATATAGATGTTATGATCCATTGCGCAAGAAATTTTATGTTAGTACTGATGTCATATTTTTTGAGTCGGTGGTGTATTTTCTCCTGCAGATGATAGGCTGGCTTCATTAGATTCAGATGATGAGATCTACATGCCACCTCCTCCTACGATCCCATCACCACCATATGCGCTTGTGGTTCCCACTCCATCACCCTCCACCTCCTACTCCACCTCCATCATACTGTACATGTCAGTCTGCTTCTGCTCACAGTCATTGCCCGTCATCCAGCATGCCTCAGGTTTGTTTTGAATACAATATTTCTAACAATGGGTCTAGAGACGTGTCTTAGCAGGAACCTTTGTAGGAGGTCAGCATACAGATTGAGGAAAACCCCAGTGACCTGGATGTACCTATTGCACTTCGGAAGCAGAAGCGTACCTGTGCCTCATATCTTCTCACTTCCCAGGTTTCATTTGATAGCTTGCTAGGAGAATTCAGGAGATTCGCTGTTGCTCTATCTGTCGTGGAGATCCCACGGAATTAACCCAAGACACAAAAGGATATAGATGTTATGATCCATCGCGCAAGAAATTTTATGTTAGTACTGATGTCACATTTTTTGAGTCGGTGGTGTATTTTTCTCCTGCAGGTGATAAGTTCGCTTCATCAGATTTCGGATGATGAGATCTACATGCCACCTTCTCCTACGAGCCCATCACCGCCATATGCGCTTGTGGTTCCCACTCCATCACCATCTTCACCTCCTACTCGACCTCCATCATACTATAAACGTCGGTTTGCTTCTGCTCATAGTCATTGCCCGTCATTCAGCATGCCTCAGGTTTGTTTTGAATACATTATTTCTAACAATGAGTCTGAAGATGTGTCTTAGCAGGAACCTTTGTAGGAGGTCAGCATACATATTGAGGAAATCCCCAATGACATGGATGTACCTATTGCACTTCGGAAGCAGAAGCATACCTGTGCCTCATATCCTCTCGCTTCTCAGGTTTCATTTGATCGCTTGTCAGGAGAATTCAGGAGATTCGTTGTTGCTTTATCTGCCGTGGAGATCCCACGGAATTATCAGGAGGTCTTCAGAGACAGTCGGTGGCGTCTTGCCATGGAAGAAGAAATGGATGCACTACAGTCACGTGGTACCTGAGGCTGGTCCCCGCTCCCAATGGGACGTCTATTATCAGTTGCTAATGAGTATTTACACTGAAAGACCATGTAGATGGGAGTCTTGATCGTTACAAGGCCAGATTGGTTGCACTAAGATTTATTCATACTTATGGGGTTGATTATCTGGACAAATTTTCCCATGTTGCTCGCTACTCCACACTACGAGCTCTTCTTTCAGTTGATGCGGTATGTGATTGGCCTTTATTTCAGTTTGATGCTAAAAATGCATTCATGTATTGCGATCTCTAGGAAGAAATCTACATGCAGCAACCTTCGAGGTTTGCTGCTGAAGGGGAGTGTCAACATGTTTGTAGACTTCATAAGGCAATATACGGCCTTAAGCAGAGTCCAAGGGCATGTTTTCATAAGCTCTCGGATCTGATTGAGAAACGGAGATTCTAGAGATCAAACACAAATCATTCACTACTGTTACAAAGAACCTCTAGAAGTACAGTTGTTATCATGGTCTTTGTTGATGATATACTTGTCACAGGAGATGATATGTAGGGGATCAAGAGGGCAAAGGAATTCTGAGCTGACAGTTTATCACCAAAGATCTTGGCATCCTACAATTTTTGTTGGGGTTAGAGTTTACCAGGAATCAACAGGATCTTGCGATGACCTAAAGAAAGTATGTTACAGACATGCTAGTTGAGACATGCATGATTGGGTGTTGACCTACTACTACTCCTATGGATCCCACCATGAGGCTATATGATGATGATACAGAGGAGATAGACATGAGGAAATATAGAGAATTGGTGGGAAATCTTCTCTACGTTACTATCACTAGGCCAGACATCTCCTTTGTTGTTAGTTGGGTTAGTCAGTTCATGGAGCAACCCCGACATGTACACAAGGATGCAATGTATATGATCTTGAGGTACCTTTTCAGAAGTGTACATCCAAGCTGAGCATGATCGACATCTATGCTCCATCTTGAGGGGGAGTGTAGAGAGTATATTTATGTACTGTTTTCTCAGTTTATTTTATTTTCGTCCATCTTATATAATTTACCCATAGATATCTCCTCTATATAAGAGAGCCCTAAAGTTTCGTGGAATAAATAATTCTCATTTTTTTCCCAACAACCATCAATCTACTGAACTAAGCATAGTCAAACTAAAATAGGTAATCAGAAAAAAAACCTATGGACATGCCCAATACTCTGCCACACGCTTAAACTGTCCTTGTCTAACTTAAAAGGGCATAAATGTTGATTTCTCCCTATTAATATTCGAAGAAGAAAAACCTTCGAAAATGTCCACCATGGCTGATAACCTTCCAATCTCTCTCACCATGTCCTCTGCAAAGAAGATAGTGGCATTCACATATTATACCACTATAATAGAAAGATTGTGTGCTACGTAACCCTTAAAACATCCTTCTGAAACTTGTTGCTACGCCGACATCGCAAGCACATCTACCGCCTTAACAAACAAAAGTGCTGCCAACAAACATCCTTGTCTGATGCCCATCTAACGCTGAAAAAAATGCCCTTCTAGTTGGTCGTTAATTAGGACACAAAATGAGTGGTGTACATCTTTTCATCCAAGCTATTAACATGTCCGGGAAACTGTTCTTATGTAAATAAGTCCACGCAAATTTATAATAGACAATGTCATAAGTCTTTGCGACATCCACTTTTCACAACATTCCCACCAATATTATCTTCTTCAAGTCCGCCACAAAATTATCGAGGTCAACTATCTTGTCTGCCATCAGTCGTCCTGGCACAAAACCTACCTACAGGGGGTTGATAATATAGCCAAGAACACACCTTAATTTGTTATCTAGAAGATTTGCCCCAATTAAGTAAACATCTTACACAATGCAATATGTTGGAAATCCTCTACTCAGTCCCATATCTTTGTTATTGATAAAAAAGATCAAGGCCATGTTCAAATGATGAAAGTCAGCATTTCCCCGCAAATTTCCTCCCGTACCTTCAACACATCAGCTCTTACCACCTTTCAGAATTCCCCTAAAAGAAATACTGGGACACCATCTAGCTGGTGACCCATTTGTATTAAGCTCAGAAACCACCTCCCGGATCTTGTCTTTGAAAAACTCATGAACCAACTGCTTCGCCTGAACCTGATCAAGCCTTGTAGCCCCCTTCCCGACCATTTTCTTTTGCTAGTCTCTAAAGTAATCCATTAGAACCTTTCCCACCAACTCTTTCACTAGAACAAGAGATCTTAAGATCCCCATCGATTAGATGAAGTTCCTCCTTCTGCTACTAGCCATCGAATGGAAAAATGGCCATATTTGCATATAGATCCTTTTTTGCCTTGACTGCTACCTCTGTGAAGTTTCCTGTTTCATTCTTCTATCACCGCCATTTAAATTGTCACCCTCTACCACCATCCACAAGTTCGAAAAAGATCTTGAGTCCACCTGTCTAGTCAATCAACGTCCGCTTGTGCACTTGTGTTTTTCTGCACCTTCTGCTGCTTGATCAGCTTTCTACACGCATTTAGCTACTTCATCAAAGATGCCAGTTTGATTAAGAATTTATGCGATGCAACCTCATACAGTTTGTAATATTCCAGCTTCGCTAACCAATCTCTAAATCCCAGCTCTAATAGTTAGTACTTTCAATCTCGAAATAAAATGATGGTGAGAACCCATCCCTTGAGCCCCATAACAAAGGCTTGTGCTCTCATATGGTTCTTGGCATTTGGCAACCCCTACATTGATGCCAACTGGAAGTGCTGTAACAACTCAGATGATGCAAGGAATATATCGAAACGTGAGTGGGAGGAAGAGTTAGTTCAGATGTATTCGCAGTTAACAGCATCTATGATCTTCATATGTATCTCACTAATAAGCAGCCAAAACTTGCCAGAACCGAGAACCGAGAATCAGGCTACAACCTTGTCGAGCCGATCCGATCCCGAGAGAATACAGTTGAAATTACCCTAGATAATCCAAGAAGTATGTAGGAATTTCATTCTCACATTACATAACTCCACCCTAACTCATTCAACAAAGGAGTAACCGTGGATTCATGCATGTTAGAAAATCGGAATGCGGAAGCCCATCAGAATAAAAGATAAAGAAATATGGAAGAATACGTGATTTTACGTGGAACCCTACTCCCTAAGGAGCGGGATAAAACCACGGGAGGACACCTCAAAAGGTTGATAGTTGCATTGCACTTTCTCATTGATACAGGAGGTATGGGACTCCTTATATAACCTCCAAGTCCCACCATTGGTAGATGTGGGACTAAACTTATGGATGTGGCAAATGGATCCTGGAGAGACCCATTTACCCATCTCCCATATAAGTGATGCATATAACAAATACTCCAACACCCCCCTCAAGATGGAGCATGCAATGCTCAGCTTGGACAAACAGAAAGAAATCTCAACTCACAATACAAGACACTACAAACAATATCAACTTAACGCGCACAACTGTCGGCTGCTATCGAGGACGTTGCTTCTCATGCCATGCAAGTGAGGAGGAAGAAACAAGTTGGAGTGTGAGTCAAACCGAATCTCCTCGTCGGAGAGCATGTGCTCTGTACTGCGTCTGTCAGAGTCACTGCAACTGAAAATGAGTCTCTACACGGAGAACTCTAGCCCGCCACAACATGTAGACAATTGCTCCATCTCTGAAAAGGGACAAACAAAGAGCGTCGCTAATTATCCATACACAGATCTCTGAAGATGTCTCTCTCTCATCGGGACCTCAAAATGGATTCTCTCTCATTGGAACCTCGGAAGGATCTCGTACTGGAGTTCATGAACATTGGAGAATGGTATCTGAAAGTCTCATCGTCGGAGAACCGGATCTCTCCCATCTGGCTCAGAGAATGGTACTCTGCTATGGAGTCCCTATAAAACCACATAAAACCCTAGCCAACATGGCATAAGGAATGGGATCTCAACTCTGGAGTCCCTATGGAACACATGAAAACTCTGGCCGAAACACAAAAGATGGGGACCACAAACAATGATGGCAAATATGTGCACATCTGAAAAAGACCACATACATATGTGTGTATGAAACTGAGGACTCAGAAACATCTGACGTCGAGTCTGAATCATCTGAACTGCAGAGTCTAGAAAATCTGTCTGGCTTGGGAAAATATGAATCTGACCAGGAATCTGAATCATGACTGAAGAACTCTACATATACTCTCCCTTTCTCCCAGACTAGTCTCAAAACAATGACATCGACCATGTTGGGAAAAGAGAAGAAAATGGGGAGAAAACAAAACCAAATAAGCTGTCACATTTTTCTCCTCAGCTTTTCTCAATCATTTTTTTCAAATAAGCCATTCACTGGAAATCAGCCCCTTGGGCAGCGCGATGAGGCTCTCATTGCTGGATCGGTACTCCGCCTCGTCGCCTGGAGAACGCACGCCAGGAGTTGGGCAATCGATGCCCTCGTGTTGCGCGCACATGCTGCATAAGGATGGGCCTCGCCGCACAGAGACTGGATCTTGGCGGGGTTTCACCTCAGGGAGATAAGGCGTGAAGGAGATGCGTTTGGAGATCGTGGTCCTGCGGATGTGCTACCGCCAAGAGCATGTTTGGAAGAGAAGCGCGATGTAGGAGATGCCCTAGTTGTTTCTCGAAGATGCACGTCAGGAGATGTGCGTGCTTCTGGGCTGAAACATGGGTTATGGTTTCACAAGAAAAACCCTACAACTTCTTGGACAAATTCCAGAACTTAACATAATAATCAAACTTGAATAGATCTTGAACATGAACTTCATAAAAATTATTCTTCAAGAATGAACCAGAATTGAACTTTTTGATAATTGAATCTTGAACCAAAATAAAGAACATAATGAAAAACCTCAAGAATCGAACCTGCTTTGATATCATGTTAGAAAATAGGAATGTGGAAGCATATCAGAATAAAAGATAAAGAAATATGGAAGAACACTGGATTTTACGTGGAACCCTACTCCCTAAGGAGCGGGATGAAACTACAGGAGAACGCCTCAAAGGGATGATAGTTGCATTGCACTTTCTCATTTGATACAGGAGGTCCGTAGCTCCTTATATAGCCTCTACAGAGCCTCCAAGTCCCACCACTAGTAGATGTGGGACTAAACTCATGGATGTGGTAAATGGATCCTGGAAAGATCCATTTACCTATCTCCCACATAAGTGATGTATATAACAAATACTCCAACAATGCACCACCAAAACCTCTAGTTTGAAGTCATCTAATCTTTGCAGACAACTAATAGGTCACATGACTATATTCCTTTGAAGTGTTGTAACATCTCGGGATTAGATCTGGGTATATAAGTAGGGAAGGTAGTAACACCCCACATATAGTCCTAACTTTAAAACTCACAAAGTACGAGAGCGGGTTATAAGAGTAGATGATTACTACTTGACAACTTGGGGGTGGTTGTCAACGAGTCTAAATGTGCCCATACCCAATAAGCTGCTAAGGTCAAATTTACTTGATTATGGTCTGAAGATTTAAGCCCAAGATATTTCAAATGGTATCAGAGCGGGCTCCATTTAATAGTGAAAAGAATTACCCAAGAGGCTAAATCACCCCTACAAAGAGATAGGAGGAAAAGGTACCCGAAGCATGCAACTTCCACTATTATTAGGAATAAGTGATGTGTCGTATCATAGAGGGCCACTACTACTTGACAACTTACGCTTAAGCATTTTGGGTAGTTGTCAATGAGTCCAATCGAGCCCGAGCCCAACAAGTTCTCATGGTCAGTTTTCCTCGATAACGGTATATGAACCTAAGCTCGGGGCATTAAAAATTTAAAATCATGTTAGAGTGGGCTCCCTTTAATAGTACAAATGGTCACCCGGAAGGTGGAGCCACCCTTGCAAAGAGATAGGAGGAAATGCTAACATGAGTATGCAATCGTCACTATTATGGAGAATATGTGATAGGACGTGTCACAACAAGGACATCATGAATCACAAAGTGTGAGAATGAGTTATAAGAGTTGGAGATAACCACTTGACAACTTGAGCTTAAGCATTTTGGGTAGTTGCCAATGAGTCTAGTTGGGTTCGAACTAACAAGTTGTTAGGGTCAGTTTTGACCGATAATTGTTGGGGGACCTAAGCTCGGAACGTTACATGTGTCATTTCTGGTTAAATAAAACTTTGTTATGAACTAACTTGAGTTCCCCTTGCTCTTCTAGCAACATCAACCACAAGGAAACCTGTCAACCCGATACCCATTAATATCCAGTAATTCTATTTGTCACTATGTTCCCAGTTGGCTTCTTGTAGCAAGACAATCTTAGGTAACCATTGAGACTTGAAAGATCTCCATGCTTCTCCAGGTCCAGTAGCACACCCCACCTAGAGGACTTGCATTGAGATGTCCATACATGAACCACCACTATAGATACAGCAGTCGCAGTCGTAGCCAGAGCCTCTTCGAGCTCCTCAGGTATCGCTTGCGCTTTTATTGGTAGTAGTGGTGTAGATATGACAGGGTGGATTATGGACTCTGGTGCTTCTCACCATTTGGGCTGGGACAGAGCGCAGCTGAGGTCCTACAAGACCATACCACATGGTAGATGGGTTATCATTACTAATGGAGACCACTTACCCATTACAGGACATGATGTGGTGCATTTGACGTCGTCCATGTACCATCAGAATGTTTTATATGCTCCTGATTTTTAGATGAATTTACTTTCCATTAGTCATATTACTAAGGATCTACATTGTTATGCCATTTTTGATCCTTCGTCTCTTGTATTTTAGGACATACTCATGGACAGGGTGATTGGATGTGATCGTGAGCAGCGGGGGCTCTACAGACTGGTCCAACCTCCTCATGATGGGTTTTCTACTTTACCTACTTGACCATTCTCACCATATCTGTGGCACATTCGTTTTGGGCACCTTCCTTTGCAAAAGTTGTCATGTTCTCTCTCAGATTTTCACAAGTTCATCCTTTCAGTGTGAGGCATGCCAGCTTGGGATGCATTACCATTCCTTTTTTCTATCCCGTCAGAGTCAGAGCAGTTCTCAGTTATTTGAGCTCCTTCGTTTACATATTTGGGCTTCGAGCCGTGTCCCTGATCACCAGGGACACCGTTTTTATTTGATCGCTATCGATGATTGTTCTAGACTTTCTTGGGTCTTTTTATTGAAGAATAAATCTGAGGCTGGATCTGTTATCATATCTTTATTAATGAGATAAAGAACATTTTTTCTGTCAATGTCAAATACCTTCGTTCTGATAATGCCTTAGAATTCTGCACCTTACAACTTTCTAACTTTCTTAGATGTCTTGGCATTGTTCACCAGACCTCATGTGCTCATACTTCCCATCCGAACGGTATTGCTGAGCGTAAACATCGTCACTTACTTGATGTGACTAGAACCTTGTTGATACATAGTTGTGCTCCTCATGTTTACTAGGGGATGCAATCCTCACTGCATGCTATCTTATGAACCACATGCCATCATCTGTGTTGGAAGAGAAGATTCTTTTTTCGATTGTGTTTCCTGAGAAGGATCTTTTCTCTCTTACGCCTCGTGTATTCAGTTCTGTTGCATTTGTTCATGATTTCTCTCTAGGTCGTGACAAACTCTCTCCCGGAGCTGTCAAGTGTGTTTTTGTCAGCTACTCTCGTACCCAGAAGGGGTACTGTTTCTTTGATCCGCTCAAGCAGAAATACTTTGTTAGTATCGACGTTACTTTCTTTGAGTCTGTCATGTATTTTTCTCCTACAGTTGACAGACTAGCCCCATTAGACTTTGACGCTAAGATCTACATGCCTCCACCTACTGTCATACCACCACCTCCCTCTACTCTTGCTCTACCACCATCACCACCATCTGCACCTACTCTTGCTTCTATGCCTGCTCCTGTGGCTCCACCTCCTATTGTGACTCAGTTTTGCCACGTGTATTTACTCGCAAGTTTCGCTCTGTTCCCCCTGCTCACAAGTTTTGCCCATCATCCAGCACGCCTCAGGTATGTAATGAGCACATTGCTTCTACTGATGGCACTACTGAGTTGTCTGTACAACAAGATTCCATACAGGATGGGCATGTGCCCTCTCACGAGGGGATGGTACAGGTTTGGGACGTGACAGATGATTTTGATGTGCCGATTGCTCTACGAAGGCAGAGATGTGCATGTGTTACTTATCCTCTTGCAGCCTAGGTTTCCTTGAGCTGACTGTCAGAGGATTTCGGGAGGTTTATCTTGGCACTATCAACCGTGGAGATACCACAGTCATATCAGGAGGCTCTTCAGGACAGTCAGTGACTGTTAGCCATAGAGGAAGAGATGGTCGTGCTACAGTCACGTGGTACTTGGAGTCTTGTTTCAGCTCTAGTTGACACATATGTTGTGGGGTGTAAGTGGGTGTTCACTGTGAAATACCATGCAGATGGCAGTGTGGATTTCTATAAGGTGAGACTCGTGGCACGTGGGTTCACCCAGACATCTGGGGTGGACTATCAGGATACTTTCTCTCCAGTTGCCAGACATTCTACTCTGCATATTCTTTTTTCTTTTGTTGTGACACGAGATTGGCCCCTTTACTAGCTTGATGTAAAGAATGCCTTCCTCTATGGTGATCTATAGGTGGAGGTCTACATGCAGCAACCACTTGGGTTTGTTATTGAGGGGGAGTGTTAGAAGGTTTGCAGGATACACAAGGCTATCGAATGTTGATCACTCTTTGTTCGTGCATAGGACCTAGAGAGGTACCATTATCATTCTTGTTTATGTGGATGACATCATTGTTACATGTGATGACGAACAGGGCATTCAGGTTGCCAAGGACTTCCTAGGTCGACAGTTTGTGACCAAGGACCTTAGTAGTTTACGTTACTGTAACGGCTAAAGTTTTCCCCCTTTTTCTAGCCCAACCTTCCTTTTATTTTCTCAATTAATAGCATGGATTTATTTCTAGAAATAATGATATTATTACCCCATTACCTGTCCCAATTAGTGGCATAAAAATCCAAAGGATCTCCCCCCACGTCACTTGTTCTTGGAAAAAAATCGAGAGAGAAAGAGAGAAGGAGAGTAGAGAGAGAATCTCATCGAGAGATTTATCCTCATTGCAGGGGATATCGACGTCGATCCGTTGGAGGAGCACGTCGGCTTGGGAGCAAGGAGAAGGACATAGAGATCTTGTATATACATTTCATCGGCCTTGAGGTATGTGTTGATCCTTTAGGAATACTATTTGATGAATCGACATATACCTTCCATCCATAACTGTGATAAGTATTTACTTAGTTTGTACAAAATACAATCTCAAAATGTATGTATCGATCTAGGATTACCTATGAACAAAAAAAGATATCGAAATGCGATCTATAAATTATGTGTCGGCGTAAGATTATACATATGAACATTGATCATGTTCGAAATAAGGCCTTTAAATGTTGGTGTTGGTTTCGTAGAATAAAACATATATGTGATGTTTTGAATTGAGATAAGACATATACAAGTAAATGTTGAATCCATAGGATAATGTCCACATGGACCCTCTTCGGATTGATACCTATGATTGTTAAATGACCAGTTAAGAAAATGGTGTTAGAAATATTGGATTCAGCACCATTTTCAGTATTGAATATTGAACATGAACTTTGGATGCATAATCTTATTTTTCCTCCCATTATTAGGTGTGCAGAAGGAGTAGTCTATACACCATTTATTAGATTAGCAAACATGTATAGCTACTAGTACCATAACTTTCTTGTTATGGGAAAATAATGAGAATCAATACCCGTATGTCATATCCTTTCATGTACTTCATCTTCTGTATGTTTCAAATTATAAATATACTCAACAAAAAGAGAGCAGAGCATGCAACTCAACTTGAGGGGAAATCCCATAATATGTGGAAATGTTTTTATAGGCGTGTACAATATCTTCGTGGACATGATCTCCAGCAAATCTATCTATTATTGTAGACCTCATAAAATTCTATTTGGAAGATAGAAAAAAAACACCAGAATAAAACTGACAAGTCCCATGAAATCTAATTCATATGCTATTGAATTAGCTATCTAATTTGGAAACATTTCATGACATTTATAATTGGTAAGGCTATTTTTGTTTCATAACAAAGTTATAATGCACGTTCTTGTCTTCACATGCATGTATTAGTGACATTAATTACAAAAGAAAATGCAGAGAAGAAAACTACCTTTTTCAACGTTAAGTATTCTTTTGATTTTGTTTTGTAGAGATAGTTCGCAGTATTAATATCTCTTTATGTATCTTTTTGTTATTTTCTTTATCCTTGATAGACCTCTTTGTAATTTACCCTTAAGGTCTCTCCCTATATAAGAGAGCCTAGGGTTTTCTGAATAATCATCTAAGACTTTTTCCAACATGGTATCAGAGCCGCCCTAGGGCTCCCGCGCCGTCCCCTTCCCCACCCGCCGCCCTCTCCCCTCCTCGGCGTCGCCGCTTCTCTCTCTTTTGCTCCGATCGAGGCTCCCGCGCCGCCCTAGGACTTGTTCCTAGCCCATCACCGACGGTACCAGCCCCCAGCCTGCGGTCCTAGACCACCGCCGAAGGACCCAGCACCAGCCTCGAGCCGCCTTTCGTCTCCAGGCGGCCCCCAGCACATCCCCGACTGCCGCCTTAGGCCACAAGGCGGCCCCCTGCCCAGCCCCGGAGGTCCCAGCTGTTGCTTTAGACCTCCAGCCCGGCCGCCTTACGCCCCCAGCCCAGCCGCGACTCAGATCAGCGGCTCCCAGTCCCGGAGGTCTCACCAGTCGGCACCTGTTAGCCGATTAGAAGGGCTGTAAGCCTACTTTGAGGCGTGCCCTAGCCCTCTCTTCATCCGATATGTGGGTTTGAGTGCGTAAACGTTTACATACGCACTCAAATCCGATGCAGTTTGTATAGACATTTATCAACGTGTCTATATACCCTCGTTCTTCTCCAAGCAGCAATATGTCAGAATCGAAAGTCGATTTGCCCTCCACCGGCGCATTCAAAGGTCCTGCGCCAATAGTGAAGATGGACGGGTCTAACTATGAGCTCTGAGTTGCAGTTCATGAGCCTCATGAAGTCTAATGGTAAGAAATACATTCTTACCGACGATGAGCCTCCAGAGAAGATAGGGATCTATGCCTCATGGGAGGCTGATGATGCCTACGCAAAAGTCGGGTTATCTGGTACATTGACAATGGAGATTGCCAACGATGTCCTTCATCAGCCCACTGCCAAGGCAATGTGGGACATCCTTGCCGCTACTTATTCGCAGGTGCGAAATGAGACAAAGATGTTGCAGCTTCAGCATGACATTTTCACAATGAAGCAAAGCGGCAGACCTCTCCATTCCCTATACACGTCCCTAAGAGGGATATTTGAGAAGCTATACAGTACCATTCCTCTCAATGCTACTCCTGAACAGCAGAAGACGTTTCGGAACGCCACCATGGTGGGTGTTCTACTAGCGGCTCTTGATCCTGAGTATGATGCCGCCCGGTCCCAGATTCTATCTGATGCAGTTATTCCTCCAGTGGAGGATGTTTATAGAAGGCTCAGTCGCATTCCAGTCTCTTCCAGCTCTTCTACTCCACCCCCATCGGCGATGGCCGTCTTACGTGGGAGGGGTGGACCACATTCTGGCCGTGGTCGTGGACGTGGCCGTAGACCCAGGGAAGAAGTGGTCGGTTCAGTCAGATGTGCTCCTATTGTCACCGCACTGGACACTCAGAGGAGACATGCTATTCTAAGCATGTATTCCCGGCATCGGCACGTATTGCAGAGCACTCTCAGTCTCCATTATCCTCTACTGCAGATAGTAGATTTGACGAACTTGTGGCCCGTCTCCGAGATATTATGCCACAGTCATCTGCTGATTCGTCTGGTGGCTCTTCAGATATGGTTGTCACTGCCTCTGCCAGTTCATCCGCTGCTGCGAGCACCTCAGGTAGATCTACTGCATGCACAACACCTCATGATATATCTGACTGGGTTATAGATTCCGGAGCCACACATCATCTCCGCCGAGATAGAGGTAGATTACAGGCCTACAGGGATATTCCTCCCGGCCGTTCAGTGCAGATAGAAGATGGCACTCATTCGCCCCTGGTTGGAAAGGGGGAGGTTTTTATATCCTCCACTATGCAGCTACAGAATGTCCTACATGCTCCCGAGTTCTCAATGAATTTGTTATCTATTAGCCAGATTATGAAGGATTTGAATTGTCGTGTTATATTTGACCCGTCTTCTCTCATTTTTCAGGACATACTCACAGGCAAAGTGATTGGCTGTGGCTCTGAGCAGAATGGTTTATATCGACTGGTTCGGGATTCCTATGCTGGCATCTCCTCTCTTTCAGCTGGACCAGTCTCTCCGTACATTTGGCATCTCCGGTTTGGTCACCTTCCGCTACAGAAAATGCGCCATCTTCTGCCACAGATCTCTTCTAGTTCGACCTTCCGTTGCGAAGCATGTCAGTTGGGAAAGCATCACAGGTCGAGCTTTCCAAGTCGTCAGAGTCGGAGCAGTAGCTCCCCTTTTGAGTTGTTACATATAGATATATGGGGTCCGAGTCGTGTTCCCGATCATCAGGGGCACAGGTTTTATCTTGTAGTAGTGGATGATTTCTCGCGTGTGTCATGGGTCTTTCTTTTGAAAAATAAATCTGAAGGAGGAGATGTGATCAAGAATTTGCTCAATGAAGTGCACAATGTTTTTCTTCTTCTGTCAAATATGTTCGGACGGATAATGCCCTTGAATTTTGTACACGCTCACTTTCTTTATTCCTTTCATCAAAGGGTATTATTCACCAAACCACTTGTGCGTATACCTCACAACAAAATGGTATGGCAGAAAGAAAGCATCGCTATCTCTTGGATATTACTCGAACACTGCTGATTCAGAGTTGTGCTCCTATTTCATTCTGGGGCGATGCTGTTCTTACTGCATGTTATTTGGTTAACCGAATGCCATCCTCAGTTCTTGGTGATAAGATACCTATCTCTCTTATTTTCCCGGACAAGGAGTTATTTTTACTGACTCCACGTGTTTTTGGTACTGTGGCTTTCGTTCATCGTCTATCTCCCGGACTTGATAAACTCTCTCCTAGAGCAGTCAAGTGCGTCTTTGTTGGTTATTCCAGAACTCAGAAGGGCTACCGGTGTTATGATCCTGTGACTAATAGGTACTTTGTGAGTGCTGATGTTACTTTCTTTGAGTCTGTCATGTATTTCTCTCCTGCAGGTGACAGAATGGTTCCACCCACTACTACTGATGATGTCTTTGTTCCTCCACCACCTACATTGAGTACAACTGAGTTGTCTTCTGTGCCCGTCTCCACGTCAGCACCACCACCACCACCTCCACCCATTCCACGGCCTCTCGTATCACCATTACCTAAATTCTATACACGCCGGACATGTCCTGCTCAGACTACACAACAACCAATCATCACGCCTCAGGTATGTTCAGATATTACTACTGACGGGCCAGGTTTGGTACATGTGCAGGATCCTTCAGTACAGGCAGACACTAGCCCATCCAGTACAGCAGATGATGATGATCTTGATGTTCCGATTGCCATTCGGAAGCAGAAGAGGCAATGTGCCTCTTATCCCTTTGCTTCACAGGTGTCTTTTCACCGTCTCACTGGTGACTTTCAGAGGTTTGCCACAGCCTTGTCTTCCGTGGATATACCACGGACATACCAGGAAGCTTTGAAGAATGAGTGCTGGCGATTAGCAATGGAAGAGGAGATGAGGGCCTTACAGTCTCGTGGCACATGGTCTTTGGTCCCTGCACCTTCTGATGCATCAATTGTGAGCTGCAAATGGGTCTTCACAGTAAAATATCATGCAGATGGCACGTTGGATAGGTACAAAGCACGCTTGGTCGCCCGTGGGTTTACACAAACCTATGGTGTGGATTACATGGATACATTCTCTCCAGTAGCGAGACACTCTACTCTTCGTATTCTTTTATCAGTTGCTGTGGTCCGTGATTGGAGTATATCTCAACTAGATGTCAAGAATGCCTTTTTGTACGGGGACTTACAGGAGGAAGTCTACATGCAGCAGCCACCTGGCTTTACTACTGAGGGGGAGAAGCAGATGGTTTGTAGACTTCACAAGGCGATATACGGACTCAAACAGAGTCCGAGAGCATGGTTCCAGAAGCTGTCCAACTTGATTGAGCAACAAGGATTCAAGAGGTCAAATGTTGATCACTCATTGTTTGTGCAGAAGACATCGGCAGGTACGGTTGTCATTATGGTCTATGTGGATGATATTCTTGTTACAGGAGATGATGTTCAGGGCATAGAGAGGGCCAAGGCATTCCTAGGCCGTCAGTTCGTTACAAAAGATCTTGGAACCCTAAGATATTTTCTGGGGTTGGAATTTGCAAGGAATGCACAAGGCTTGGTGATGACACAACGGAAGTATATTACAGACTTCCTGATTGAGACTGGCATGGATGGGTGCAAACCATCAAGTATTCCCATGGACCCTAGCATGAAGCTGTATGATGATGATACATATGAAGTAGATAAGAGGAGATATAGAGAAATGGTGGGAAAGCTCCTCTACATTACCATTACTCGTCCAGACATTGCATTTGCAGTTAGCAGGGTGAGTCAATTTATGGAGTAGCCAAGACAGGTTCACATGGATGCTATACACATGATACTGAGGTATCTGAAGTCTTCTCCAGGGTCATGGCTGCTATTCAGAAAGAGTACAGACTTATCCATCTCAGCGTGTGCAGATGCATATTATGCAGGATGTCCTAAGGATCGAAAATCAACCTCAGGGTTTACAGTCTTTGTGGGAGGCTCTTTGGTTTCTTGGAAAAGCAAGAAACAAACTGGTGTGGCAAGGTCCAGTGCCGAATCCGAATATAGGGCCATGGCTCAAGCTAGCACGGAAATGATGTGGGTTCGTTCAGTACTTGAAGATCTGCATGTAGCGGTGCCCCTACCTATGAGGCTTCAGTGTGACAATCAGGCAGCATTGTTCATTGCCAATAATCCAGCTTTCCATGAAAGGACCAAGCATATTGAAGTTGACTGCCATTATACTAGGGACTTGATCCAGAGAGGATTGATATCTACTGCTCATGTGAGCTCAGGAGATCAGACTGCAGATGTGTTTACCAAGCCACTGCTCAGAGGACCTTTTCAGAGATGTTCATCCAAGCTGAGCATGATAGACATCTATGCTCCACCTTGAGGGGGAGTGTAGAGATAGTTCGTAGTATTAATATCTCTTTATGTATCTTTTTGTTATTTTCTTTATCCTTGATAGACCTCTTTGTAATTTACCCATAAGGTCTCTCCCTATATAAGAGAGCCTAGGGTTTTCTGAATAATCATCTAAGACTTTTTCCAACATGTTTCATAATCAAAACGTAGCAGTTACATGTTATGCAATTCCTTACTGCATGTATCAGAAATCTTAGGATATTTAATTAGATTATCCTTATTCATAATTGATTAACTCAATGTAAGAATTCTGATATTGTTTACTGATGTGAATAAGTCATCAAAGATAAATATGAGGTTTTGGCACACCGACTGTAGTTAAGATAGTTACTATCTTCATTATGAAAAAGTTGGTTGTTGGAAAGGAGAGAATATGCATATGTGTATGTATAACTATTGCATTGAAAAGGAAATGTTATGAAAGAACTGAAATTTCCTTCAGATGAATAATGGCATAATAACGATAAGCGGAGCTAAGTGCTACACCTAATGGTGGGAGCCATGTCTAAAGTCCAATTATCGTAAGCCCAAGGGGCAACGCCGCAAGGGACGTATGATTGTAAGGAACCACAGAGGCAAAAGCTAAGCCCTCTACAGTTGTAGCTACACTGTCATGTAAGTCAAATGCATGGACCGCTTGTGCCAGTGGTAAAATCACCAAAGCCAGCAAAGTCACCAAAGCCGTTTAAAGATTTAACAATTAAGACAACTTTAATCACTAAACAAATCAAGGGTACGTGTACAGTTCTGAAATTGCTAAGGCATGTGTGTGCAACTATGGCAAAGTAATGGCATTGTGCAAGTGTTATGATTGTAATGGGCATATGAGCAACTATGGAAAATTCTGAGTGTATTTGTGCAAATATGAAAATGTTAAGGTGTATATGCAATCGTGAAAAACTCTAAGAGTATATATGTAATTATGGCTTCTACAAACAATTTCGAAAGGAGTACCTTTCGTATGCTTGTTTATGTGAATTATGAGTCGTATAATCATAATATATAAGAACAAGGTAGTATCATATGCAACAAGATAATCATGCAAATTGTATAGATGTGTTGATAACTGATTGTATAGAAGAAGTTATGCTTTCTAATGGTTTAAAATAGCATATGAAGACTTGCTTTTCCGCGCTACCCTGCTTGACCCCAACTCGGCACATACTGAGCGTTAGGCTCATAACATGTGTTGTTTTTTCAGGGGAACACGAGGTTTGACTTACTTGCTAGTTCAAGGCAAACTATCCGTCATTGTGAAGTTGAATCGGTACGGATCACTAATGGCTTGATTACGGAAGAATGTTTTTATGCCCACTGAAACTTTGATTTTGCTAGTTTTATTGTTGGTTCATTTGCAATGTTAACCATGTCGGGGTTGTAATAAGAGAACTTTCGTGTTGACTGAACCTTAGTTAAAATATTATCTCTCTGCTCATTGATTACCATGCAAGTTTTCGATAATGGTTCATTTGGGCGACCAATTGTTGCATGCTTCCGTCGGTCAGCTCGACCGGTTCCGTTATAAATGGTATCAGAGCTAGAGTTCCTCTAGGCATAAGATATCCACGATTTATAATGACGTAAGATCTAGATATTTAGAGAGAATAAGCCTCACATAATAACTCATTGACAATGTTAGTTTTGCTTCAGATGGCTCATCATCGTGCAATTGAAGCTAATGGATATCACGGGTCATCGACGAGTAAGGAGATCATTGTGAACATGTAGCGACAGATGCTGGAGCTAAGGGCGTTGATGGATCAGCAACAGAAGAACCACCCCTCGAGCTCAGGACTACTTTAAAAACATTCATTCAACATGATCCATCGACCTTCAAGGATGAGCACGAGCCAGAGAAAGCCGAACATTGGCTAAGGGAGATGGAGATGGCTTTTGAAGTAGCTGAATCCGGGGGAAAAGAAAGTTATTTTTGGGACTTTTCGTCTGCGCGATAGCACTAAGGAGTGGTTGACTTTGTGCAAGGGAATTCATTTTTCGGAGACTCCAGTTATCAAGTGGGATGATTTTGTGGAACGTTTCTCAGAGCATTACATCCCTGAATATGCTAAGGATGCTAAACGTCAAGAGTTCATAAATCTCCGGTAGGGAGGTATGACAGTTGAAGAGTATGCTGCAAAATTTCAAGAATTAGAGAAATATGGAAAAGTCATTTGCGCGAATGAAAAGCAACGAGTTAGGAAGTTTGTAGAAGGCTTGAATGCAACATTGAGCATTAAAGTCTCACTAGGGGTCCCATGACTCTCTCTGAGGCGATTGCAGCAGCTGTGGAGATTGGCGCAGCTTATCGGAGGTTACCCCAAGTAAATCCTTGGAAGCGTCCTCACAGCCTAGCTACAATGACAAGAGATGTCACGTTGCGGTAAATGTCAAGAGGACAAGGACTGATGATGCTCCAACCAACAAGTACACATTAGATATATGTCCGCATTGTGGTAGAAGACAAATTGACAGGAGCATGCTTGAGGTGTGGAGAAAAGGGCCACTTTGTGAAAGATTGCAAGAAAGAATTCAAGGATTAGAGGAAACCATTTGAGCAGAAGAAGAACGTATCGGGAAGGGTGTTTGCCATTACATACGAGGATGCAGAGGATGCTTACACAACCGTGGAAGGCACCCTTCTCATTGCAAGTCATTTATGCCCTATTCTTTTTTATTCTGGAGCCACACATTCATTTATTTCAAGTAATTTTGCAAGAAAACTGAACTTTGAAACTGTTGAGCTTCCATACATACTTACAGTTTCTTCACCAATGGGCGATATTAGAGCAACATGTATGTCCTTAAAGGACATACCGGTCATAATAGGAGAAAACACCCTCACTGCTAATTTGATCATATTGCCAATCACAACCTATGATGTCATCTTGGATATTTATTGGTTATGAGAGAATTATGCCGCAGTTTGTTGCAGAGAGAAGAAGGTGGTCTTGAACATATCAAATCATAAGGAGATAGTCGTCCAAGGCACTAGTAAGAATGGCTAATTGGTTATCTCTTCTTTGCAAGCAAGCCAACTACTAGACGAAGGTTGCACCGCATACCTAGTTAGTATAATTAGCATTGAATCTTCGTAGGCACGTCTTGAAGATTTAGATGCGGTCCGAGATTTCGTTGATGTACTTCCAGATGATCTTCCTGGATTACCTCCTCATATAGAGGTGGATTTCTCAATTGATGTTATTCCAGAAACAACATTGATATCCAAAGCTGCATATAGAATGGCTCCTGCAGAACTTGAGGAGCTTAAAAAGCAGTTACAAGAGCAACTAGATAAGGAATTTTTACGTCCTAGTGTTTCCCCATGGGGAGCACCTGTCCTCTTTGTGAAAAAGAAAGATGGATCTTTTAGATTCTGCATTGATTATCGAGGTCTAAACAAAGTGACTATGAAGAACAAATACCCGTTACCTCGCATCGATGATTTATTTGATCTTTGTACGGGTTACCATCAACTCCGTATAAAAGAGGAGGATATACCGAAGACGACATTCAGAACAAGGTACGGTCATTATGAATTCTTGATCATGCTGTTTGCTCTTACTAACGCACCTGCAGCCTTTATGGAGCTAATGAATAGGGTATTCCGAGAATACCTTGACAAGTTTGTCATCATGTTTGTGGATGACATTTTAATATACTCATCTGATCCGGAACAACATCGAGTGCACCTACAGATTGTATTCGAAACCCTGCGACAACGCCAACTTTATGCAAAATTTTCTAGGTATGATTTTTGGCTGGATAAAGTTGCATTCCTTGGTCATGTGGTATCCAAGGATGACATTGAGGTAGATCCAACTAAGGTAGAAGCTGTAATGAATTGGAGTCAGCCTAAAAATATTTCTGAGATCCGTAGTTTCCTTGACTTGGCCAGATACTATCGGCGATTCATTCAGAATTTTTCAAAGATCTCACTACCATTAACGAAGCTCACATGAAAGGATGTGAAGTTTGTATGGTCTGAGAAGTGCAAACAGAGTTTTCAGGAATTGAAGCAGAAATTGACTACGCTTCAATCTTGGCTTTACCATCAGGTAATGGTGATTTCATGGTGTATATAGACGCATCAGGCACGAGACTCAGGTGTGTCCTTATGCACAATGATAAAGTCATTGTTTATGCCTCACGACAGTTAAAACTGCAAGAGAGAAACTACCCTACTCATGATTTGGAGTTAGCAGCGGTAGTCTTTGCTCTTAAAATTTGACATCATTACCTTTACGACGAACAGTTTGAGGTACTCAGTGATCATAAGAGCCTCAAATACATTTTCTCTCAGAAGGAACTTAATTTCAAGCAGCGACACCGATTAAGGTTCTTAAAAAATTATGACCTTTCCATCAATTATCATCCTGGAAAAGCAAACGTTGTTGCTGATGCATTAAGTAGAAAGTGGGAAGGCAAACTAGCTAGCTTAAAACTTCAATGGAAGATGATGAATGATTTTGAAGACTGGAAGACTTTCTTGAGCGATGCAAGAAAGATATCTTTTGCAGGCCTTGGAATCCAACCCGAATAATTGGGAAGACCAAGGCAACACAGAAAACAGATGTCAATCTTCCTAAAACGATAGAGGCATCTAAGAAAGAAGGTTATGATTTCACAATCGGAATCGATGGAGCTATAAGGTGTCGCAACGGATTATGGCTCCGAGTGATTGAGTTGAGACAAGAGATTCTAGATGAAGCTCACTGATCAATGTGTACTATCTATCTAGGCACAACAAAAATGTACAAGGATCTGCAACGGAATTTCTGGTAGCCGAAGATGAAGTATGACATCGTAGATTTTGTTTCTAAATGTCTGGTGTGTCAACATGTTCAGATTAAATATCAGAGGCCAGTAGACTCTATTCAACCCTTAGAGATACCTGAGTGGAAGTGGGAACACATAACGATGGACTTTGTTACAGGTCTACCCAAGACCAAGAAGCATCGTCATGACACTATATGGGTGATTGTTGATCGATCAACCAAATCAGCACATTTCTTACCTATCCACCTAGATCAATTGATAGACAATCTAGTTGAATTATATGTGAATGAAATCGTTAGATTACATAACATCCCTACATCAATTGTGTCAGTCCGGGACACTAGATTCACGTCTCGCTTGTGGAATAGTTTTCAAGATGCTATGGGAACTCAAAAGTTTAGTACTTCATTTCATCCGCAGACTGATGGTCAATCAGAAAGGATTATCCAGACGCTAGAAGATATGCTGAGAGCTTGTGCTCTGGATTTTGTAGGCAGTTGGGATAGACATCTTCCAACAGTAGAGTTTGCTTATAATAACAGTTATCATTCGAGCATCAAGATGGCTCCCTATGAAGTATTGTATGGGAGACCTTGCAGATCACCCTCATGTTGGAGCGATGTTGGTGAGAAGCACATTTTGAGATCGGAGCTAATCCAGATCAGCAAGCAAGGTGTTGAGCTAATCAGGAAGAGATTGTTGGCAGCTCAAAGTAGGCATAAGTCTTATGCAGATCATCATAGAAGGGAGTTGAGTTTCGCAGTTGGAGATCACGTATTTCTAAAGATTTCTCCAACCAAGGGCATATTGCGATTCAACAAGAAAGGGAAACTTACTCCTAGATACATAGGACCTTTTGAGATTCTGCAACGAATCGGAGAGGAGGCGTATCGTATCGCTTTACCACCTCAATACTCGAAGCTACATGATGTATTTCATGTGTGTATGTTGAGGAAGTACACTCTTGATCCCTCACACGTGATCGAGCATGAGGTCCTCGATATTCAACCCAATCTCTCTTTTGAGGAGAAACCTGTCCACATAATTGATCGTAGAGACCATCAACTCTGTCTACGTCTAGTTCTGATCGTCAAGGTCCTCTGGCAGCATCATCAGAAGGAAGAGGCCACTTGAGAACTGGAAAGTGAAATGTGGGAGAAGCATCCGCAACTTTTCGGTATGTCCCTTTTGTTAAGAAATTTCGAGGACGAATTTTTTTCAAGGGTAGTAGATTGTAACGGCTAAAGTTTTTCCCCTTTTTCCATCCCAACCTTTGTTTTATTTTATCAATTAATAGCATGGATTTATTTCTAGAATTAATGGTATTATTAGCCCATTGATTGTCCCAATTAGTGGTATAAAAATCCAAAGGATCTCCCCCCCACGTTACTTGTTCTTGGAAAAAATTGAGAGAGCAAGAGAGAAGGAGAGAGGGAGAGTAGAGAGAGAATCTCATCGAGAGATTTATCCTCGTCGTAGGGGATATCGGCGTCGATCAATTGGAGGAGCACGTCGGTTTGGTAGCAAGGAGAGGGACATAGAGATCTCGTAGATACATTTCGTCGGCCTTGATGTATGTGTCGATCCCTTAGGAATACTATTTGATGAATCGACATATGCATTTCATCAATAACTGTGATAAGTATTTACTTAGTTTGTACAAAATACAATCTCAAAATGTATGTATCGATTTAGGATTACCTATGAACAAAAAAAAGATATCCAATATACGATCTATAAATTATGTATCGGCCTATGATTATACATATGAACATTGATCATATTCGAAATAAGACCTTTAAATGTTGGTGTTGGTTTCGTAGAATAAAACATATATGTGATGTTTTAAATTGAGATAGGACATATAAAAGTAAATGTCGAATAATGTCTACACAGACCCTCTTCGGATTGATACCTATAATTTTATATGATTGGTTAAGAAAATGGTGGTAGAAATATTGGATTCAGCATCATTTTCAATATTGAATATTGAACATGAACTTTGGACGCATAATCTTATTTTTCCTCCCATTATTAGGTATGCAGAAGGAGTAGTCTATACACCATTTATTAAATTAGCAAACATGTATAAATAGTAGCACCATAACTTTCTTGTGATGGGAAAATAATGAGAATCAATACCCGTATGTCATATCCTTTCATGCACTTCATCTTCTATATGTTCCGAATTTATGTAATGATTTTTTTAGCCTGGAAATTATAAGTATACTCAACAAAAAGAGATCAGAACATGCAACTCAACTTGAGGGGAAATCCGATAGTCTGTGGAAATGTTTTTATAGGCTTGTGCAATATCTTCATGGACATGATCTCCAACAAATCTATCTATTATTGTAGACCTCATAAAATTCTATTTGGAAGATAAAAAAACCACCGGAATAAAACTGACATGTCCTGTGAAATCTAATTCACATGATATTGAATTAGCTATCTAATTTGTAAACATTTCATGACATTTATAATTGGTAAGGCTATTTTTATTTCATAACAAAGTTATAATGCACGTTCTTGTCTTCACATGCATGTATTAGTGGCATTAATTATAAAAGCAAATGCAGAGAAGAAAACTACCTTTTTCAACGTTAAGTATCCTTTTGATTTTTTTCATAATCAAAACGTACCAATTACATGTTACACAATTCCTTACTGCATGTGTCAGAAATCTTAGGATATTTAATTAGATTATCCTTATCCGTAAGGGATTAACTCAACGTAAGAATTATGATATTGTTTACTGATGTGAATAAGTAATCAAAGATAAATATGAGGTTTTGGCACCGACTCTGATTAAGATAGTTTCTATCTTCATTATGAAAAGTTGGTTGTTGGAAAGGAAAGAATATGTATATGTGTATGTATAACTATTGCATTGAAAATGAAATGTTATTAAAAGAACTGAAATTTCCTTCAGATGAATAATTGCATAATAACGATAAGCGGAGCTAAGTGGTACACCTAATAGTAGGAGCCACCTCTAGAGTCCAATTATCTTAAGCTCAAGGGGCAATGCTGTAAGGGACGTACGGTTGTAAGGAACCACAAAGTCAAAAGCTAAGCCCTCTACAGTTGTAGCTACACTGTCATGTAAGTCATGTGCATGGACCGCTTGTGCCAGCGGTAAAGCCACCAAAGTTGTTTAAAGATTTAACAATTAAGACAACTTTAATCACTAAACAAATCAAGGGTATGTGTACAATTCTGAAATTGCTAAGGCATATGTGTGCAGCTATGGCAAAGTAATGGCATTGTGCAAGTGTTATGATTGTAATGGGCATATGCGCAACTATAGAAAATTCTGAGGGTATTTGTGCAAATATGAAAATGTTAAGGCATATATGCAATTATGAAAAACTCTAGGAGTATATACGTAATTATGGCTTCAAGAAGCGATTTAGGAAGGAGTACCTTTCGTGTGCATGTTTATGTAAATTATGAGTTGCATAATGATATCATTCGACCGGGAGATGACGCATTCGCCGGAGGATTGGGTCGAGGTGCATCATCGGAGGGTACGCCGGTTTCATCAGGATATCTTGCGCTCTCCACGTAAGGACGGAGAGCGGTCAGAACAACGACCTAACCCATTCGGTCGGGGTTGCTACCGCTGCGGATCCCTTCGGCATTGGGCGAAAGCGTGCAAGGAGCCGGTTAGTTGTTTTGAGTGCTGCGGATTTGGACACAGAGGGTGTGTCTGCCCGGAAAGATTGGTTCACTGCTCCTGTGATGGCACACTGGTTGGAGAAGGAGGCGGTCCTGGAGCCCTCTTCCTTGCATCGTCTGATGTGGGTATGATTTCGGGGGGCGCTTTCCGGGGGGATGTGATCGAGGTCAACCCGTGGCGTATTGTTGCGAGGGGTCTTTCGGAAGAGGAGGAGAAGGGCTTACTCAGAAGGTCCACTGCAGGTGATATGAGGCTGAGATGGTGCAGGTTGGGAGCCTGGGACGGCGCCATGAGTTGCAGGGTGCTGGAGCATGTTAAAATCAAGGGGCTCCCCTACGCTTTGTGCAATATTCGGGACATTCGGAAGCTGTTACAAGGGATTGCGGTGGTTGAGGGGATCGATTGTACTGTTTGCATGCCCGGAGATCCGAAGGATCCCATTCTCAGAGTACGACGTCTCAGCCCTACAAGGCTTGGCTGGTGGAAGGTTTCTTCACTAGGAAGGACGTTTGTCTTGGAGATTTCATCGATGGATGCGACTGTACGCCTGGATAATCACCTTCGCCACGGATACCATGGGTTGTTAGCGAGTCCAACTGATGAGGGTCTGATGGCGGTGGGCGGCGGACTGGTCGGGAAGATGATAGGTTGTCGGGAGGAGCCCTCGATGGCTCAGGCGGAGCCTCCTCGTCTTCCGCATGACATTCATTTCGGAGCGTTTCAAAAACCCTTCAAATTACAGGTAACGTCTGTTCAGTTCCTGGGGGAGGACGTCTCGGGAAAGGGTTTGGATACATTGTCAGGTCGGGACCTGAAGGGGGCCATGCATCATTCCTTTCTCGGATCTGGGAAGCGGAGCGAGGGTCCAGTTCAATATACGGATCTGGCAGCGCCTAGGTGGGCTGAACATGATGCGATACCCAACTCCACTCAGAACCCTGCCATGTTACCTGAAGTTGTTTCTCTGGAGGAAAGAGTCTCTGCTAAGACTTTGAGCGGCGACACAAAGGGGGTTAAAGGAGGGAAAGAAGGGGAGGAACTTGTTGGAGATGATCGAAATCTAGGGGAGTCTTCGTTCACGCAATATGACCTGCAGGGTCATGAAGGGAGCGGCGTGATGGGTGGGGTTGATGGCGAAGATGGAAACAAAGCAAGCCCTCGGTTTGGGGCCTGCTACGAGAGGCGTGGGCTACCGAGACATGAGAGAAAGAGGTTGAGGCGGGCAGCAGCGAGGGCTCAGGCGGCTGCTGAACGGGTGCAAGCGTTGAGTATTCGAGTGATCGCTCGCATTTGACATTGTCAAACCGGTTCAGGTTGTTGGATAGGGCAGTGGCGGAGCGGCTGGGTGTTGTGCCCCTGAAGAGGGTGGACAAAGGGGTAGCCAAATGAAGGTACTCTCCTGGAACGTGCGGGGAGCAGGCCGTCCCGAGAAACGCCTGGCAATAATGAACCTAGTGGAGGAAGCGAAGGCTAATATTTTTCTCATTCAAGAATCAAATACATCGAGGCAAAAGGAAGAGGTGCTGAGAGACCATGGTAGGAATGGGCGATTCGATATAGCAGATTTGGATGCTACAGGCAGCTCCGGTGGACTGACTACGGGTTGGAAGGACTCCCTATTCGAGTTGGTATCTTTTTCGCGGTTGGAATCCTCTTTTACGATATTACTGCAGAGACGGGCAGATGGGCTCAAGCTCCTGACTTCCAACATCTACGGTCCGACGGGCCAGGAAAGGGGCCCTCTAGCGGCAGAGCTGGAGATGGTAGGGGCGTCGCTTGATGCCAGGGCGTGGCTGATCGGGGGAGATCTCAACGTTACGTTGCTACAGGGTGATCAGCCACATCAGGGCGGGGGCAGAGACCTGGGATCTGAATTATTACGAAGGTCGATGGATGCTTTGGATCTATCCATTATCGACGTTGCTGGTTGCTCGTACACTTGGCGCAATGCGAGGGCCCGATCGAGGCTTGACAGATTTCTTCTTTTTTCCGAGGGTGTGGAGACTTTCCCCATGTCGAGGGCGTGGGCCTTGCCGCGGGCGCATTCCGACTACACGCCGATCTTATGGTCTTCTGGGGAGGAATAAAGGAGTAGAGTCACCTTTCGGTTCGAGAGGTGTTGGCTTCTTGAAGAAGGGTTTCGTGAAAAAATGGAGGACCTTTGGAGAGGGTGGGCACCAGTGGAGACGACAGTCGCTCGTTTCGCAAGGAAGTTGGCGCTCCTAAAGGCACATCTGACTCGTTTTGGCAGGGAGAATAAGAGGCGAAGGAAGCTCAGACAGGTGGAGGCGCAGGAGGCTGTGGCCTGGCTGGACGGGTTTGATGAAGATAGGGGCCTGGAACCGGTGGAGTTAGAGGAAAGACAAAATTTGCTTCAGGAACTACTAATGGAGGACCGCAAGGAGGAGGTCGAGTGGAGGCAAAAATCGCAGCAAAAGTGGTTGCGCGAGGGCGATGCGAACACGCTCTACTTCCACGACGTTGTGTCGGGGAGGCGGAGGCGGAATTATATTCACAGCTTACGTGTGGGGAGCAGCGGATATCCGAGGAGGCAAGGCTGGGTTTCGGGATCCGGGAGCACTTCATCGCAAATTCGAGAAGACAAAGGCGGGGCGGTTGGGGATGGCAGGGAAGCGGGGCAAGGAGACTGGCTGAATCGCAGGCGGCGGACCTGCAAGCAGCTTTCTCGGAGCCATAACTAAAAGAGGCAGTCTGGGGGCTATATGCGGAGGGTGCCCCAGGTCCAGACGGATTCCCTGTATTCTTCTACAAGGAGTTCTGGGAGATGTTAAAGGGTGAGGTCTTTGAGGTCCTGACAGAATTTGTGGAGGGTAACAATGGGTTTGAAAGAGTGAACAAAGCTTTCTTGTGCTTACTTCCGAAGAAGGAAAATCCTGTTAATGTTGAAGCGATCTACCTCATTATCGCAAAAATCTTGGCAAATCGCCTCAGGAGGGTTCTCGACTCGGTGGTCCTACAAGGGCAAACTGCTTTCATCCCAGGACGCCAAATGGCGGATGGTTTGGTGATGGCAACGGAAATCTGTCTCCACTGGAAGAGGTCGAAGAAGAAAGGGGCACTATGGAAATTGGATTTCTCAAAAGCGTACGACTGCGTGGATTGGCACTTTATGTGGACGTCATTATCCCGAAGGGGTTTCCCGGCGAAGTGGATCAGTTGGATGAAGAGGTGTGTTACGACCTCTTCTTTTTCGATCTTGGTGAACGGAAGCCCGGAAGACGGCTCCTTCCAGACGGCAAGGCTGTCCTTTTGCACCCATGATCTTCGTATTAGTTGCTGATGCTTTGGCGGTGCTCTTCAATCAGGCGGTGGAGGCGGGGATCTGCGAGGGGTTCCGTCTGGAGGATATATCCATACCTTTAATACAATATGCGGATGACACTCTATTACTTCTGAGGGGCTCGGAGGAGCAAACAAAGACCGCAACTTTGGTGGTCGAAATATTTGGTGAGCTATCTGGCTTGGTAGCGAATAATAGAAAGTTGGTTGTCATCACATATGGGATGCATAATGATGAACGTCAGAGGATAGCCGAGACTATTGGGTGCCCACTGGGGACTCTGCCTATTACGTATCTGGTCTTACCTTTGGTGGATGGGAAGTTGAGGAAGGCGGACTGGGATGTGGTACTGTAAAAGATGGAATAGAGATTAGCATGGTGGAAGGCTTTCACCCTATCTGGGGGGGGGAGTTGATCCTGTTAAAACATGTGCTCTCCGCGATCCCATGTTTTTCTATTCCACGCGTATTCTGCCGATTGGGATTCGCAAGAAGATGGAGGGTCTTATGAAGAAATTCTTTGGTCGGATGGCAAGCAACATAATTCGGGGATACACCATGTGTGCTGGAGAGAGGTAACACGGGAAAAGGAGGGGGGGCTTGGCATCCGGGATGTGGAGTGCATGAATAAGGCTCTGCTGGCAAAATGGGTGTCATTAATTTGGGGACCTTCTTCGTCGCTTGTACTCAGATTGATTCGCAGGATATACGGCGTGGGGGGAGAGCTGGTGGCGGGCAGGATGAGGTGGGAATCACCGTTATGGGTTGGTGTACGCGTGGTACTTTCTGAGTTGATGCACAAGCTGCGACCGCGGGTCGGCGATGGCTCTCTGTTTCGTTTCTGGGGGGGGGGCAACTGGACAGGCGAGGGGAAGCTCAGTGTTAGATTCCCGCCTTTGTTCTCCCTCGCGACCTCGAGAGATGTGTTACTCTGCCAAGTAATGGGGTCCGGTACTTGGGCTCCAGAGTTTGTGAATGATCTTTCTGAACAGAGGCTGAACGACTTCCTCAAGATGCTGGCTGAATTGCCGCCTATAGATGAACTTAGGGAGACGGGTGCAGCCGATCACGCTGATCACTTTGTGTGGGAGGGGGGTAAGTTCAGCATGAAAAGGGCATACCAGGAGCTTAGGCAGCCGATGGATGATCACGACGCGAATTTTAAGAAGGATATAAGATTGATTTGGGCGGCTAACATTCCTTGCAGGGTGAAGATTTTCCTTTGGTGCTTGAGGAGAGGCCGTGTCTGTGACAAAGTTAGGCGGGCACGCCTTTTTGGAGGGCATGACACTGCGTGTGATAGGTGCCACGGCCATGACGAGGATGCAGACCATCTCTTTTTCAATTGCCCATTCTCGGCCAAGGTGTGGAGTGGGCTTGGGTTATATTGGCTATTGGCTGATGATGAGGCGACTTTCTGGCATTCTGTCAGAAGGGTGGGAGGCGGCTCCACGGATGACGTCTCTTTTACATGGGCTGCTCTGTGGGCTATATGGTTGGGGTGCAATGACCTTATTTTCAAGAACCAGAGATTTTATGTCGAAAATATCCTGTCACATTGTAAAGCGCTTTGCAAATTCTGGGCTTATTGATGTTGTAACGGGCTTTCTTTAATAGAACACTACTAACGCGGTATCTCCTAGCTTGGGAGAGTACTTGACTTACTTTTTGTCAAAAAAAAGTTAGTATCATATGCAACAAGATAATTATGCAAATTGTATAGATGTGTTGATAACTGATTGCATAGAAGAAGTTATGCTTTCTAATGGTTTAAAATAGCATAGGAAGACTTGTTTTTCCGCGCTAGCCGACTTGACCCCAATTCGACACATACTGAGCATTAGGCTCATAACATGTGTTGTTTTTTCAGGGGAACACGAGGTTTGACTTACTTGCTAGTTCAAGGCAAACTATCCGTCGTCGTGAAGTTGAATCGGTACGATTCACTTATGCCTTGCTTACGAAAGGATGTCTTTATACCCGCTGGAACTTTGATTTTGCTAGTTTAATTGTTGGTTCTTTTGCAACGTTAACCACGTTGGAGTTGTAATAAGAGAACTTTCGTGTTGACTGAACCTTAGTTAAAATATTATATCTCTCTGCTCATTGATTACCATGCAAGTTTTCGGAAGCGGTTCGGTTGAGCGACCAATTGTTGCATGCTTTCGCTGGTTAGCTCGACCATTTCTGTTATAGTTACTTTCTTGAACTGGGGTTTTCCAGGAACCAACGAGATCTTGTTAAACCCAGAGGAAGTACGTTATAAATCTTCTTTCAGAGACTGGCATGGAAGTTTGCTGGCCTGCCACTACTCCTATGGATCCAATCATGAAGCTCTATGATGATGATACTAAGGAGATCAACAAGAGGATGTATAGGGTGCTTGTTGGCAAGCTTTTATATGTGACTATTACTAGGCCCGACGTATCCTTGTGAGCAAAGTGAGTCAGTTTATGGAAGAGCCGAGACAGACACATACTGATGCATTCCATATGATTCTGAGGTATTTGAAGAGATCACCAGGTATGGGACTTATTTTCAGTAGAGGCACATCTCTTTCAATTACAACATGTGGAGAAGCAGATTATGCTGGGTGCCCAAATGATAGGAAGTCTACTTCGGGTTTCACTGTATTTATAGGGAATTCACTTATTTCATGGAAAAGCAAGAAGCGGATCGTGGTTACCGAATCAAGTGCTGAGTCAGAATACATGGTCATGGTACATGCTATCACATAGATGATATGGGTCAGATATGTTCTTACTGAGCGGACTATAGAGGTGCCTCTTCCCATGCACCTCCAATGTGACAACCAGGATGCTCTTTTCATTGCAAACTACCCTTCCTTCCATGAGAGGGGACCAATCACATAGAGGTGGACTGTTACTACACTCGTGACATGATACACAAGGGTTTTATTTCTACTACGCATGTCAACTCTAGATACCAGAGATGTTCCAAGATGAGCCTGATCGATATCTATGCTCCGGCTTGAGGGGGAGTGTTGAGATATTAGTTATCTTTCTCATTGTTTTCATATTTTCTATTTCTTTTGTATTCATCCTGTAATTTGCCCAACAGGTTTCTCTCCTATATAAGAGAACCCTAGGGCCTCTTAATAATGCTATTCATTCTTTCATTCTACAAATATGGTATCCGATCTTTAAGATTTGTCTTAATGTGATCCTTCACTATTGAAATTTCGTTGATCGGTTTATCTATCTAGGGTTTTTATCAGTTGTGTCCCTCTGAGATATTGCAATATCAGTTATGCTCCTCCCTTATTTGGAATATTAGTTGTGCCTCCGACTTCTTGTCGTTCTATCACTTATGCTCTTCCGTTACTTTATCTGACAATAAGTTGAACTTAACCATGGTTTTTTCAAACCATGGTGTGGTTAAGAGGATGGTTGTAGCAGAAATGAAAATGATAAGGTGGATGTGTGGACACACACGTACAGATCGGATTCGGAATGAGGCAATCAGAAAGAATATTGGTGTAGCTCCGATCGAGGATAAGATACGAGAAAACCGCTTAAGATGGTTTGGTCATTTGCAAAGAAGATCAGCTGATGCTCCGGTTAGGAGATGCGAATGTTGGGATATTGAGCCGGCTAAGAGAGGGCGAGGACGGCCTAAGAAGTGTTGGAAAGAGACTATACGAAGGGATCTTAATTTTTTGGATATAAGTCTAGGTTTGACCCAAGATAGATCTGAATTGAGGCGAAGAATCCATGTAGCTGACCCTACTTAATAGTGGGAAAAAGCTTTGTTGTTGTATGGTGCAGTTAAGAGGGGTATTATTATCCTCACCTGGAAGATCTTCAATACTGCAGTATTAGGAGTCGAGCATGAGACCCCGGATCTTATCAGCATCGACTTGAGCTTCCTCCAATCGACATCAATGCATGGTCATCTGAAGTTAGAAGAAGTATCAGACAATACTAGGAGATCGAGCCACTGCTGGATCGAGAACCACACATGAGTCAAGCGGATATCGACCTGCAGATCCGACCAGCTCTAAATATATAGATATTTTGGGGGGTGAAGGGCTCAAACAGAGGAGGAGATGGAAGGGGAGGGATGGGCAGCGGAGGATGAGGTTGGGGGCAGAGGAAGGGGAGGAAGAGGTTGGGGGTGAAGGAGGAGGGTAGGGGCAAAGGAGGGTGTGGGAGGAGGAGGCTCCCCCTCTCCACCTCCCTCACCATTGAGACCTTCGTGACCTTCGTGGGGAACCACATCGACCCCTTGTCCCACTTCGTCGACTCCTCCCCCTCCGACCTCCCTGCCCTCCTTCATGCACGGCATGGAGCTCACCGCCAACTCCCTCTACAAGGTTAAGCTCATCCGTGACTTCTGCCACCTCTAGGACGTCTGGGAGGCTGTCGCCATCGGTATGGAGGCTACCATCACCAAGAAGGACTGCATCATCACCACCTATCGCGACTGCCGCATCTTCCTCGACCGTGGTGGCTCCCTCATTGAGTCCTTCGTCGAGCTCATGGGCCATCGTGCGGGCTGCTCCAAGGGCAAGGGCGGATCCATGCCCTCAATGTGTGCAAAGGAGGAGGGGGAGGAGGGAGAGGATGAGGAAAGACCTTTAAAAATTTTTTTCTTAAATTCAATTCCCATTGTGTCCCTAAAGTTAACGTCCGTTTGTGTTGGGGATGGACGACGACTAACTCGAAGGGCACAAGTGATAGAACGACAAGAATTCGGGGGCACAACTGATATTCCAAAAAAAGGAGGGACATAACTGATATTGCAATATCTCAGAGGGGCACAACTGATAGAAACCCATCTATCTAACCTTAAATCACAACCGCTCAAAACCACATTGAGATAAATGTTAAAGATAAGGTACCGAATTGTTACCTTTTAAAGTTCAGGTATGACATTGAAATGGGATGTATAATTTAGGGACTTTGTATAATTTACCATATTGTTTTTTATAATCAGCTTTCATTTCATATAATGATGAAAAAATTAATTGTGGGAATTGTACTCATTTTGTGATCTGAAATTGTTGTTTGAAGAGCTATTTAATGAATTCTATCATTATCTGTTATTGATATTGGCTCCAACTAATAAATTTATATTATTAATATCGAGTTAAAGCATTTTTCTCCCTTGGATTATATCAAATTTTGGTTTCTATTCCGTTGGGTGAATGACGTAAGGTGTTAGTGAACCCTACTTATCTTTTCTGATATGACTTATATCAAGTATTTAAAAATACTTGCTACAATGTAATGCAAATCATATCTATTACATTGAACATTAATTACTAAGATAACCCTGGATCTTTATTAGCTTTGCACCTCAGAGGACCATCTTTTAGCGCTTCCTACTTGAAATGGCATCTTCTATATCCAGGACCCTGGACAAAATCTTTAGAACCTAGTCACAATAAAGAGCATGTTGACGCATATAGAATAACTGTACCTCTTTGTTATTTTATTTTTCCTGTTATTCTCTTTATGTAATTTACCCATAGGCTACTCTCCTATATAAGAGAGCCTAGGGCTTATGGAATAGAACAACTTATTCTCTTTTCCCAACATGGTATCAGAGCGACGGTCCTAGACCGGAGTTCTCGAAACCCTAACCCTAACACCCCACCCGCCGGCCCTCTTCTTCTCTCTCTCTCTCTCGATCGGCGCACCTCCAACGTCGCCGCCCCTGCCGTGTGCGCCTCCAACGCCGCCATTGTGCATCATCTGCGCAGCCCTAGCGTGCCGCGCGCAACCCTTGCGCAGCACTTGCGCGCTGTGCGCAGCCCCTGCGCGCGCAGCCCCTTGCGCATCCCTTGCGCAGCTCTAGCGCGTCGTGCGCATCCCCTGTGCAGCACTTGCGCGCTGTGCGCAGCCCCTGCGCGCATCAGCCGTGCGCTGTGCGCTGTGCGCAGCCCCTGCGCGCCTCAGCCGTGCACTCCAGTGCGTCACCTTTGCCTCCCAGCGCATCTCCTGTGCGGCTTGTGCGCAACTCCTGTGTGCGTGTAGGTCTTAGCACAAACATCTTCATGGGGATAGTTGCTTGAAGTCTACACATGCAACTACCCCCATCTATGGTATTGTAGACAAAACATATCGTTTGTCAATCGTTCCAGTCTTTATTTTTCAATATGTCAGAGAGCAAGGCAGATATCCCATCTATTGGCGCATTCCGTGGTCCAGCGCCTATTGTCAAGATGGACGGTACAAACTATGAACTGTGGGCAATGCAGTTCATGAGCATGATGAAGTCTACAGGTAAGAAGCATATTCTTACCGAATCAGAGCTTGCTGAGAAGACTGGAACCTATGCCTCCTGGGAGGCTGATGACGCATACACCAAGGTCTGGCTATCTGGCACGTTGGCAATTGAGATTACCAATGATATCCTCCATCAACCCACAGCGAAGGATATGTGGGACATTCTGGCAGCCACATATTCCCAGGCAAAGAACGAGACAAAGATTCTGCAACTCCAGCATGATATCTTCACCATCAAGCAGAATGATCGCCCTCTACATTCTCTCTATACATCACTGAGAGGGATGTTTGAGAAGCTATATAGCTTCATGCCCTTGACAGCTACGCCAGAGCAGCAGAAGACATACAGGAATGCTACTATGGTGGGTGTGTTTCTCGCTGCACTTGATCCAGAGTATGAGGCAACACGTTCTCAGATTTTGGCGGACTCGACTATTCCTCCCATGGAGGAAGCTTTTCACAGATTGAGTAGGATCACAGTGCCTTCAGCAGCTGCGAGTCAGAATTCCTCAGCTATGGCGGCCAACAGAGGCCATGGTTTTCATCACCAGGGCCGTGGACGTACTCCTCGTGGAAGGGGTGGCCGCACCAGGCCAACATGCACATATTGTCACCGAGTCGGGCACAATGAAGACACATGCTATTCGAAGCATGGATTCCCTGCATCTGCACGAGCCGCTGAGCAGATAGAGCCCCCATCTGCTGCTACCCTGGATCAACGATTTGATGATCTAGTTGCTCGCCTCAGGGGCATCATACCACCATCTGGTCCAACACCGACTACAGAGAGTCATACTGATGCTGTTGCCTCTGCCTCTGCCTCTGCATCTACTAGTACTTCAGGTAGTACACTTGCACTCCACAGTAGTAGATCTGATATACTGCCATGGATCATGGACTCGGGTGCTACACATCATTTATGTGGCGACCAGAGTCTACTTACAGGATACACTCAGATCCCTCCAGGACGGACAGTAGTGATTGCTATTGGCACGCATTCCCCTATCACTGGTCAGGGGGAGATTAGATTGACACCTTCTATGCAGCTTAAGAATGTCCTACATGCACCGCATTTTTCTATGAATCTGTTGTCAATTAGTCAGATTACGAAGGATCTTCATTGTCGAGCTATTTTTGATTCATCTTCTTTGATTTTTAAGGACATCCGTACGGGCAACGTGATTGGTCATGGCTATGAGCAAGGAGGCCTTTACCGTCTGAACCAGACCCCATTTGCCGGAACCACATCTTCTCCTGCTGGACAAGTATCTCCTCTCCTGTGGCATCTGCGTTTTGGTCATTTACCGCTTCAGAAGTTGCGTCTAGTTCTACCCTATGTTCTCTCTCACACACCTATCCAGTGTGAGGCATGTCAGTTGGGAAAGCATCACAGGTCGTCTTTTCCCAGTAGTCAAGGTCGGAGTAGTAACTCCAAGTTTGAGTTGTTTCATGTTGATGTCTGGGGTCCGAGTCGTGTTCCCGATCATCAGGGACACATGTTCTATATTGTATTTGTGGATGATTTCTCTAGAGCGTCATGGGTCTTTCTAATGAAAAATAAATATGAAGCAGGAATTATTATTATCCACTTTCTTAATGAAATTCAAAATGTTTTTTCCACATCTGTCAAGATTGTGAGAAGTGATAATGCCTTAGAGTTGTGCACCAACATTCTAGCGAATTACTACTCCTCAAAAGGAATTATTCACCAAACATCTTGTGCTCATATGTCTCAACAGAATGGGGTTGCTGAAAGAAAACACCGTCATCTTCTTGATGTCACAAGGTCACTTCTTATTCAGAGTCATGTTCCGTACTCCTACTAGGGTGATGCAGTCCTTACTGCATGTTACCTAATCAACCGTATGCCTTCGTCTGTCTTGAATGAACAGATTCCTTTTTCACTCATTTACCCTGACAAGGATTTGTTCATTCTTACCCCTCGTGTGTTTGGGTCAGTCGCATTTGTCCATCAGTTGTCGCCTGGTACTGACAAGCTCTCTCCTAGGGCTGTCAAGTGCGTCTTTGTGGAGTACTCCAGAACTCAAAAGGGGTACAAGTGTTTTGATCCTGTGCGTCGGCGGTATATGATCAGTGCAGATGTTACATTTTTTGAATCTGTTATGTACTTTTCAGAATCTGGAAACATGCAGCTACCACCTATATCTCCTGATGCCGTATTCATGGTACCACCACCACCATTGCCACAAACAACAACACCGTCACCACCACCGCCACCGCCACCACCTCCGCCACCACCACCGCCACCGCTAGTATCCCCGCTACCATTCCATTACACCCGCAGGCCTCCTCCAGCTCATGGTCCTGACCCGTCAACTAGCTCGCCTATGGTATGTAATGAAAATATTAATGTTGATGGATCTGACGACATTTCTCAGCAGGATGTATTACAGGAGCATGGTGAGCACACAGATGATCTGGATGTTCCAATTGCTCTACGCAAGCCGAAGAGAAGCTGTGCCAAATATCCATTATCAGCAGCTGTGTCTTTTGAGAGGCTATCTGGAGACTTCAGGACGTTTGCATTGGCACTTTCAGCTACAGACATTCCACGGAATCATCATGATGCTTTGCAGGATGCTAGATGGCGGCTAGCAATGGAAGAAGAAATGGCGGCACTTCAGTCCAGAGGAACCTGGAGTTTGGTTCCTATACCTCCAGATGTCAGCCCGGTGAGTTGCAAATGGGTGTTTACAGTGAAGCACAATGCAGATGGTTCCATTGACAGGTACAAGGCATGCTTGGTTGCACGGGGCTTCACACAGACATATGGGGTAGACTACCTTGACACATTCTCCCCTGTGGCGCGTCATTCCACTCTACGGATCCTGTTATCAGTTGCAGTTGCTAGAGACTGGCCACTTTATCAACTGGACGTGAAGAATGCATTTCTGTATGGCGACTTGCAGGAGGAAGTCTATATGCAACAGCCACCTGGTTTTGCTGTTGAGGGGGAGTGTTCCAAGGTTTGCAGATTACATAAGGCCATCTATGGCCTTAAGCAGAGCCCCAGAGCATGGTTTCAGAAGCTTTCAGATCTCTTTGAGAAACAAGGATATAAACGCTCCAATGCTGATCATTCCTTGTTTGTACAGAAGACGGCTAGAGGTATCATTGTAATCATGGTTTATGTTGATGATATCTTGATTACAGGTGATGATGACCAGGGCATTAAGCAGGCAAAGGAAAGGCTGGGGACTGAGTTTGTCACCAAGGACTTGGGAGTCCTTAGATATTTTCTGGGGCTGGAGTTTGCTAGAAATCCATATGGATTAGTCATGTCACAGAGGAAGTATATTACAGATCTACTGAGTGAGACAGGTATGCTAGGGTGTCGACCTGCTACGACACCAATGGATCCTAGCATGAAGCTGTATGATGATGACACAGAAGAGGTGGATAAGAGAAGGTACAGAGAACTGGTAGGCAAACTACTGTATGTCACGATCACTAGACCTGATATATCATTTGCAGTGAGTCGTGTGAGCCAGTTCATGGAGCAACCACGTCAGGCCCATATGGATGCAATACACATGATTCTGAGATATTTAAAATCATCTCCAGGTGCAGGCTTGTTATTTAAGAAAGGAAAGGAGATCTCTATCACGGCATGTGCGGATGCAGACTATGCAGGATGCCCCAAGGACAGGAAGTCCACATCAGGATTTGCAGTCTATGTTGGAGATGCTCTAGTTTCGTGGAAGAGCAAGGAACACACAGTGGTAGCTAGATCCAGTGCTGAATCCGAATACAGGGCTATGGCCCAGGCTAGCACAGAAATGATGTGGGTGAAATCCTTACTTGCAGATCTATGTCTTGATATACCTCTTCCTATGATGTTGGAATGTGACAATCAGGCCGCCTTGTTCATTGCAAATAACCCAGCCTTTCATGAGAGGACCAAGCACATTGAGGTCGACTGTCACTACATACGTGACATGATTCAGAAGGGGTTCATTGCTACATCTCACGTCACATCAGAGAATCAGACTGCTGATATTTTCACCAAGGCATTACTTCGAGGCCCATTCCAGAAGTGTGCGTCCAAGCTGAGCATGATTGATATCTATGCTCCATCTTGAGGGGGAGTGTTGACGCATATAGAATAACTGTACCTCTTTGTTATTTTATTTTTCCTGTTATTCTCTTTATGTAATTTACCCATAGGCTACTCTCCTATATAAGAGAGCGTAGGGCTTATGGAATAGAATAACTTATTCTCTTTTCCCAACAGAGCATATCATACGAATCCCAATTTTTTATTCTCTCTATTTACTTGGACAGTTCCTTGAAAAGGAGGAAAGCAAGGTCTGGCTCTCCATCGAAGCATCAGAAGGCAGCTCGAGCAAGAAGGCAAGTCCTGTACTTGGAATTCTGCTTCTTGTTTTCTTGAGCTTAATGACCTTTGTCGTATATGTAACGTCCCGGGCTTAGGTCCCCGATCCGTTATCGAGGAAAACTGACCCTGACAACTTGTTGGGTACGGACCTAAATGGACCCGTTGGCAACCACCCAAAATGCTTAAGCCCAAGTTGTCAAGTAGTAATCCCCACCAATTATATACCACACCCACACTTTGTGAGTTTTAGGATGACACTATGTTTGGGGTTGGGGTGTTACAACCTCCCCCACTTATATTCGCAACGTCCTCGTTGCGACATGGCTCATCACTTATTCCCAGTGATAGTGACGGCTGCACGCTCCGGGTAGCCATTTCCTCCAACCTCTTTGTAGGGGCGGCTCCACCTCTCGGGTAGCCCTTTCCACTATCAGAGAGAATTTGGCTCTGATACCATTTGTAACGTCCCGGGCTTAGGTCCCCAATCCGTTATCGAGGAAAACTGACCCTGACAACTTGTTGGGCACGGACCCAAATGGACCCGTTGGCAACCACCCAAAATGCTTAAGCCCAAGTTGTCAAGTAGTAATCCCCACCACTTATATACCACACCCACACTTTGTGAGTTTTAGGATGGCACTATGTTTGGGGTTGGGGTGTTACAGTATATTTTGCATGCGATCTTCAACTCTTGTATCAAGGAACGATGAAGAGAAAAAGCAGGGCCATGACAATGTGCAATCTACACGTGGTCGAAAGAGAGAAGGTTTCAACTTGGTTGGAAAAAAAATGAGAAATGGAAGTGCAGCCAAGTTGGACAAAATTTCCTTGCCTGAACAATGGTCCAATAAACAGTCCGAATGCAGGGTGACCCCTAATTCGGAAAATGACATCAGTAACAGGTATGGTGCAGAAATCCATGGTGGATGGGAGGAATCTGGACGCACATCCATGCCTGATAACTTAAAAGGATTTTGTTGAGGATATGTACGATGACAGGCTAAAACTGGGCAATTGTGATTATTTTTTACACGATGAATCCGCTATTTCTGAAAAAAATTGCTATGAGAGTGATTCTGATACAAGGAGACGACTTCACGATCTCTGAGAAAAATGATTTTGATAGCGATTCTGATAAAACAATGTGATGAGTACTATGGAGATGTCTACTTCCCAGGACTTGTGGAGAAACGATCATTCTGCTATAAAGCCAAGCCAGGTCCAGACAGGACCTAAAGATGGAAAACGAGCAGAACACGACTTGCACGACCTGAACCTTCATCCACGCATACTGCATACCTGTTGCGGCCTTCCTTGCAGCACATTGTATGTATCATAAAAATGAATACATTTTGTGCTAATGGCTGATTATGTTTTCAGTTTTTCGGGTTATATAAATGTGGATTACCCGGTGACTTATAGAGTTATAGCTGTCAAGATTTAATTGAAAAGTTTACATCAATAGTAGAAAGCTTGGGATTCAGAAGCACCTCTTTTCTTTGTTTTGTTTCCTTCAGTATCTGAAACAGTTAAAATTTGTTGATGGTTAGTTAACCCTGGTATTGAGCACCAGTCGAAAACTATAACTATTTTTTGTGTGTTTTTCAGCTGGAAATCAGGTTTGTCAATGCCCCTCATTTATTTTGGTAGTCACATTATATGCCAATGCACCATGTGGTTGCATCTGCCAGAGGTACAAGAATATGCCTCTAGTTTGGCCTAATGCTAACATAGATAGCAGCTGTCTTGATGTTAAAAAAAACATCGTGACCATTTTGGTCAGAGGACTGCCCCAGCTAAGTCCTTCCCGACCTTTAAGTGGGTTAGCTAGAGTTTAGATCCAATAAATATCATGATATTCTCAAGTCTCCTTCCAACAATTCTGTAGCCTTCCCGGACTCCTCTTATAAGGTTCTTCTTTCTTCTTACGTCTTCGAGCTGAAGCACTAGATGGTCTTCGTTGTGTATATATATTGTCCAAACTACCTTATAGCCAAGTTTCATTCAATTTATCTTCTAGCTATGTCACAACAACTTTTTGTCTCGTACCATAGTTGCGAATATGGTCGTTCTTTGTACGCCACATCTGTCGTTGATATTCTCCACACACGTCCATAATTAACTGTTCAGTGCGTGCTATTTTAATGCATTACAAGTCTCACTATAGTTTATAGTATATAACCATCAATTGTATCTTCTTATTGCTTGTAGTTTCTCTTTATGTCATTCATCATGTATATGATTATTTGAGTAACATCTCCGTTAATTCCGTTGTTCGTTTTGAAAGATCAAATCTAAGTATTTCAAAACATCTTACTCCGTATTGAAATATGTTCCAAGCTTTACCTTTACTACATCTCTATTTTTTTGGCAACTGAACTTGCATTTCATGTACTTGTATTGGTTCTATTTAGTCAAAACCCCTTCAACTCCTAAGCATCTCTTTTTAGCTCAAGCTTCTCGTTGACCCCATCTTTTCTCTCGTCTATTAATTCAAGGCACCATCCTGGGCATGTAATCCATTAATTCATCCATAAAAGGTTTAAAAAATAAAAACTTTTGTTTGATCCTTGGTGTAGGCTAATACCGATATCACTCGCACAAATCAGTGTTTGATCATAGCTATGGGTTCGTTTGGTTGCATGGTTGGGTAGGGTTGGGTTGGGTTGGGCTGGGTGAATAGTAAACTGTGAGGAGAGGGTACCCCTGTGAACAGTAACCCAACCCAACCCAACCCTGATACAAACTAAGCATCCTTCTTCTGTTGAATCCTATGAATGAGATATTTAGGTATAACATCATAAACTTTCTCTAAATCAATAAACACGATACAAGATTCCTCTCTTAGTCTCAAAACTTTTTATCAGATATTTGAGAAGAAGTGCAGCCCTAGTTGTAGACCTATTGGACATCAATCCAAACTAGTTCTCTGATACTGTTAAATCATGACCAACTTCTTTCAATAATCCTCTCCCACAACTTCATTATATAACTCTTTAATTTGATACGGTTTTGCATATTTTTTATCACCTTTGTTCTTAAAGAAATGTAAAATAAGTACTTATTATCAAATTATTTAGCCATCTTCTTACTAGACATATAAGCCTGTGACGAGTTATTATGCAATAAAAATTATTGTGAATCATATTATTCCATTACATGAAATAAAATATAATGAGTTTCACACTACTGATAAAGGTCCTTCAATACGGATAGGGATACGCACGATGTCGATCTTGATATCATACATCTGTTGGTCCAAATAGTTTGATCATAGAGGTTGATGTATGGTTGTAGATCTAAAGAGTTAGATTGAGGATACAACTGACAGGGCAAAGTGATATTCAAGAAGGATCTCCAACATGAGAACATATGATAATGTTCTTTAAAAACTAATATCCGATCGATACTCTTGACACATGTTCTCTGCATAGGAATCAAAATTCAGAGGTGTTAGATGACTCGAGTTAAAGTGCAACTTGACAAGGTGGATATACTAAGACTTGTATTGTATATTGTCATGAAACGAGCACAGATCTTTTGATCATAGACGTATATACATCTATTTATCTGAGTGTGTATATTTGACAAATCAATACGTTGATGGCATGACACAGTCTATATACTGTTGAACCGGTATGCATACAAGGAAATGCGAGATGTATGATCTTCCAAAGGAGTTATACTTGTTTATACTTACTGAGCCGGAAAATGAGAGCTCACTCGTGAGATATTATACTTGCAACAAATTTCATTGATGGTCATCTTGTTTATGAAACATGATAAATCTCATCCATTGCCTATAGGCTATAAACAGAGGGTTAAGCCTCCTTCCAACCATTCAATTCAAGTTCCTTTCACTCCTATTTCTAAGAGGAGAAAAATAGAAAAGAGTCTCTAACCTCTCTACTTCTCTTTTGGTGCATGGCCCCTATAACCTCTCCCCATTAAAGTTGGCCATACACCTTTAGCTTTTTACCACTACCTTTGGCATCATGCCCAATTGCGAGAAGAGTCGTATTCTTCTTCGTACTTCATGCTCGAGAAGGACTAAATTTTGTGAGACAAAATCCAAGAAGGTGATCTGTCTAGATCATCGTTGATGTGGATAAATTAGTGGAGACTCGTTTTTCGAGTTTGTGGAGGCTCACGATTCATCGTCGTGCCCGTATGTGCGTCAATCAACTAATAGGACTTGAATCAGGAGGTCTCTTCCATTAGAGACTACTCGCATCAAATGTATAATTCTCTTACTCATGTGGTTCACGAAGTGGTATGTAAATAGTTTCCATATCCATGTGATTACACGTTGATATCAATTTTTTTGTTCTATGATTGCTATATTGCTCATACGATAAGCTTATCGTTTGCAGAGTTATTTTCATAGTGGGAGGTCAAACCTCCCGTCACTTCTGAAAATCCAACTGATTGTTGTCCTGTCCCACTACTTTTTCAGACATAATCATCATTTTAGAGTATCATACCTCAGTCCTTTCATGTGTGAATCAGAATTTGCAAGCTTTCATGGATAATCTCAATAATATCATCCACATTAAAAATCATATAAAAATAATTAGTTCATGTTGGCTTTATATTCATCACTAGCTACTACTACTCTTTAATCCACATCCTTAATATACACAACTTGCATAAAATATTTGATCCTTCACTCCATAACCTTAGCTGCTCTTAAAAATATCTCCTACAATTTCATTGGAATAATTTTCCAAATAAAATTGCCACGAATATTTCATATTCGCTCTTGCGTCTTTTACTTGCTTTCTTGTACCCTATCAAATTTTCATTTGTTCTTTTTTAGGAAGAAATTTTGAAACCATGTCTTTTTGCTTTAAGTCTCTCTCTCGTACTTCCAAGTTTCAACATGCTTCCTTCTAAGTTGACCCTTCTTTGAACACACTTACCGCCTCTTTCGAAACTTCTCTAATGCAACTAGCCACTTATAGCCATGTTTCAGCTTTATTTGTAACAAAATCCCAATCATCTTCTAACCAGCTTCTTCTAAAAATTTCCTTTTTCCTTTTTAAGATCCTGCCATTAGGTTTTTTCTATCTATATATTTTTTAATATGCGAGAAAATCACTTGAGGTGGTTTGGCCATTTACAAAGGAGGTCAGCTGATGCACCAGTGAGGAGGTGCGAGTTTTGGGATGTTGAGCTGGTGGCTAAGAGAGGGCGAGGAAGGCCCAAGAAGTATTTGAATGAGACTCTAGGAAGGGATCTTAGTTTTTTAGATCTAAGCTCGAGAATGACCCAAGTTAGATCTAAATGGAGGCAAAGAATCCATGCAGCTGGCCCTACTTAATGTGGGAAAATGCTTTTGTTGTTGTTGTTGTTGTATACGCTTTTTATATCTTTTGTAACTTGTTTGCACATCCACAACTATGAAAATTTCTTTTTTCCTTTTTAAGATCCCGCCATTAGGTTTTTTCTATCTATACATTTTTTAAGACGTGAGAAAATCACTTAAGGTGATTTGGCCATTTACAAAGGAGGTCAGCTGATGCACCAGTGAGGAGATGAGAGTTTTGGGATGTTGAGCTGGCTAAGAGAGGGCGGGGAAGGTCCAAGAAGTATTGGAATGAGACTCTAGGAAGGGATCTTAGTTTTTTGGATCTAAGCTCGAGAATGGCCCAAGTTAGATTTGAATGGAGGCAAAGAATCCATGTAACTGGCCCTACTTAACGTGGGAAAATGCTTTTGTTGTTGTTGTTGTATACGCTTTTTATATCTTTTTTTGTAACTTGTTTGCACATCCACAACTATGAAATGCCATTTTCTAGTTAAACTATCACTTGAAATGACCTTGGTATCTTTATAACACAATCTATCTCTTCTCCTCAAAGTAAACTAAGCATTTGTGTCTTTACCAAAGTATTCTCATAAGTAGTAAGTTATCTTCTCTCTTTTCTAAAAAGAAATTATAATTGCAATAAGGTCCTACTTTATTGAGAAATCAACATGACCACCATATACAATTGAGAACTTCAAACTATCTTTTCCCACATATTGTATTTAAATCTATATAGTAACAAATTATTTCTTTTTATGGGATTCCTTGAAAAGTAACAAATTATTTCTTTTTATGGGATTCCTTGAAAAGCCATGTCCAACTCTGCCAAAAAAACTCTTTCATTCCCTCGTCCATGTCTACTTTTAATGTAGATAATTAAATGATATTTAAGATCTTCTTTCTCAAAATTACTTCAATCATCGTAGTTTGAAATCCAAAGCTCTTTACTTCTATCATGCTTTCCTTTGAGTCTCTATGCACAATAATGCTTGTGGTATTGCATACCATAACTTGAAATTAGTTCTTTTGATTCCTAAGGGGGCGTTCGATTCGGGAACAAGCAGGAATAAGGATGGGGAATAAGGAGAATAAGGGTCTATTCTCTATTCGGTTGGAAAGATATGAATAAGGAGAATAAGGTGGAATAAAGATATAAATAAGGGTGGAATAAGGTGAAATAATGGGATGTAGATGGGAATAACTATACTCTTAGAAACTGCGGCGGGCGAGAAAGTGACCACTTATTCTAGTGTTTTTTCTCCAAACGAACATGGCCTAAGTATTTTGATACACCGATGTAGTAACACCGGGACACGGAGTTTCCTTATATTGGTTAAGTGGTTGAATCTTAGATATGAAAATAATTGATATTGATATAGTCTAATCAATTATATCCCACACTATTTTATCTCTTGCAAGTATAAAATACTTAAATTCATCTCAATTAGTACATCGACAATCAGGTAACCATAACCTTATATATGGTTTTCAAGGTCATCTTTGCTTTGATTCAATAAATCCATAATCAACGGATTATGCGATTTATGTTATGTTGTCCCATTTATGAATATATCTATTTAAGGAATCAAAAATCAAGGAGAAAGAAAATTACAAGTAGAGTTTATTAATATTGTGATTCCTGACATCCTGTGCTTCCGTTAGCTTATTGGTGAAGCAGATATATTGACCCAACCCATGAATCGACCCACGAGCTCGGTCTAAACTCGAGCTTGATCTATATTAGGTCGGGCTTGGACCAAAATCTTGGCCTATTAAATAAAAGAGTCAGACGTAGATTGATATTGGCCTAAACCCATGAACCTATTGCCTGACCCCATGGTTTGTTTGGTTGTTGGGTTGGAGAGGGTTGGGGTAACCTGATGGGAATAGTAGCTGTGTGGGATGATTATGAGGGTTGGGGTAACCTGATGGGAATAGTAGATGTGTGGGATGATTATGAGGGTTGGAATAAAGAATGTGATGTGATGTTACTATGATTTGTGATAGAATTCCATCCCAAGAAAAGAGAGGGGTAAATTGGGTTACCTTGGGGTAACCCGGTTACCAAACGAGCCCCAGGGCACCATAAGATGGCCCATATAACAACCCGTGATCCCATTTGATTGTATATTGGTTCTAGATATTTCAACTAATCTCTTCTGTATATGTAGAGAAAATGCTCGTCTCTTACACCAAACTCATCGTAAGTATTCCCATCATCTTCGTTGCTATCTCACTTTTCTTACTATATATGATGCCTATTACTCCTAACCTTGTTCCTCCTACATCTCTCTTGCATGTCGTTACTTTCGAATCATTATTTCTTGTACACATAATCTTCATGATATATATTCATCATCATCATTCCATCACTGGCATATGCACCTTCAATTAGGTCTGTTCTTTCTTCGTGCTTCCATCCTAAACTAATTTAAATGAGCCGGTCCAATCCTAACTCGAGTCATGTTAATTGAGTTGAATCGGGCCTTGGGCGACTATAGTGAAAAATCACTTGCCACGATCTGGCCCACAACCCATTAACTTAAATGGATGTTGACTCAGGTCTCTTCCGACCTACAGTGGCCCAACCCATTGCTCATCCCTAGCTATACCTTACATATGACCACAAAAATGTGGAGATCTCTGCCTAATTTGGGTTACACCCGAGCATTGATGCAACGAAAGCAACTTCTTTACTCATATGCCTCATCCGAGAACCCTTTTTAAACTTGAGCCGATTACCAAAAAAACCTAGTTATGCAGCTCATTGTTCAAATGTAGCGAAGAGGATTTTGGTCTGATTTTTTGCATTAAACACTTACTCCGCAAGCTTATGTGACCTTTTTATGCCGATTTAAACCACGAACTCAAAATTTTAATACATTTTTTTTTACATTTGAAAACTAAGGTCCTTAATGAATCAAGGTATAGTTGGAACTTTTTTTAATTTATCCTTATAATTTTGTGGTGTACCTGAGTTAATTGTGTCCTTGCCGGTTTTTCACAACAATCAAGCAAACCTTTCTCTTTAACCCGAACTTTGGACCAACAATAAAAATGCAACCCCTTATTCCAATGGGTTTTGAGACATAAGTGATTATATGAATGTTGAATTTGAACGTCGCAATACACGATAACAATCTTAACGATGTTCAAAATGTAACCTGACCTTGCACGTGTATAAATAGTTCCTCCATGCTCCCTGCATCCGTGCAAGAACATTTCATTCATAGCCTCCTAATCCTGACATGAAAGGTACCTAGACCACGCAACCTAATTTTCGCAAGGTAGATCACATTACCTTGTCTAGCCCTATCTCAATTTAGTGGAAAAAATCTAACATAAGACATGAAAACCCTTGAGGGTCTAACTTTTTTTCCAATGCTAAAGGTGATACTTGAAATCAGGGTAGGCAAACCCTTTTGATCTTCTAGGCTGAGATGATCTCATTCTCTTGGTGGGTTACCCTTGCAAAAAAAGGGTTACCCACTAGGTGCACCAATTTCCCCATCCGATTTTCCAGTCCAAAATTTTTTTCATACCACGTGGGGCCAATTGTATCTTTCTTTTTCTCAATCAATGATGTTCTCATTGTTAGGATTAGAGTCATACTAGGATTATGAATCCTAATGGGATGAGACTCCTAATCCTAATAATAGTTGAGTTGTATTCCATTTGTAGTCATAATGAGAATATGATTATAGGGTTGTAATTGGAATATATATAGAGGGGTGGAGGAATCGTCTCCACACCGCCACAAGAACAATGTAACCCATGGTCCGTTTGGTAGCCGGTGTACATCGGCATACCCCTCATTCCAACCCTCCCAACCTGAATTGGGATTACTTGTATTGAGCCTACAATTTTTTTGGTATAATGATTTTCAACTATGTTCAAAAAAATTTATTAACATAAAAAATACTATAATCATTAAAAAAGTTAATATAACACATAATCAATGCCACATCACATCACAATTATTACTCCAATCCTCCAAACAACTACTATTCACTTGGGATACCCCAACCCAACCAGTTACCAACGGACCCCTAGAGAGAGAGGGGGTGGGGGGTGGGGGGAGAAAGAGATGGGAGAGCGAGGGAACGGGGAGAGTTGTACTCGTTCTAATTTATAGTGATCTTTCTTCTCCGGTGGTTGCGAGAGGTGACCGACCACCGTTATATCCGGTTGTTCTTTTCTTTATGTGCTTTCGAGGTGGTAGTCGATTGCGCATCCGCATTACCGGTGGTTCGTTTTCCCATCACCCATCATTTAATCATGTGAGGGCCTACTCTCCCTTCTCCTCCTCTCTTCAATTAAAACACAAAAATTTATACTTTCACATCTTATTATCTAACATTACAAAATAACCCAAATCTATTATTTTTCAAGATTTCAATAAAATGCATTACAATAAACTTTCCAACCAAAAGCAACAACATAGTGGCTGTGCTTATCTAGGTATGGCATGTTTTCAAATGTTCAAGCCTTGTATTACTCAAGTGTTGGCATGTTCTATCATGCGATCCACCTAGAGAAGAAAGAAGGTTCTACTTGCAAGTTAATTTCCATGTAGATGAACACATCCCATAAGGAGGGCTTTATTTATGCTAAAGCAATTCGTGTGCATTTATAGTTTATCTGGAATGATCAATTGCTGAAGAATATAGTGTTAATGTGTATTTAACATGGTGCTTAATATAAAGGGGTGAAAACTAATATGGATATATTGTTATCTAATCTGTTATTCATATTCATTTTATATAGATTTGGCATTTATATTTGTATTGTTTAAATGAAAATGGGTATCACTTTGACATCTACAAATATTTGTATTTGTATTTTCATTTTAATACTACAATATTTATAAATGTGTTTAAAAAAATTCTACGGTTCCATTCACCATTGTTTTTATAACTGTTATAAAACGAATATATATATAACATATTTATTTTATTTGTAAATCATCCTAAACATGTATAAATCTAAAATATTTCTATTATTATTCGTATTCGATCCATATTGTTTCTATATTCATATTTAGAGTATTGTAACACATTTTTCATATCCATCAATACATGTATCTGCATTTATATTTATTTTAAAATGTATAACGATATGATCATATCTATATTTGTATCCATATACGATCGTCTTGGTACTTACTAATGTATATATTAGTGATATAGAGACATTTCTATGAATGCGAAGATAAATCCGATAAGGAAAATTAGGTTTCTCCATTCAAATCTCCCACAAGTTTGACACTAAGGTGAATACATGCTCTAATAGGTCATCATTTGCAAAGTATTCTATTTAGATATTTGAGCATCGGCAGAGCTATTTTGAAGTTCTCTTTTCAAGAGTTATTTGACATCTACACCAAGGTTTGAAAAAAATCAGATTGGGCATTGAACTGATCTCATATCGATTTTGATACTTATTGGAGTTAGACTATACCAATCGAACTGATGATGATGTTAGCATACATAGATTGCATTTGTTTTTCCTCTAAAATTTAAAAAAAAAAAGCATTCACTATACCTATATTATATTTTCTTTGCCATTTGATAGTGATTTTGGAACTTGGCTTCCAAGTTTGATATTTTATGGTTAAAGAAAAAAATATAGCCTCCAATATCTCGATCAATCTAAATGATTAATAAAAGGGTTCTTAGATGAGGAAAGAATTCTTAGGTTATTACAATTCTTGCAAATTGGTAAAAGAAATATGAAAATAATTTTAAGTATTTATCTTGTACAGTGGAGATATTAATTACATCTTCAGACTAAGATAGTGACTATCTCGACCATAGAGGAAGAATATGCGGTAAAAAATCAAATGATGCAAGAAAAAGATATGGCTGAAGGGTTCAATGAAAGAAGTGATAAAAAGAATGTGAAGACTGTTGACTATTCAACAAAAATCAAAGTGCAATTCATCTTACAAAGAGTTTTGTGTTCCACATAAGGACCAAGCATATTCATGTGAAGAACAACTTCATTCGAAAGCTTCTGGAAGGTCGACAATTTGATTTAAAGAAGATTCATATGTTAGAATATCATGATGATATGTTCACCAAGTTCGTTAAGATGGAGAAGCTGAAAACGCGCTCAACATCTTATTGATCTTTAAGCATATATAGGATAAGAAAAATCTTACGTTGTCGCTATTGATGATGATAATGTCATGTAGTCAAAGCTGTAACATGTACTGCAAATCAACCTTCAAGTAAGAAATTATTGAGATTTATCCTGTAAAGATTGATTTACAGAGAACCGATGGAGAGGAATGATGATGTTGTTAATCCTCTCATGTCTTGTAATTGTTTGAGACCCGAGGACGTTGCTCAAGTGGTTGATTCTTCTCCTAACATGTAATTGACTTATGATAATGAATAAATTAATATTTGTTACCATATTTTTCGTAGATAAATTACCTTCAATTTTTTAAATTTGCAATGAATTTCATATTCACTGATGTATTTATTATAAAGAATCGTATAGTAACAATTATCCGTTGACTTTGTCTAGTAACTTTTACTAAATTAGCAATTACCAGTACACGTTACAATGAAAAAGTCAACAAATAGTCGTCGTTATATAAACATTTGGAAATGAATATGTATTCTTTGTGAATAACAAGAATAAGAGATAATTTTGCAATGAATAATATTCGTTGATGAAAACAAACGAAAAACAAAATAAATTAGCATATCTCGACGTTAAGTTATTTAACAAATGCTTCCTCTCGATGTTTATTTTTAACGTCAAGACAAGCAAATTAATTATGCCAAATAAACTTACAGCACTCAAATTCAAGAATGTGTATAATAGTAAAAATATTATCTACAATATAGATATAAGTCTACTATATCCTTATTTATTTTCAAATATAAATACGGATGTGGATACTGATATTGATAAATATAAAAATTGTGGTACTATATTCTTAAAAAAGTAGATACATATACAACGAGAACCCATTTTAGATGGTATAATAGTAAAAATATTATCTACATTAGCTTAAATATACATTTGATGGATGGCTTACACATGATATAAATGTAATATAATTATACTAAATGTAGTTTTTCCTACTAATTATATTAAATATGATGAAGACAGTAAAAGCTATGCCATTTATAGTTAAAAATAAATCTACAACTATATTTATACATATATATATGGATTTGGATACAGATATTTGTCGATATCAACATGAAATCCTATATCCATTTTAAAACGGATATGGATGTGATGGCAAAGAAGATACGGATATATCCATATCCATTTGCATCTCATATAGCACTAGATCTTCTTCTTTTGTGAAAATCGTTTACATATCATACTTTTGTCAGACTCAATGTTACAAAGTCAATATTCCGTAGAGTGAATTACACAAAAGTCCCTTAACTATGCACCTGAACTTTAAAAGATAACAATGTGGTACCCAATTTTTAATATTTGTCCCAACATGATCTTGAGATGTTGTGATTTAAGGTCTACATTGAGACAAATCTTAAAGATCGGGTACCACATTGTTACCATTTAAAGTGCGTGTACGATATTGAAATCAGATGTATAGTTCAGGGACTTTGTGTAATTTACTCTTTTAGTATTCAGTCGAAAGGATAATTATTTAAAGAATAAATGGTATAAAGGTGGCTGATAAAAAATATTCATGTAGGTATTTTCTAATTATTTTGAAATGAAAATTATCCATGTGTGGTCATTGGTTAACAATACCTAATTACAAATTGAATGACAATCTTACATTTGCTTTAAATTAAAGGAAATTATGGAAAAAAAAAAAGAAGATGAAATATTTTTTCATAAGTCAATCGACTCGTGGTCGAAGTTATTTTATTCGATAACCCATCAAATAGCACAGTCAAGCTCACTAATCAGTCCAATCGATCAACTACTGCAACTCATGGAGACCCAACTCTAATGGCTTGTCCGTTTGTGGCTTGAATAAGCTGTCTCGAGATAAATGATCACATAGTGATTACATCAACCATCATATATATTTTCTTGTACTATTTTTATTCTTTTCTTATCCCTCAAACTAAGCGAACCAGCAACACAGAGGGAGTTACAAAATTTGGAATAAACGAACAGATTTGGGATCGACGACTTGTAGAACACGTGGGAACGGAGACCTGATGGTGATACCGGTCATCAACCACTAAAGGTTGTGAAGCAAAGTCAAAGATGATGGTTGTTGAGAGTGAGATCCACTTTCTCCTGTCTTTATCTCGCAATGGTGGAACCCAACGAGATCAATCCCACACAGCAAAGAAGCATATTATCCAACTTGTTCATGTTGGAATCGTCGTTAATTTCCTTAGTAAAATATAATTACATTCAGAAGAATTCATGTACGCTTCTTTACTACTGAACAGTTTTTCCCAATCCTGCAGAAAATATGGGATGGCTAAGGCAGAGGAAAATTCGTCTCGGCCGGTACTCTCGAAAGGCATTGGCTTTGGGCGGTCGGAAGTATTTTATTTTGTTATGTACTATAGGCAAGACACTTCTATAAGAGACGGCTTTGTCTAAAGAGAAGCCACCTCCTGTAGTAGTGGCTCTATCTGGAAGACTTACTATTGCCGCATCCTTAAGAGGCAGCTTTAAGTAAGCCGCCTTTGCAAGAGGCAGTTCTAGACTACACCAGAAAAGAACCAACACCAGCATACTATTGGTCTTGTTTATGTCATGTCACGATAAAACAACACATCCAAAATTGTTTCAGCACATCCAAATTTGATTTAACATTCCATGATAAAACAACACACCGAAAATTGATTCAACAATACATGCATCACACCCACAATGTCGTTGCATGGTGCGTATGGTGGATGAAATTGTACCTCATGGTAATGAAGCGCCGCATGAATACTGGGAGCATGGTTTGATAACATACATATGGGTCCAGGACGATCACAGAATACATGCAAACACACCATCTCTAGAAACCAAGCTCAACTAGGACCATTCTCCTCGTTGACAAAAGCAAATGTCAGTGGTAGAATGTGGTTAGCAGCATCACTTGAGCAAGCAATTAAAAATCTTCTGTTTGTACCTTCCATACATGTGTGTATCATTCACATTGATAATGTGTCTGTAGTGTCTAAGAGCCGGATTACATGACCTGAATGCCCAGAAGGTCCTCTAGAATAGCTCTTCATTCACTGTTGTAGTCAAGATATCTGTAACTGATCATGTAATAGCCTCTTCAAAAGCCTTTAAGAGATATGGAACTTCATTATAAGATTTTTTCCCAATCTCCATAAACCATTTCTATTCCCTTCCTTCTTGTGTCCTAAACCCTCCTCGACTAACTTGGAAACCGAAATCATCATGAATTGATGTTTGTAAATAGGACACCTTCATCAAGGGAGAGATTTTGATCTGATTAAGAAACACGAGTGCCATGAAGTTACAATCTAGTTGTGGATGGTCCAGATTGACTGCTCGATTCAAGTAGTTGTGAGGTGTGTCAACCATTGAGATAACAAATTGTTCATCGATTGATTGACGATGACCACACAATCGCCACAAGCAACCCCTACCTTGTTCGCTACAGTGCACATCTTAGACTTTTCTGTCTGATTCAATCATCTTAAAGTTGCAATCTCTTTTAATGTTGAACACCTTCACGGAGTACACCTTGTCAGCTTTTACATTTGAAGAGAATGTCATTATTCAACTCGTTAATCAAACTGATCTTATCCTCAAAGTTCATGCAATCTTCGCCATTTAGATATATCCACCCCCTCGTATGTTCAAAACGGTATGTCAGAAACAATGTGTGTTCCTGAATGATTCTTCCCCTCATGATCACGATTTTCTATCTCATCATCGGTATTCTGCAGTGAGGACTCCATAAACCAATCAATTTCGGATCATTATCTTCAGTACCTACAAATTGTCCTCCATTCACAACAGGAGGAATAGATGTACTTCCGCTGTGAGGTACAAATCCGGGCACTGACACCGTGGCAGTAGATATCACAGGTCAATATTTATCACACATATCTTCAGCGCATTCCACAATCTCTCGAACATCATCATAATCAATGCACCCTATGTAATATGTTCCAGCATCCTGCGACATTCTATGAAACATATGCAACTCGACTCAGTTTGTTAAGTCCATCATGAACACAACCTTGATGCACTCAATTAACCCCGACAATGTCATTTCGGAGTTAATCTCGATGGTTTTCATCCGACCACCAACATAGGCCGCGTCCTTACTCGATTTCGAGATACTCCCGCCGCAATGACAAAAGCATCAAACTTCTCGAGACATCCTATCATAACAATAAATCAAATAGGATATATAACTCATAATGTTGAAAAAAACCACATTATTTTGAACGATCAAAAAATAAACATACTTTATCATATCGAGTACAAAACAAACCCTAAAACCAACATAACCTTAAAAAACCCATAAAAACATGACAAACAAGTACTTGTGGGCAGCTACAGTCATATTAGGCCTTCACCTTCCTTAGGCTGGGGATGGGGAAGGACAGGAGAGATGGAGGATCTCTGAAGGTGGTCCGAAGGAGACCACCCAGCGCGCGGGGGGCGATGGAAATCCTTCACAAGAGGGTGACACCGTCGCAGCAACAAAGGAAAGGAATAAGAGGGCAAGTGCTCGAATGCAGGTGGAGGTTATGGCGTGCCTCTACAGCTTTTCTTTAGACAAAACCGCCTATTATAGAGACGGCTTGCCTATGGTACATAATAAAATAAAATATTTCCGACGTTTCAGGGCCAATACCTTTCGAGAATATATAGAAACTATGATGCACCACAACATTCATCACGCATTCCATCCAACAGCAACACTATCATCATATGATTATAAGCAAACACTTCCAGAAGCAAAAAAGCATGTGGGAAGAAGGCACAACAAACGTGTTACATATGTTGGTTGATATCTCATACATCTCTACCAATCTATCTATGCTATGTACTCTACTGCTTCTCATGCGTGCTGCCGTCCTTCCGTGGCACATCCGCGTCGGCCGCGGCCATCGTGGACTGCACCGTAAGCACCGACAAATTCGGTGACAACGACCCATCCACATTGTTGTTGCTGCCCGCATGGAGGAGCTGCTGCTTGGCCGCGTTGACGTGGTGGTGGTGCAACGTGGGTGCGAGCGGCGGGGGTGGGTTGCGGGGGTGGCCGGTGGCAGTGGAGATTGCAGAGGCAAGCGATATGGGCATCAGGCAGAGGCCTTTGCCTTGAAGGTACTGCATTGCTGAGCCCATGTCTTCCTCCATGAGCTTGGCCACCTGGTGCTCGGTGACCGTCAGGCTGTCGTTGCCGCCGCCCCCTGCGGGCTGGGGGGCAGCCCTGGGCCCACCTGAGCCCCCCTGCAGTGTAAAGAAGCAAAATGATAGCACTCAATTGGAACAGTATCGTCATGGCGTGCTCCTGTCTTCGTCTTTTTGAATCAGTGGGGTCTAATTTCTTTACCAGAATTTATCAGGCACGCGTGCTTTGTATGGATTGTCTTGTAGCTACCCAATTCGTCTTTATGCAAATGAAATCACCTTTTTAACTAAATTATATTTGTTATAGACCAACTTGTTCTAGTACATGATCAGAATAATTGTTGGGTTTTTTTCCTGTTGTTCTTATTTAATCTAGTTCTGCTTGATAAGTCAAAGGACAAGGGAATAGTGGAATGTTGATGTGAGTTTTTACCTAACTGTCTAAGGAAAATACAACATGATTTTCAATGTTAGGGATCAGAAATCAATCCTACGTAGTGGTCTCTTGAATTTGACCAGACTTTGTTTAATTCGACCAGTGCTGCTGTTTGGAGCATAAAGATCTGTGCTTTTTTCCTGTGAGATGCGGAAAGCTCGGTATCTTTTCTTCTCTTGTTTGCATTAAAGGGAAGTGTGGATTAGTGGCGAGGAGATTCCTGTCTTTATTTAATTCAGATGAAAGGGAACGGGAATGGTGTTCATTTATATCAGGGGGAGAGAAAAGGCGTGGAAATTTAATGTACCTCAGAGGACATATCTGCCACAAGTGGTGCAACAGCTGCTGCTCCACCTAATCTGCTCATGCTCAGAACCTGTAAGATGGGAAAAAGACCAAGAAAACGAAGGTTGGTAATCACTATATAGGTCAATTAACATTAAGTCAGGCCTCTAATCACTTGCTGAGCAGCCACCTTGACTTGTAGTTGAAGGAACTTGACGTAGTCTATGATCTCATCCAGCATTGAAGCCTTATCAGTCTGCCCATCAAGACAAATATCTTATTATAGCCCACTCATACCAAGAATTCCAAATAAAGAACGAGGCGATATCACTATTTAATTATCTAATCAAAAGGATTAAAAAGGCATTTTGTTCCGTTGAAAGAAGGAAAGGACAAAACAAAGGCAGCAAAGGCCACTTTCAGCATCAGGCCTGTTGCTGTCACAGCATACAGCTACAAAACATAGTAGAAGTGTCCTGTCCTCTCACGAGGACGATATAAAATTAAAAAAAAACGAAAATTGCCAGTCGAATCACGGTTAATAATTCGGGAGGGGAAAAAACAAGGGAAAGATGGGACCTTGTTTGCGTTGGGCACCAGCTCTTGCAGGGCCTTCATTCTTTCTGCGATCCTCTCCCTGCGCAGCTGCAAACAGATGAAGGAATTGGCAGTCTCAGGTGCAAAGACAGCGAATAATGGAAGGAAGAAACCCGCAAGAAAACAAAGGAAACAAAATGGGAAGATCAATGACATCAAGAATGGGACAAGAAACAAAGGAAGGGACAGCATCGTGGCGACAACTTCTGTCTACTATTTCTTTATTTCATAACTGTCACACCAATTTAATGCTCTCCCTCGATCTTACTGAATGCCTCAATTAAAAAGATTTAACCACATACCGATGCAGAGCTACGTGCAAAATCCCATCTTAATTATATCCAGAGAACCTTAGCTAAATTAAGTTCATTTCATGAGATTTACACGCACATGCATGGAGTCAGATCAGAATTAAACTCCATACTTCATGCATTAAACATTGAAGAACAGTGTAAAAGTCACATAATTTCTATGCCGATACACATATGATCACAAGTTGAAGATCAGCTTACTCTCTCAGCAATGCTATGTGGGTCGGTTGCCTGACCTCTCCTGGCCCTCACCCTCTGCCTCGGCGGCCCCGCTCCGCCTGCGGCGGCGGAGGCGCTGCCGGAGCCCGCCGACGCAGCCGCGCCCTGACCCATCCCTGCTGCCGGAGCTCCATAGTTCTGCGTGGAAACACCTTAATAAAGATTTCTTCCACTAAAGTAAAAAGTTTGGAAGAAACCGATCAAAAAAGCAAAAGGTAAAGTTTCTCTCTTTCAATAACCTGAACATGAGCGAATTGCTGCTGATTCGCCCCAAACCCACCGAACATCCCATCGGAACCCTAAGAGACAAGATTAAAGAATCATCCTATGCAACATCAAGACTTGAATTTCAAAGGTACCCACAAATCTCTAGAGTTCGAACGATGCTTTGAGTCGATTTTGATGGGTACCCACAAATTTTCAGTGCGTGAAACGCCGCCAAGAATCGATTTTGACGGGCACCCACAAATTTCTAGAGGTCGGGATGGTGGCAAAGAATCGATTTTGAAGGCGCGAGACGTACCGGGTTGGCATTGGAGTCGTTGGGGGAGGAGAGGGAGAGGGGGAGGGGGACGAGGGCGGGCTCCCCGGACTTGGCGAGGGAGGGAGCCATGAGCTGCTGGTGCTGCTGGTTGAGCTGGAGGACCATGGGCTTGGGGGAGGGGGAAGAGATCTGGTGGTGGCGGAGGCGGGAGGCGAGGAGCAGTGGCTCGTCGAGGTCGAGGGAGGGGGCCCATGGGGAGGAGAGCATGTGGTCGAGGAAGTCGTCTTGCTGGAGGTGGTCGGGGAGGGGGTGGAGCTCCCTGTTGCTGCTGTTGCTGTTGCTGCCATTGGGTTGCATGGTGTTAGGGTTAGGGTTTGTGACGTTGTGGTGATGGAGGTTCTGGAGGAGGAGGAGGATATGGTTTGGGGTTTGGTGGGAAGAGGAGGAAGAAGAGAGGAAGGGAGGAGGATGTCTAGTGTAGTGATAGTATATATAGAGAGAGAGGGGAAGGGATGATTATGGTGAGATTTCCATTGATTCTCTCTCTCCCTTGCTGGTACTTTGGTTAAGGTTGAGTCTGTTTTGATGTTGGTTAAGGATGGATGTGTTGAACTTATGTATGCAGAGAGAAGATATCATTGTTTTCGATGAGGGTGGATGTTCAATCTCTTGGAAGACCTCCGACCAAATTAAATTGATTATTTTCCATCCAGAATTCTGCTTATATAATGTAAGAACATGTGTTAACACTCTAGTAAGGGGTCGATAACAAGGAGATGGATCCTCTGCTGGACCAATGGATGCAACAGACTATGTTGTGGTATTTGGAGCCGCTCGATCACGATCGAGCGATTCCTACGAATTTCCTTGATTCGGACCCACAAAAAATGAGAATTTATGGGAACCGCTCGATCGTGATCGAGCAGCTCCAAAGGCCACATCAGATTATGCTGCATCTTTTGGTGCAGCGATGATCCGTCTCCCAATAACAATCGAGCATACCGCAGGAGGATGGATCCCCATCGTCTGTTGTAAAACCAATCCACATTAGGAGATCTTCACAGTAAGTTACAACACCTTAGGCATGGTTGAGATGTATGTGAGCGCTTTTATCCCTTGGAAGTTACACTTATTAAGGATTAATCTTGGTAAAGAACATGATAATCATGGCGGTTTGAGGAATAGTAAATACTTCCAAGTTAAAGAATGGTGATGGTGATATGAAGGGGTGAGGGTTCAAAGATTTCTTTAAAATTTGGCTACATTCAAGTTCGATTAAGTTATGGTAGACTTAACTACTAGTTGTTTAGATAATACATATATATGCCATTGTTGTATCAAAATAACATGTATTAGCGTTGACTTGAATATGTTACATATACTAACATTAAACGTACCTTATGTTGTTCTCCATTCCGTATATCAGAAGTGCGAGTATTAATAAAAATTTCATCCCACAGGTGTGCAAGTGCATTTCAGATGCGATGATGATATTAAATGTGGTGAGGAATTTCCGATCATATTTAAAGTATATTTTTTATTTGAAATAGTAGTGATAAAAGTTAAATCCGCGTTGAAAAAATCCGAACTATTTTGTAGAGAATGTCAGTAGCAAAAATGATAATGCTAAGGTAGATGTATGGACACACACGTAAAGACCGGATTCGAAATGATGCCATCAGAAGAAAGTTGGTATAGCTCCGATCGATGATAAGATGAGAAAAAATCGCTTAAGGTGGTTTGGCAATTTGCAAAGGAGGCCAGCTGATGCACCGGTGAGGAGATGCGAGTTTTGGGATATTGAGCATAAGTGTTGGAATGAGACTATATAGAGGGGTCTTAGTTTTTTATATCTAAGCCCGATAATGACCCAAGATGGATCTGAATAGAGGCAAATAATCCATATAGCCAACCCTACTTAATGTGAGAAAAGTCTTTGTTGTTGTTGGGATAAAAGTTCCATTTTCATGACCACAACAAAGAGAATAATCATAACAACAATTTAGAATAAATTTGGCCTACAACAATGAGTAGTTTTAATATATGTTATCATATCTTCTGATGTCATAGTTATAATAATGTCACATTATCTTTTTATTCCTGTAATTTGCAATAAATATCAATCATTGCTAAAATTTCATCTACCGACAATTATATGTCGACATTTTTGTTAAGAATTTATGCTAACCATTATGTTGTTATGCATTTAATTGTGGATGTTTTGACAACAAATATTAAATTGTTCGCTATTATAAGATGAATTTATCGTAATGAATTCGTAACATTTAAACTTCTAATTTTTTTTCAATGGAACTATGACTTAATACTATTTAAACATAATTCAAAATTCATTGCAATAAATAGAGCATTCTGAAAATTGCAACAATGTTCCATGACAATAATAAAAAAAATCAACATGTAACAACAAATATTTTAGAAATGATTCATATATCGTAGAAACTGTTATTTACATATGCTAAGAAATGATCTCTATGTTCTCATTGTTGCACACACAAAGATCGAGAGTTTTCAAATAAAATTCATATAACTGCAAGCCGAGATATGTCAAATAATGTATAGGGCCAGTAGATGATCTATCCACATGGACTCAGGTATTTTATATAATTTTTTATCTATTTACAAAGATGTTTTTATTTTTATCGACACAAATAAATACTTATTTTTCTTTTTATTTCTAGAATCTTGAAATGTAGTAAAGTCTTATCACTAGATTCTATAAATCATAAGGATCACAAAGGATTTTTTGGATTTTTTTGCTATTTTTGGTGATTTTTAGAAGTGTTAAGGGCATTTGTGTAATTATATGAGAAACCTAAGGGCTTGAATGTAAACAAAAATAATCTAAGGGTATAATTGTAAATTTAAAAAGGAATCAAAAAATAATACAAAACTTCCATTTTTTACTAATTTGATTTAATAATAATTTAAGCAAATTACAGAAAAACTAAAGAAAGAATTAGAAATTACAAGATCCTCAAACGACTAAAATGTAAATAAATAGAACATAAATATGGAATATAAAAGTAAAAAAGGAAAAATGTAGATTGTATACTAAAGTTTAATGAAATTGCATAAATATCCAAAATAACAAAAAAATAAAACTACAGAAAAAGTGAAATTTGCAAGGAGGTCCTTGGGACCCCTTCTTCCTCAAGCGGTGGGAGGAGGCGGGAGAAGGACTGGGGTAGAGATGGCATGCGAGGTACAAAGGTGTGGGAGAGGGCTTGGACTCGCTGGAGAGGAGGAGCTTGATGAATAGTCATTCATTCATCTTTATTCTTCCATTTTGGCTTTAAAGCCTTAGTAAAATACTTGGAAATACAACTAACCTGTATGAATTAACATTTAATATTAATATGTAATTAGTATATAAATACGTGTATTTAAACCTAAAATAAAAGAATAAATAAAAAAAGAAAATTAAAGGAAGTATCAAAGATATTGGGTCAACTAATCCTAAACCCTGAGACCAAGTCAAATATTGACTAGGTAAATCTGGAATAAAGCAATAGGAGATAGGTTAAATATTGTACAAAAATACCAAGAAATCCTAATTCTTCTAGATACAATATAATGTGAAATAGCCTAATGTTACACTATTTTATTCACATTAAACACACTCCAAATAATAAACTATTCAACACAAAACTTTTACATAATAATATACAGAAAATAAAAATAATCATGCATAGTACACTTGGTACGCCTAGATGAAAAGGTCACAAACAGAACTTTATTGATCAATATCTACTCCATATGAACTCAAATTACACCATACTCACCTCCATTATATTTAAAATTAAATTATCTATCAAGTGAAGATTATTTCATTAATTGGATCTAGGATGTAAAAGTTGACTTTTGAGGATACTATTGTACTTGGCATCTGTATATATATAACCAACTATTTTATTCTTTACATTTTTAATCTCCTTATATTTTTGAATTATTGCATATATTATATAATACATTGTAAAAATATAAATACAACTAAAAACTTTCAAAAGATACTGAAAATAAATAATAAAGTTCAAAACATAGGTATAATATACCTATAATATACATACATGTAATTATTTATACACATAAAAATTATAACAATATCATAAATACATGTAAATATGTATTAAATAATGATATAAATATACAAAATATGTAAATATATATTATATATAAAAAATACAAAATAAAATATAAATATACAATATACAAGTATATATACCTATATAATGGAAAATAATAAACTATAATAATAAGGTTGTAAAAATACATAAAAATCACCATAAAATAGTTTGTGAAATAAGAAATATTCTTCATTATTAAAGTTTTAAAATAAAATCATTTTAAATTTCTTTCATTTTTTTCTAACGTTTTGTGGCCCAAGTGGACCAATAAGTGTGCTCGGAGTTTTGACCCGCTCGATCAACACCCCCTTGCACGACCTCAATATGTAAGCAACTTCCTTATGCCATGGTATTCCATGCTCTAAGGCTCTATGGCTAAAATCAATCATTGATTTGAGAGAAAATGATTATAAAGGGCTTTCTGCTTCCACTCTAGACTGAGCTTCCGACTTTCCAAGGCAAGACTCACACCGGGGATGAAATCACGACCGCGATGAGGTATCCCTCCCTAATCCTATAAATTAGGATATACTATTTCAGAGCTATATTGTGCATGTTACCGCCGCTCTTTTTTGACCTAACAACTGACCCAACTGCCTAGTACTGTCAGAACGATCAAGGTACCTCTCTTCGTTAATTTTCTATGCCAAATCAATGATTCTAATCGCCTCTAGGTTGAGCTCTAACCTAGGATTCAGTTTGTGCATGTGAGATTGCATTCAACGTGCAACACACAAACATTTCAGACCGCTTTCATCTGAATTCAGACATGATTTGATTTATGCGAACAACAATGTTCTGATCTTGTTTAATTAGTGAGCAGAGGGAGAGAGACCACATAGATGAATTCAATAAGAAGAATTTGATTTTATGATTTTTAGAATTTTCTAAAAGAACACACAAATGCAAACACCTAGAATGCCTAAGTGTTTGGAATGATCTTACATGGTTTGTTGAGATTACGATCCCTAATATTTAAAAAATATGCTTGAATCCTCCGAATAACAGAGATTGAGATAGAGAGAACCCCTCTTTTTTGTAGCTGTAAAAAATAAAATTCAACAACAATAATAACAAAGCCTTTTCCCACATTAAGTAGGATTGGCTACATGGATTTCTTGCCTTCATTCACATCTATCTTGGGTCATTCTAGGATTTAGACCCAAAACACTAAGATCCCTTTGTATAGTCTCATTCCAACATTTCTTGGGCATTCCTTGCCCTCTCTTAGTCGGCTCAACAACTCAAAACTCGCGTCTCCTAACTGGTGCATCGGTTGACCTCCTTTACAAACGGTCAAACAACCTTAAGCGATTTTCCTGCATCTTATCCTCAATTGAAGCTACACCAAATTTTCTTCTGATTGCATCATTCCGAATCCAATCTTTACGTATGTGCCAACACATGCACCTTAGTATTTTAATTTCTGCTATAATCATTCTCTGCACATGTCTATGGTTCACAAGCCAACATTCAGATACATAGAGCATAATAGGTCTCGCAGCTGCTTTATAAAACTTTCCTTTGATTTTTAAAGGAATTTTCTTAGCACAAAGAATAGGTGAGGTTCCTCTCCACTTTAGCCATACTCACTTATTTTATTAGTAACATCTCCATAAATTTCCCCATCATGTTGCAAAATAGATCTCAAGTATCTAAAAGAATCTCTCTTTTGAATGTTATCATCACCAATCTTCACCTCGATTCCTCCACCATTGCTTCCATCAAAAATGCACTCCATATACTCATTCTTAGCCCTACTTATACGAAATCCTTTAGTCTCCAATACATGTCTCCAAATTGGATTTCTTTTACTTTGAAAACTTGCCTCAACCTTCTTTTGATCACACGTTCCCAAATTTTTATAGTGAGACTCATCAGCTTGATGTCTATGTAATTTGATTAATTTTGAATGTCACGTTCATTCTTATAAAGAGGTACCATGATGCTTTTCGTTCAATCTTCAGATATTTTCTTGATTCGATAAATAACATTGAATAAATTTGTAAGGTAAATCAAGCTACGCTCACCTAAAACTCTCCATACTTCTACATGAATGTCATCAAGTCCTAAACATTTTCCAGGTCTCATAACCTTTAAAAGCATCCTCTACTTCCTTCCTCTATATTAATCTATAACTTGCATGATTAGAGTAACTTTCACTACTAGTTCCAAAGTGATCTCTCTATTTCCTTCCCTAATGAAAATCTTATGGAAATACTGCTCCATCTAGTCTCTATATCCTACTGAGTAACAAGCACGTGACCTTCCTCATCTTTAATGCATTTCACTTGAGAAGGTCTTTGGTCTTTCTTTCTCTTGCTTTGTCCAACTTGGATATATCCTTCTGGCCCTCCTTAGAGTCGAGATTTTTGTACAAATCTTCATAAGCTTTTGACTTAGCTTCGCTTACAAACTTATTTGCTTCCTTCTTCGCTAATTTGTAGTTTGTGACAATTTCATCTATTTTATCCTTAGACATAACTTTAAATCATGATCTTTTAATTTTGAGCTTCTCTTGCACCCCTCCACTCCACCACCAAGCCTCCTTTTGGCAAGGAGATCCTCCCTTCGACTCTTCTAGCATCTCTTTGGCTTCCCTTCGGATACAAGATGCTACCGCCTCCCACAACTCATTTGCATTTCCATTACAATCCCAACATAAGTCTTTTAAAACCTTCTCCTTGAAGCTTGATTGTTTCAATTTAAGATTCCACCATCTAGTTCTAGTGATCCTAGAAACCCTAATTTTCTTTACCAGCCCTTTTCAAAAACATAAAACAAGTTTAAAAAAATAAATAAAAAGATCACAATGCCAAAATAAATTATGTAAGTTGCCGACTCTCCGGCAGCGGTGCCAGAATGAAACTGCAATTTTACGTGTTCCAAGAAATGAGTTTTATATTGTCATTATTCCACACACAAAAATTGAGATTTTTTAAATAACATTTATACAAATACAAGCCGATATATATCAAATAATATATAGGAAAGGTAGAAGATCAATCCATAGGGACTCAAATATTTTACGTGAATTTTTATTCTATTTACAAATGGATTTTTATCTTTATTGATTCAAATAAATCCTTATTTTTCTTTTTATTTTTGGGACCATGAAAGGTAGTAAACTATATCACTAGATTCTTTACATCATAAAGATCACATTTGATTTTTATGAGAATTTTTCGTATTAATCTGCTATTTTTGGTGATTTTCAGAAGTGTTAAAACGTTTGTGTAATTATTTGAGAAACCTATAGGATTAAATAGCAAAACTAAAACTGATGTCATAATTGCAAATCCAAAGTAATATGGATATAATTGAGATTTTCCATTTTTACTAATTTGGTTTAATAATAATTTATTTAAATTACAGAAAAACTAAAGAAAGAATTAGATATTACAAGAAGATCCCTAAAGGACTAAAATATAAATAAACAGAACATGAATATTAAAATGCAAAATTTATGGAATATAAATTTTAGAAAGGAAAATTATAGATTGTATACTAAATTTTAATGAAATTGCATAAAAGTACAAAATAAATAAAAATATACAACTACAGAAAAGAGAATTTTACAAAGGGGTCCTTGGGACCCCTTCTTCCTCGAATGTTGGGCAGTGACGGGAGGAGGTCATGGGCAGAGGCAACACACGAGGTGCAGTAGTGTGGGAGAGGGGCGGGACTCATCGGAGAGGAGAAGCTCTATGAGGTGTCGCAGAGGCTTGTGGCTGAACTGGAAAGGAAGGGTCAAGGTGTCGTATTGCCGGAGAGGCGGAGGTGGGGATGGAGCTTGAAGCTCCAGTGATGGGTTCTCTCTTTTTCGGATGGCGTCCTCCCCTATTTGAAGGAGCGGTCAAGGGATGGGATGGGGCGACAGTTGGGGGAAGTGGAGGTAGAACCACCATTGGTTGAAGGGGAGAGGAAGGGGCAGCGGTGGTTGGCAAGCGGGGGAGAAGAAGAGGGGACGCGGGCGGTACCCATGCGTGAGGAGGAAGAAAGGGGCTGAAGCACCCGATTATTATAATTTTTGCAGATGAAGAGGGGAGAAGATTGGAGAGCATCTTTGGGAATTTTCTAAAGCAAACCTAAAAATAAAAAAATAGTTAGAAACTCCAATATGGGCTTGGAACCCATATTTATTAAAAAAATAAATAACGTAGTTTCTTTTTCTTCTTATTTAATTTATAAGGAATGTTATGCATTTTTTAGATGCTTTTGAATGTCGTGAACATAAAAATTATGAAATGAAAAATATGTATGAATTTGAGAAAATGCAAGGATTAAATACAGAAGTTTGTTCAAAAAGATATAAAACGTTTGCTAATCACATATTCATCAATCATCCATTACTTATGTATAATAATGAATATACTATTCATGGAAAATTATATTTAATTCATGAATTCACGTTGAATGTAACATTTTAATATTTGTTGCTAATTACTAATAATTTGTATATAGCAAACTCTCAAGACCTAGGCCGTGTACTCTAGGTTCATTTCTCTAAATGAATCACGTTTATTTTCAGAACTCCATATTTAGTCAACTCAGACTTAAACATTTCAATGATACTATCGTGCTATCAAGAGGATTAGATGTCAAAGGGATTTCTCTGGCGGTGGACTCTTCAGATGAAACCTCAACTATGCTCCAACCTGGGATCGTTGGCGAGGAACATTACGAAACCGCGCAAAGAGTTAAGCAAACTTCACAGCCTTTCTTACTAATTAGAAGGTTGCCCTTCAACAATTATTATTTGGCATATTTCTCTTTAGAATATGTACTTATTATATTATTTTTACTATGATGAAAAGAAAAGAATATTGATAAAGACAAATGATAAACTGTTACCATGTAATTCATCGATAACTGATATAGAAACAATTCTATTTTTAATTGTGAATTTCAAACTTTATTGTTGACTTTCCATCAAATTCTTTTCATTGTACATTTAACATTCATTAATGATGATTTTATAGTATTAGTTATTTTTAAAAGAAAAAAGGACCTCTGACGTGTAGATGCGTGTCCAAAAAATTCACCATTAATTACCAAAAAATAATACATGCAAGCACCAGGCCAGAAAAATACCACGGATTACAAGCTCTTGCTCTCAATTAATTCCCTAAAATGAGCTACCACATTCACGATTTAAAATATATCCTGACAAAATGCCACAACATTTCTAGCCAACCAAATCGCCCACAATATAGCCACAAACTTCGATCTCTCCTTCTATGTGTCACACCATCTCGCCCCAATGGTCCCCCATAACTCAACGACACCACCTACATGCACTGCATGGTTCCCAACAGGTCTCATGCCTACATCGTGCTCCTGCATTTGAAGAACAGATGATTCATATCCTCTACCTCCTCACGACACCTAGAGTAAGGGGGATCTATGATGAATCTCAGATATATCATGTTAAAATCTATTTATTATTCTCATTGCTTAAACAATTCAATAAAAACCACTAATGATTTATTAATATTAACCTTGATTATATTGTACATACTCTGTGTATGATTAACATATATTCTGACCTTTTTATTGTATTTAATCACTAATACATTTTCTTTATTTTCTATTCTATAAAAAATCAATAAAATTTAGATTAAATATTGTATATATATTTTTTAACTTTAAAAATAACTAAAAAATATAAAAAAATCAAAACCACAAATAAGTATTTTTAAGTCCTTAAAAATTCTTGCAGAAAATCTTCTTTGTACAAATGACATCTTTTGGATTTTTGACAAACATGAAACTTGTAGATCTCATCGAGATCTACAACTTTCATGTTTTGACTTTTTCCTAACTAAGCCTCTACTTATTTATTTTTAAATTTTCTTTCTTTTCTTAATTTTTGAATTTTCTGGAGCTTCCACATGGACGCATCTTCTTCGTGCCACCCGTCATTAGTCTCCATCGTCTGATCTCCCCATCCCACCTCCATCTCAACCGCCATCATCCCTTGCCTCTCCACGATCAGGCCACCCTGATCTAATCCTAGCCACCTACTCCCGCTCTCTTCTGAACCACCCGATCTTCCTCCATCCAATGCCTCCTATCGGTCTACATCACCCCTTAACTCTCCCATCGGATCACTTCCCCGCCTTCATCCTGACCTTTCATCCGCGCCCTTCTCTCAGCTATCCGATCTGATCTTAGATCAGATCCTCACTGCTCGTCACCTCCCACTTCACAGTTGCAAGATCAGATCTCTAGATTTGATGCACGCCACACACTCATGCCCCCTCTTGGGTCGTTGGATCGCAAGTTGGCTATTGGATCGCAAGATCCAACGGTCCCCACTCGTCATCCTCCTCCAAATGCCTTCCCCTAGGCATTACACCTCGTCAACACCCCACCCCCTTCCTATTTTGGAAGGAGCCTCCATTTACCTTTCACCAACCTAACAGCCGCCCCGCATAGCCCGCACATCCCTCTCCCTCGTGTAATCTCCAGATGCTCCTTCCATCACTCGACCAGACGTTAACCTCGTCGCCATTACATCCTTATAATGCCTAAACTCCTCCCTATAAATCCACCTCCGCCGTTGCACTTCACCTTCGTCCACCAATAAGAGCCTAAGCCCTAGCCACCTCAGCCTCCTTGTGATAGACGGAGTTCAGAGTAAGTGTTACAATAGGCCTATTAGCCGGTGTTGTCCCACGGGCTCCTTGACCATGTCACGGTTGGCTCCACTACCATTGAGCCCCCTGGAATAATCGTTGAGGTCGAGCGATGACCCCGAGGTCTAATGGAACCTCATCATAGATTGCCTCCTCTATCTAGTAATCATCCCCGGCCAGGTACATCTCCATCCCTGTTTCGTTGAATTTTCTCCATTTTTATCTGACGCACACAACGCCACCCACCGCCACCTACCCATCAACGAGATTTGCCTTACCACCTCCATCTTCATGACCTATTTCGATCACCTTCTCCCCTTCTCCATGACCTCCTCCACTTATGCTTCCCTTCCTCTCCACTTCACTAGAGAAGAAGATCATATTCCCCATCCCTCCACCCATACGGAATCCACATCTCACTCATCTCACTCATACACGCTTCAGCTAGACCTCTAACGCATGCATACCTTTAATAATCGAAGCTTGTGCCTCCTTTTTGATCTCGGACTCCACCTCCGGTGGTGCTTCACCGACAACCGTCTATAGCTACCCTCATAGCTTCCTCTGCCATTAATCGTCCTCTTCAGGGGTTCATGAAGCTCTGGTAACCTTCAATGAAGACAGGGGAGCCTGATAGAGCTCTGGAAGCCTCGTCGGATCTCCGATTACATCGCATATTCCTCGACGGAGGAGAAGCACAAGGGTCGTTGGATGGCGCCCCTTGACGGCCATCCAATGACCCAGATAGAGCCACGATGCACCTCCTAGCCTACAGGCTCGGATGCACTGAGCCAAGAGGTGAAACTCCGAGAACCTGCCACGTCAACCACCAAGTCTCGATGTCTCTCGAACCTAGCCCCTTCACGAGCTCCGCACATGAGGGGTTGGGTTATTTGTAAAGACACCCTTGGACTTTTCCAGAATTACAAGAAGGTCCATGCACGCGTGCCTCATGTGCGCATCTGGATATTTTCCAAGAAGTCCTGCCAATTTCTCAAAAATACAAGATTTTCCCTGCGTACAAAAGGAGAAATTGCATTTGGGCCTTTCCGAGTTTGATTAATTGCAAATGGTCCTTCCATGGGCCTATTTGCAATATTTATCTTTATTTTCCTTGTATTTTTATTACATTTATGCCCTTCGTGCGGTTTCCTTCATATTTTGAGCATTTTAGATCCACATTGAACGATTTCAGTTTCATTTCAAAGCTTATCTGATTCTCTATCTAGTGGCATATGTTATTCACTGATTTGACTCATTTGTTTGCATTTTAAAAATCAAACAAAGAATGCATGCATCATTCTTCTATGTTCTTACTTTATTTTATTTGCATTATTTTATTTGCATTACACATCACATTTGCATGAAGATCTATGACTAGAAAAAACTCACTCTTGAATTAAATAATAATCTTTGATAAATAGATGAAGAGACTCGTGGCCCTGTGTTAGACCTTGGCATACTTGGCAAGTAAATTAACCTCCACATATTCCTAGGTGTGGTTTTTGTTGATCCAGATTTGCCTCCTATATTATGATAATATGACATTATTAAAGAGGCAAATTTGCACTTCATCAAATGGTGTCGTTGCTGGGGACACGACTCACCTTTATCAGTTTGTCGATTTTATTTAATTACTTTTGATGTGAATATTTTCAAAAAATTTAGGTCTTTTTCATTGTGTTGTTTTTGCATCATTTCATGATTAACATTTCTTTATATTTTCTCTGATTAATTCTTTTGTGGTAAGGCCCATGGAGATCGAGGATGCTCAATCTACATGGATGCGTGGAGTTGGGAGCTCCCACTAAGAGGAGCCTCAAAAGAAATCATGGAAGATTCAAGGAGCTTTAGACAGCTTTTCTTTCATGCATTTTGTTTGTAAAAAAATTGTATCACATGCATTTTTAGCACCCTCATTCGAGGGCTTGTGTGTGTAAAAAGAGAGAGAGAAGAAATAAAGAAAAAAAGAGAGTAGATCACTCGATGATTTACCTTCGCCCCCCACACACATACACACTCACACATCCATATCTATATATTCACCCCACTCCCTCACTCTCCCCCTCACCATCATCTCTGTATATTCACACACACACCCCTCCCCACATCCATCACAATGTATACACACCCATCCCCTCCCACATCTTCTTCTGTAAAAAAATTCACACTCCCCTCCCCTCTAACCTTAACAGCCACATGAACCCATCCCAATTTCTACCTCTGATACTTAGTCTACTTTCAGCCTAAATAGGGGGGACCTCGACTCAATCCTTGTTTCCTCTATCTGTCTTCTTATACTTAGGTCGTTTTTGACCTAAGTATAGGGGGACCCTCCGACCCAGTTATGCTATATCACCTTGTATTTAACCAGATCCATGGCTTCATATCACTTGTGCTATGAGGACATAGCAAAAAGTTAAATATGGGAGGGTATACTGTATATTATTGTATATATACTTTAGCCATAGCTCGTGTTTTAAAATTTTTGAAATCTTTTTGACCTAGGTTTAAGTTTACTTGTGAACTTTTTAAAAAAATTCTGACCTTTTTAAAATTTTGAGAGATTAACTTTTTGTAAAGAAAATTATTATTTTTCAAAAAATCCCCTAAAATATGAAAAAATTTAAAAAATCTTTGGTAGAGGCTCTAACTACTAGGTTTAAAAATGAATAGCTACTCTTCAGTGAGGGAACTTTGGTCTCCCTTATCATAGTGGGTGGTTTAGACAACACTATCTATGGCTCCGTCCTCAAGTAACATGGGTAGCTGTCTAGCGGTTCGTACTTACACCCATACTGGCTAGAAGTAGATGCAATTATTCATATGAGCTTGGGTCAGTCATTATCTCTTATGGAATTAAAAAAATGAAAAACTAAAATTCATAAAAATTTGCAAAAGATAAAAATCACAAAAATTCACTAACTAAGGAGTTAGTGTATTCCTGACACATTCATTATCACTCAAGGCTTGAGGATTTGAAGACACTAGATTTCCGAGATATTGGGAGTCTGAGTTAGATATCCTTAGTCATTGGGAATTGGAACTAAATAATCCACACTTCCCTAGTTTGAAAGATTTAGGCGCTATATTGCACTCTTCATCTCTACCTTCTAAAGAATATGATCAGTACATCACTTTCACAACTGCATGATTAATGAGATGAGTTGATTTATCACTTGAGGAACTGATATTGGTGATTTGAGTTTAGACCTGATTTAGTGATGCTCAAAGATGGGATAGATTTAATGAAGGCTTCAAGAAACATGAGTGCCAGCTAAACCCTTGCCAGTATGCAAACAAGTTCGCATGCTATCATTTGATATTTACCTATGTGCCAGAGTGCGATGAATTCTAATTAAATTGTTGATTAGTGCGCGTCTACTCTTAGTAAAAGTAGTGGAGCTAGCCAAACAACAAAATGAAAATTTGAGAGAAGTTCTCTCATACAAGAAAAAGCTCTATCATTACAAAGTCAAATTCAAAAGAGCTTCCACCAAAGGCGAATGCTCCCAACCTTTTTAAAGTGTCCACTTAGACCAAATTTAATTAGGACCAAGGAGTCGAGATAACAACAAAAAAGGTCTCTGCATCATATAGTGATACAAGCCTGAGTATCGAATGTATCTTAGATACTCAAAAGAGACATACCCCATTGTACTCCCAGGAAAACAAGTGCAAACGACTCCGAATTCTCTTCACAGACACATTGATCAACAGAATAAAAATATACATGTGTTGAGTAATAAGGCACTCGAGAGGCCCCTTGTTCCAATGTGAGGGAGAGTAAAAAGACACAATCCAATGGCCTCCATCATCTGGCCATCCATCTATACGTTTAAGTCTGACAAACTAATGAGACAGTTGACTGAAGCAAGAACCGACTTATTCCCTAATGTTGAGGATTAGGTCTGGAGGTGAGTCTCTTGGACTAGAACTTAGGGTAATGCCTCGACTTGACTCTCATGATTGCGGTACACTATTTTTCATATCATTATATTTTATGTATAGATAGAGATTATGATAATTAAAGAGGTTGGATTCCTTTTGACTAGAGCAAGGCTGAGACCAGAATTTTAGGATCGCGTAAATTGACGGTCTTCGACGAAATGAGCCTTGAAATTTCAGATGAACTGTTAGGAATTAATCTGACTCCTTCATTTTTTAGATGCTCGAGGATGAGCATAGTTTAAGTATAGGGGTATGATGAATCTCAGATACATTATGTTAAAATCCATATATTATTCTCCTTGCCTAAACAATTCGATAAAAAACCACTAATAATTCATTAATATTAACAATGATTCTGTTATACATACTCTGTGAATAATTAACCAATATCCTGACAATTTTATTGTATTTAATCCCTAACTCTTTTTTTATTTTCTATTTTATTAAAAAAACACTGAAAGTTATATTAAATATTATATATATTGACTTTAAAAAGAATTGAAAATAAAAAAATATCAAAACCACAAAATAAGTGTTTTAAGTCCTTAAAATACTTGTAAAAATTCCTCTTTGTACAAATGACATATTTTGGGCTTTTGACCAAATGAAACTTGTAGATATCATCGAGATCTACAACTTTCATGTTTTGACTATTTCTAATTAAGCCTCGAAATATTTTTTTGAATTTTCTTTCTTTTCTTAATTTCTGAATTTTCTAGAGCGGCCACATGGTGCTCTCTGAAGCCGCCATGCGGCCGCATCTTCTTTGCACCACCTGCCATTAGTCTTCATCGTCTGATGCCCCTAACCCGTCTCCATTACAACCACCCATCACCCCTCACCTCTCCACCGTCTGATCAGGCCACCCTGATCTAATTCTATCCACACACTCGGGATCTCTTCTGAACCACACGAGCTTCCTCCTATCCAACGCCTCCTTATGAATCTCCATTTCATCATCTTTATTCTATCATTTTGACCTTAAAAACCCTAGTCAATACGTGTAAATACCCTTAATTTATGCAATTTAGCATCCATGCATTGTTATGCAAATACTGTATAAATTGTTGTTTTTAATTCTAAAATGAGAGAATAAAGAAAAGAAAAAGAATAAAATATCGTATATATATTTTATGATCCTAAACCCCAAGACCTAGGCATCTCAATGACTAGGTCGACAAGGAATAAAATAGTGGGAGGTAAGGGCCAAAATACAATAAAAATACTCTTTAATTATTCATTTATTCCTTATTTTGGGACTTATTTTTAATTCCACTTTTTATACCTCAAATAAAGAATCTTTACATGAAAGTTGTAGATAATAAAGTATAGAAAAATACAAATTTTATTTTGCACAAAAATAATCTACAACGTAAAAGAAACAGTCTAAATAAGTTTCCAAAATCCCAACTTCCCAGTCCCATATCTCTCAACTAAAAATTAAAATATATCAAAATCACCTTTAATTGTAGATAACTTTTAACAAGATATTTAATGAAGGTTGTTTCATATTTTTGGAGTTAAAGTGTGAAAGTTAGGTTTTGGACCCCTATTGTATAGTTTACCATATTAAATATTTGTTTTATATATTATTCATTATTTTTATAATTTTATAATTTTTAATTTTAAGATCATTTATAATAGAGGTTCATATTAAAAAAGGAATAAAATCATTAAAAAAACACCAAAATAAAATATGTACAAAACTACATAGATGAATTACTTATATCTATACCTATATAATAAATAGATCTATTTATTTAAGTGTATATATTTTATCAAAAAAATATTATAAAAATACATAAGTATACAAAAATGATTTATAAATATATAAAATAATAAATTAAATTAAAAAAAATTAAAATACAAAATAAAAATAAAAATACATAAAAACATAGATGAATATATCTATAAATAACCCCTAAAAAGCAACGTGTAATTACAAAGACCTAAAAAATAAATAAATATCATAATAAAATACTTAAAAAATAATAAATATTTTTCATTTTAAAACATAAAATTAATAAATTCATTTATTATTATTAATCAGAATTTTAAATAATTTCTGAAAGGGATTTTTTTGGTTGGTCAACGTGGACCAACTAGCTTCTCTCGCTCGTTGACCTCGGTCAACTCTCTAACCGAGGTCTTCCTCCTGTCAGAACTTCGTTTCGCCTCGATTTCTACCCTTTTGGGTCTCTATCCTTTCATCTTCTCAGCTCGAGTCCTTCTCGACTTTTTCTCCTCATATGACGCTCTTACATGCCCAAGCATCTTCTCGGGGATTGGATCATCGGTTCGCCAGATATCCTTCGATCTTTGGAGCCACCATGTCACTTGTACAAAGACCACCCTCTCTTTCCATTTGAATCTGGAACCTCTTTTGGCAGTTTTCTTCTCTTCCTAAGGCGCTCAATGGATGGAGGATGGTAACAGCATCAGCTCCATGCCTTTAGGTTGATCATGGGGCTAGTCTTAGGTGTGCTTCCACCACCTCCGACGAAGCGCTGCCGTTGAGAATTTTCTTCCTTATTCCTTGTTGAGGTACACTTGTTTTTAATGCATTTCTAGCACAATTTAGGTCTTAAGTTTTACTTATGCATTGTTTTTATCTTTTAATCAAGTGATTTAGCTGTAATACACCCCTTTCAATGTTCGCTAGAGTTGTGCTCCGGCGACTTCTTCCACCGTGTTCCGACTGTGAGCCGACTCCACTACTACCTCCATTTACTACCTCAACCATTTTCCTACACCCACCGCATCTCCATCCAACCAAATCCCTAGCGGATCTGGAGCTTGGTGCCCCAACTCCTCCACCACATTGGAGCACCACCGCCCGTGCCACCAACCATTTCCCTACACCAAAAAGCCCCCCGGACCCTATTTTCTTCAGTACTCACGCATCTTGCAAGTCCAGAGAGCTTAAGATCCGTCAAGGGGTTGATTTTTGATCTTCTACAAGTACCTAGAGGCCCCGAATTCTCTCCGCCCTTGTGGAGGCGCATCGGCGAACGTCGTGGCATTTTGGAACCTCTGTACTATAGAGAACGTCCCAAGAACATGTAGTACCCTTTAGCGTGCCAGAACGATGACTGAGTGAGGAGATCTAGCTGCTCGAAGCTCATCCTGCTCATGTTCTTCGCGAGTTCATCCAAGCACCTCCAGCGTCGTTGGATCTTCGCCCGCTCTTCCAGGGAAGCAGCCTCCGTTCGATTCTTCAGCCCTCAGTCGTCGGATCCACACCCCGGATCTAATCATAGCCGTCATCAACGAAGGGGTATCGGCATGCGTGAGGCCGACACGTGGCCAAGTGAAGCAAATCTCATCGTCCGCATCTACCTATTGTGGGGTATTTTGCATATTTCTCCCCAGAAGTTTTTGTAATTAATATTTAATACCAAAACATTCCTCTGCTATTTTAATATTTTTGTGTATTTTGCAAAAAGGTCCTCAAACTTATGTTATTTTCAATCTAATCCAAGCCATGCCATCTTATGTGACACATAACGTGAGGGGACATTTTGCAGTGGACCCCTTGGGCTTCTGTGTATTTCTCTTTAGTACATAACTTTTTAATTAAGTAATATTTTTTGTGAAAATTGCATATAGGCCCTCGAACTTCTAAACTTTACATTAATACCCCTGCTAGTATTGCATTTTCTCTCTATTATTTATATTTATTTTAAACAGCAATTAAACTCGAAAAAATCTCAAAACTAGTTGTAGACTCTTGTTGCATTTATTTTCGTGCACTTTTTTTAGTTTGTAATTTTAGGACTTTTTAATATTTATAAAAAACCAAAAACATCCTATTTTGGCCCTCTTTGCATTATAAAATACATAAAAATACAAAACTATTTTTGAACAGTTCCAAAAAATATATATTTTATATTTATTTATTTATTTTACAACTCTAGAACAAAAATCCCTAAAAATTATAAAAGAAAATTCAAACAAATAGAAACTCTTAAAACCAGTCTAAAAATATAAAAAATTCTTAAATAATCCAAAATTTGTGTTTTTATTTTATATTCTTCTTTAACTTATTATCTATTTATTAAAATTAATTTGGAGAATTTTTGATACTGCTGGTATTTTATATCTCCATTTTAATTTCAGGTATTTATTTCAACCCTGTTTTAGGGTATTTTTAACTTTAGAAATATAGAAATTAGTAAAAATTCCTAAAAAATCACAAAGAAGTAAAAAATAATTAAAACCAAAAATATTTTATTTTCTTTATTATATTATTATTTATATATACCCTAGCCTCTCTTGTGTGTGTGTGTATATCATATATATATATATATAGCTTTATATATAAATTAAAAGGAAAAAGAACATATAAAAACAAAAATATAAAAATAAAATAAAATAACAGAAAATTAAAAATCAAAATATAAAATAAAAAATCAAAAATAAAAAAATTAAAATTAAAGACTCGCAAAATGTACATATAGATATATACATCACAATCACAGTTTTGTGCATTTATTTGCCCGGTCTATCATGCTTGTTCCTTGTGTTCGACATCTACATACTTGCACCTATACGCATCCTTACTATAGAGTTTTAATAAATTTTAACTCTGCATTTTATTTTATTGCTTAATTATCATTGTGGGTTAATTGTTAATTGACCCGAGTTTCGTGAGCGATCGCTCCAGCGACATTGTGGTCTCGCCTTGTGTAGACTACTTTAGACCCTCGCAAAATCTGAGTTATCACCTCCTATAGATTCACGCCACCCCTTCAATCTCTCCCAGCGGATCACTTCCCTGCCTTCATCCTGACCTTTCGTTCGCACCCTTCTCCCAACCATCAAATCTGATCTTAGATCAGATCCTCACCACTCATCACCTCACGCTTCATATCCGCAAGATCATATCTCTAGATCCGATCTGCGTCGCACACTTGCATCCCCTCATGGGCCATTGGATCGCAAGATCCAATGGTCCTTACTCGTTGTCCTTCTCCAAATTCCTGCCCCCAAGCGTTAAACCTCGTCAACCCCCACCCCTTCCTATTTGGAAGAAGCCTTCATTTACCTTTCACCAACCTAACAGTCTACCTGCGTCGCCCACACATCCCTCTCCCTCGTGTAACCTCCAGCTTCTCCTTCCATAAATCCACCAAAATGTTACCCTCGCCACCATTACACCCTTGTAACGCCCAAACTCCTCCCTATAAATCCACCTCCACTGCCGCACTTCACCTCCGTCCCCCAATAAGAGCCTAAGCCCTAGCCTCCTCCGCCTCCATGTGACAGACGAAGGTCGGAGTGAGTACAATAATGGGCCTATTGGTCGATGTCGGCCCACTACCTCCATGGTCGCGTCACGGTTGGCTCTGCCACCATTGAACCCCCTGGAACGATCGTACAGGTCGAGTAACAACCTTGAGGTCCAATGGAACCTCGTCCCAGATCACCATCTCCATCCAGTAATCATCCTCGACCAACTACATCTCCATCTGCATTTCGTTGAATTTTCTCCATTTTTATCTAATGCACACGACGCCACCCACCGCCACCTAACCATCTACCATGATCCACCTTACCACCCCCATCTTCGCGACCTATTCTGATCACCTTCTCCCCTTCTTTATGACCTCCTCCACTTCTGTTTCCCTTCCTCTCCACTTTACCAGAGAAGAAGATCAAATTCATCATCCCTCCGCCCAAACGAAATCCCCATCTCTCTTACCTCACTCACACACACTTCAGCTAGACCTCTAACGTATGCAGGTGTCTTCAATATTTGGAGCTCGTGCCTCCTGTTCGATCTTTAGACTCCACCTCTGGTGGTCCTTCACCGGAAGCCATCAACAACTACCCGCGTAGCTTCCTCTGTCGTCAGCCATCCTCGTCAGGGGGCTCCGGCGACCCTCAACGAAGACAGGGGAGCCCGACAGAGCTCTGGCAGCCTCGCGAGAGCTCCAATTACGCTACCTCTTCCCTAGCGGAGGAGAAGCACATGTGTCGTTGGCTGGCGCCCCTTGGCGGCCATCCAACGGCCTAGATAGAGCCACGATGCTCCTCCTACCCTATACGCCCGAATGCACCGATCCAAGAGTCGGAACTCTAGGAACCTGACATGTTAGTCACCGAGCCTCGTTGCCTCCTGAGCCTAGCCCCCTCGCGAGTCCTGCACGTGAGGGGCTGGGTTATTTGCAGAGATACCCTTGGCCTTTTTCCAGAATTATAAAGTGGTCCAGGTGCACGTGCCTCACGTGCGCTCTTATACATTTTGTAAGAAAGCCTGTCAGTTTCTCAAAAGTGTGCCTGGATATTTTGTAAGAAGGCCCGCTAGTTTCTCAAAAGTATAAGATTGTCCTTGCACACAAAAGGGGAAATTGCATTTAGGCCTTTTCGGTTTGGTTTATTGCAAATGGATCCCTCCAAAGGCCTATTTGCAATATTTATCTTTATTGTCCTTATATTTTTTATTACATTTATGTCCTACACATTGTTTCTTTCATATCTTGAGTATTTTAGATCCAAATTGAACAATTTCAGTTTCATTTCAAACTTTATCTGATTCTTTATCTAATGACATATGTTATTTAATGATTTGACATGTAATTAAAGGTGTTAATATTTAGTGATACTTAGTATCTTTTGCTCTATAAACCTTTATGCTTGACCTTAATTTCGATGCTCCATTTGTCATCAAAATTGACCCTCATTTTATTGCTCAAAAATTTGTTGATTTTGGAGTATATTTACACAAACATATCTGCATGCATATTGTTCATATTGCATCTCTTTTATTACATTTTAAAAATCAAAATAAAATTGCATGCATCATTCTACTGTGTTCTTACATTATTTTATTTGCATTGTTTTATATGTATTACACATCACATCTGCATGAAGATCTAAGACTAGAAAATACTCACTCTTAAATTAAACAATAATCTTCGATAAATAGATGAAGAGGCTTGTGTCCCTGTGTTCGACCTTGGTATACTTGCCAAGTGAATTAACTTTCACATATTCGAAGGTGTGTTTTTTGCTGACCTGGATTTGCCTCCTATACTATGATAATGCGACATTATTAAAGAGACAGATTTGTGCTTCATCAGTCCACCCCTTGAACCAATCGTATAAGCTTGTCCCCTCTAAATAGTCTTCCCCTTCTGAGCAACCACATAAAGATCTTCTAAGTGTGGTAGTATCTTTTATTTCCAGATTTGTCTGCATTCTGACACGCACCCTCTAGGGTCATATATCGTTGGGCTTTTAAATGTCGCGTATGACTTACAGATAAGGAAGACTCCATCGCACCAGTTCAACAGCCCCACCCCTTCGTGGGTCCGACTACATTATCAAGTTCCTCAAACATCATCAGAATCCATTTAAATGTTGATCTGAAAGCTCGTATATAAACTGAGGGTCAAAAGTTTGCCTATTCCACACATTTGCCACTGAACAATTCGGGTACATAGCCATCGCCATCAGAAGTGGGAATTTCACGCCCAATGCCTCGCTCTCACTTCATCGTCAGTCAGAATCCGAAACCAGTGACATCACCGATAACAAGCTTAAAAAATGGATGTATCTCCTGCATCACACCGTAAACTCCCTTCCAAAAGTGTGAAAGTGCATGTCCTCGGTCCTCGGGACCCATGTGGCTCATAAATCCTCATGATTAGTTTGCAAACCTGCTTGTCCCAATCTCCCCATATACAAGCAATCCACTTGCTCACCTAGGCTTTATTCATATCGTCAACAAGACCACGACCTTTGAACAAGATAACTTCTTCCAATCCACCAAGGGTATCATGTTCGACCCACATGATCCTTGAAGACGTGAAAAAGATAGGGGTTGCACTTAGAACCGAACCCAGAAGCACCAATATGCCATCTCTAGATAGACAAGTCGACCTCTAGCCTACCAGTTTCTGCTCCATCTTCTCTACTACCGAGTCAGGTGCATCTTCCACCCACAAAGATTCATTTTAATATTCTATACTTACTTTAATGATGAAAATTTTGTTGCATGTCAGATTAATTTGAAAATTGCTGCTAATGTCCAAAAGACGTTAAAAATACAATAATAGATATTGTTCACTGCAAAATTACTTATTATATTTGGCCACGAATAATATATTCTTTTGTATATTATTTAAATATAAAATAAACTAATTATTTTTTAACCACAATTATAAACAATGATGATCACTACATAATTACATATTTAAAGAGAAAAATACCACGATAGTAATCTTTAGCAATATAATAACGAATATGTCATTATTGTATAATTTAAATATAAAGAGTAATGTGACACTGCATAATTGTCACGGTTAAACATGCAATGCCATATGATAGAGCAACAGCATTCAAGATTATTTGCAATTTCTTTCATGAGTACGTCAAACCTACCTGTCTTTTTAAACGTAAGTATCCACACATAATTAAAATTAAAGATATATAGAGATGTTATTAGGATATGGAATATGCTTTGCATGTTTCATCATATGGATATATGATTATTAGATTTAATCACAAAAAAATCAACCCATGAGAACATTTCGATGTTCAATACTTCATGCAAGCATATTATTCATTGCAAAAAGTTGCTTTCATCCTTGTGGTTAGCGATGGATGTCATATTCATTGCTAAAGGTTAATATGACAATGATTGACATATTGACTTATTCATTAAACACTACAACAAATTGGATTTATAGTGCCGTTTATTTTGAATCCATCACTATATCGTTCATTGTTAAATATATAGTAACGAATATTATCCATTGCTAAATGATATTTTATACTAGAGATTAACGACAAATATCATGGTCGCTGCTATATTAACAACACTCCATATAGCAATGATTGTATGTTTCTTTTTTTCAAGATTTGAGATAACCGTGCTAAGTTTTTGTCTAAAAAATAGCAAAAATTAGCTCAAATCTTGAAAAATAGCAACAGATAAATGTCGGCATATAGATTTGCCAATGATATTGTAAAGAATATGACTTTCGTCGCTAATCTCTATCTCTACTACAAAAAATTATTTAGCAATATTTAACAACAGACGATATAATGATGGATTTTAAGACAAACGTCTCTATCGAGTCAATATGTTTTAACGAAAATATGTATTAATCATAGTTAAATTTAAAACAAATTAGAAGAAAAAGTAACAACAGTTATTACAAGATTCATTATCGGGAATATAGCGATGAATAAGGGATTGATTGCGAATTTAACGAATAAAATAACGGTTAATGTTCGTACCAATTGGTTATACATTACAAGAGTATGTCTTAATTCCAATAAAATCTTTTATTATTATTATTATTATTATTATTATTATTATTATTATATTCTTAATATTATGTCGTGTAAACCGTTGATCAGAAGCTTTTCAAAAATGGTATTATTATATTTAAAAAAATTAAAAAAATACGGTTTGTTTAATGGAGATCATGGGGCTCCACTAAAGGGGTCTCTCAGCGCACGCGTCTAATGATTCTCCTTTGACCCATTAGATCACTCATTAAGCAATATATCTCTCTCTAAAGAGGGAAAGTGAGAGCAAAAAAGTCAATCCAAAGTTGTCAATGAAAGGTTGCATGACAAGGACGTTGCCATTTTTGTCAACTGAAGATTTACTTTTATATATTAATTTTTATATTTGAAATCACGTTGTGCATAACAACAATAAAATGAACCCATAGGGAAGACAGTTGTTGTATATGTTGCAAAACTAGGGGTAGAAAGTTGGTGTTACTGAAACATGTATTGTCAGCCATTCCAACGTTCTTTCTTCTTCTCAGCTAGGATGATGCCACTAGAGGTGAGAAAGAAGATTGAAAACATGATGAGAAGATTTTTTTAGTCGGACGAGAAACAACAAACGTAGGGCATGCATTTAGTGGCCTCGGAGGAGATCACGAGAACACGTGAACAGGGGGTTGAGTGTCTGGGATTTGGCATGCATGAAAAGCTGCGTATTTGGGGGTCATCTATGGACCTCGTCACAAAGATTTTTGAGAAAGATTTACGAGGTGAAAGGTGTGCCGGTGGCTGAGTCTATGGCTATGAATCTTCTTTGTGGAAAGGGGTGCGGGAACTTTTAGCACTTGTGTCTGGTATGCTAACGCCTAAGCTGGGAGATGGGAGATGGTTTAGATTTTGGAGAGGTGATTGGATGGGTGAGGGGTACTGGAGATGCGCTTTTCGAGACTCTTCACGATGACTGCAACAAGGAGGCCATGGTGAGGGAAGCTGCACATTCCGGTGAGTGGAGGCTAATTTTTGTTAGAGCTCTCTCAGATAGAAGGAAGGAGGTTCTGATTAGATTAAAGGTTGCGGTTCCTTTCACTAATGACTTCTCTCATAATAGGGATCATTACGAATCGTCCGATGAATGACTCTCATCAAGCGTTTTTATGGGGAGCTGAGAAATGGAGGGGGGAGGACAAGATCACGACCTATGTCAGGACGTGAAGATTATTTGGGCATGCAAGCTACCAAGCATAACACAGATTTTCCTCTGGTGCCTGAGGAGAGACAAGCTTTGTAACAAGGTAAGGAGGGCTAGATTGTTGGGCCTTCAAGAGGTAACTTGTGATAGGTGTGGGATGCAAATGGAGAACTCAGAATACCTTTTCTTCACATGCGAGGCTTCTGCGAAGATTTAGAGGGAAATGGCGATCCCGTGGGTGGATGTAGGTGGCCTTTCAAGATTCTGAGAAACGGTAAGAAGTGTAGGAGGTAACTCATCCGATGACGTCACTAAACCTTTTGTAGAGTTGTGGGCAATTTGGTTGGCATGAAATGGGCCCATTTTTAAAAATAAGAGGTTTTACCCAATAATATGGTGTCAAACTATAAGACTCTCCTGAATTTTTGGGAGTTCAGGTAATAAATCATGTATCCTTTCTTTTATTGGTATATATATAGTTTTTGAAGTGACTCCCAACTCAAAAGCTCACCCTTTTATTTTTCAGAAAAAAACTATCTTGTATTCTTGAAACTTGACATGAATGTAATATTCATTATTATATTAATGTTGACTAGCGGTATATATATAGAGAGAGGGGGTCGATCCTATGAGATGGGATTTTTGTGAGATGGTGAGATTCTGGACCACTAGTTTCAACCAGGAGAGAGACAGCCAGGAGAGAGAAGAGAGAAACTAGTGATCCAGAATCTCTCATCTCACTATCTCACAAAATCTCATCTCATAGGATCACTCCTCTATATATACACACAGGCCACATTCCACTTTAAAGTTTCTATAAGGTGAAGTTGACTGAAACAACTGTTCGAAGGGAAAAGCTTAAAAAGATCATGGATAACTATTGTTACGATTCATTAACTAGTAGCAATATTACAACGAATATATCTTTCATTCTTAATATCAAAGTATATGGAAAAGAGGGTTCTCGGAAAATTGGATTGCGTAGATAAAAAGGTGTGTCACAACATCTTCCTTCTCGTCATGGTAAATGGGAGGCCGGAAGGGGGTTATTTTCAGCCACAAAGGGGGGTTCATCAGGGATGCCCTCTGGTACCATTGTTATTCGTATTGGTTGCCGACGCATTGGCAGTTATGTTCAAACAAGCAGTAGAGGGGGGATGGTGTGAAGGTTTCCGTCTTGGTGAGATGTCCGTACCATTATTACAATACGCAGACGACACAGTGCTTTTCCTTAGCGACTCGGATGAGATGATATACCGCGCAACCCAATTACTGGACATCTTCAGCGGCTTGTCAGGGATAGAAAAAAATGTGCAGAAATCGGTGGTGGTCACGTTTGGATTACAGGATGGTGAACGGATCATGCTAGCTGAGAGGCTGGGATGCCCGTTGGGAGATATGCCGATCACCTATCTTGGTCTCCCCTTGGTGGCTGGCAAGTTGAGAGCATCTGATTGGGAGACAGTTATCCAGAAGATAGAGCTCAGATTGGCAGGCTGGAAGGCGGTTACATTATTGAGGGGTGGGAAACTGGTTCTATTGAAGCACGTCTTGTCTGCCATCCCCACTTTCTTCTTCTCGACCAGGTTGATGCCAGTGGGAGTAAGAAGGAGGATTGAAAAGTTGATGAGAAGGTTTTTTTGGTCGGACGGGAAACAACAAAGGTCAGGCATGCATTTAGTGGCATGGGAGGAAATAACGAGACCCCGCGAGCAGTGGGGTTTGGGAGTTAGAGATCTGATGTGTATGAATAAGGATTTGCTTGCAAAGTGGGTATTGTGCATATGGGGACCCTCTACGGATCTGGCATCTAAATTACTGAGGAAGATTTACGGAGTGAAAGGAACATTAGAGGCAGGATCCCTTCAATTTGAATCATCCCTCTAGAAAGGAGTACGAGAGGTTTTGACAAGCGTGTCGGGTAGATTAGTGTCGAAGCTAGGAGATGGGGAAGGTTTCAGATTCTGGAGAGACAACTGGCTGGGAGAGGGCTCGCTGGAGAGGCTCTTCCCTAGACTATTTGCTTTGACATCATTGAAGGAGGCAACAGTGAAGGAGATGACACATCAGGGGGAGTGGAGACTGGATTTAGCAGCTGACATCTCGAGTAGAAGGCAGGAAGATATAGAAAGATTAAGGGATTTGTCTACTTTCCCAGATAGTTTCTCGCAAACAAGGGATCATTTTGAATGGACGGGAAATAAATTTTTCATCAAGCAACTTTACGAAAAGCTACGTAATGCAGATGAAGGTCAAGATCAAGATATGTGCAAGGATATGAAGATTATCTGGATGAGCAGGGTACCGAGCAGGATCAAGATCTTCCTTTGGTGCTTAAGGAGGAACAAGCTTCTTGACAAAGACAGGAGGGCGAGGATACTCGGACTCCAAGATGCAATTTGTGACAGGTGCGGGGAGCAGACAGAGACCCTAGAGCATCTCTTCTTCACATGTGTTTTCTCGGAGAAGATATGGATAGAGTTGGCAATACCGTGGGTAGATGCAAGTGGCATTTCGAATTTTTGGGAAGGGGTAAGAAAGATAAGAGGCAATTCAACTGATGATGCTGCGAGACCCTTTAGTACGCTATGGGCAATTTGGCTGGCAAGAAATGACCTCCTTTTTAATAATCAAAGATTTTATATAGAGAATGTTCTTGCTCATTGTAAGGCCTTGCTAAACCTTTGTGAGACAAGGTAACTATCCATGTAATATGTGTTTTATTAAATTAATGATATTGCGGTGACTCCCATCTCGAGCGGTCACCCCCTATTTTTATCAAAAAAAAATATCAAAGTATATACATAAATAAATGGTCTGGCAACAAATAATCTAAGTATTCATAATTATTACATCCGACGTAAAGCATAAAACAAATAATATCTCCATTGCAAAATCATCTTTGGTACTTAGGTTCACAATAACCTCCATATTCATTACTAATAATTTATAAAGAAGTGGTTATTCGTATTAGTCATCATTTATATATGAATTAAATGAATAATTTAACCATTAATAAATGACTCCTTGCTAATAATATAGCAACGAATAAGGCATTCATTGTGAATTTCAATATCAAATAATTATTTTGCAACACTTTGTGATTATTAGATGTATTAATATATTTTGAGATGTTAAAGTCCACCCCCCCCCCCAACACCCCGCGCCTACCTCACCCACCACCACCACTCCGGGACGAAGCCAGAATTGTTTGCTTGAGAGGGGGGCTAAATAAAATAGAAATTATTTTTTCTAACAGTTGATTGTTTTACATAAAAATGATGCGAGATATTATTTTTTACTTACATGCATAATCGTTATTATATGAATCTCTGTAATGATATAACAACAAACATGATACTTTTTTTGTGAATTTAAATAATCAAATTTATTTTTGTAAAAAACAATGGTATTTGTTGTAAATGTGATTACTGATGATATATTCATGAATGTGAAATTATTTATTGTCATTGATCAAATTTGTTGTAGTGTGTGAACTACGAAGTGAAATCGTATACTTAGATTGATTGTAGTGCCTACCATATGCTAATTTTATAGTAAAATTTCAACATATAATTGGATTGGAATTTACAAAATTCAACTTTACATGGGATTCAAGACTCATTCCTACAATTCATTTATCAAGGAAATGGCAACAACTCCATTTTTTTTACATTTGAGGGGTCATTCTAAGTAATTTTTTTAATAAAAAATACAAGAGTTGCTGGTTGATAATAAATAGCAGTGAAGGTAAAGTCGAAGTACGGATGCCCTTTTGTTTAGTATTTGAAAATTTTGCTGTGATGGTTTTTAAAGAAAAATGGCTTTCGATATAAAAAAAGTTACAACATATTCACATGTGAATTCGTGGAGACAAGTTGAAACATATTAAGGTTTGTTGTCTACGACTTGCATCCCAGGAGTCGCTACGTAGGACGAGATTTTAACAAATATGAAGCGGAGATTATGGAAATAATCTATCACAATTTATAATAAACAAACAATTTGGTATTTAAATAAAAAAATAATTGCCATTTTTCAATTAATTACATAATGGGACAGGGGCGGACCTACAGTGAGCCGAGGTCGAGCACATGCCCCCCTCTTTTGTCAAAAATCATATGTATACTATGTCTTTAATCCTAATAAAACATGTCAAATCAATTAATATCTTTCTATAAATAACTGAATGGCCCCCTCCTCTATTACGACCCAATCTTAATCCTCCCCCAATTAGGGGCCTCAATCTCTTCGTTCATCCTAAATAAATTCTTATACCTGCAATTAATACACCTTCAATTAATTTCACGTCAGTTGCCATGTAATTGTATACCTTTATTAATCACAACATGTGGGAATTTAGTTCACATATTCGTAATTAATTTTGTTACGTGACATAATTGAATTGATAATGAGGAGAAGACAAATATACGCATTCCTAGGCCGTACCATTATTTTTTACCTTCCAAATTAATCTTCTCTGATTCCACACTTGCAAAATGATCTATTACCTTTTGCTCAATTAGATTTTGATCTTCAATTTGATTTATAGGTATAAAATCATGTTGATTTATTCTTGCACATTGAAAGCAGATGTAATTATATTGTTTTGTATATTCTCTTTTCCTCTCATGGTCTTAATTCTTTTATTGTATTATTGTATCTTTCCATACCTTGAGGTTCACTACTTAACCATCTTCCATGTTATGTACAACCCTCCATCTCTCAAAGGATCATTGTATCTCGACACAATCTTGACCCTTTCCATATGATCATGTCTCTCGTATGTCCCTTACTGACGTACTATTCCATACTCTATAGAGATTCCCGATCGATGAAAAATATTAAGATAACGGGGAAAGGTAAAAATAATCAATACAACAAAATGAGTCTATATTGACATAATTTTGAGTTTGTTATAAACATATGGCATATATTTTACTGTGAAAATTGGTATATTTGAAATTAGCAATGAACATTCACAGTTTGCCACTGGTAACAGTTCAAGTAGTAACGATTATTGTTGTCTTTTTCATTAAAATTTGCACTTATTATTGCTTAAATAACAAGATTAATGTAAAATTTTGATGACAAAGGTAACAAATAACCATTGTTAAGAGGTAAGAGGTAAGATTCTCAAAATTATTAGATTTTTAGTATTATCAGTTCTTCAACATGGATGTAATATAGCTTAGGAATTAGATACTTTTTTAGGGAGGAAAAGGGTACGACGCCGAGAAGACGTCTACCCTAAGGAATTAGATACATTGTTTTACATTTTTAGGAATCAATCATTTTATCACAATTTTTTGTCGAAAAAATTTCATAATTTATATATATTTTTAAGAATAAAATTTTTAAGCACAAATATATATCAAAGTTATAAAGCATTTCACTAATTTTTTACCACACACATATATAAATTTATAATATTCTAAGTTTTTCTTAGCATCAATATATAGTACAGTGCCCCTCTAACATGAAATTCTAGGTCCGCCTCTGAAATGGGAGTCCAATTTTAATAACAGGAGCAATTGCCCGCTCTTTGAGAGGCATGATCATCCCTAAAAAATGTGAGGAAAATTTTACGCCGAGTGTGGAACCACCCTATTGGTGGGAATAAATGATGGCCACATCGAAATAAATACATTGTAAATATATATGGGGAAGATTCTGATATCTTGAATATAGTCAATCATTTGCTACTCCCTCATTTGCTACTCCCAAAGTATGAGAGTCGATTATAAAAGGTAGGGATTGTTAATTGATAACATGAAATTAAACATTTTGGATGGTTGTCAATGTATCAATTAAGTTTGAACCCAATAAGTTATGAGAGTCGGTTTCCTTAATATGGTTAGGTTTAGGTTTGGGGTGTTACTCAAGCATGGTCTTAAATCTAATACTCACATATGTAAGAGTGGGTTCTGAATGTGTGGGACTACAACATGCTAACTTGGATTTAAGTATTCTGGATTGTTGTCAATAGATCCAATTAAGCACAGAAATTAAAGTACTTATTAGGACCAGTTTTTGCCAATAACAACTTGGGACTGAACTTGAGAATTAATATATATATATATATATATATATATAACACATCAGAGAAGGATCACTCTAGTAACGGAAAAGGTCATCAGAGAAGTAAAGCCACCGGCCCTTACAAAGAGATAAAGGAAAATGCTACTCGAAGCATGCAATTGCTATGATTACTAGGAATAAGTGACGAGTCATGTTGCAATGAGAACGATTTAAATATAAATAGCAGAAGTTATAATACTCTAAACATAGTTCCACACACATAATAGTCACAAAATGTGAGAATAGGTTATTAGAGTAAGAGATTATTATCTAACGGTTCGAGCGTAAGCATTTTGGATGTCCATCAGTAGATCTAGTTGAACCAATATCCAACATCATGATCAATTTTCCTCTATAAGGGATCGACTTTATAGGTACATGACATGACAATTTTATAAAAAATGGATAATAATATTAGAACATCTCCTCTAAAATTTATCTTAATCAGACACTGATGAATCTCGTATTCATCATGTTAAAATTGATTCATTAAACTCCTAGCTTAACTAATTCAATAAAATTCCCTGATAATTCATTATTATTATTATCTTGTATTATATTATATATATATTGTGTTTAATTAACCAATATTTATTGTAACTACTTACTATTATTTTCTTTGTTTTTAAGTCTCATTAAAAACTCATAAAAATTAGAGTTAAATAATAGTTTATAATTGCCCTAACCTTTAAAAGAAATAAAAAAATCTCAAAAGCTACAAAACGGTGTTTTTATCCCTTCAAAATATACTTGTGTACAAATGACCTCTTTTTACTTTTTATCCAACATGAAACTTGTAGATGATCATCGAGATCTACAACTTTCATGTTTTGACTTTTTCCTAATTTTGCCTGTAACTATTTCTTTTTTACTTTTCTTTGATTTTCTATTTATTGGTTTTCTGAAGCGACCACGTGGCGCTCTCTGGAGTTGTCACGCGACCGCCCCCATCTTGCGTCACCCGCCTCCTCTGAACGCTCTAGGATCAACTCCATCTCTATCATTGATCCTCGCTCCATCTTCAATCATCTGATCTCCCTCTGTATGAGATCTCAACCGCCCCTTTGCGCCTCACTCACAGTCGCCTGATATCTGTACAAGTCATTCACCCACCCCATGTTGTTGGATGGGATCCAAATTCCATCTGAACCACCTGCTTCCGCCTCTCCCATCACTGCTCGATCTAATTTGATGGATCAAATCCGATCCCTCCACCCGTGCCCCAATCTCAACTGTTGGATCGCAAGATCCAATGGTTAAGAGATGTCACATACCTCTCGTTGGCCCCCGCTCTGACACCTCTATCCCCTTCCATTTATAGCCCACATCTCCGACCGTCTTCCCGCTCCTTAATGACATCTTCAAGTAGACGTTACCTCCCTCATCCTCGTGCACCCTACTTTAATCACTTCCGAGCTCCACAGGCCTTTAAGTGGTCATTCAAAAGCTCACCATCACCTCTGTAACCGACCACCACCTCCACTTATAAAAGTGATCCCTCCACCACCATTCACCCTCGTCCATCATTCTACGGTATAAAACATAGCCCCTCTCTTCCTCTCTGTGACAAATGGAGGCAGACGAGGGGGCATCAAAGCCCTCCGACTCGGTGTTGACCCATGGTTAAAACCAACCATGTCACGGTTGCCCTGGCACTACCGAGCTCGCTAGAGTTGCTGACCAGTTTGAGCAATGACCATGAGCTCCGATGAGGATCTCAGCCCAAGCACCCATGCTGCCTTCTTCCTCCTAGCTCCAGATAGGTACTCCTTCCTTAATTTTTTTTCACCATTTTTCTTCTATTTTTTCCTCTGCACACAATGTCGTTCACTGCCCCCTGATCATCTCCTGACCTCTACAACTCAACCATCATCTTTGCCAATGCCTCCATTCGCCCTTCCCCTTACTCCAGAACCTCCTCCGCCCCTATTCACTTCTTCCCTTCTCGTCGGAGAAGAAGCAAAGGGGTCTCCGCCTCTCGTCACCTCACGACCCTCCGCCCACCTTACCCATGTCACTTCATGCACGCACGTCATGCTCCGACTACAATTATCCTTGCAGGACCTTCGTTGGCCAAAACTTCACTGGAGTCATGTTCTGCAGGTCTGCCATCGATGGCGCTTCATCGACCAGCCATTCTCATCATCCTCGGTCCTCGCCGCACTTCCAGCTCCTTCTCCAGCTCTTCGCGAGGAAGTTTGTGCCTTCTGAGCACTTGATAGAGGCCGGTGGAGTAAGAACAAGGTCTTCGGATCCCTACCTTCTCCAGCGAAATGCGGCGGTGCATGAGATACAGGCATGGTTTGATCCTCATGATCGGACAGTCCAAATGATGCCACGTGGTGAGGTCGAGCCTCACGCTTAGCCTCAAGGCTCGGGTCCATCGTGTCGCACACAGAGCCACCATCTGATGCCACATCAGCTTCAAGCCTAAGCGCCTCCCGAGCCTGACTACCTCATGTGCCCAGCACATGAGGGGTTAAGCAAATTGCAGATCTGACCCATGATGTATTTGAAATTACATTTTGGTCCCCAAGAGCGTGCCTCACATGCGTGCTTGGGTATTTTATGTGGAGGTCCATGATATTTTTTGAAATTGCACAAATGCCCCTGCACGTAATGGAAAATTTATAAAGGGCCCCCTCCAGTTTTGTTAATTACAAATATGTCCCTCCATGGACCTATTTGTGATTATTTATCCTTTAATTCCTCGCTTTTTATTACATTTATGCCCTTGCATTGTTTACTTCATATCTTGAGCATTTTAGATCCAATTTTTATGATTTCAGTATCATTTTGTTTCTTATTTAATGCTTCATATAATGGCATATTTAGTTTTTTGATTTGGCATTTAATTCAAATGTGATGAATTTTTAATGTTATATAGTCTCCGTTACTCAAATGCATTGCCATTAAATAGATGTTTGCTCGTAATTTTGTGCTCAAGTTGAGTCTGAATTCAAACCATAACATGTTCTCATTAACTTAACATTTTCTAGGGCATATTTGCGGTAATCGCTTGCATACATATCCTTTGCATTTATTCATGCATGCATCATTTTACTATTACATTTAAAAATCCGTAAAAAATTTGATGCATCATCATCTACATTATTTTACTTGTATTTTAGTGTGTGCATATGCATGAAGGCCTAAAATTAAGAAGATATTCACACATAAATTTAATAGACCAAAATTTGGCAAATATATTAAAGAGGCTTGTGTCCCTGTGTTCGACCTTGGTAGACTTGTCACGTATAAATATTCCGCAACATTCAACGATTGTGGTTTTTCCTGAACCAAATTTGCCTCCTATACTACAACTATCGATTATAAAAGAGGCAGATTTCATGTTCATCAAATGGCACCGTTGTCAGAGACAGGGCTCACTTTTATCTATATATCGAATTTTGAATTATTTTCTGCTGTGAATATTTTCAAATTTTGCAGATCTTCTCTTCATGCATTATTTCTGCATCATTTTTGTTGATTATTTTCCTTGTTATTTTTCTGACATTTTCTTTTATGGCAGAGTCCATGAAGATCGAGGAAGCTTGATATCCATTGAGGCATGGAGTTGGGAGCTTCCGCTAAGAAGGCCACAAAAGAAATGATGAAGAATTATAGGAAGTTTAGTCAGCTCTGCTTGCATTTTTCATGTTGTAAAAAAATGTATCATGTGCATTTTTTAGCGGTCCTCATTTGAGGGCACGTGTGTATAAAAAAAGAAAAAGAAAAAAATAAAGTAGATCACTAGATGATCTATCCCCCCCCCACACACTCGCACAAACATTCACGTACCCCACCTCCCCACAAACACACATGCACACATCCATCCACTCACTCCCTCCCAACCTTCTCTGTATAGTCCCACACCCCCATCCTGCATAATCTCTGTAAAAATATACAAACACGCACCCTCCCGCTTCTTCATCATTTGTAAAAACTCACCCATTCCCTCTCCATGTATCTTGTTAAAAATCACCTTCTAACCCTAACCGCATGGGGGCTCCTCCAGCCTAATTCCAGAGCTTTTACTTAGGTTGTTTTCAGCCTAAGTATAGGGGGGGCGACTCATTCATCCCTCCCTCCATCCGTCTTCTTATATTTAAGTCATTTTCGACCTAAGAATAGGGGGACCCTGCTCCTCAGTTCCTCTATATCATCCTATATTTGACAAGATATATGGCTCCATATCATTTGTGCTTATGAGGACATAACAAATGTTAAGTATAGGGGGCTATATCGTATATTACTGTATATATACTTTATTCATATTTCGCATTTTAAAAAATTTAAAAAATATTTTTGAGCTTGGTTTAAGTTGTCTTGTGAACTGAGTTTTGAAAAAATTCTAGTATATTTTTTTAAATTGAGGGATAAACTTTTTGTAAATAAAATTAACCTTTTCAAAAAACTCAAAAAAATTGAAAAAATAAAAACTTTTCTTCTATAGAGACTCCGATTACTATGCTTGAAAATGAGTAGCTCCTCTTCAGTGATGGAACTTCGGTCTCCCTTAGCAGAGTCGGTGGCTTAGAGGACATTGTATATAGCTACGTCCTCAAGTAATACGGGTTTGTCTAACAGTTTGTACTTACATCCATACTGGCTGGAAGTAGATGCAACTATTCATATGAACCTGGGCCAGTCATTATCTCTCTGAAGATCTTAAAAATGAAAAAAATTAAAATCCATAAAAATTTACAAAAGATAAAAAAAAGAGAAAAAAATCACAAAAATTCACTAACCAAGGAGTTGATGTATTCCTGACACATTCACATTCACTCAAGTCTTGAGGATTTGAGGACACTTGATTTCTGTGATCTTGAATGTTTGAGTTAACATGCCTTAGACATTAGGGTTTTAAACTTAATAATCCACACTTCCTTAGTTTGAAAGATTTGAGTGCTATATTGCACTCTACATCTCTACCTTGTAAAGAATATGATCATCACAACACATTCACAACTGCATGAATGATGAGATTAGTTGAGTTATCACTTGAGGAATCGGTGTTGGACATGCGAGCCCACGGCGAGCCATTATGCAATAAATGTTATTGCAAATATCATTCCCTGATCTGAAATGAAGAATAACTAATTTGCATAATAGGTCCCTTAGTACAATTAGGGTTATGTACCATGGCCATCTTAATGATCATACAACTGTTGATTCAATAATTGAATCATAGAGGCTGGTGCTTGGATGAATATCTAAAGAGTTAGATTGAGGACTCATCAAGCACCTGATGAATCTACGTTTCATCATCTTTATTCTATCATTTTGGCCTTCAAAACCCTAGTAAATGCGTGTAAATAGGCTTAATCTAGGCATTTTAGCATTCATGCATCATTGTGTAAATAGTGTATAAAATGCGGTTCTTAAAGCCAAAATTATAGAATAAAGAAAAGAAAAGAAAAGGAATAAAATATTGTAAATATTTTATGACCCAAAACCCCGAGACCTGGGCATCTTGATGAGTAGGTCGACAAAGAATAAAGTAGGGGGAGATAAGGGCCAAAATACAATAAAAGCACCTTTTATTTCATTCACTCTTTATTCATTTTGGGACCTATTTTTGGTTCCACTTTTTATACTTCAAATAAAGAAACTTTGTACATGAAAGTTGTAGATGATTAAATAAAAAAATACAAAATTAATTGCACCCAAGAATAGTGTACATATAAAAAGTTATGATCTGAATAAGATTCCATAATCCCAACTTCCCAGACCTGTATCTCCCTAATAAAAGCTCGAAACGCATCAAACTCACCTTTAATTGTATATAATTTAAAATAAGCTATTTAATGGCGGTAGTTTCACATTTGGTGGAGCTGCGGTTTGAAAGTTGAGTTTTGGACCCCACTTGTATACTTGTACAGGTTAAAATATTCATTTTATTTATTATTTATTATTTGTATAATTTTATATTTTCGCAATTTTGCAAATATTATTTATAATATATATGTGCATTAAAACAAGAATAAAATACTAAATAAAACACAAAAAATATATATAATAAATACTTATATGATACATAGGTATAATACCTATAAGTACACCTATATATTGAATACTTATATTTTATTAAGTGTATAAAATACATCAGAAAAATAAAATAAAAATATATTTCAGTTCATAAAAATATTTTTTAAATATATAAAATAATAATTCAAAGTAAATAAATTAAATACATTAAATAAAAAAATAAAATATTAAAATATATAGATGTATATACCTGTATATAGCCTGAAAAGGTAACTTGTAACTATAAATCTCATAAAAATAAATAAAAATCACCATAAAACACTTTATAAAATAACGAACATTTTTTATTTAATAACCAAAAATTAATAAAATCATCTTATATTTTTAATCGAATTTCCAATCTTTTTTCTCAGACGTTTTTCTGGTTGGTCCACGTGGACCAACCAGGAGACGACAGCAGTTGACCGTAGGTCAACTCTCTGCCCAACGACTGGGTTGTGTCAGAAGTGGTTTTTGACCTATCTTCGTGGTTTTTTTGAGGCGAATCCTTGCATGATCTCATGATACGCCCTTCACAACTTTTCATCCCCATTAACCCATGATACACGCCCAGATGAAATATTGGGCTTTGGATCATCGCAATGCCTCGTGCGCCTCGGTCTTTGGATCCCCTCTCCATTCTGTGGTCAATCCTTCAAATATGCACCCGACCTCCCATCCTCTTTTGATCACTCTTCCGTCTTCCATCCTCAGTCCTAGGGTTTCAGCCTCCTTCCTGGTGACAGCAGGAAGCGAACGCGCCCTTTGGTTGCAGCCGGAGACGTCGAATTGAGGATGATCCCTTCGTCGAAGGTCTCGCCGGAGCTCGCCTCCAGGGCCACCTTGGTGAGGTTTTCCCCCTTTTGCTCCACTACTTATTTCGCTCTTAGGATAGCCAGATCACATCTCCACGTTTCAATCTTTATTCTCCATCGCCAAATCATCCTCTAATCCCTTGAAGCTCGCCTTGGTCGGCATCGCGGTTCGTCGGCCAAACGTCGAATCCGCTCCACACACCCACCGAGTGTTTTTCCACCCTCCGCGGAGTCGAGGCAACTTGCCCTCGACTCCTTCACATTTCTCATGCAGATTCGAAGCACGGACTTAAGACTGGAGCTCATTTTGCGACTCGCCGGAGGTACCTGGGGAGCTTCTTCGCCGCCGCCTCTTCACGCGAGCTCCGACCACCGTAGGAGATTTCTGGAGCTTCCAGCACGTAGTGGACCACAGCAGGAAGGTAGCCCGGCCATTTTGGAGCTGAAAGGAGCGCCGGAGGCTGAGATCGAGATCGGGGAAGGAAGCCTCGTCGGAGGTTCTTCCCTGTTCTTCCTCCTCGGCCCTTCGCCATCGAATCTGGCCGAGTTCTTCCCGCAGTGCAGCAGCCGCTGGATCATCACCATTCGCAGCCATCAGATCCTCTTGGATCATCTAATCTCGACCGTCGGATTGCAAAAGGGTATCGGTGCCTCAGCGATCGACACGTGTTCAAGTGAAGCATCATCAGCCGTCCGAACGCGCTCTGCTGGGCATTTTGCATGATTTCCCCTAGCCATTTTTGTATTTATTAAGTAGATTCCAAACTTTAATTTGCCACTTTACATTTTTGTAATAATTGCAGAAATACCCTCAACTTTCAATATTTACGTGCAGGTCCTCTGCCACGTCACCACACGTGCCTGTGCGCGTGAGGGGACTAGGCTTTTTGCACGGACCCCCCTGGGGTTCTTTTATTTCATTTCAAGCCAAGAACTTTTTAATTAAGTGTACTAGTTTTGGAAAAATTGCATATTAGCCTCTCGTACTTTTGTGAAATTACTTTTAGGTCCCTCCCATGTGTGTGCATAACACGTGCGGCGGGGAATATTTGCAGGAATACCCTTGCGGGTTTGGCTATTTGTGTTTAATCCTAACATTTTGTGATAAAGTTGTATATTTTGGGAGGAATTGCACTGGGACCCCTGGATTTCTGCCTAATTACATATACGCCCTTGCCAGTGTGATTTTTCTCTTTGTTGCCTTTATTTATTGCATGCATCTATAAATACCAAAAAAATCCACAAAAATCACTATAAGTTCATGTTTAGTTGTAGATTCACGCTAAATTTTTGCCTTGCATATTTATTGCATTCTTATATTTATAAAAAAAATTCAAAAACATGCATTTTCATAACTGTTTGCATTAGAAAATACATAAAAATTATAAAACATTCTTGAAAAATTCCAAAAAATTTTATATTTTGTGTGTTTGCATATCTTTTAGCTCAAGAACCAAAAATCACTAAAAAAACACAAAAGAAAACTCCTAAAAATCATAAAACCCCAAAAACCTTCCTAAAAATCTTAAAAATTCTACAAAAATCCTAAAATACAACAGTTTATGTATTTTCTTTACTTTATTGTCTTTAGTTTAAAATTAATTTGAGGAATTTTGGACAATGTTCATTATTTTCATCCTCATTTTAATTTCGACCAGCAACTTTAGTCATTGTTTACTAGTATTTTTGCCTTTAAAAACACAAAAAAATAGGAAAAGTCTAGAAAAATCACAAAAACATTCGAAAAATAAAAAATAACAAAAAAACACTCTTATTTCCTGTATTTTGACAATTTTTCCCCTATTTTCACCTCTCCCTTATCTCTAGTGTATATATATTCCATATATACATATATTATATCTTACTCTAAAAAGAAAATATAAAATATAAAATATAAAAAAATAATCAGAAAATTAAAAATCAAAATATAGAAATATAAAATCAAAAATTAAATAAAAAAATACAAAATCAAAAACCGATAAAAAGTCCCAATTGGCTAAGTAGTTCACATGACATAGGGCATGACTGTTTGTCTGCTTGCTTTACTTCTTTGCTTCCTGTGTTCAACCTCTACTTGCTTGCCACGATACATTCTTAGTAGGGTATAATAAAATCTGATCCTTGCTCTTGATTGCTTAATTGATTGTGTGGGTTGGTTGTTGATAAACGTGAAGGCTTGAGTAGTCGCCTCAGCGACAGTGAGTCTGATTTGTCATATCATTATTTAGCGGCTCTCGTCTTCTCGTTTTTCAGCACCGTCAAATGATTATTAAGAGATGATCTCTAGCCTGAGCAGGAGATGGCAATCCTTTCTCACATAGGCTGATATCTGACCGACCTCTTGATGTAGGTGCTCTACATAGGAATAGAGATTTGGAGGTGTCAGATTAGTTAGGTCAAAGAGTTGATTTAACGAGATCGAGATAACCAAAATCCTATATCATATGCTGTCATGATATAGGCACGCATCCTCTGACCGGAGACAGATGTGTTACTATATGTCTGAGTATGTACATTTGGCAGACCAATAGGTTCATGACCTAACCAAGGTCTATACATCGGCGCGCTGGTGTGCATATAAGGGCATATGAGTAATACGATCTCTCAAAGGGATCATACAGGTTCACTACTGAACCGGAAGACATGAGCTCACTCATGAGATATTGGGAAGAATCAAATTCCGTGCACGGTCGTCTCGCTTTGGAAGCTTGACTGAATTTGTAGGCTTGATATATACTTTTGGAAAGCATATGATCAAGACCTGGGTATGATATATGCTTTTGGAAAGTATATGATCGATACCAACTCCCAATGATGAAATGAGAAACCAACTGATAAAACCCTGAAGTAGACAATATAAAGTTGATCCAATGCTTCGGGTTTATTCTGAGTCTTCCAGTATGCAGGATGTATAGGTGTTGGGAATACCTGAGGGTGATGTGATCATAAATGATTGTATAACCATGATGCTTCCATTCATAGGGAGTGATGAAACGGGTCTGGATTTTGGTGGTTCCTCTCAGTAGAAAAGTAATCTGATCTTGGTCCAAATATTGGACATTATATGAATGTTATTCAGATGCAATGAGAAGATTAGATTTGCGGTCTTGATTTAATCAAGCATCTATGGGAGGCCCGAGATCTAGATTTGAGATGTGATCTCAATATCCAAGTCACTATACGTAGAACAATACAATTGCCCTGTCCTTATCTCCAAGTATCCGTGGAGAAAGCGCATTATCCTTGAAAGAGTTCATGGATAATTTCATTATTGATATATGTATCCGAGCATCGAGAAAATTGATAATTAAATGTGATTTAATTATCATGGATAATATGAATTTGATTCATATTATAAGGAGAGTTATCTGAGATAATTAAATATTATTTAATTATCAAAGATGTGAATAATCTGAATGTGATTCATATTATTTTGGCACATGAGAATAGAGATCCAAGATAATTAAATATGATTTACTTATCATGAATATGAATAATGTGGATAGCACTATCCATATTAATCGTATATATTATAAATGTGATTTATAATATATAAGAGAGAGCTATTTGTGATTTATATGTGTTGATTAATTATTGATGTGAATTGGATTCACATTGGATGATTAATTAAAATATAATTTACATTTTATTTTGGGATGTGACACATTTTTTCCAGTGGCATGATTGCAATATTTCACAAGATAATTATGAATTATTTTTGTGAAATAATTTACAACAATCGTTGTTGTAAATCCTGGAGATATCATGAGATAATGGTATATCATGAGATAATGAGATCTCATGAGATAATGAGATCTCATAAAATGTTGTAGTCGTCCCTCCTTTTTAGCGGATATGGTTTATCTCCTCATTATCTCCAAGGATAATTAATTGATTTAATTTGAATTTAAATGTATTGATTTATCGATATATATTAAATTAAATTAATTGTTGTTGTGTTTTTGCAACAAGATCATAGCCATTGAAAGAAACACAAATCAATCTCAACCATTGATTGTGTGTTGTCCATGTATCGAGATCGATGGACTCCCAAAACCCTATATAAGAAGAGGTAACCCTTGCTCTTCCAAAAATAAATATGAAAAATGAATGCTCTCTCTCTCTCTACACGCCCATTCTCTCTATCTCTCATGTGGTCGTCCATCATGGATGCCCTAAAGAGGCTCTCCATCGCTGCAGCACCGTCGTTATGATGCCCGATCGTTTTCTCGTAGATCTCTGTTTACTTCGGTGTGCCTTACTCATGAAGAAGACGTCGTATCTCGTTTATCAAGATCAGGAGATACGTGGCTTGGATCTTCAACATGAATTGTGAGAAGCATGTGTCTCATCAACACGCTCGCAAGCGTCTCCTCCGACGGATCGGACTTGAGACAGGAGGTATCTTCGTTTAGAGATTCGATCGCAACCACGCTTCAAGAGGTAATCCTATTACTTGTTTGTGGTTTATACGAAACGATCCGAGAAGCGTTCTTGGATCATGTGGTTTCGTCACATGAAAAATTTTAAATTCCGCTGCATCGAGCAACTAGTACGACTAGTCGCTCCCGATCGCATACGATCCGATTATCACGCTTCTGTGATGCGCTTGAGGATTTTCCCTTATCCTTCACTTGGTATCAGAGCCAGGTTGTCGAAGATTTTGGATGAGATCCATGAACCTACGAAGATTTGGGCTCGATTGGGTTCGCGAAAAGTTTAGCTTTTCAATTTTCGCAGCATGTCTTGTGATAAATTTTCGGCCCTGTTTAAAACATTAAAACATGAAATTTTATATTGAATAATGTTCCCCATTAATCAAGGAAACGATATGATTTGAGTTTGTGTGATTAGGAATCCGATAACTCAAGATATGATCTTTTTAATAATCATATATCCACTGTTTCGGGGACTGCGGATCATGACGTAATTAAGATGTTAATTGCGAATTTGAAACACTTCGAAATGCATGCAAATCACTTAGGTTATATTATAAATCAAATTAGCAAACTTTAGGAACTTATTTTTCTTAATTTGGATTTAATTTGATTGAGATATGGCAATTTTAGTAAGTGAGGGTCACTGCTGAAATTACTTTCCTAATCAAGAACCTAGTGATTGTCATTTAAAAAATTAGTGAAATTAGATTGTTTAATTTTCTGGAATAATTGTGCATAAATATTTGTGAAATATTTGATGATAATTATTCCATAAATGACATTGCCTAACCAATTATTGATTAGATGTGATCTAGATCACAAATTGGTTCAATGATCTACATGATCTACAATCCAACAAATATGTTGCTTGAATAGGATTTGGAATTTGTTTAGCAAATCTTATTATAATACTAATCAAAATGGTTTTGATTATTATTATATGGATAATTTCGGTTGAAAAACCGATTATCATCTCAAGTACAAAGTGATCTATTTTGCATTATCCTTTCTCGAGGCGGATATGGTGCCTAGTCGGGGAGCGTTGGTGATGACACGACTGTTACTTGAGTTAAATAAATAATAAACAATGGTCGTTGTGACCCAAATCACCAAGTGCGGTCAATTGGAAAATTTTGTATTTTAAACCACTTAATAAAGATAAATCAATGAAAACAATGTAAGCGATTTTCGCTATTCTTTTTATCTGATATAGCGACCAGAGTTGAACACAAGGAGCATGATTTAAACTCAGTAGTCAAAATTCCAAACTAACTTTTAGTGGTTTTTGAATTTACATTTTTTTGTATTTTTTTGAATAAGGCACAAAGGATAAAAAGCGCACACACAACACTCTTTTTGTATTTTTCAGAATATTCAAAAATATACAGAAAAGTCCAAAGAAAATATTTTTGTGTTTTATATGTCTTAAAATATTTTTGGTAATTTTTTCAGATTTTTCTGATGTCTTTGTAATTTTATAAAAATCAAACAGTACAAAATAAGTGAAACAGGGCACATGCAGGAGTATTTTGCAAGTTAAAAATCCTTTAAGTGCTCAAAATCCCTGAAATTTAATTTTAATAGAAACTACAAGACAATATATACAATCAGAAACTGATATCACATTTTTTTTATTTTTCTCTAATTTTCTACAATTTTGTAAAGATTTTTCATATTTTACAATTTTTTGGAGTTTTGTAACGAGTTAGTGCATGAAAAATGGATAAAAATTAAAACACACAAAAACACACCTAGAGTATTTTTTGGAATTTTTAAGCATGTTTTCGAATTTTTATGAATTTTGCAATTTCGGGCAGTCAAAAATTTATTGTTTTTTATTTTTTTAAATATATAAAAATTCAATAAATTGCTATGAAAAATGTACACAATGTTGAAGCATGTAGTAGGAGCATAAACAAATTTTTGAAGATTTTTTTGAATAATAAACTATTTATTTCAATGAAAAGATCAAGAAAGTTCAAGTCTGGAAATGAAAGGACCAATTGCAAATAATTCAAAGTTTGTGGCCTAAAGATAACAGAATTTAATTGCAGAATATATGTTGCAAATTACCCAATGAATGCATGTTTGGCATGTGACTTGCTATGGAGGGAACTTCTTTGTAATTTTAAATACCTCCAGAGACCTTTTCGCAATTTCGCCAAAGATTTTTTTTATTTTAAAATGAACTGGCCCTAGGGTTTTCTTCTTGACCCTTCATTTCTTCTTCACAGCAAATGGGCAAGGAGGCACAAGGAACGGCCGACGAGGGGGGCAAGCGGGCGGTCGTGCACGGGTGGCGCGCGGTACAAAGGCGCGGTCGGGGCGGGGTCGCCTCATGGCGGAGGAAGGAGGCCATACGCGGGCAGTTCGAGGAGGTCGGGTCGCGGCCGCTGGGGGCAGGAGCAGGCAGCGCCCGCGCGGCCGCGCGGGCAGCGGGTATGGAAGGCGACGCCGCTGGATGGCAGACGACGTCGTTCGTCGGCAAGGACGGCAAGGGGGAGTGGACGCGGGGGCTCGAGGGAGGGACCGCCGCAGGTCAGGCGATGTTGACAAGGTCGGGCAGCGCCACGCGGTGGTAGAGGTACGGGGCACCGCCAAAGGCTGGGAAGATGCTGTCCCGGAGGAGGGCGCGCACGCGGCAGGCGTGCTGGGAACGTGCGGGTGGCGTGCCGCCCAGGTGGTGGATGGCGGCGTGAACGGGCTGAGGAAGGGGCATGTGACGGTGCTTCGTCGGCTGGAGGGGTTGTCCCGGAGGAAGGCGTGCGCGCGGAGAAGCCGCAGGTGGCTGCGGTCGGTTGGGAGTAGCGGCGGGCGGCGGGGGTGGCGGCCAGCTGCTTGCTGCAAAAATTTTTATTTTTTATTTTTTTATTTTTTTAATGTAAACAAAACTGTTCTAATTTTTTCTTTTTTTTATTTTTGTGAACAACAAAAGATTTTTTTAAAAAAATTATTTTGACCTGTAAAACAGAGATTAGAGACAAAAACAAATGTATTTTTTATTGTATCATGCAAAACAGATGTTAGAAAACAAGATACATTCTATTTTTTATTGTTTTATTTTACCTGCAAAACAAAGGTTAAAGAAAAACAACCAAATATTTTTTTGTTTTATTTTTTTTATTTATGCACAAAATTAGGAGGCGCGAATGGAGATGGATCTTGGTCAGGCGAAACAGAGATCCATGACTCCGACCACCGCGCATGGCCAGAGGTGTGTGGTTGCGTGAGATAGATGTGAAACGAAGGGATTGAGAGATGAGATGAAAAATCGGTTTCGGAGGCAGAAATGTGTGTGGTGGAAAATTTTGGGATTTTTAAAGATTTAAGAGCTTGATAAAAAATAAAGACTACGCTACGGTTACACTAAAGAAACGACATAAAAATTGGATCTCACCTTGGGATCGGATATGCCATGATGGCCTCGACGAGGGCCGGCGTGCTGTCACCGGACGACTCAGAGACTAGGCACCCTTCTTCAACAAGAAAGCTCGCGGAGATCGGGCTCCTCTCCACCAAAGATCGATCAAGTGTGAATGAGGGAGGAAGGAACCAATAAAAAGAGAAGAAAAACAAAAGAGGAAGTATAAAATGGGAATCATAATTAGTGTTTATGTTAATAAATCGAAAATAATTAAATAAATTAAATAAATAAATAAAAACGAAATTTGAAATAAAATAAAAATTATTAAAATAATTAATTTTAAAAAATTAAATTAGCCACCTTAATGGTGGCTATTAAAGGTATAAAATCAAATCTTATATACATGGTAGGTTATATATCAAATAATTCAATAAATCAAATAACTGAATATTAATTTCGTAATTAAATTAAATTAATTAATGTGATATGTTTTATTTTTTGGTGATTTTTATTTAAGGAAGTTAGTTGTATACAAATATTATGTACATATAATACAATATACATATGTTCACATAGGGAAATAATTTATAAACACACATTTTTTAAATTTTATTGTTTATATTTTTTTATTTTTAATGAGAATAATATTTACAATTATATACATTATGTATAAAAATAAATGAAATTATACAAGTATATGGGAAAACTGCATAAAACACCCCAGAAAACCGACTTTTCAAACCGCAACTCCAAAAATTATGAAATTACAGCCATTTGAAAAATAATTTAATTTAGAGTACAATGGAAGTGAGTTTGGTTCAATTTGAATTCGTATGGAGCCGGAATTGGTATTTCAATGATCGCATTGCGGCTTTTTTTAGGATGATTATTTGTAGTATATACATTATTTTTCTTGGTAATTATTTTTATTATTTGCAACACATTTTTATTTACAACTTTTATTTACAAAAATAATTAATTTGATGTCAAATTATGTACAAATAAAATAGTACAAGTTTTATACAAATATACAGGGAATTTATGTACAAATTATTTTTGGATTTTTGACAGAAGACCCTATCTCCCTACTTTCTTCCTGGTCGATCAGGTCAAGTCTTGACCTTCTGTCAGGATTAAGGGTCAGTCTGCATTTATTGCATAAATACATCCTTTAATTTTCTTTTCTTTTCTTCTTTATTCTTTTATTTATGTACAAAAATGTAAAAATGTAATTTTAACAAATGCATGCAAAATGGTAAAATTTTGAAATTAGTGGGTATTTACAGATGTTTGACTAAGAAAATAAAGCTATAATAAAAGAATAAAGGCGATGAATCGTGGATTCATCATTCCCCTATACTTTACCTTTGCTAGTCCCTTAGCAAACACTTATTTGGAAAATAAGCGAAAACAAAAATGAAGAAAAGAAAAAGGAAAGAATAATGTTGACTTTTAAACTTATCTTCATGAAAATGTAGTATGGAGCTCTGTCAGACCTTTGGATTATTAGTGTATCGGAAACCTTAATGGGAAATGGATTTAAAACCTAACAGCCTCGTAAGTTCCACAAGACTTCTATTCATGTCTCCTCAACAGTCAGATCAGAAAAAGTCTACATACACAAATTCTTTTGACTATGAATTTATTTGTACGGTGTAAGTGAATATATCTCCTCATCTCAGAAGTAACAAAGAAACAGCCTCTCTTAACAAGGTTAACTCTAATCCCCCAGTCTAGCAACTCTTTCCTCAAGGAGCGGGGATATTCCCTTCTAAGTTCAAGTACAACAGCTCAAGACGAGGGGATGGAGAAGAGAATGGACGGTAACCAGTGTAGTACCCTATCCTTGGATGCATGACCAGTGTAGCCATGTCACCCACTGCAAGCTCACAAATATTTGACTTTGAAGCTCTTATTCTTTTTTTTTTCACTTGTATATACACTCCGGCGAGCATTTTACTTTTTCTATCATGCATGCCCACTTTTGGAGAATTTGAATTTTTTTGTTTTTTTTTTTTGAAATATATACAAGGTGCAGCATGTACATAAGTAGTTTTTCTCCTGAGCCAGTAGACTATCCCTCTTTTGAAGCATTATTGCAACCCCACATCTCATGTCTTTAGACCTCAACATCACCAAACCAGGTTGAGACGCACTTCCCTCCCTAGAGGAGGACGAGAGGTTCCGCCTAGATGTACTACCCTCGTATGCTACCCCAAGCCAAAAGAATCTACCCCCTCACTATCTCCTCCATAAAGAGCTACGTGTAGAGTGCATTGTCCAAGGTAAGCCACGGTCTGAAAGAATCATGCGTGTGTTGTTAAATATTCTACTTAGACTCATCAAGATGACATGTGAACATAGTCTTATGGACTCAAAGAATTAAGTCACTAGGATCTGAAAAGTTTTAACTCCAAATCTTATAAGGTTTCTCTGAAATTAAGTGGATTAAGATCCAACTAAGCTCCATTCTTCAAATTTATTCCAGACTTAGTTTAAATGTCAATACTATCCTGAAAAATGCACATGCCAATGCAAGAAAATATGTACAATGTATAGAGAAAACAAAATCTTTTTGTGAAACAATTTTCAAAAATTTGAAAAATTTATGGATTTCTTGAAAAATGATGCACATGCAAAAGTTTTTTTTAATGCAAATTGTTATAAATATATACAAGTATATACATTTTTTTAAGAAGGGTTAGGGATTATATACGCACATTTACAAAGAAGTGAGTTAATTATTTATAAGAGCCATGAGAAAGGATTTACAACTTGAGTAATTTATACAAGTATATACACAGTTGGATTTTTTTATTTTAATTATTCCTTTTACTCTTTTTTATATATTTTTTTATTTTTATGATGCAGATATTCCACAACTTTATTTAAAAATAATTTTACAAATAATTTTGAAAACTATAGTCCAAAATAATTTTTCACACAATTTTACAATCATTTACAATCATTTGAAAACAATTTTACAAACATTTTTCAAATAGTATATACAGATTTTAAAATTTGTTTTCAACCATTTTTCCAAACATTTGCAAATAGTTTTTACAAAATCATTTTTTTACACAAAGAGAAATTTTTACAATCCACAATATTTTTACAAAAGTTGAAAATATTTTACAAACATTTTTCAAATAGTTTTCAAAAGATTTTTCAAATAGATTTTCAAACTACTTTCAAAATATTTTTCAAAATATTTTAACCTGACTTATTAGTCTGTATGTACAAGAAAAAAATTGAGGAACTTTCTGCATCTTTTTATTTTTTTTACCAGTATTTACACAGTTTTTTAGCCATATTAAAAATATGAAAGTACGATTTATGCCTAAAGTATATATACAATATATACGACACCCCACATACTTAGCTCGAACTATGTCCTCATAGTGATCAAAGAGCTGGAAAGAAAGACATAACTCGTGCTACGCATATAAAAGTGAAAAGAATAGTATACTACAACGATGAATAAAAGAATATAATCAATAGAAGTCGGTGATCCCCCTATACTTAGGATCAAGTAATCCTAAGTATAGAAGATTGTACACAAGGGGAAAACCGAGGAGTAGAATGTATTGGGTTTATCCCCCCCCCCTATACTTAGGGTAAAATATCCCTAAGTATAGGCAACAAAATAGAGGTAAAAAGAATCAAACGAATGATCACAAATCCGACACCCCCTATACTTAGGGTAAAGTACACCCTAAGTATGGAATGACCATGAAATGAATATGGGGTGTAAGAAAGAATGTACGATATGGACAGATGGATCTATACAGATGTGATCGATGTTGAGGTGTCTCTCAACAAGCGCTAGAGTTTACGCCCCTAGCTGGGCGCAAATGTTAGGATAACACCGTATCGAGGTTCAGGATGGCATCCGTGAGGCGTATACCGTACTGTCGTTGCAGTCTCAGTGGGAGAACAACAACAAACTCAACAGTGTAAATGATAACACCCAGATAAACAATCAGGCGGGTGTTTGCTACCACGTAAAGAGATGGGCAGATGAAATCGAGCTCCGATAGCACAAAAGAAATCGTTTGCTCAAGATCTGTATGGAGTGAAACGGCAGAGCCGAAGAAGTCGAACGTGGAGAAGGAAGGATCTGTCAGGGAATCCTCCACGTTAATCACAGTCTCAAATATGTACGAAAGGTCATGATCAGGAGACTCACTATAAAGACTGATATCTGATGCATATAATGTAGATAAATCAGTGAAATCATCGAATACCTCAACGATCGGATCATTCTCGCGAGGGATGTCGAGGAGATAAACCTCAAACTCATGATCAAAAGTATCAAAATACTCGGTCTCGTGATCCAACAGATCGGATGCACTCCCATAAAGTGAAACCTGGTACACCGGGTCCGTGGCGTCCTCCCGCAGATAACCCTCTGGGAGTAATGCCGAATCATTGAGAAATTGGGGATCTATACTGTCAAATAATAGGTCCTCTGAAAATATATCGACCTCATCAACTGGGAGGACACAAGGCTCAAATACAGGACTATCAAGGTCTGTAAAATCAACAATCGGTCCCTCATCAAGCTCTCTATGCTGAGATGAATCCAAATATATCTCTGAATCTGAGAAGATCTTCTGAAGAATAGACACTGAATCAACTGTGTATGGATACTGGAATGACTCAAAGGATGGCTGAGATGTGGGTTCCTCTTCTATTTCTTGGGATACTAGCAGATCTAGAATCCAAGAATCCTCGATGTGGAAGTGCGGGACTGGCTCAAAATCTGATTGTAAATCCAATATAAACTCGACCATTTTCTGTCTCTGGGAACTCACAGTAGTAGTCAACGCATCCATCAAATGAGAAGTAGTAGCATCCATATTCTCTGGTTGGTGTGTGCTGTCAAGGTCAGCATGATGTGTCACACACTCATCTGGTGCCATCTCTCCCTCGTGTGTTGTCCCGAATAAATCATCTTGTGAATATGGAGTGTCTGAAAGTGTATCCAAGATGGTCTCAACTAAATCCAGGTCGGGACAGTGGTGTGAACCACCACACAAAGTAATGACATATTCAATCTGCTCTGCGGTCCTCCCCCTCATGGCGATGCGAATAAGGTCAGTCATCGAAAATCCATGATCTGGAAATCACCTCAAAAGATCACGTAACCTCAGCCATGAATGTATCAATTGCTCTTGGGGGTCAACTGAAAAATCACGAATGAAAGATTGCATCATCTCTGCTCTACGTTGGGGGTAAAATCTCTGCAAAAATAACGATCGTAAATCTCCCCATGTAGTAATCTTCCTTCCCAATCATCTGTGCCAACTCTTGGCTCTACTCTGAAGTGTAAATGGGAAGGTAGTAAGCATCATGTCCTCAGAAGTGATATCTGAATATGATCGTGATCCACAAATTTCCTCAAACTCATCGATATGCAAATATGGTTCCTCGTGCACTTCCCCTAAAAATTTGGGCAGTAGATCATTGAGCTCTAAATCCAGAACGAATGGTCTCAAAGTAGAAGCGGAATGTGCTTCCTGATCTTGGTATTCATCCATCATCCCGGGATAGAAGTCATCTAAAGCACGCGACTGCACCATATGATCGCCTATGGGATGCACTCTCATCTCAGCAAGGTGAACACCCGGGTCTCGTGTTTGGTCAATCTGAACTCTTTGGGCATCACTCATAGCATGTCCCGAATGGGAGGGTGGGTAGGGGGAAGATGGGAAATCGGACGGAGTTCCGGTCTCCCAAGAGAGTGGGCGGGAATGATGGGCATGAAGATAAGAAGCCGCAAAATCTGGCTAGAATGGAATGCGACCCATCTTGAAGGGAGGGAAATGAAGGGAGGGAGGGTGGGATAGAAGATAGGGAGAAAGAGATAGAAAGAGTAGGTGACTGCTAATTATAGAAGATACGCGTAACTGACTTACACCAAAGACATGCAAAACACAAAGCAAACCCCCATTTCACCAACTCAACACAAATCTGACCATGAGAGTTCGGTCTTTATCTTTTCAATTTTAAGAGTTAGGTGATCAATAAAAGTTGTACAAACACTTAGGAGGCTTTAATAGGATTTGGGCACTACTCCTTAGTGTGTACACGAGCAATTTAAAACGCAAACATTGAGGGGATTGCTCTCCCAATACAATGAGGAATCAGTTACGTTTAATTTTAGAGGTCAAGTTCAATTAGCAGTTCTAATTTTTTAATTTTTGATTTTCTATTTTTTGGATTTTTTTCAGAAATATCACCTAACGAGTTTTTCGATTTCCTCTTTGATTGATTTGAGTCCAAAAACAGGGAGAGGAAGTCGAAAAGGCCAATGCACAATCAAACACTATGATGCATGCAGAGATAGAAAATGTGTACCTTACTCCAGCACTCTACATGCAATATGATCTGTACATAAATTAAATACAGAATGTAAACTAACTATATGATGCACGTGGAAATCGGCCTTAAGACGAGTAGCTTCTATTGATCGTGAACAACAATAGTTAGTTAACCGAATCGAGTTCGGAGTCCGATCTTGGGAGTCACTCGGTGCCTGCCACAACGGGTCCTGCCAACGCTGTATGTGACTCCTCACGGCACGTGGTCTCAAATCCAATTAAACTAACTTTTTCAGTTAATTTTTATCCAAGGTCCAATTACGTTCTTTAGGAACAGATATTCTATTAGGTGTTGGGCCTTAGCAATTTACGTCACAATCAACAAAAAATCCTACGTCTAGGGGCAAAAACCGTGAGAATCAAAATAATAAGTTATGACGTGAAATCAAAAACACGGAAAACAGCGGCGAGGTCCCCCAAGTGCACCGGCACTTGGTGAAACAGACCCCGAAGAAAATAGTCCACATCCACAAGTCCAAAGTCCTAAATTATTACAAAACAAATCATTATTCTCTCAAATAAAATGATAGTCTTTTTCTCGTCTCTACTCTTCCTCCTGTGCGGGTCCTCCAAATAGAATCTCCAAGTCGTCCAAGTAGTACCTCGCACAAAAATCAAAGAGAGAAGGTCAGAAAACAATTATGATATAGAGAGACAAAATGGAAAAATGACTACAAAGCTGTGCTCCCCGGCAACGGGCCATTCTGATGACGCGAAATCCGACACGGTCGAGAAGGGATAAAATAATATCACAAAGTTGCATTGATGTGTCGTTTTTCTCGACCGCGCGATTTGGTCAACGAAAAAAATAAATATTTTAGACCACCTAATAAAGATAAATCAATGAAAACAATGTAAGCGGTTTTCGCTATTTGTTTTACCTGGTATAGCGACCAGGGTCGAACACATGGAGCGCGATTTAAAAACTCAGTAGTCAAAATTCCAAACTAATTTTTAGTGATTTTTGAATTTATACTTTTTGTATTTTTTCGAATAAGGCACAAAGGATAAAAAGCACACACACAACACTCTTTTTGTATTTTTCAGAATATTAAAAAATGTACAAAAAAGTCCAAAGGAAATATTTTTGTGTTTTATATATTTTAAATTATTTTTGGCATTTTTTTCAGATTTTTCTGATGTTTTTGTGATTTTATAAAAATTAAACAGTACAAAAACAGTGAGACACTGCACATGCAGGAGTATTTTGCAAGTTAAAAATCCCTTAAGTATTCAAAATCCTTGAAATTTATGTTTAATAGAAACTATAAGACAATATATACAATCAGAAACTGAAATCACATTTTTTGGACTTTTTTCTAAAATTTCTAAAATTTTGTCAAGATTTTTCGTATTTTGCAATTTTTTGGAGTTTTGTAACGAGTTAGTACATGAAAATTGGACAAAAAATAAAACACACAAAAACACACCTAGAGAATTTTTTGGAATTTTTAAGAAAATTTTCGAATTTTTATGAATTTTGCAATTTCGGGCAGTCAGAAACTTACTATTTTGTATTTTTTAAATATATAAAAATTTAATAAAATACTATGAAAAATTTACACAATGTTGAAGCACATAGCAGGAGCATAAACAAAATTTTTAAAGATTTTTCGAATAATAAAACTATTTATTTCAATGAAAAGATAAAGAAAGTTCAAGTCTGGAAATGAAAGGACTAATTGCAAATAATTCAAAGTTTGTGGCCTAAAGATAACAAAATTTAATTGCAGGATATATGTTGCAAATTACCCAATGAATGCATGATTGGCATGTGACTTGCTATGGAGGGAACTTCTTTGCAATTTTAAATACCTCCAGAGACCTTTTCGCAATTTCGCCAAAGATTTTTTTATTTTAAAATGAACTGGCCCTAGGGTTTTCTTCTTGACCCTTCGTTTCTTCTTCACAGCAAATGGGCAAGGAGGCACAAGGCACGACCGACGAGGGGGGCAAGCAGGCGGTCGTGCACGGGTGGCGCGCGGTACAGAGGCGTGGTCGGGGCGGGGTCGCCTCACGGTGGAGGAAGGAGGCCATGCGCGGGCGGTAGGAGGAGGTCGGGTCGTGACCGCTGGGGGCAAGAGCGGGCGGCACCCGCGCGGCCGCGTGGGGCAGCTGGTACGGGAGGCGACGCCGCTGGATGGCAGACGACGACGTTCGTCGGTGATGATGGCGATGGGGAGCGGACGCGGGGGCTCGAGGGAGGGGTCACCGCGTGTCAGGCGGCGTTGACGAGCTCGGGCGGCGCCACGCGGTGGAAGAGGTGCTGGGCACCTCCAAGGCTGGGAGGATGCTGTCCCGGAGGAGGGCGCGCTGGGAACGTGTGGGCGGCGTGCCGCCCTGGTGGTGGACGGCGGCGTGAAAGGGTTGAGGAAGGGAGCGCGTGGTGGTGCTTCATCGGATGGAGGGGTTGTCCCGGAGGAGGGCGTGCGCACGGAGAAGCCGCAGGTGGCTGCGGTCGGTCAGGAGTTGCGGCGGGCGACGGGGGTGGCGGCCCGCTGTTTGCTGCAAAATTTTTTATTTTTTTTATTTTTTTAATGTAAACAGAACTGTTCTAACTTTTTTCTTTTTTTATTTTTGTGAACAATAAAAGATTTTTTTAATTTTTTTGACCTGCAAAACAGAGATTAGAGACAAAACCAAATGTATTTTTTTATTGTATACTGCAAAAACAGATGTTAGAAAACAAGATACATTCTATTTTTATTTTTTATTTTACCTGCAAAACAAAGGTTAGAGGAAAAACAACCAAATATTTTTTGTTTTATATTTTTGTTTATTTATGCACAAAATTAGGAGGCACGAATGGAGATGGATCTTGGCGAGGCGAAAGAGAGATCCGTGACTCCGACCACCGCACATGGTCGGAGGTGTGTGGTTGCGTGAGATAGATGTGAAATGAAGGGATTGAGAGATGAGATGAAAAATCGGTTTCAGAGGTGGAAATGTGTGTGGTGGAAAATTTTTGGGATTTTTAAAGATCTAAGAGCTTGATAAAAATAAAGACTATGCTACGGTTACACTAAAGAAACGACATAAAAATTGGATCTCACCTTAGGATCGGATATGCCATGATGGCCTCGATGAGGGCCGACGCGGTGTCACCGGACGGCTCGAAGGCTAGGCACTTCTTCAACAAGAAAGCACTCGGAGATCGGGCTCCTCTCCACCAAAGATCGATCAAGTGTGAATGAGTGACAAGAAAAACAAAAGAGGAAGGTATGTACAAATGGGCAAAAGTAATTAGTGTTTATTTTAATAAATAAAATAATTAAATAAATTAAATAAAAAAATAAAAACAACATTCGGAATTATATAAAATAATTAAAATAATTAATTTACAAAAATTAATTAGCCACTTTAATAGTGGCTATTAAAGGTATAAAATCAAATCTTATATACATAGTAGGTTATTATATCAAATAATTCAATAAAACCAATAAATCAAATAATTGAATATGAATTTCGTAATTAAATTAAATTATTTAATTAATGCAATATATTTTATTTTTTGGTGATTTTTATTTAAGGAAGTTAATTGTATACAAATATTATGTACATATAATACAATATACATATATACATATAGGGAAATAATTTATAAACACACATTTTTTTAAATTTTATTGTTTATATTTTTTATTTTAATGAGAATAATATTTACAATTATATACATTATGTATAAAAATAAATATGAATATTTACAACAAGTGTATGAGAAAATTGCACAAAACACCCCAGAAAATCGACATTTCAACCGTAACTTCAAAATTTATGAAATCACAGCCATTTGAAAGATAATTTAATTTAGAATACAATGGAAGTGAGTTTGGTTCAATTTGAGTTCATATGGAGCCGAAATTGGTATTTCAATGATCGCATTGCAGCTTTTTCTGAGGATGATTATTTGTAATATATACATTATTTTTCTTGGTAATTATTTTTATTATTTACAACACATTTTTATTTACAACTTTTGTTTACAAAAATAATTAATTTGAGGTCAAATTATGTACAAATAAAATAGTACAAGTTTTATACAAATATAAAGGGAATTTATGTACAAATTATTTTTGGATTTTTGACAGAAGACCCTATCTCCCCCTACTTTATTCCTGGTCGATCAGGTCAAGTCTTGACCTTCTCTCGGGGTTAGGGTCAGTCTGCATTTATTGCATAAATACATCCTTTATTTTTCTTTTCTTTTTTCATCTTTATTCTTTTATTTATGTACAAAAAGTGTTAAAATACAATTTTAATAAATGCATGCAAAATGGTAAAATTTTGAAATTAGTGGGTATTTACAGGTGTTCGACTAAGAAAATGAAACTAAAATAAAAGAATAAAGGTGATGAATCGTGGATTCATCAGTTGGGGTAGCACGTTGCACCGTGTGTGGTCTTTTCCACTCCCGTCGGTACAGGCCATGACAACGGGTAGGGTTGGTATAATGCTTAAGAAATCATGATGTATTTCTAATTATTAAAAATCAAAATAATACGTATTTGAGATAATACCATAATTCAAGTAACAACTAAGAATGTTTGTTGGATATTAATTGGATCATTAATTTAATATGATTAGATTAATTGGAATCCAATTAAAATTAAGACACTCTATTATAAATAGATGTGTTATTTCCCTTGGAAGAATTGATCATAATGAATGTGATTCAAGATGATTAATTAGAATTTGAATATGATATGGAGGATCACATAAGTGACATCCACGGTCTCCCGTCAAGGCGAAGGGTTCCGTCGCCAGATATTGTATGTAGGAAACGCCTGTCCAAAGTGACAACTCCTACATACAATCCATTTGGATCGGGCTCTTCGCTTCTCGAAAGAGTAAGGCTGTATACGTAGTGACCCCAATATAGAGCCCTCATATTATTGGGACGATATTGGATTGCATATAGCGAGTATTAAGCCTATTGACAGTTGGTTCAATTAATGATGGGTCAACATCACCTTAGGGGTGGCGGGCCCGGGGGAGATGAAAGTTGGACTTGCAAGGTGGAATGTGTTCCCGCTTCTTTTTATCGGAGTCACAAGTTCTCATATTATTGAGATGGGACAAAGATAAGGAAGGAGATCCCAAATCTTGCTTGAGATATAATGGTAAGTATATCTCTTACATTGAAAGTGATTAAGGGAATGAACTTTCATTGTTGACAAGGCAAGACAACTTTGATATAAAAATTCCTAAATCAAAGTAAAATATGTATGTATATATATAAATATATACACTTATGCAAATTTCTTATTTCAGATAATCCTTCATAAAACCCACTCAATGTTATACTCAATAATAACCAGTAAAACATCATGGATTGGACTCATGATCCAGATATTGTACTTGCAGTTGGACACATAATGTATGTGGTTGCAATGTGCAAGTTTCCTTGTAATAATGAGGAATGATAATTAAATAGACAATAGATCTACAACCATATGGTTTGTATGTCTCTATAGTCTTGATATCATCAAATGTACTTTGGAAGTAACATGTCGATGATGATCGTAATTGTCAATTAATCCTTATAAAACCCTAAGAAGATGTCCTGGCTTACATATGTGCTCTCGACATTTTAATCATGAATGACATGGTTCACTGCATCATGCTGGATGGTAGATCTATAAGAGATGATGTATTAAAAATGTTCGAATACCTATCTGAACCAATGTTTTAAGAGTCTAGATGGATGTAGACATGATGAGTGTCATCATTCTACTGTATATACTCTAGTCATTCATGAAGCTTCATAATATTCATATTGTATGAATTTAATGAAGCATGTATAAATGTTGAAATGCTCTTACATTGAATTCTTTTGAATTTAACATAAGAGATCATTAGTCTTAAGCAATGGTTGTTTATAGATAAAGGGAGCGCAGTGGAAGCATGGGTCAGACCCAAGATGAGAAGGATGGTTGATGAATACCCATTCATCACTCTTTATTCTTTTATTTTAGCTACAAAACCTTTGCAAAACACATGTATATTCCTGTAAATACAAATAATTGTCAATCAGCATGCATTTTGTAAATATGCATAATTAGCATGTTTTTGTGCATAAATAAAAGAATAAAGAAACAAAAGAAAAAGAGGGATATATTTAGAATAAATATTGAGCGACCTAATCCCAAGGGAGGGCTCAGCATGGACCTGACCGCATAAAATCCAAAGTAGAGGGAGATAAGGAAGCTCATGTGTGTAAATATACCTATAAATAAATAAAGATATTTTCCTCTAAATAAACAAAATTTAAAATGGGTTTGTATCTATATGTAAATATTTGTAAATATTAAATTAAATAAAAATAAGAAAATTAAAAAAAGAAAATAAAAATTCCTTCACCCTTGTATATTCACCATGTACATAGACCCCTTAATATATTTATTTATCCCTATAAATAAATAAATAAAATCCCATAAAAATTGTACATATTCTATATTCCATGGTGTAAATAAATAAAATAAAAATCACAAAAAAAAATAAAAAGAAATAAAAATAAAATCAACTTCCAACATTGTACATATACCATATATGTATATAAATAAAAGTAATTATTTTGTCCTTGTAAATAAATAATAAAAATAAAATAAAAATACCAAAATCTTCCAAATTTTATTCTATAAATAAATAAAATATAAAATTGGAATAAAATGTATAAAAATAAATAATTAAAAATCAAAATAAAAAATACAATATTGTATATACCTATGTACATAATACTATATTGTAAATACCTAATTTTTATTTCAAAAAAATAAATAAAAATCACAAAAAAATAGTTTATAAATAAATAAATATTTTTCATGTTTTGAGTTTTCTTAATTCGGCCATTTATTATTTTAAATTGAATTTCCAAATCCTTTTGACGTGGCCGCTCCTGATTGGTCCACAGGGGATGTTGACCCCCCGGTCAACTCCCCCCCTGGACCACAGCCCCGCGGATCTGCACGTCAAACCCGATTTCTCCCATTTATCGCGTCACGATCCGATCACCAATCCTCGAAACTCCGGGCTCTGTTTATTCCCCGATCGATCTAGATCCACGCCCGGGGTGGGTTTTGGGGATCCGCGCTCCGATCGAGTCACCCGACTCCAATCTTCTCGGACCCCTAGCCATACTTAACCTGAGCTCCGTCATGCATTTCACTTATCTTTGGCTCCGCATTTGTCATCCCAGGACCTCCATTGCCTTCACCCGAGTGACAGCGAGTTGAGGGAAGTGTTGCAGTGAGGAGGGAGTGCTCAGCCATCGATCCGGCAGGTCTTCACCGTCGTGCGCCGCCCCTTGCGTGGTGCTCGAGCCTCGGGCATCGACGACCCTCGAGGCAAGGACCCAGAGCTTCAGCAACTCAACCATAGTCGACCTCGACCATCCGGTGAGCTTGAATCTTCCTATCTTTAGCTAATTTCCGTTTACCCCCAATTTCATCCAACGCCGACGACCGCCGATTCCGACCACATCCGTCCATATCTCGACCATCGGACTCGACCTTCATCTTCACCCTTCTCCCCCGCACATTCTTCGCCTATCCATTCAACCCAGTTCGCACAGGAACTGGGATTCGAGCTCCTTTGTCGTCGCATCGCCGGAGCTCCATCGTCCCGACGCACCGTTCACCCCCCTCACCTCTAACCGGGTCGAGGCATTTTGCCCTCGACCCAGGAGGCTTTCTGTGTCGTTTTGCAAGTGAGAGGAGGACCATCTGAGGTCGTCCACATTCAGCACAGGAGCTTGAGCTCCGCCTTCGTCGCTGGAGCTCTTCGGAGCATCCCAACGTCATCGGAGGAGCCTGATCGACGCGGGAGGCCTTGGCGTTCATTTCCCACCTGTCAGCAGCCCGCGAGGAGGTCCAGCGCGTTCACAGTTCTTCGACGAAGCTCGTCGGCGAGGAGTTCTTCCAGGAACCTCCTCTGTCGTTCGTTCGACTCCGGAGTTCCAGATTTAATCTGGACCGTTCTCTGATACGAAGAGGCGCCCCGCACCAGCACCGTTCGATCAGCACGTGGCGCCATCTTCACCGTCCGTTGCAGAGGAGAGGCGAGCCTCACCCACAGACGTCTGATCAGATACGTGGTGAGCCCTCCACCGTCTGATCAGGTGCCGAGGCTCCTTTGTTCAGCTGCAGCGTGCCTCAGTCGCACGATCATCCACGTGGCGCACCTTTGGCCCTCGGATCATAATAAGGGATAATTTCCCTTAGGCCCTCTGTCTTTTAGTTTTTAGCATTTAGTCCTGTAAATATTTTATAGCGTTTATTTTAGTGTGGAACATTTACACTTAGGACTTTGTCGTTTCTGATATTTGCATTTCTACCCCTGTACATTGTGGACACGTGCATCGACACATGATATCTTGGAGAAATTGCATATTGTGGCCTGTAGTTTCTTGTTGTTCATGGAAAGAAGTATCTTTTTGTATAATTGTATTTATACCCTTGTGAGTGATTTATTTTTGCATGTGCCGAATTTCTTGGGTAATTTGCACTTAAGCCCCTGGACTTTTAGCACCTGTTGCTAATAGGTCCAGGGATTTAAGTTATTTGCAAATAGGTCCCTAAGTGCCCAGGGCACGTGCTCCGTGCGTGAGATCTTGGACTTTTTGCACCAGGACCCCCTAAGCTTCCATTCTTGTTACTTTTAGGCCCCCGAAAGGTATTTTTATGACAAATAGGTCCCTGTGACTGTGGGCTTTTGTTTGTTGTCAATAAAATATAAAATCTCATCCAAATCAAGTGAAAATTTGATACGTGGCTCCTGCCACTGTGTAGGATTTTCACTGATTTTTGAGAAATTTTTAGAGCCCTTTTATTATTTTTAAAAAATCAAAAACCTCTCTTTTTGTCCCTGACCAGTTATAAAAACCATAAAAAATATAAAAACCTTCTCAAAAATTATAAAAAAACTATGTTTTGTGTGTTTTGTTGTGTTTGATTTTCTGACCAATTTTGGTCCTTTTTGAATTTATAAAAATTATAAAAATTGAAAAACTTTGAAAACCTCATAAAAATTCTAATAAATAATAGAAAATTCCAAAAATAATAAACTCATTCTGATTTTTCATTTTTGTCTATATTTTACATGAAAAATACCTCCAGGCTCTGTTGAGACCATTTTATATTTTATTTTGGTCTTAAGAGCTTGGCTGGACAGTGTTCTTGCATTTCAGCCTTCTTTTATTTTTATAAAATCCTATAAAAATCAGAAAATTATCAAAAATTCACTAAAATAGTAAAAAAATATAAAAATCATAAAAATATTTTTGTTTGAATTTTTGGACCTTTTTAGAGTAATTAAATAATTGCTTGAGTTTGCTTGTTTTATTGTTTTCTTATTTTTCTTTATAATTAAAAATTCCAAAAAAAATATATAAAAAATATTAAAAATCCACCAAAAACAATTTGATTTTATTTTCCTTTATTTTAGACTACTTCGTAGGCTGCAAGGCCATCATGTGCTCCCTGAGTCCGACCCTGGTCGCTATACCAGGCTAATCCAATAGCCAGTGCCACTAGTTGATTTTATTGATTTTGTCTTTGTTTGGTGGTCTGCTCTTATATTTTTCTTGTTGAGCTGAGATTTCTGAGATCCGGGTCCAACAACCCGAGATTAATATTTTTACCTGACCTGAGTCTCGGTGATTTTTCGGCCCATCAGAATGGCGTCGTTGCCGGGGAGCACAGCTTAGTAGTCATTTTTATTTTTATTTTTATTTTATTTTATTTCCGTGGCTTTTTCGCCGCTTTTTATTTTTTTTTCTTTTATTTTTATTTTATTTTATTTTTATTTCTTTTATTTTGTTTTTGTTTGTATTGCTTGTTTATTTTATTTTCATTTGTGCATATATACCCTGTTTAGTTTACCTGCTTTATTTGCCTTATTTCTATCTGGTCTGTGACATTCTGTTGTCTTCTTGTGAGGGCTCGAGGACCGAGGCGGCGACTTTCGAAGAGCCGGCGCAACTGCGGCTTTCGGAGGCGGCTCCCTTCTGCACGGAGCCGCAGGAGAGCGCGAGGAGGCAGCGGAGTGCGGGAGTGTAGCTTAGATTTATAGTAGATTTTATTTCCTGCTATTTGAACCATTATTGTAATAATACAGGGACAGGAGGACTCTCTCAGACTTTCTTAGACTTTAGGGGTCTGTTTCGCCGAGCACCGGTGTGCTTAGGGGACCTCGCGGTTTTACGCGGCTTTTTCGTGGCTTTTGATTTCTTTACTGCCTTTTCCGGTTTCTCGCGGATTTTCGAGCCCCTAGCCTTAGGATTTTCTGCTTGATTGTGACGTAATACTTAGGATCCAAACACCCTAATAAAGCTGCTTGTGCCTATAGTTCGGTAATTGGACCTATAATAAAAAGATTAATAAAATAGTTGATTCACTTCCTTCGAGCCTACGTGCTGCAACCCACCCTACCAAGCGCTGCTCCTAAACCCGATTTGTCGAGAGGAGGAGGGGTGGACCGAGACCGGACTTTTGGATTGGAGGTTGGCGGTCGACTAGCCGTTCTTTCGAGTAGAACTGCTGTTTAGGGACTCGGTTTTCCGCCTGCACCATTTAGGTAGTTTATTTTCAATCTTTAAATTCTGTACGGATCATTTTGCATATAGACTGTTGGAGTCAGGTACGCATCTCTTACTCTTCATGCATCATTGATTTCATCGCGCATCGGCTTTTTCGACTTCTCCCCCCTGATTTTTGGACTTAATAACCAGGAGAACCGAAAAATTCGTTAGGCGATTTTGTTTGATTATTGAAAAATACCTAAAAAGAGAAATCATAAAATTGGGACTGGTTAACTCTATTGACCCTAAAAGAGGATCACCGAAAAATTTGTCTTGGGGAGAGCAACCCCCTCATTGTCTGGTTTGCTTACGCGAGAGAGTGACCCGCACACTAGGTAGAGCCATATCCGATATTTTTTTCGACTGATTACTGGCTCTTTATGTACGGGACAGTCGGTAGAGAAAATATCGGATTACCCAACAGGTCACGTAATCGCTCTGCTATCCTGACTGATCACCAAATAAAATTAACAAGATAATTGACTGAGCCTTTACGGTCTTCAGCTCGCGTTGCGTTGGTGATACGAGGGTTTGCTTGTGATCATAGTTGTTACCAGATCTCATCCGCCCAACTCGCCAGATCAAGATGATGGGTAGACGGTCTCTTAGGCAGCCTCTGGCTGCACCACTTTCCAGCACGTCTTCCCGCTCATATAGGTTGGTTCGCGAGAGCCGAGACCTGCTCTCCGAACCCGAGTTCGACTCCACCCTGTTCCCCCTCGATCCCCCTTCTTCTGAGTCCGAGATACTAGTGCCAGAGGAGAGACTATCAGATGATTTTTCGGCACTTGAGTTTGGGTCCTTTGCTTTTGCAGAGGACATGGCCGGCAGCATTGACGACCGCACCAGAGGTCCCCAGCATGATCAGACATTCATTATGGACCAGGGTGCAATCAACTCCACCCTGATCGCCTCCCTCGAGACATTCCAGCAGCAGTTGAGGGATCAGGGAGCATTTATGATTGAGATGAGGTGCGAGATGGAGCAGTTGAGAGCCGCTCGCGATCAGTGCGAGCCCCAGGACGGGCCGAGGATACCCGACGATGCGGCAACCGCCGCAGCAGCTGTAGCAGCAGACGCACCGAGACCGATGCGGGAGTTACACAACCCTGGATCGACCTTGATGCATTAGTGGGTCGTACTTCCAGCTATCGTGGGGGACTTCAAGTTCCCCCCGAACACTTTTCAGCTCCTCCCCCGGTTCCATGGGCTCGCCATTGAGGAGCCCCATCTCCACCTCCAGGAGTTCTTGATGATCTGCAGCACAGTCCACGACCGTCAGGTGGACCAGGATACCATACGGATGATTGCCTTCTCCTTCTCCTTAGCAGACAGAGCAACCACCTGGCTGAAGTACTTGAGGAAGTTTGTCTATACTTGGGAGCAGCTCTACACTGAGTACTTGCATAAGTACTATCCACTCGGGCAGATGAATGCAGCTAGAGCCCTGATCAGCAACTTCTCCATGCTCCTCAACGAGCAATTTCACGAGGTATGGGAGAGGTTCAGAGAGTTGACTGACAGATGCCCGCACCATGACATTTCGAAGTCGAACTTAGTTCAGAGCTTCTTCAGCGGGCTGACACCAGAGCTTCAGGGCTTGGTGAATGCTTCTTGTGGCGGGTCCTATTTCGCCAAGGACCACGATCAGGTCTGGACCATCTACGAGGAGATGGCAGATAACTACATGGTGATGTCCCAGACCCGATTGTATACTCAGGGACGAGCCCAGCCATAGACCTTGCAGTACTAGAGGATAGCACGGGTTGATGCCGGTCCTTCCAGTTCGTCAGCGACAGCAGCACAGACCGAGAGTTCAACCACAGACATGGGGATCATCAGCGAGAAGCTGGATCGGATGGAGAAGAAGCAGTGCCAGGGCATCATGTAGATGGAGCAGATGGCACAGACTCTGAGTGACCTGAAGACACAACTCATGTGTCTCCAGGAGGCGCAGACGGCTTCCCAGCCCCGTCTTCGGGCACGAGGCGATCCGAGTAGCTCCGATGGCTCGTCCCAGCGCTCCAGCTCCCACCAGCAGCCTAGATAGGTCCATCTTGTACAGACGGAGCCGTACCAGCAGCCGCAACCCACTTACCAGTCACCACCATCTCCAAACACGCAGATGGTGGTATACCAGCCGGATCAGCCTCTGGCAGTGCTCCCGCCACCCCAGTACGATTCAGAGCTGTTGATGGATGTCAACGGGATTTGGTACGACCGCCCCCAGCCCGGTATCCGACGAGACCATCCCGAATTCCGTTGGGTGGCCGGAGGTTCCAGCTCCCAGCAGCAGCCGTCAGGACAGGGTGGCCAGTACATCCATCAGAGGGATCACTAGCAGCAGCAGCCCCCAGTGTACCCACAGCAGCAGCAGCAGCAGCAGCAGTCACAGTCGTATGGTCCTCGTCCCTATCAGCAGGGACAGTCTTGGAGGCGTGATTAGCCTCAGCCGCAGCATCATCGACAGACATACCCCTCTCACCCACAGCAGCAGCAGCAGCAACCTCAGTACCAAAGAGGCTACCCTTCAGTTTCTCATGGGCCATCCTATGAGAACCCCGCCTTGGATGACATAGCCCGCCTCCTTACAGATCAGCAGGCTACATTCCGACGGGAGATGGATGAGTTCCGCCAGGAGATGTGGGACATCGTGAGAGGAAAGGCCGCCATCCCTGCCCAGATAGAGCCCAATCCGAACAACCTCAAGAGGAAATCTGAGCAGGTAGTTTGTACTGAGTATGCCATTCCTAGTGATACATTTGGAGATAAGTCTGCATATTTGTTTGATACTGATTTTGTCACACTTAGAAGCGGTAGGATGCCAGCAGGCGGCGCCTCGTCTGAGCGACATCCAGAGGCTACTCCAGAGCGCCCGACGAGGAGGAGAGCGGTACTGAGGCCGCTAGAGATGATGACGGTGGTACTGATGCCAGCACAGATGCTGATCCCACCGATGGTACTGAGGCCGCCATTTCACCAGTTGGAGGAGGTGGTACTGAGGCCACCCATGTTGCCGAGCCAGAGCGCGGTACTGAGGCCGCGAGTCTTCCAACCGAGGGTGGTGTTGATGCCACCAGTTCTTCTGAGAGTCCTGTAGTTTTTCCTTCTGTACCTGTATCTCACAACATTTCTTGCAATAAAGGAAAGGGTTTGTTTTCTTCTGGTCCCACTGTGGTGCTTGATGTATGTGTAGATCCTGTCGTCGAGCAGCTCAGACCCGTTCCTAGTCCTTCATCTGAGAAGGACCCTGTGATCCCCTTCCCTAGAGCCCTTCAGATGGGGAAGGGGAAGAAAATTGAAAATCCCAAAAAGAGGCAGCAGGAAGAGTTCAGCCAGCAAATGATAGATCGTTTCCACATTCAGCTGACTCTTCAGGAGGCTTTGCAGCACATCCCTCTACTCCAGCGTTCACTGAGAGATAGGACCACAATTAGGAGGAAGAGGAGGAACCACCATTCAGAGATCCATGTGTTGACCAGAGCTACTTGTTTCGCGATCCAGAACCACCTGTCGGCCAAGAGGCCAGATTCAGGAGCCCCGTATGTCAGATGTCATATCAGTGAGCAGAGGTTCGACCGTACTCGATTAGACAGCGGTTCATCGATCAACCTACTTCCGGCAGCCCTTCTCGACCGCTTCGAGTTGGGCACTCTTCGATAGAGCAGGACAGTCATTCAGTTTGCTGATCGATCTGTCAAGAGGCCGAAGGGGTTGCTTAGGGACGTTGTCGTCACGATTCAGGGCCTGCAATTCCCCGTGGACTTCGTAGTGTTGGACATGGAGATCCCTGAGTCAGCGACCGATACCCCCATCATTCTCGGTCGCCCGTTCTTGGCCACAGCCAAGGCGGTGACTGACCATGATAGCGGGAAGGTATACTTTCACGTCGAGGGCGAGAGTGTACAAATCGAGACGGTCGAGGACAGCCGAGCCAGAGATACAACACGATCAGACACTACTTCTGATACAGAGCAGATGACAGATGTCGGGCCAGACATCCACCAGGACTGCGACTTTGTGATTACAGATGAAGAGGCAGTATGGGCAGATCCAGATGCACAGGCAATCCTCTCACCTTCAGAGTCCGCTAATGCAGAGACGCCAGCAAAGGAGAGCCTGGGGAGCGCATTCCTAGTCCAGGATACTTTTGAGGCAGCAGAGCCGGTTCTCGACCGCGGTACTGATTTGTTTTGTGATGATGGTGGTACTGAGGCCACCTTGGATGATACAGATCCCTCAGAGTCAGATTTTGACTGGGCAGGGTTTGAGGATTTTATTCCAGATCTGACTTCCACTGAGCCTGCAGCCAGGGAGGAGGTAGATGCTGAGCAGATCAGAGACAGTCCATCAGGGTAGCCTTCTCCAGATTCAGAGTGTGACAGAGAGTTTCAGTTCTCCCATGCGGATTCAACAGCCTTCATGCAGAGTTTTCAGAGGCTAGATCCACCAGCACCCAGTTGTCCAGAGCTGAAGCCACTTCTTACGTCGCTGAAGTATAGGTTCCTTGCGGGTGAGCATGAGATGTACCCAGTCGTAATCTCCGCTGATTTGACTGGAGAGCAGGAATCTCGTCTGATGGGGGTTCTTGAAAAGAACCGCAAGGTGATAGGATGGAGCGTAGCAGATCTCCAGGGGATAAGTCCGACCATGTGCTCCCACCATATCTATCTCGAGGATGAGGCGAAGCCGTCGCGTGAGTTACAGCGGTGGCTGAAAGAGAGAGGTTGTCATGAAGGAGATATCGAAATAGTGGAGCGTCGATTTTATCTACCCCATCTCCGACTCCAAGTGTGCCAGCCCTTTGCATGTGGTGCCCAAGAAGACGGGCATCACTACAGTAGTCAGCGAGTCTAGAGAGGAGATTGCTACACGGGTACCCACTTCTTGGCGAGTCGGCGCGGATTACAGACGACTCAACCAGGCCACCAAGAAGGATCATTTCCCCTGCCCTTTATAGATCAGATCATTGAGAGACTAGTAGGGAAGAGCCACTATTGTTTTCTGGATGGGTACTCGGGCTACAACCAGGTGGCCATCACTCCCGAGGACCAGGACAAGACTACCTTTACCTGTCCCTTCGGCGCATACACCTTCTGACGCATGCCATTCGGGCTATGCAATGCCCCTGCGACTTTTCAGAGATGCATGTTGTCGATCTTTTTGGACATGGTAGGGGAGTGCTTGGAGGTCTTCATGGATGATTTCTTGGTCTACGGCGACGGATTCGACTCCTGTCTTGACTGCCTAGACCGAGTCCTTCAGCGATGTATAGAGGTTCACCTTGTGCTATCTTGGGAGAAGAGTCACTTCATGGTGACTCAAGGGACGATGCTTGTCCATATCATCTCCAACAGGAGCATGGAGGTTGATCCAGCCAAGGTTGATGTCATTAGAAAACTCGCACCACCATCCAACTTGCGGCAATTACGGTCTTTCCTGGGGCACGTCAGTTTCTACCGGCGCTTCATTCATGATTTAAGTAGGATTGCCCGACCGTTGACTGGCCTGGTGACGAAAGACACCGAGTTCCCTGTCGATGACAAGTGTCTTTCGTCGTTTGAGACTCTCAAGCGATGTGTTGTTGAGGCTCATGTTCTTCAGTCGCCTGATTGGTCTCTCCCATTCGAGATCATGATGGATGCCTCCGATTTTGCTGTGGGGGCTGTGCTGGGACAGAGGAGGGATGGAGTTCCATTTGCCATACACTACGCTAGCCGCACATTAGATTCCGCGCAGCGGAATTACACAGTCACTGAGAAGGAGATGCTAGCCGTAGTCTTCGCCCTAGATAAGTTTAGATCATACATTATTGGATCTAGAGTGGCCTTGTATACTGACCATACCGCCATCAGGTACCTCATGGCAAAGAAGGATGCCAAGGCCAGGTTGACTAGATGGATCCTTCTACTCCAGGAGTTCGACATAGAGATTAAGGATAAGCCTGGAGTTAAGAATGTGGTGGCGGATCATCTCTCCCGATTAGAGCATCTTGAGGATTCTGAGCAGACTAATCCTATTTGTGAGACCTTCCCAGATGAGGCGATCCTTGCTATCTCCTCCCTCCCATGTGATGAATCTTGTATTCATCATGCTAAAAGCCACTTATTAAAATCCCTGCTTAAACAAACCAATAAAAATACCCTCTAATTCTTTGTTTTTATCATGTGCCATATTGTGTTTAAATTACCATTAATTTATTGTTTTTAATTTCCCTTATTTTTCTTGTAATTATTTTATCACTCAAAACCCCTTAAAAATTAGGTAGATAACTTGTCTATAAATCATTGACCCTTAAAAGGATAAAAAATACAAAAAATCTCAAAACCACAAAACTTGGTGTTTTTATCCCCTAAAAATACCCCCAAAAATAGCTTTTGTACAGATGACCTCTTTTGGCTTTTTGACCAACATGAAAGTTGTAGATCTCATCGAGACGAGCAACTTTCATGTTTTGACTTTTTCCAAATTCGGCCTCTAACTATTTCTTTTATATTTTTCTTTGTATTTTTGTTTGAATTATTCTGATTGGGCCACATGGCGCCCCCTCAGCCCGCCCACGTGGCCCGCTTCCCTTGCTGCCACCTGGCGTGCTTCCTGGGCCGTTGGATCAGCTCCGCATCGCCTCCATCGCTGCCGTTCAGTCCCGCTTCATTTCCAGCCGTACGATCTGATCCCAGATCAGATCGCCTCCACTCACTTCCGCTCTCATCCAGACCCTTCGATCATCTTCCATCTAACGCTTCTCCACCCGCCACGTCACCCTTTTTCCCAGGCCATTGGATCTCCCTACCTCTTCATCAAGGCCGTCCCCTAGCGCCCTTCCCCCCTCCGTTGGATTAGATCGTAGGATCTAATCTCCACCTTCCGTCCGCGCCATCATCCCAGCCGTTGGATCGCCTGATCCAACGGTCCTCACTCGTCGTCTTCCTCCGGCCGTGTCCCTCTCCAGACGTTACGACTCGCGACGACTTCCCCTCTTTCCATTTCTAGCAAACGCTCCAGCCATCACCTCCTCGTTGTAACGCCACCTACCCAACCACCGTTCCTCCGCCATTCTTGTGTGACCTACCTCGCTCACTACCATTAACTCCATCGCCATTATTCCCCACTCGAAGATGCCTCGCCGACACTGTAACCCCCGGCCACCTCCGCCTATTTAAGCCGATCTCTGTCACCAATCAACCCATCCACCATCCACGGGAGTCTGCCCTAGCTTCATCCGCCTCCGGTGACAGCGGATGACGTTCTATTCGAGGCGATCATGGCCAGAACCTCCCCGGTGTGATCCGTGGCCTCCGACCACGTAGCGGTCGCCTTTATGCGCCGCTGAGCACCAGGGAGAGGTCGGCCCTGTTGTGCGATGACCCAGGGTTTCGTCTGAAGCCCAACCCAGGCCTTTCCCCTCCGCCAACACCTCGCTCCGGCGAGGTACCCTTTCTTTTTATTTTATTTCATTTTCTCGAATTTATTCCCCCGCCGATCGTCACCTCCACCTCCGCCTGCACTCTCCACCAGCTTCACAACATCACCTCCACCCTCGCCAAACTCCTCCGACTCCATCTTCCCTTCTCCACAACCCCCTCCACTCTGAATCATTTCTTCCCTTGCTCCGCCGGTGAAGAACCCTCAAGGCCTCCGCTTCCCGTCGCCCCCGTGGCCTCCGACCATTCCATTCACTCGCACTTCACGCACAGACGAGCTTCGGCTATACTAATTCTGCAGGAACTTCAATGGTTGAACTCCGCGCATCGTCTCCGATCTCGAGATTTCTCTCCGACGATTAAGATCTGTCTCGCCACTCCGGACTTCGACGGAGCTCCGCCTTGCCCATACGAGCATCGCCAGGGAACTAGCTAACCTCCTCAACCATCAGACATCCTCTCGGAGCTCGGCGGAGCTTCATAAGGCACGTCGGAGCCCCGCCTTCTCCGGTTGCCTGCGGTGGGAGACGACGTACAGGTGCCGTCTGATCCATGGGATCAGACGACTGTGTTGACGACACGTGGACGACTCGAGCCTCTTCCCCAACCTATAGGCTCGGGTCATCCGAACCTCAAGCCGAGCCACAGATATCGTGCCACGTGTCCCGAAGCTGCGGAGTCGCCCGAGCCTAGGCGCCTCACGTGCGAGGCACGTGAGGGCCTGGGAAAATTGAAAGAATGACCCGGAAGCTTTATGGAATTACATTTTGGTCCCCAGGCACGTGCCTCACATGCGTGCCTGGGTATTTTACAGGGAGACCCTTTATACTTTTGGAAATTTCAAATAGGTCCCTGCGCGCAATGGGAAAATTTCACTTGTGCCCAGGCGGTTTTCATTAATTGCATTTAGGTCCCTTCAGGGACCTAAATGCAATATTTATCCCTTTATTTTATTGCATTTTTATTACAATTATGCCCTTGCACTGTTTTTAGCATAACTTGAGCATCGTAGGTCCAAATTGCATGATTTTAGTATCGTTTTGATCCTTATCTCGTCCTCTACATTCTAGCATACTTATTTGTCTCATTTGACACTGTTTTAATTTAAGTGATTTTTTATGTGAAAAATGGGACCATGTTCTACTTTGTCTTGATTGAGTTGATGACCGATTTTTAATGATGTGTTCAAATTGGCTCTAATTTCATTCTATATTGCGTTGCTCTCATTTTAGGGTATAATTGTAGATATTTCTGACATTTTATTCTTCATGCATATTCTCTTGCATTATTTGCCCATGCATCATTTTAACTTGCATAAAAAACAAAATAAAAAAATGCATGCATCATGGCATTGCCTTGTAAATAGCATAGTGCATCATAATTTGCATATGGACCTGAAACTGAAATTAATTGACATTATGCCTTCGTGAATCGAAATTCAATACTCACTTTAGGCTGCCGTATCCCTGTGTTCGACCTTGGTACACTTGCCAAGTATAAATATTCCACAGCATTCAAAGTCTGTGGTTTTTGCTGAACCAAATTTGTCTCCTATACTACATCATAATTCCACATTATTATTGAGGCGAATTTGACGTTCATCAAATGGCGTCGTTGCCGGCGATACGGCTTTGCTTAATTTTTGGATTTTGATTTTTTTTATTTATTTCAAAAATGTTCAGGTCCTCATTTCATGCATCATTTCTTTGCATATCATTTGCTGATTTAATGTCTCCAGGTTTTCTAACATCTATCTTTTGTGGCAGGGCCCATGGTGATCGAGGACGCTTGATCCTCATGGAGGCGTGAAGTCGAGAACTTCCGCTGAAGAGGCCGCGAAAGAACCTGGGAAGGATTTGGGAGATTTTAGCAGACAAAATTGCATTGCATTTTGTAAATAAAAAATAAAAAATAGATAACTTGCATCTGCATATTTATTTTCAGTCTTGCATATTGTACAAAAAAAATCCCCCCCCCCCTTCACACATACATACACCTACACTGCACATGCACATACACACCCCACCCTCCCCCTGTATATTTCTTTCTCTCTCTCTTTCTCTCTATCTCTCTCTCACTGTGTGTATCTATTTTTCACGAACCCCCTTCCCCTCACCCTTGTATCATAGAACCCCCCCCCCCCCTAACGCAGACCTTACTTAGGCTATTTGTAGCCTAAGTATAGGGGGGACCTGCCTGCTCTTCCATCCCTCAACCCGTCTTCTTGTACTTAGGCCAATTTTGGCCTAAGTATAGGGGGACCCTCCTCCTCAGTTCCGCTGTATCACCCTGTACTTGAACCGAGCCTTGGCTTCATGGCACTTGTGCTATGAGGACATAGCAAATTTTAAGTATAAGGGGGTATACCGTATATTATTGTATATTACTTTAGCCTTAGCTCGTGTTTTTAAATCTTTTTAAATTTTATTTTTCGGGATGGGTTCTGGTAACCTTGGGAACTGAGTAAAAACTTGTAAAAATTAAAAATTGAGGGATTAATTTTTGTAAATATTCCTGTATTAAAAAAATGTTGTAAAAATCTTTCTTGGAGGTTGACTCTGACTACTAGGTTTAGTAGACATTTTCAGTGAGGGAACCTCGGACTCCCTTAGCAGAGTGGGTGGTTTAGAGGACATCGCATACAACCCCGTCCTCAAGTAACACGGGCCTCGGCCCGTACTTACACCCATACTGGCTGAAAGTGTATACTTTTATTTGAGCCTGGGCCAGTCATTGTCTCTCCGAGGAATTAAAAAAATTGAAAATTAAAACCCATAAAAATTTGCAAAAGATAAAAATCACACAAAAATTCACTAACCCAAGGAGTTGGTGTATTCTTGACACATTCACACTCACGCAAGGCTTGAGGATTTTGAGGACACTGGATCTCTGGAATCTTGAGAGTCTGAGTTAACATGCCTTAGTCATTAGGGTTTTCATGACTTAAATATCCACACTCCTCTGGTTTGAAAGATTTAAGTGCTATATTGCACTCTTCATCTCTACCTTTAAGAAAATATGATCAGCACAGTCACTTCCACAACTGCATGATTGATGAGCTGAGATGAGATATCACTTGAGGAACTAGGACCAGAGAAATGAGTTTAGACCCGATCTAATGATATTCGAGGATGGGATAAAGTTAATGAAGGCTTCAGAATACCTGAGTGTCAGCAAAACCCTAGCCAGTATGTGAACAAGATTCATATGCTATCTCTTGGATATTTACCTAAAAGTGCCAGGGTGTGATGAAATTTAAAGGAACTTGTTGATCAGTGTGCGCCAATCTCTTGGTAAAAGCAGTGGAGCTAGCCAACAAAAGAAATGAAATGTCAAAGAAAAGCTCTAAATCCAAAGTCAAATTCCAATTGAGCTTCCACCAATGGCGAGCGCTCCCAAACATTTTCAAAGTGTCCACTTGGACCAAGCGCTAATTAGGACCAAGGAGTCGGGATGACACCACAAAAAGGGCCCTGCATCGTAAGCGATACAAGTCTGGGTGTCGAAGGTATCTTAGATACTCAGAAAAGACACACCCCGGTGTATTCCTAGAAAAACAAGTGCAGACGACTCCAACTCTCTTGACGGACACATTGATCAATAAAATAATAATATACATGTGCTGAGTAAAAGGCACTCGAGAGGCCCCTTGTTCCAATGTGAGGGTGAGAAAATTAGACACAATCCCAGTACCTCCATCATCTGGCCGTCCATCAACATTTCAAAGTCTGACAAACTAATGAGACGATGGACTGAAGCAAGAACATACTTATTCCCTATTATTGAGGATTAGGTCTAGAGGAAGATCTTTGGGACTGGAACTTTGGGTGATGCATCGACTCGGCTCTCATGAAATGCAGTACACTAAATGTCATATCCTTATATTATATGTACAAAAAGAGAGTCTGATAATCATAGAAGTTGGATTCCTTCTGACTAAGGCTTGGATAAACCCAGAATTTTAGGATCACTTAGGTCAAGTGTCTTCGAAAGATCAAGCCTTGAATTTTTCATACGCACTGTCAGGAATTAATCCGGCTCCTTCATTCTTTAGATGCTCGAGGACGAGCATGGTTTAAGTATAGGGGTATGATGAGTCTCGTATTCATCATGCTAAAAGCCACTTATTAAATCTCTGCTTAAACAAACCAATAAAAATACCCTCTAATTCTTTGTTTTTATCATGTGCCATATTGTGTTTAAATTACCATTAATTTATTGTTTTTAATTTCTATTATTTTTCTTGTAATTATTTTATCATTCAAAAACCCCTAAAAATTAGGTAGATAACTTGTCTATAAATCACTGACCCTTAAAAGGATAAAAAATACAAAAAATCTCAAAACCACAAAACTTGGTGTTTTTATCCCCTTAAAAATACCCCCAAAAATAGCTTTTGTACAGATGACCTCTTTTGGCTTTTTGACCAACATGAAAGTTGTAGATCTCATCGAGACGAGCAACTTTCATGTTTTGACTTTTTCCAAATTCAGCCTCTAACTATTTCTTTTATATTTTTCTTTGTATTTTTGTTTGAATTATTCTGATTGAGCCACGTGGCTCCCCCTCAGCCCGCCCACGTGGCCCGCTTCCCTTGCTGCCACCTGGCGCGCTTCCTGGGCCGTTGGATCAGCTCCGCATCGCCTCCATCGCCACCGTTCACTCCCGCTTCATTTCCAGCCGTACGATCTGATCCCAGATCAGATCGCCTCCACTCACTTCCGCTCTCATCCAGACCCTTTGATCATCTTCCATCTAACGCTTCTCCACCCGCCACGTCACCCTTTTTCCCAGGCCATTGGATCTCCCTACCTCTTCATCAAGGCCGTCCCCTAGCGCCCTTCCCCCCTCCGTTGGATTAGATCGTAGGATCTAATCTCCACCTTCCGTCCACGCCATCATCCCAGCTGTTGGATCGCCTGATCCAACGGTCCTCACTCATCGTCTTCCTCCGGTCGTGTCCCTCTCCAGACGTTACGACTCGCGACGACTTCCCCCCTTTCCATTTCTAGCCAACGCTCCAACCATCACCTCCTCGTCGTAATGCCACCTATCCAACCACCGTTCCTCCGCCATTCTCGTGTGACCTACCTCGCTCACTACCATTAACTCCATCGCCATTATTCCCCACTCGAAAATGCCTCGCCGACACTGTAACCCCCGGCCACCTCCGCCTATTTAAGCCGATCTCCGTCACCAATCAACCCATCCACCATCAACGGGAGTCTGCCCTAGCTTCATCCGCCTCCGGTGACAGTGGATGACGGACTATTCGAGGCGATCATGGCCAGGACCTCCCTGGTGTGATCTGTGTCCTCCGGCCACGTAGTGGTCACCTTTATGCGCCGCCGAGCACCAGGGAGAGGTCGGCCCTGTTGTGCGACGACCCAGGGTTTCGTCTGAAGCCCAGCCCAGGCCTTTCCCCTCTGCCAACACCTCGCTCCGGCGAGGTACCCTTTCTTTTTATTTTATTTCATTTTCTCGAATTTATTCCCCTGTCGATCGTCACCTCCACCTCCGTCTGCACTCTCCACCAGCTTCACAACATCACCTCCACCCTCGCCAAACTCCTCCAACTCCATCTTACCTTCTCCACAACCCCCTCCACTCTGAATCATTTCTTCCCTTGCTCCGCCGGTGAAGAACCCTCAAGGCCTCCGCTTCCCGTCGCCCCCGTGGCCTCTGACCATTCCATTCACTCGCACTTCACGCACAAACGAGCTTCGGCTATACTAATTCTGCAGGAACTTCAATGGCTGAACTCCACGCATCGTCTCTGATCTCGAGATTTCTCTCCGACGACTAAGATCTGTCTCGCCACTCCGGACTTCGACGGAGCTCCACCTTGCCCATACGAGCCTCGCCAGGGAACTAGCTAACCTCCTCAACCATCAGACATCCTCTCGGAGCTCGGCGGAGCTTCATAAGGCACATCGGAGCCCCGCCTTCTCCAGCTGCCTGCGGTGGGAGACGACGTACAGGTGTCGTCTGATCCATGGGATCGGACGGCTGTGTTGACGACACGTGGACGTCCCGAGCCTCTTCCCCGACCTATAGGTTCGGGACATCCGAACCTCAAGCCGAGCCACAGATATTGTGCTACGTGTCCTGAAGCTGCGGAGTCGCCCGAGCCTAGGCGCCTCACGTGCGAGGCACGTGAGGGCCTGGGAAAATTGCAAGAATGACCCGGAAGCTTTATGGAATTACATTTTGGTTCCCAGGCACGCTTGGGTATTTTACAGGGAGACCCTTTATACTTTTGGAAATTACAAATAGGTCCATGCACGCAATGGGAAAATTTCCCTTGGACCCAGGCGGTTTTCATTAATTGCATTTAGGTCCCTCCAGGGACCTAAATGCAATATTTGTCCCTTTATTTTATTGCATTTTTATTACAATTATGCCCTTGCACTGTTTTTAGCATAACTTGAGCATCGTAGGTCCAAATTACATGATTTTAGTGTTGTTTTGATCTTTATCTCGTCCTCTACATTCTAGCATACTTATTTGTCTCATTTGACACTGTTTTAATTTAAGTGATTTTTTATGTGAAAAATGGGACCATGCTCTACTTGTCTTGATTGAGTTGATGACCGATTTTTAATGATGTGTTCAAATTGGCTCTAATTTCATTCTATATTGCGTTGCTCTCATTTTAGGGTATAATTTTAGATATTTCTGACATTTTATTCTTCATGCATATTCTCTTGCATTATTTGCCCATGCATCATTTTAACTTGCATAAAAACAAAATAAAAAAATGCATGCATCATGGCATTGCCTTGTAAATAGCATAGTGCATCATAATTTGCATATGGACCTGAAACTGAAATTAATTGACATTATGCCTTCATGAATCGAAATTCAATACTCACTTTAGGCTGCTGTATCCCTGTGTTCGACCTTGGTACACTTGCCAAGTATAAATATTCCACAGCATTCAAAGTCTGTGGTTTTTGCTGAACCAAATTCGTCTCCTATACTATGTCATAATTCCACATTATTATTGAGGCGAATTTGACGTTCATCGCCATGGTACGCCGATATTGTGAACTTTCTTGTTGCTAAGAAAGTTCCACGAGATTGGCCCAAGCAGAGGCTTGAGACCTTCCTTGCGATGGCCAAGTCCTACCACTGGGAGGATCCCATCCTTTTACCATGAAGGAGGGGATAGCGTCTAGCGTAGGTGCATTCCTCAGGAGGAGCACCATAGCGTCCTCACTTACTGCCACAAGCTTGAGGCAGGAGGACATCATTGTGGGAGGAGAACGGCACAGAAAGTGCTCCAATCCAGCCTATGGTGGCCTACCCTCTTCAAGGACTCTGATGAGTTCGTGAAGAGGTGTATTGACTGTCAGAGGATGGGCACTTGTGGACAGCGTGATATGATGTCGATGCAGCCCATTCACTTCTGTGAGGTTTTTGACGCATGGGGCATCGATTTCATGGGTCCATTCCCTAAGAGTCATGGATTTGAGTACATTCTGTTGGCCGTAGATTATGTGAGTCGTTGGGTTGAGGCCATCCCCGCCCGAACCGCAGATGCCAGGACCGTTTGCAGATTTTTGAGGAGGCATATCATTACACGGTTCGGGGTACCTCGAGTGTTGCTTTCTGACGGGGGGTCTCATTTCATCAACAACCAGGTGAAGGCCCTTGCTAGCGAGTTCGGCATATACCATCGAGTTGCCACTCCATACCATCCACAGACAAATGGTCTAGCCGAAGTGTCGAACAGGGAGATCAAGACTATTTTGCAGAAAGTTGTCCGCCCTGACCAAAAGGATTGGTCACAGCTTTTGGACTCGGTCTTGTGGGCATATAGGACGTCTTTCAAGACACCTTTGGGCACATCTCCCTTTCGTCTCGTTTATGGCAAGCCGTGCCATTTACCTGTTGAGTTGAGACACAGGTCACTTTGGGCAGTCACTGATATACTTTTGGATCCAGATAGTGTAGGATACCAGAGGAGGGCAGAGTTAGCATCCTTGGAGGAGCTTCGTGATACCGCCTTCTCAAATAGCCTACAATACAAGGAGAGAGTGAAGGAGTGGCATGATTCTCATATCAGCCACAAGCATTTTGAGCCTGGACAGAGAGTATGGTTGTTTGATGCTAGGCTTCGTCTATTTCCAGGGAAGCTACAAAGCAAATGGAAGGGACCATATCTAGTGAGAAAGGTACACGACAATGGGAGTATTGATATATCTGAGTTGTCTTCTGAGAGTAACTTTCGAGTGAACGGCCAGCAGCTCAAGCCATTTCTAGATCATGAGTCGCGGGTCGTTGATGTTGCCCCTATTCACTTTGCGTGAGATGTGGTCTCTTGACTCACATCTATTGCATCTCACGTCTGATTATCACTGTTCTCCCGAATTGTATAGATCCAGTTGTCCATATCATTCCATTCTTTAATTCCACATCCCTTTTCTCATCCTTTGATTATGCTATACTTAGGGTGTACTTTACCCTAAGTATAGGAGGGATGTAGGACCCTTGAGTATTTCTTTTGATTCTTTTTACCCCTGTTTTTGCTGCCTATACTTAGGGATATTTTACCCTAAGTATAGGGGGGGTAGACCCTGTACATTCTTCACTCGGTTTTCCCTTTGTGTACAGCCTGCTATACTTAGGATTATTTGATCCTAAGTATAGGGGGAAAAGCCGAGGTCCTCTTCATTTCTATTCTTTCAGTCATCTTTGTATATAGCCATCCTTTTCACTTCCCTATACTAAGCACGAGTTATGTCTTCTTCATCGCTCTTGACTCTGAGGACATCGTTCGAGCTAAGTATAGGGGGTGTGTATATATTTCATATATACTTTAGCCATAACTCGTACTTTGTGTGAGTGTGTTAATAAATAAAAATGGCTAAAAACCCAAAATCCATAAAAATTAAAAAATTGAAAAATTTTCCATGTAAATAAACATTCTTTTATTACACATACATAGCTATTGTAAAATTATTTTGGTAAAAATGTTTTCAAAACTTTTTTGTGTAAAGATTGTGTAAATATGTGCATATCAAATTTATGTATATAGTACAAAATTTTTCCAAAATGTTTTGAAAATCAAAAGTTTGCAAAAATCTTGTTTAAATTTGTGTAAATATTTTGCAAAACTTGCATTCATGCACGCATCCATGGTTTCAAAACATTTTTCAAAAATTTTGCATTTGTGTAAATATTGTGTAAATAGCATCTTTGTATATACTTGTATATAGTTTTTCCCGGATTATAGTTGATATTTAAACTAACCTAGAATTAAATTGGGAAATGGAGCTTGATTAAGATCTTAATCCACCTAATTCTAAGAGGAACCTTATAGGGCTTAGGGTTAAGGCTTTTCAGGTCCATGGTGACTTAATTCTTTGGGTCCACTAGGCTATGATCACATGTCATCTCAATGAGCCTAAGTAGAGCACTTAACAACACACACATGACTCATATAGACAATGGCTTTACTTGGACCCGCACTTAGCATCGAGCTCTCTACGGATGAGGTGGTGAGGAGGCAGACTTCCTTAACTTGGGGTAGCATATGAGGGTAGTACTTCTAGGCGGAACCTCTCTTCTTCTTTTAGTGAAGGAAGTGCATCTCAACTTGGTCTGGTTGCTATGAGGTCTAACGACAGGAGTTGTGGGTTGCAATAATGCTTCAAAAGAGGGATAGTCTACTGGCTCAAGAGGAAAAACTCCTTATGTATATATGCTGCACATTGTATATGTTGTATAGATGCACTTGAAAAAAAATGCAAAAAGAAAATAACTCCAAAAAAGTGGTGGGTCTGAGAGAAAATGATAATCCCACCGGAGTATGTATATAGTGCAAATAAGCAAAGCTTGAGACTTATGGGTTCACCTTATGTAGCTTGCAGCAGGGAGACTTAGCTACACTGGTTGAGCTCCCAAGGATACATGGCTACACTGGCCATGGTCCATTCTCTTCTTCCCCCTCTTCTTGAGCCGGTTGAACTTAAACTTAGAAGGGAATACCCCGCTCCTCGAGGAAAGAGTGGCCAGATTGAGGTCATAGAGTTACCTTGTTGAGGAGGGTTGTCAAGTTGCTACTTCTGAGGTGGAGAGCTTACCTCACTTACACAGTGCAAGGAAAGATTCATGGTCTTCAGGGTTTGTGTATGATGACTTGTTCTGATCTGGATTATTGAGGAGTCTTGATTATAGATTAGTGGATCTTAGAGGCTGTTGAGTTTTAAACCTAAGTCTAAATAAGGCTCCGACATATTATTAATCCAAAGATCTGATCGAGCTCCATAATTCAATTTATTGAAGGCAAGTTTAATAATCAACCTTGATCCATGTATATTCTCCTCTTTTTCTTTTTCTTTTTCTTTTTCACTTCTTTTTCAAATAAGTGTTTGCTAAGGGACTAGCAAAGTTAAGTATAGGGGGTGATGAATACTCATTCATCACTCTTTATTCTTTTATTTTAGCTACAAAACCTTTGCAAAACACATGTATATTCCTGTAAATACAAATAATTGTCAATCAGCATGCATTTTGTAAATATGCATAATTAGCATGTTTTTGTGCATAAATAAAAGAATAAAGAAACAAAAGAAAAAGAGGGAGATATTTAGAATAAATATTGAGCGACCTAATCCCAAGGGAGGGCTCAGCATGGGCCTGACCGCATAAAATCCAAAGTAGAGGGAGATAAGGAAGCTCATGTGTGTAAATATACCTATAAATAAATAAAAATATTTTCCTCTAAAAAAACAAAATTTAAAATGGGTTTGTATCTATATGTAAATATTTGTAAATATTAAATTAAAATAAAAATAAGAAAAATAAAAAAAGAAAATAAAAATTCCTTCACCCTTGTATATTCACCATGTACATAGACCCCTTAATATATTTATTTATCCCTATAAATAAATAAATAAAATTCCCATAAAAAGTGTACATATTATATATTCCATGGTGTAAATAATTAAAATAAAAATCACAAAAACAAAAATATAATAAAAAGAAATAAAAATAAAATCGACTTCCAACATTGTACATATACCATATATGTATATAAATAAAAGTAATTATTTTGCTCTTGTAAATAAATAATAAAAATAAAATAAAAATACCAAAATCTTCCAAATTTTATTCTATAAATAAATAAAATATAAAATTATAATAAAAATATATAAAAATAAATAATTAAAAATCAAAATAAAAAATACAATATTGTATATACCTATGTACATAATACTATATTGTAAATACCTAATTTTTATTTCAAAAAAATAAATAAAAATCACAAAAAATAGTTTATAAATAAATAAATATTTTTCATATTTTGATTTTTCTTAATTCAGCCATTTATTATTTTAAATTGAATTTCCAAATCTTTTTGACGTGGCCGCTCCTGATTGGTCCACGGGGGATGTTGACCCCCCCGGTCAACTCCCCCCCTGGACCACAGCCCCGCGGATCTGCACGCCCGACCCGATTTCTCCCATTTATCGCGTCATGATCCGATCACCAATCCTCGAAACCCCGAGCTCCGTTTGTTCCCCGATCGATCTAGATCCACGCCCGGGGTGGGTTTTGGGGATCCGCGCTCCGATCGAGTCACCCGACTCTCATCTTCTCGGACCCCTAACCATACTTAACCTGAGCTCCTCCGCGCATTTCACTCATCTTTGGCTCCGCATTTTCCATCCCAGGACCTCCATTGCCTTCACCCAAGTGACAGCGAGTTGAGGGAAGTGTTGCAGTGAGGAGGGAGTGCTCAGCCATCGATCTGGCAGGTCTTCACCGTCGTGCGCCGCCCCTTGCGTGGTGCTCGAGCCTCGGGCATCGACGGCCCTCGAGGCAAGGACCCAGAGCTTCAGCAGCTCAACCATAGTCGACCTCGACCATCCGGTGAGCTTGAATCTTCCTATCTTTAGCTAATTTCCGTTTACCCCCAATTTCATCCATCACCGATGACCGCCGATTCCGACCACATCCGTCCATATCTCGACCATCGGACTCGACCTTCATCTTCGCCCTTCTCCCCCGCACATTCTTCGCCTATCCATTCAACCCAGTTCGCACAGGAACTGGGATTCGAGCTCCTTCGCCATCACATCGTCGGAGCTCCATCGTCCCGATGCACCGTTCACCCCCCTCACCTCTAACCGGGTCGAGGCATTTTACCCTCGACCCAGGAGGCTTTCTGTGTCGCTTTGCAGGTGAGAGGAGGACCATCTGAGGTCCTCCACGTTCAGCACAGGAGCTTGAGCTCCGCCTTCGTCGCTGGAGCTCTTCAGAGCATCCCAGCGTCATCGGAGGAGCCTGATCGACGCGGGAGTCCTTGGTGTTCATTTCCCACCTGTCAGCAGCCCGCGAGGAGGTCCAGCGCATTCACAGTCCTCCGGCCAAGCTCGCCGGCGAGGAGTTCTTCCAGGAACCTCCTCCGTCGCTCGTTCGACTCCGGAGTTCCAGATTTAATCTGGACTGTTCTCTGATACGAAGAGGCGCCCCGCACCAGCACCGTTCGATCATCACGTGGCACCATCTTCACCGTCCGTTGCAGAGGAGAGGCGAGCCTCGCCCACATACGTCCGATCAGATACGTGGCGAGCCCTCCACCGTTCGATCAGGAGCCGAGGCTCCTTTGTTCAGCTGCAGCGTGCCTCAGCCGCACGATTTTCCACGTGGCGCGCCTTTGGCCCTCGGATCATAATAAGGGGTAATTTCCCTTAGGCCCTCTGTCTTTTAGTTTTTAGCATTTAGTCTTGTAAATATTTTATAGCGTTTATTTTAGTGTGGAACATTTACACTTAAGACCTTGTCGTTTCTGATATTTGCATTTCTACCCCTGTACATTGTGGACGCGTGCATCGACACGTGATATCTTGGAGAAATTGCATATTGTGGCCTGTAGTTTATTGTTGTTCATGGAATGAAGTATCTTTTTGTATAATTGCATTTATATCCCTGTGAGTGATTTATTTCTGCATATGCTGAATTTCTTGGGTAATTTGCACTTAAGCCCCTAGACTTTTAGCACCTGTTGCTAATAGTTCCAGGGACTTAAGTTATTTGCAGATAGGTCCCTGAGTGCCCAGGACACGTGCTCCGCGTGTGAGATCTTGGATTTTTTGCACCTGGACCCCCTAAGCTTCCATTCTTGTTACTTTTAGGCCCCCAGAAGGTATTTTCATGACAAATAGGTCCTTGTGACTGTGGGCTTTTGTTTGTTGTCAATAAAATATCAAATCTCATCCAAATCAAGTGAAAATTTGACACGTGGCTCCTACCATTGTGTAGGATTTTCACTGATTTTTGGGAAATTTTGGAGCCCTTTTATTATTTTTAAAAAATAAAAAACATCTCTTATTGACGCATATAGAGTAGTGTTTGTACCTCTTCATTATTTTTATTTTTAGTTGTATGCTTTATGTAATTTACCCATAGGCTACTACCCTATATAAGAGAGCCTAGGGCTTATGGAATAAATAAGTCATTCGTTTTTCCCAACATGGTATCAGAGCGACAGTCCTAGACCGGAGTTCTCGAAACCCTAACCCTAGCCCACCACACCCGCCGGCCTCTCTTCTCTCTCCATCTCATCGGTGCCGCCGGAGATCGCCATTGCCTCTCCAGTGCTGCTGCTCCTGTGCGTGTGCACCTGTGCGCGTAGCACTGCTTCTCCTCTTTGCGTTGTGCGCGAGCGTGCACTTGTGCACGCTGCAGCACCTGTGCGCGTAGCACGTTGAGCCTGCGCGTAGCCTGCATGTTGTAGCGCCCTCCTACCGGTGCTGCACCTCTGCGTGACAGTGCCAGTGCGCCTGTGCGCCTTCCTGCGCAAGTGCGCAAGTCAGCCTTGCCGCCGGTGCATCGCCTGCGCCTGTGCGTGTCCAGCGCATCTCTGTGCATCTCCAGTGCACCTCCAGCGCATCTCCAACGCATCTTTGTGCATCTCCAAGTGATCTAACGCGCATCTCCAGTTGTGTGTGTGCGTGCTCCTTGCACGCGTGTACGTGTGCTAAGCCCTAAGCCCTAAGCCCTAGGGCACACACGCAACTTCATCTGCATGGGGTTAGTTGCTTGAGGTCTACACATGCAACTAAGCCCGTCTATGTCATTGTAGACAAATCTCATCCTCTATCAGTCGCTCCAGTCTTCCATCTCCAGTATGTCAGAAAGCAAGGCAGATATCCCGTCTATTGGCGCCTTTCGTGGTCCAGCGCCTATTGTCAAGATGGACGGTACAAACTATGAACTGTGGGCAATGCAGTTCATGAGTATGATGAAGTCAATGGGTAAGAAGCACATTCTTACCGAACCAGAGCCTGCTGAGAAGACTGGAGCCAATGCCTCTTGGGAGGCGAATGATGCATATGCCAAAGTGTGGCTATCCGGTACACTGGTTATTGAGATAGTTAATGACATTCTACATCAACCCACAACCAAAGATATGTGGGACATTCTGGTGGCCACATATTCTCAGGCGAAGAATGAGACAAAGATTCTGCAACTCCAGCATGATATCTTCACTATCAAGCAGAATGGTCGCCCTTTACATTCTCTCTATACATCACTGAGAGGGATGTTCGAGAAGCTCTATAGCTTCATGCCCCTGACAGCCACGCCTGAACAGCAGAAGACATATAGGAACACGACTATGGTGGGCGTGTTCCTAGCTGCACTTGATCCTGAGTATGAGGCGGCACGATCCCAGATTTTGGCCGACTCTACTATTCCTCCCATGGAGAAAGCTTTCCATAGACTGAGTCGGATTACAGTTCCTTCCACAGCCCCTAGTCAGAATTCTTCAGCCATGGCAGCCAACAGAGGTCGCGGATTTCATCAACAGGGTCGTGGACGTGGACCTCGTGGAAGAGGTGGCCGCACTAGACCGACATGTACTTACTGTCACAGAGTTGTACACAATGAAGACACATGCTACTCGAAGCATGGATTTCCTGCATCCGCACGAGCTGCTGAGCAGATAGAGCCTCCATCTGCTGCTACTTTAGACCAACGGTTCGACGATCTAGTTGCCCGTCTGAGGGGCATTATTCCACCATCTGGTCCAGCACCGACTACAGAGCCTCGGTCTGATGCCGTTGCTTCTGCCTCTGCTTCTACTAGTGCCTCAGGTAGTATACTTGCACTCAACAGTAGTAGATCAGATACATTACCATGGATTATGGACTCGGGCGCTACACATCACCTATGTGGCGACCAGAGTCTGCTTTCAGGATACACTCAGATCCCTCCAGGACGGACAGTAGTAATTGCCAATGGCACTCATTCCCCCATCACTGGTCAGGGAAAAATTAGATTGACATCTTCTATGCAGCTCAAGAATGTGCTACATGCACCTGATTTTTCAATGAATTTATTGTCAATTAGTCAGATTACGAAGGATCTACATTGTTGGGCAATTTTTTATCCATCTTATTTGATTTTTCAGGACATCCATTCGGGCAACGTGATTGGTCGTGGCTATGAGCAAGGAGGCCTCTACCGCCTGAATCAGACTCCCTTTGCTGGAACCTCATCCTCTCCTTCTGGACAAGTATCAACTTTATTGTGGCATCTGCGTTTTGGTCATTTACCGCTTCAGAAGTTGCGTCAAGTTTTACCCTATGGTCTCCCTCACACACCTATTCATTGTGAGGCGTGTCAGTTAGGAAAGCATCACAGATCGTCCTTTCCCAGTCGTCCAGGTCGGAGTAGTACCTCCAAGTTTGAGTTATTTCATATTGATGTCTGGGGTCCGAGTCGTGTACCCGATCATCAAGGACACAGATTTTATATAGTATTTGTGGATGATTTTTCTAGAGTGTCATGGGTGTTTCTGATGAAAAATAATCTGAAGCAGGAAATATCATTATCCATTTTCTGAATGAAATACAAAATGTTTTCTCCACATCTGTGAAGTTTGTGAGAAGTGATAATGCTTTAGAGTTGTGCACCAATTTTCTTGCCAATTATTACTCCTCAAAAGGGATTATTCACCAAACATCTTGTACTCATACATCTCAACAGAATGGGATTGCTGAAAGAAAACACCGTCACCTTCTTGATGTCACAAGATCACTCCTTATACAGAGTCATGTTCCCTACTCCTACTTGGGTGATGCAGTTCTCACTGCATGTTACCTAATCAACCGTATGCCTTCTTCTGTCTTGAATGAACAGATTCCGTTTTCACTCATTCATCCTGGCAAGGATCTGTTCACTCTTACTCCTCGTGTGTTTGGGTCGGTTGCATTTGTCCATCAGTTGTCGCCTGGTACTAACAAGCTCTCTCCTAGGGTTGTCAAGTGTATCTTTGTTGGGTACTCCAGAACTTAAAAGGGGTACAAGTGCTTTGATCCTCTGCATCGGCGGTATATGATCAGTGCAGATGTTACATTTTTTGAATCTGTTATGTATTTTTCAGCCTCAGGAGACAAGCATTTACCACCTATACCTCCTGATGCCATATACATGACACCACCACCTCAGATGCCGTCACCACCACCACCACCTCATATACCACCACCACCACCACCACCTATCTCACCACTACTGTTCCATTATACCCGCAGGCCTCCTCCCGCTCATGGTCATGACTCGTCCACTAGCTCGCCTATGGTATGTAATGAAAATATTACTGTTGATGGATCTGACGATATTTCTGAGCAGGATATGTTGCAGGGGCCAGATGAGACTACAGCTGATTTGGATGTTCCCATTGCTCTACGCAAGTCGAAGAGGAGATGTGCTAAATATCCATTATCAGCATCCGTATCTTTTGAGAGGTTATCTGGAGATTTCAGGTCATTTGTTGTGGCACTTTCAGCTATAGATATTCCACGGAATCATCATGATGCTCTGCAAGATAGTAGATGGCGGCTAGCAATGGAGGAAGAAAAGGCGGCACTTCAATCCAGAGGAACTTGGAGTTTGGTTCCTATCCCTCCAGATGTGAACCCAGTGAGCTACAAGTGGGTGTTTACAGTGAAGCACAATGCAGATGGCTCTATTGACAGGTACAAGGCGCGTCTGGTTGCACGTGGCATTACACAGACATACGGGGTGGATTACCTTGACACATTCTCGCCTGTGGCACGTCATTCCACTTTACAGATCTTGTTGTCAGTTGCAGTTGCTTGAGACTGGCCGCTTCATCAGTTGGACGTGAAGAATGCATTCCTATATGGAGATTTGCAGGAAGAAGTTTATATGCAATAGCCACCTGGTTTTGCTGTTGAGGGGGAGTGTTCCAAGGTATGCAGGTTGCATAAGGCTATCTATGGCCTTAAGCAGAGCCCCAGAGCATGGTTTCAGAAGCTCTCAGATCTCTTCGAGAAACAAGGATACAAACGCTCCAATGCTGATCATTCCTTATTTGTACAGAAGACTGCTAGAGGTATCATTGTAATCATGGTTTATGTTGATGACATCTTGATTACAGGAGATGATGAGCAGGGCATAAAGTAGGCGAAAGAAAAACTGGGAACCGAATTTGTCACCAAGGACTTGGGAGTCCTTAGATATTTTCTGGGGCTGGAGTTTGCTAGAAATCCATATGGATTAGTAATGTCGCAGAGGAAATATGTTACATATCTATTGAATGAAACAGGTATGCTTGGGTGTCGGCATGCTATGACACCAATGGATCCCAGCATAAAGCTCTATGATGATGACACAGAGGAGGTGGACAGGAGAAGGTACAGAGAACTGGTAGGCAAACTACTGTATGTCACGATCACTAGACCGGATATATCATTTGCAGTGAGTCGCGTGAGCCAGTTCATGGAGCAACCACGTCAGGTCCATATGGATGCAATACACATGATTCTGAGATATCTAAAATCATCTCCAGGTACAGGCTTGCTATTTAAGAAGGGAAAGGAGATCTCTATCACAGCGTGTGCTGATGCAGACTATGCACGATGCCCCAAGGACAGGAAGTCCACCTCAGGATTTGCAGTCTATGTTGGAGATGCTCTAGTCTCGTGGAGGAGCAAGAAACAGACAGTGGTAGCTAGATCCAGTGCTGAATCTGAATACAGGGCTATGGCCCAGGCTAGCACAGAAATGATGTGGGTGAAAGCTCTACTTACAGATCTATGACTTGATATACCTCTTCCTATGAAGTTGGAATGTGATAATCAGGTAGCTTTGTTCATTGCAAACAACCCAGCATTCCATGAGAGGACCAAGCATATCGAGGTTGACTGTCACTACATACGTGACATGATTCAGAAGGGGTTCATTGCTACATCTCATGTCACCTCAGAGAATCAGACTGCTGATATATTCACCAAGGCATTACTTCGAGGCCCATTCCAGAAGTGCACGTCCAAGCTAAGCATGATTGATATCTATGCTCCATCTTGAGGGGGAGTGTTGACGCATATAGAGTAGTGTCTGTACCTCTTCGTTATTTTTATTTTTAGTTGTATGCTTTATGTAATTTACCCATAGGCTAATCTCCTATATAAGAGAGCCTAGGGCTTATGGAATAAACAAGTCATTCGTTTTTCCCAACATCTCTTTTTGTCCCTGACCAGTTATAAAAACCATAAAAAAATATAAAAACCTTCTCAAAAATTATAAAAAAATTATGTTTTGTGTGTTTTGCTGTGTTTGATTTTCTGACCAATTTTGGTCCTTTTTGGATTTATAAAAATTATAAAAATTGAAAAACTTTGAAAACCTCATAAAAATTCTAATAATTAATAGAAAATTCCAAAAATAATAAACTCAGTCTCTGATTTTTCCTTTTTGTCTATATTTTACATGAAAAATACTTCAGGCTCTTTTGAGACCATTTTATATTTTATTTTGGTCTTAAGAGCTTGGCTGGACAGTGTTCTTGCATTTCAGCGTTCTTATTTTTATAAAATCCTATAAAAATCAGAAAATTATCAAAAATTCACTAAAAACAGTAAAAAAATATAAAAATCATAAAAATATTTTTGTTTGAATTTTTGGACCTTTTTAGAGTAATTAAATAATTGCTTGAGTTTGCTTGTTTTATTGTTTTCTTATTTTTCTTTATAATTAAAAATTCCAAAAAATATAAAAATATTAAAAATCCACCAAAAACAATTTGATTTTATTTTCCTTTATTTTAGACTACTTCGTAGGTCGCAAGGCCATCACGTGCTCCCTGAGTCCGACCCTGGTCGCTATACCAGGCTAATCCAATAGCCAGGGCCACTAGTTGATTTTATTGATTTCGTCTTTGTTTGGTGGTCTGCTCTTATATTTTTCTTGTTGAGCTGAGATTTTCGAGATCCGGGTCGCAACGACCCGAGAGTGATATTTTTACCTGACCCGAGTCTCGATGATTTTTCGGCCCATTAATGGTCAAAGAGTTGACTGTACTTCGGTGACTTCCATATGACATCCAAAGAGTTGGATGAATGCCAATACTGTAATATACTAAATGTGTTGATAGTATGACTATCAAGTCTATCTAGAATCCTTAGAGAAGGAATCAGATAGTGCATCATAATAATCTATATCTACATTTTATCATAAAAATTGACTTGCTTATTGAATTAGATAAAGTCTTATAATTGTATCTCAATCTTCTAACAACACTTGTAGTAGGTTGCATATGTTTTAGAAGACTGGAAATTTTGATCTTAAGGTTTATAGTTATCCACATGGATATTGATGCAATTGTTGCAACAATCTCTGTTGGATTGATAAACTTCATATTCTCAGTGGGAGAGCCCTTAGTCTTAGAGAATGCCTCTATGACCTAGATATTAGAATACACTCATTGTTTGTTTCTAAATGTTGGAAATAAACATGAATTCTGAGATAGAACTTTCATAAAGATTTATGATATATATATTTCAGATAGTAATCTAACATCTAGTGGACTCCACAAAATTAGAAAATTAATGAATGGTTCATTAAGATTTCTAATACTGAAAATTAAAACCTTTATAAGATCAATAGGAGGATGAAGATCACTTGACAATGATTTTGCATCAAGTTTTGGACATATGTCTGTTGATGAGATCAACAGACTAGTAAGATATGAAACTTTAGAATGTCTAAAATTTCAAATCTTACATACTTGTGAATATTGTATTCAAAGAATGTCCAATACACCCTTCTCTTGGGAAAAGGTGTAAGATGTCAAGGTATTCAGGATCTCATACATATTGATGTATGTGAATCATCTATATCATAGTAAACATTATGGATATGTGATATCTATTGATGATTGTGTATGATATGAGATTTCTTCTCTTCACCTAAGAAACCTTTGAAATGTTCAAAGATTTCATAATTTTGGTTTAGAACCAAATTTTAAATAATGATGAAATGAATTTGATCTAACCTAGGTAGCTTGTACATGTTAAATAAATTCAAAGAATACCTTATGGAGATATGAATATCATTTCTATCTCAATCCTTTTAACACACCTAAACTCAATAGAGTTGTAGGGAGATACAATTGGATCATGTGTGACATGATTTGATCAATGATGAATTTTAACATAACTACCTCTTAGTTTCCAAAAGTATATATATAGTAGAGACTACATTATATATCCTTAATAAGACTCCATGCATGTAAGTTGGAATCGAGCACTAGAGAGTGCTACTTCATTAGGAAAATAAAGGATGGTATGGGATACCTACTTTATGACCTTGACATTCTTAAAAGATCTCATCTCTGAGAATGTGATTCTTATAGGATTGAGACTCTTGAGAATCAAGATGAAAATGAAGTAAAGGAACTCATTGAGTCTTGAGATGATAATGAGGCTCCTGAAATCGGAAACCAAAAGGATAATTAAAGATGAAACATTAATACCTCTTCAAATGAGTTTGAGGATGTATTCCATGTATCAGTTAAGTCTGACAATGATCGGACTTCATGTGATGAAGTTCCTGAGGATCATGACATGGAAAGATGGATTTTAGCAATAAAGACTTCATATGCAAGTGTTGTATATGGACCCTCGAGAATCCACCTATAAGGGTTATAACAATTAAGGTGTAAATGGATCTTCAAGAGAAAGAGGGAACCTAATGAGAAGGTAAAGACCTTCAAAGCACGACTCGTATCCACAAGATACACACGAAGAGAAGACATCGCTTGCGATGAGACTTCTTCTTCAGTGACCATGCTTAAACCCATCAGAATATTGCTAACTATAGTTGCACAGCTTGACTTTGACATCTTTGAGATGGAAGTCAAGATTGCATTCCTCTATGAATTCCTCTCTAAGGATATTCATAAGTAGTAGCCCCAGGGCTTCATGGTTGAGGAAAGCAAGGTGTGCAAGCTAGAGAGCTCCATCTATAGACTCAAATAAGCTTCTTGAAGTTGGAACATAAGATTTGATGAAATTATAAATGTTATGATTTCAGATAGAATCTTGATGAGCCATGTGAAGCTTAGTGGGAGTGCCATTGTGTTCATCGTGCTAAATGTAGATAATATATTAATCATTTTAAAATGATATAAGGATGATAATAAGTGTTTTATAGTCTGGCTATTCCATATCCTAAAATATGATTTCAAGGATACCTCTTAGATCTTAGTTCTGAAGTTGTTCAGAAGCAAAGAGAAGAGGATATTGGGACTGTCACATTTGTAGTACACCTTGGACATATTCCATTCTTAAAAATTTCAAGAAAGGCTTCTGATGACCGGGGCAAGCGACAGAGGTAAAGGTACAGAAATAGGTCGTTGCGACCTCGATCACTCGGCTAAGTCAATCAAGAAAAATCGAACCACTCGATACAAATCAAATCAATCAAAACAAAGCAAGCGGTCCTGCTATATGTTTAACCTGGTATAGCACCCAGGGTCGAACTCAAGGAGCACGGATTGGCCGAAGGCCTACGAAGTAGTAAAAATAAACAAAATTAAAAACAAAATATTTTTTAGTGGTTTTTAATTATTTTTATATTTTTCTTTGGATTTTTAATATGTGAAGAAAATAAAAGAAACACAAATAAGCATACTTCAACAATTTATTTAATGCAACAAAAATCAAGCAAAAATTCAAACAAAAATATTTTTATGTGTTTTATAATTTTTTATGTTTTTGGTGAATTTTTGAGATTTTTCTGATATATATTTTATTTCCTAAAAATCAAACAGTAGCAAAAATGCAAGGTACTGTCCAGCCAGGACCAAAAGCCCTAGATAAAATATCTAAGGGCCTCAAAAGGGCCTGGAGGTATTTTTCCTGTAAACTAGGTAAAACAAGGAAAATTTGAGTACCAAAATTATTGTTTTTGGGTTTTTAGATTATTTAATAGAATTTTTATGAGTTTTTAGGTGTTTTTAAGTTTTTAAGGTTTTGAAGCGTGAAAAATGGCCAAAATTGGCTCGAAAATAAAACAAACTAAACTAAACAGTACCTAATTTTTATAGAATTTTTAGAGGGGTTTTTATATTTTTTGGGGGTTTTTAAACCTGGACAGTAGCAAAAATGATAGTTTTTGAATTTTTAAAAATAATAAACAAACTCAAAAATGTCCTCTAAAATTCTCAAAAATCCTACACCATGGCAGGAGCCATGTGTCAAATTTTCATTGAATTTGGAGGTGATTTGATATTTTATTCAAAAATCACAAGAGGGTACTGTGCACAAGGACTGAAATGCAAATACCCTAAGTTCTGGGGGTCTTGGTGCAAAATACCCAGCAAAACACGCGCGAGGCACGTGCCTGGGGCACTCAGGGACCTATATGTAATAAAAATAAGGTCCGGGGACTAATTGGTAACACGTACCAAAAGTCCGAGGGCCTCAGTTGCAATTTACCCACAAATAAACGCACATGCGGAATAAAACCATTCATAGGGGCATAACTACAAATACTAAAAAGATTCTTTCATTTCAGAACAAACAGAACTACAAGGTCATACGATGCAAATAACCCAAAAATACACGTGACGAAGCACGTGGCTCACACAGGCAGGGATATATAAGCAAATATCTAAAGTACGAGGTCCAACATGCAAAATACCCTAAAACTAAACAACTGACTAAAATATTTACAGGACTAAAACGAAATAAAAGATAAGGAAGGGCCTAAGGGTAAAATACCCTTTATTAAGTCGCCCGATGGATGCGCGCCACGTGGGAAGATGGACGGCTGGAAATGGGTGGCGCTCCAACGCTGAGGTCCTCGCAGAGATCGGACGGTCGAGGGTGTGCCACGTGGGGGATCGAACGGGTGCGGCTCTCGGTGGCTAAACCTCGTGCAACGGACGGACCAGATCGCCTCTCCAAGATCTGACGGTGGCTGGATCTCCTCAAGCGGACGGTCAGGATCAGAACTGGAGGTCGAGGACGATCGAACGGTCGGGGAAGATGCTGGAAGAACAGTTGGCCGGCGAGTTTCGCCGGCCTCGTGCGTGCGCTGGTATCCTCCCCTGCTGCCTCTGGAGATCGGAGAAGCTCTGCGATGATGCTCCGCAGCTGATGGTAGGTTCCGATGACCCAGCCGAGCCCGGGAGGGCTCCGGCGAGGTCGGCGGAGGTGAAGCTCCTGGCCCGGATGACTCAAGCCCTCAGATGGGCTCGCAATGACCTGCAAAGTAAACCAGGAGACTCGCGGGTCGAGGGCAAAGTGCCTCGACCCCGTTAGGCGTCTTGTAGGTGACCGGTGGGGGGATATGGGCGAGCTCCGGCGAGGGGATGGACGGAGGAACTCGAATCCCCAGCTCCTGTGTGAGCTGGGTTGAACGGAGGTGCGGAGAACGTGCGTGGGAGGAAGGCGGAGGTGACGATGGATTCCGATGATCGAATGGAGGTGTGAGGTGGTCGGAATCGACGAAACACGGCGACGGCGAGATTTGGGGGAAAATGGAAATTGAACGGAAAAGTGGAGCTAAGGGACTACCTGGGTGGATGGGTAGACTGTGCTGGAGCTGGGGAAGCTCCCGGTCGTCGCCTCAAGGGGTGTCTCTGCCCGAGGCTCGAGCTCGCTTCAGGTGGCGGAGCTACGGCGGAGATGTCGTCGGATCAGTGGATTCGTCGGCCTTCCTCGCTGCAACAGGGTGGGGCGGCGAGCTGTCACCTCGCTCTCTCTCTCTCTGGAGCTCACTGGAAAGCTACGCGAATGGCCAAAGATGCGTGAAATGGGTGGCGGAGCTCAGTATTTAAGTGGGTGCAGGTCCGGCTAGGGCTGGTCGGGTAGGGCTGTGAGAAGCGCGGATCCCAATGTGGATACCCCGGCGAGGTTCTCGGATGTATGAAGAAGCGATAGGACCCGGGGTTTGCGGAGATGGCGAGCGAATCGAGCGCGGAAAAAGAGGAGAAAACGGGTCGGGCGCGAGATCCGCTGGAGAAGACGGTCCGCGGAGGGAGTTGACCGGAGGTCAACATCTCCGTAGGCCAATGAGATGCTGCCACATATTTTATTTTTGTTTATTTATTTTAGGCTAGAAAATGGCGGAATTAGCAAAAACTTAAAACACAAAATATTTTTATTTTATTTTTCTCTATTTTTTGGTGATTTTTAATTAATTTTTGGAAATAAAAATAAGCTATATACATAGTAGGGTTAGATATAGGTACATATACAATATGTAGGTTTTTAATGTTGGATTTTTAATTATTATTTTTGTACAATTTTATTCCTATTTTATATTTTATTTATTTATAGAATAAAATAAGGAATAAAAAGGGTGTTTTTATTTTATTTTTATTATTTATATACATAGGTAAAATAAATAGATATATACATCTATATACATGGTATATGTACAATGTATTTTTGTATTTTTAATTTTATGATTTTTATTTGATTTTTGTTTTGATTCTTTTTATTTTATTTATTTACAATATATAACATAGAGTATTTACAAAAATTTTGGAAAATAACCTTATTTATTTACAAGGTCAAATAAATATAGAAGCATGGTCTATGTACATGATGAAAGGGTATTTTGAATTTTTAATTTTTTAACTTTTTATTTTGTTTTTATCTCTTATAAATATATACAAGTATTTATAAGCATATTTTTGGGTGAGGAAAACATTTTTATTTTATTTTCATAAATATATACACATGAGCCCCTATCTCCCTCTACTTGGCTTTTATGCGGTCAGGCCCATGCTGAGCCCTCCCTTGGGTTAGGTTGCTCAATATTTATTCTAAATATTTCCCTCTTTTTCTTTTTAATCTTTATTCTTTTATTTTTGCACAAAAACCATGCTAATTATAGATTTTTACACAATGCATGCTTTTGCTAATTATTCCTATTTACACATATCTACATGCATTTGCAAAGGTTTTTGTAGCTAAAATATAAGAATAAAGAGTGATGAATGGGTATTCATCAGCTTCCATCCCTTAAGATATGGTACTGACCTATCTAAAGGGATAACACCTCAAAGAGTTGAGGAAGTGAATGCTAGAACTGCTTGCACTTGTGCATCAGTTACGAGAAGCTAAGTGTATGCTAGATGTGTACAAAAGCCATATATATACCATGCAGTGGGAGTAGTAAAGTGTTGCTAATCCTACTATGGAGAGAAAACACTTGATTGCAGTAATACCAAAATCTTCATAGATGACAAGATTTTTTGAGATAGTGATCTCAAAGTCTTATCTTTAAAAACTTAAGACTTTATAGATAGAGATCTAAAAGGTCTTAATTGTGGATACCTTGGGAGATAGAGATCTCCAGGAATAAGGGTATTCTGATCAGGATTATGGAAATACTGGTTATGATAATAGTTGAGTTGTAGTGTCAAAGACATTATGACTGCCTCAATATTGAGTATCGGTTACATAAGATGCAAAATTCGCATTAAATGCGAGCACTGTTACTGGGTTATGCAAGTGACGTAAAAGGACTTGGCGTAGTCTTGCAGGAACAGAGTGACTGATCAGCTTACCTAGCTATTTTCTAAATAGCCTATGATTGTCACATAAGCGTGGGTTTAAATGATTAACCCAATAATGGCTCTTTGGGCTATTGGGAGATTGTTGGACATGAGAGCCCACGATGAGCCATTATGCAATAAATATTATTGCAAATATCATTCCCTGATCTGAAATGAAGAATAACTAATTTGCATAATAGGTCCCTTAGTACAATTAGGGTTATGTACCATGGCCATCTTAATGATCATACAACTGTTGATTCAATAATTGAATCATAGAGGTTGGTGCTTGGATGAATATCTAAAGAGTTAGATTGAGGACTCATCAAGCACCGTCAAATGATTATTAAGAGATAATCTCCAGCCTGAGTAGGAGATGGAAATCCTTTCTCACACAGGCTGATATCTGATCGACCTCTTGATGCAGGTCCTCTGCATAGGAATAGAGATTCGGAGGTGTCAGATTAGTTAGGTCAAAGAGTTGACTTAACGAGATTGAGATAACCAAAGTCCTATATCATATGTTGTCATGGTATAGGCACGCATCCTCTGACCGGAGACAGATGTGTTACTATATGTCTGAGTATGTACATTTGGCAGACCAATAGGTTGATGACCTAACCAAGGTCTATACACCGGCGCGCTGGTGTGCATATAAGGGAATATGAGTAATAGGATCTCTCAAAGGGATCATACAGATTCACTACTGAACTAGAAGATATGAGCTCACTCATGAGATATTGGGAAGAATCAAATTCCGGGCACGGTCGTCTCACTTTGGAAGCTTGACTGAATTTGTAGGTTTGATATATATTTTCGGAAAGTATATGATCAAGACCTGGGTATGATATATGCTTTTAGAAAGTATATTATCAATACCAACTCCCAATGATCAAATGAGAAACTTACTAATAAAACCCTGAAGAAGACAATATAAAGTTGATCTAATACTTCGGGTTTATTCTGAGTCTTCCAGTATGCAGGATGTACAGGTGTTGGGAATACCTGAGGGTGATGTGATCATAAACGATTGTATAACCATGACGCTTCCATTCCTAGGGAGTGATGAAACAGGTCTGGATTTTAGTGACTCCTCTCAGTAGAGAAGTAATCTGATCTTGGTCAAAATGTTTAGCATTGATATGAATGTGATTCAGATGCAATGAGAAGATTAGATTTGCGATCTTGATTTAATCAAGCATCTATGGGAGGCCCGAGATCTGGATTTGAGATGTGATCTCAATATCCAAGTCACTATACGTGGAACAATACAATCGTCTTGTCCTTATCTCCAAGTATTTGCGGAGAAAGCGCATTATCCTTAAAAGAGTTCATGGATAATTTCATTGTTTATATATGTATCCGAGCATCGAGAAAATTGATAATTAAATATGATTTATTTATCATGGATAATATGAATTTGATTCATATTATAAGGAGAGTTATATGAGATAATTAAATGTGATTTAATTATCAAAGATGTGAATAATGTGAATGTGATTCATATTATTTTAGCACGTGAGAATAGAGATCCAAGATAACTAAATACGATTTAATTATCATGAATATGCATAATGTGGATAGCACTATCCATATTAATCGTATATATTATAAATGTGATTTATAATATATAAGAGAGAGCTATTTGCGGCGGCGGCTGCCGCTGCGGCAACCGCTGCTGCGGCTGCTGCCTCTGCATCAGCATCAGGAATGTCCTCATGCTCGCTCTGATCTCTCTCTTCTCTGAGTCGCTCCAACTCCCTTCTCATCTCAATCATGAAAGCTCCCTGATCGCGTAGCTGCTTCTGTACTGTCTCTAATGATGCGATCAGGGTGGAGTTGATCGCTCCCTGGTCTAGTACAAAATGTTCGGGTTGTCGGGATTGATCATCTGAACTGCCGGCTCCGGCCATAGTGACGTCTGCAAAATCAGATAAGCCCAACTCAGGTTCTGTTAAATCAATTCGTCTTTCCTCGGGCTCATGTCTCTCAGTAGCAAAAGAAAGGGGATCGAGGGAGAACAGGGTGGAATCGTACTCGGGCCCGGAGAGCTGGTCTCGACTCTCACGGGCCAACCTAGATGGTGAAGTAGACGCGCCTGAAAGCGGTGCAGCCAAAGGCTGCCTAAGAGATCGTCTACCCATCATCTTGATCTGGCGAGTTGGGCGGATGGGATCTGGAGAAAATATGATCGCAAAGCAAACCCCCGGTTCACCAACGCAACACAATCTGAAGACCGTGAAAGCTCGGTCAATTTATCTTGTCAATTTTATTTGGTGAACACACAAAATATCAGAGCGCTTACGTAACCTGTTAGGATACCCGATGCTACTCCAACCGACTGGCCCGCACGGAAGAGTCGGTAGTCAGCTAGAAATAGCACCGGAGGGCTCTACCTAGGGTGCGGGTCACTCTCTCGCGCATCCAAACCATACAAGGAGGGGGTTGCTCTCCCCAAGACAAAATTTTTTAATGTGAGTGTCTTTTAGGGTCAATAGTGTTATCCAGTCCCAATTTTTTGTTTTTCTTTTTAATTTTTTTTAAAATAAATACAAGCGGCCTAACAAATTTTCCGATTCTCCTGATGATTAAGCCAAAAACAGAGGGAGAAGACGAAAAAGCCGATGCACGAAGAAATCAATGATGCATGCAGAGAAAGAAATGCGTACCTTGTCTCCAGCACTCTACATGCTAGTGATCCGCGCATAATTTAAAGACAGAATTAAACTACCTAAATGGTGCAGCGAGGAAAAACCGAGTCCTAGATGAGCAAATTTCTATCGCAAGAACCGTCTAACCGATCACGGTCCTCCACGCCAAAGAGTCCGGTCTTGGCCCGTCCCTCCTCTGCCCGCCACAACGGGGGTAGGAGAAGCGCTTTGTGGGACGAGCTACGGCACGTAGGCCACGGAAGAAAATGAATCGGCTATTTTTATTAATGATTTTAGTAGGTCCAATTAACGTCCTATAGGATCAGGCAAGCAATTAAGTGTGGGGACCCTACTAATTACGGCACAAGCAAGAGAAATTCCTAAATCTAGGGGCTCGAGAAAAACCGCGTAAACACCGGAAAAGGCAGCTAGCTATCAAAACCGCAGAAAAAGCCGCAAAAATCCAAATGGGTCCCCCGAGCACACCGGTACTCGGCGAAACAGACCCGCTAAGTTACAAGTGTCCACAAATGTCCAAGTTCTAAATTATTACAAACAATATTGTTCTCTCTAAAAAAATAAAATTCTTCTTCTTCCTCTCCCTGCTCTTCTTCCCATGCGGGTCCTCAAAAAATAAACTCCAAGTTGTCCACGCAGTACCTCGCACAAAAATCAAAGAGAGAGTGTCAGAAAACAATAATATAGAGAGACAATATGGAAAAATGACTACAAAGCTGTGCTCCCCGGCAACGGCGCCATTCTGATGACCGCCCGAATGACTAAGGTAAAGGTGTAGAAAAATAGGTCGTTGCGACCTCAATCACTCGGGCTAAGTCAATCAAGAAAAATCAACCACTCAGAACATGTAAAACTAATCAAGCACAAAAGAGAGCGGTCTCGCTATGAGATTAACCTGGTATAGCACCCAGGGTCGAACACAAGGAGCACGGATTGGCCAAAGGCCTACGAAGTAGTCAAAATGAAATAAAATACAGAGAAAATATTTTTAGTGATTTTTAATGATTTTTATATATTTTTTTTGGAATTTTTAATATATGAAGAAAATGAGAAAAGCAAAAACAAGTACACTTGAGCAATTTATTTAACACACCAAAAATCAAGCAAAAATTCAAGAAAAAATGTTTTTATGTGTTTTATATTTTTTATGTTTTTGGTAAATTTTTGAGATTTTTCTGATATTTATTCTAATTGCTAAAAATCAAACAGTAAGAAAAAGGGAAGGTACTGTCCAGCCAGGCCCAAAACCCAAAGATAAAATATCTAAGGATCTCAAAAGGGCCTGGAGGTAATTTTCCTGTATACTAGGGAAAACAAGGAAAATTCGAGCACCAAGATTATTGTTTTTGGGTTTTTAGATTATTTAATATGATTTTTATGAGTTTTTAGGTGTTTTTGCATTTTTAGGGTTTTTAAGCAATGAAAAATAGCCAAAATTGGCTAGAAAATCAAGAGACACAACAGAAACAACACCTAATTTGTATGGAATTTTTGGGGGTGTTTTTATATTTTTTTGGGGTTTTTGACTCTAAACAGTAGCAAAAATAGGGGTTTTTGAATTTTTAAAAATAGCAAATGAAATAAAAAATGTCCTCAAAAATTCATAAAAATTCTACACCATGGCAGGAGCCACTGTGCACAGGGACCAAAGTGCAAATACCCAAAGTTCTGGGGGGTCTGGTGCAAAATACCCAGCAAAACACGTGCCAAGCACGTGCCTGGGGCACTCAGGGACCCAAATGTAAGAAAAATAAGTTCCGAGGGCTTATTGGTAACAAGTACCAAAAGTCAAGGGGCTTATCTGCAAATATCCCAAAAAATATCGCACATGGGGAATTAAATCACGCACAGGGGCATAAATGCAAATAAAGAAAACTTTTCATTCAATCCAAAGCAACCAGAACTACAGGAATAATGTTGCAAATACACCAAATATACACGTGACGAAGCACGTGTCCACACAAACAGGGGCATAAATGCAAATATAAACAAGCGCGAGGCCCCAAGTGCAATTTACCCTACGTAAATAAAATGCATAAAATATTTACAGGACTGAAATTAAAAACACAAACTACGAGGGGGGCTAAGATAATTTACCCCTTTATTAAGTCGAGCCGATGGATGGACGCCACGTGGATAGATGGACGGCTGAAAAGGGGTGGCGCCCAGGGCTGGGTCCTCGACTGTGATCCGACGGTCCAGGTGCTGCCACGTTGCAGATCGAACGGTGGAGGGAAGACGAGGCTGAGCTGCGCTAGATCGACGATGGAGATTGACCCTCGAATGGATCTGACGGTTGAAGCTGCTCCTCGAATGGACGATCGTGATTGAATCTGGAGCTCGGGGGTCAATCGGACGGCGGAGAAGGATGGTGGACGAACAGGGCTCCGGCGAACTTCGTCGGGCTCGTGAGTGCGCGATAGTCCTCCGGGGAGCCTTCTGAAGGTCAGGGAAGAATCGTGGACGGCTCCCGCGTCTGTCGGTGGGCTCCGATGATCAAGGCAAGCTCCAGGGAACTCGGACGGCGTCGGCGGAGCTGGGTCTCCTGGCTGAATAGTGAAGGGCCTCAGACAGCCCTCGTTTCGACCTGAAAAGAACACCAGAAGACTCACGGGTCGAGGGCAAATTGCCTCGACCCAGTTAGGCGAAGTGGGGGTGGCTGGTGCGTCGGCACGGCGAGCTCCGGCGAAGGTGGTCGGCGGAGGGGCTCGATTCCCAGATCCTGTGCGATCTGGGTTGGGCGAAGGGGTGAAGAAGATGCGGAGAGGTCTGGCGAAGATGATGGTCGGGTCGGAATGACAGATGGGATATCGGAGGTGGCTGGCGACGGCGGCGAAGCTACGCTACCAGTAAGCTAAGAATCGAAATCTATGCTAATCTACGGCCTAAGGGATCTACCTGGGTGGTCGGAGAGACTGGAGAAGAGCAGGGGGTGCTCCTGGTCGTAGCCTCAAGGGTCGTCTCGGCCCGAGGCTCGGTGCTCACGCTGGTGGCGGAGCAACGGCGGCGAAGAACGCCGGATCAGTGGTTTCGCCTCCTCGCCTCGCTGCAACAGGGGCGATCGCTTGCTGTCACTCTCGCGGTGCCTCTGGAGTTCACTGGGAAGAAGGAGAAGAGCCAAAGATGAGGCGCGGAGGCGGCGGAGGTGGTTCTATATATAGCTGCAGGCCCGATTAGGGTTGGGAGGTGACGGCTATGGAATGCGTGGATCTCACGGCGAAGGATCTGGCGAGGATGTCGGATGATCGGCGAAGGATCCGGGCGCGGGGTTTGCGTGGGCGACAGGCTGGAGGTGCGTGGAGAAAATGGCAAAGGCGGGGCGGCGCGCATCTTCTCAAAAAGGAAAGAGTCCGCGGGGGAGTTGACCGGGGTCAACATTCCCCGTGGACCAGTGGGATGCTGCCACGTGGACAAGATTTGACACTTAAAAATGAGGCAGCAAATGGCCGATTTTGCAAAAACTTTCAACATGAAATATTTTTCTTTTATTTTTTTCTATTTTTTGGTGATTTTTAATTAATTTTTGGAAATAAGGATAAGGTATGTACATTATATAGCTATACATAGGTATATACAATATATTTTTATATTTTAATTTTGTAATTTTTATTTGATTTTTGTTTTGTTTCTTTTTTATTTATTTTATTTACAATATATATAATAGAATATTTACAAAAAGTTTTGAAAATAAATGTCTTTATCTACAAGGTGAAATAAGTAAAGGGTAATGATCTATGTACATGGTGAAAGGTTCTTTTTGGATTTTTTTTATTTTTAAGTTTTTATTTTGTTTTTAATAGCTTCTAAATATATACAAAATATATACAAATATTTACAACAAATTTTTGGGTGAGGAAAATATATAACTTTATTTATTTACAAATATATACATGTGTGAGCCCCTATCTCCCTCTACTTGGCTTTTATGCGGTCAGGCCCATGCTGAGCCCTCCCTTGGGTTAGGTTGCTCAATATTTATTCTAAATATTTCCCTCTTTTTCTTTTTCATCTTTATTCTTTTATTTTTGCACAAAAACATGCTAATTACAGGTTTTTACACAATGCATGCTTTTGGTAATTATTTGTATTTACACATATCTGCATGTATTTGCAAAGGTTTTTGTAGCTAAAATAGAAGAATAAAGAGTGATGAATGGGTATTCATCAATGGTCAGTCGCAGAAGGGTCTGGGATGCTAGACGCAAAGGAATAGAGATTGTCTATGGGGACTGGCCAAGTCCTACAATGAATTGCCATACCTATTCAGAGCATTTGAAACTTCTATTCCATGTACTGTTATAGATTTGGATACTATTGCTGTTGATTCTGGTTTAGTGTTCGAGAGGGCCTTCTGAGCTTTTGGACCTTGTATCACTGCTTTCAGGCACTGTAAGCATATAGTTGGTGTTGATGGGACATACATATACGGAAGGTACAAGCAGAAGATTCTTATTGCATGTGGATGTGATGCTGCCAATCACATTGTTCCTCTAACTTTTGCATTTGTGAATGAGGAGGATGAACCCAGTTGGGTGTGGTTCTTGGAGAGGTTGCATGTTCATGTTTTTAGGGATTGTCTAGGGCCCATATATTTGTTATCTGATCGTGCGCCTGGTATTCGTGCATCCCTACGTAATGATGTTGTTCAGTTTCATCCTCCATATGTGTATTGGAGGTTTTGCCTACGTCACGTTGCGAGAAACTTCAACGACGTTCACAAGAATCAAATGATGAAGAAAATGATCAAGCAGGCCGGTAGTGTGTACTCTCAGTCCAAGTGGCAGATATACCTGGACAAGTTGAAAGAATGGAATGAAGATGCTCCCAAATGGTTTGATACACACGGTTGCTCGAAAGAGCAGTGGACCATAGCGTTCGACGGTGGATATCGATTCGGCTATACCACTACTAACTTTTTAGAGAGCTATAATGTTGTTTTGAAAGACGCAAGGTGTTTGCCAGTTGTCGCCCTAGTGTTGAAAACATACTACAATTGTATTGGTTACTTTTACGAACGACATCAGTTCTTCGCCAGCAGTGCGAGCATCGTTCACATGCAGTTTGGTTGGGGATGTAAGTATTGAGAGATTTTTTAATTTATGATCTTAACCTTTGTTATACTAAATACTTTCCCATTGTGGCTTTACAGGTGTCTAGGTGGCTACGTTGTAGGAGACGCGAAGGTGCACTTCGTCGGTCACAGTTAGATGAGAGATTGGTGAAGCACATATACACCGCAGGTTTTTTGGGGTGCTGCAGCTAGAGTTTATTTCATTGTATTGGCATTTGTTGACTGCATTGGTAGAGAGATGGAGACCGGAGATGCATACTTTCCATATGCGTCATGGGGAGATGATCATTACTCTCCAAGATGTTGACGTCTTATTGGATTTGAAGATAGATGGGCTTGTCGTGATTGCACATACTACTTCACCGAGCTGGGCGGATCTTTGTGAGAGATTGCTAGGCATTCAACCACATAGACCGGATATTGATGGTACTTGCCTACATATGACATGGCTTCGAGAGCACTTCTCTGAACTCCCTGCAGATGCGGACGCAGCTATGGTCATCAGACACACACGTTCTTACATTTTGTAGTTTATTGGAGGGATTATTTTTCTTGACAAGTCAGGGAACGAGGTGTCCTTGATTTACTTACCACTTTTAGATGACTTATCGGCATGTGGAACTTAAAGCTGGGGATCTGCGTGTTTAGCTTACCTATACAGAAACATGTGTGTGACTTCAAGGGCGTAAGCAATAGAGATTGGTGGCTCGCTTATCCTCCTACAGCTATGGGCCTGGGAGCGATTTCCTCATATCGCACCTGTGGTACATAGACATCCGTCGTGGCACGATACTCCATTAGGTTGTCGCTGGAAAGCAGAGATTGACGTCACATCAAAGCCTACCCATGTTGTACGACCTTACATGGATGCTTTTGATCTCCAGACTCCTAATCAGGTAACGAATTAACTAGCATTTATTACCTTATTTACTTTTTTCGATGACACTTCTTATGTGACATGTTATATGGGAACCATACACCGCTGAGATTATGAGTTCTCTCCCTCCATATTACCTAGACAGGCATGATCTATACACTGCTAGAGTACCTCTTATTCATTTCTGTATCATGGAGTTGTATGTGCCCGACAGAGTCCTACGTCAATTCGGTGCAGTCCAAGAGATCCTAGGCCAGTGCTACACATCTACGTATCTTTACAGCATTGATCTTCGAGGGAAGACGTCGATTGATTGGGTACAGTTCCATGCAAAATATGTACAGATGTAGAACAATTGACGTGACTATGTGTGGTCTACCACACCAATTGGCCATGGAGGTGATGACGTATCTGGGATTACATGGTATAGTACAACCGCATCACACGACGATTTATAGGGAGACATGGATGCGTACTCGATATGGTGGTATGTTAGAGTCAATTCCATTGAGAACGTCTCATTTTTCTATAGTGGAGATATTGTCATATTTTCCATTTTGCAGGTGACACGATTAGATGAGATTGTTCACCTTGTGGGACCTAACGAGGATGTGATCCGATTGGTGACAGACACTCGATGCCTTCTCGATGACTCTATCCAGCGATAATTCAGAGATGGACTCCATGATGATGAAGACGATGAGGAGGGAAGACCGACCGAGGGTACATCTTCACAGAGATATGGCCGGGGTAGAGGACATGGACATGTACGCAGAACACGAGGAGGACGAGCACATCCCCATGTCGAGGAAGTACAAGCTTCCGGGGGGGGGGATATCAAACTCCTAATGTTGAACGCGAGTCTGAGAGAATACAACAAACTCCACCTGCACTGATGAGAAAGGCCACAGACCGAGCCTGGACCATCGCATCGCCATTCACCATTACCTCCTTTGGACTATGATGTAGTGGTTGATGAAGAATTCTCGCAAATTGAGCAAATTGATCGTGACAATTTATTGTCCTCTTTTTCAGTTGAGCCAACTACGACACTTCCTCAACAAGCACCTGCACAATGTCAATATGTTCGAAGGAGAAGACGCATGTGATGTTATGAGTTGTTATTGGGTTACTGTTGTTTTTTGGGGGTTCATACGAGTAGAGATTGTTGTTTGGACTTTTTTTGTAGTATGGTTCTTGTACCTTGTTTGTGTAAATATTGTAACTTTCGAACCTCATTACCTTTATTAAAACCTAGGCGTTTCTATTGAATTAATCATTTATGATTTTTTATGTAAGCATGTAATTTTTAAAGATACAAATGTTGCGTAGATAGCTCGAAAAACAACAAGCCACATAAAACTGTGAGGCAGCTTTTGCTAAGTGGAAGCCGCCTTCTCAAGAGGCGGCTCCCATATGATAGTTAATTAAAAGAAAGCCTCGCTGTATAGGTTGAAAATCAGTCCCAGATGACTGTACAGACGAATTTTTCTTTTTCTGTTTGGCTATTAGATTTCGTGATATATAACACGTTTGTTGAATTTCTGTCCGTTTTATTTTGAATCAGCAAGTTAGGTTTTCATCACATTGCCTCTCATTTGTTTTAAATCCATATATTGTATCAGAAGGAGAAAGCCTATTGAGAACTACGATTTTTCCTACTTGAGATGACCTGTAAGTCTCGCGTTCCCTCTAGCAGCTACTCTAAACTGGATTTTAGTTATTTAAATACTTACTGTTTTTTTTAAATTGGATTCATCCTTGTGATTCTCATCTCCCCCTTGGTTCTTCACGACAAGTGGCTTGCATCATTATGGTATGGGCGAGCAGCTTACATCTGTGGAAATTGTATTTCTTCTTCAGTTAGAGCTAGTTTATTACAAGAGATATCCTCCATTTTTGGGGGAAACTGTAGTTTCGCAAAGGAAGAATCCAATCTTGTCCAAAATGGATTATCCATTTTAACTAAGCCCAAGGGATGGTGGGGGTGGAAACCATCCCATTTTTTACGATGGACAATGGGCATTTATGCTTCTCCCATCCCTTCTTTTTGTCCCTTCACGTTCCTCAATTCAAGTGCACTTTCACTTATCATCCCACTTATCCTTTTTTCCAATCAATAAGAAAAAGATGGATCTATATCTGCATCGCTCATTTCATACAAATATGAAAACATGCTTACTTCCAACTCCTCATTTGTGTGTGTGTGTGGGGGGGGGGGGGGGGGGGGGGGGTGAGGAGGCGATTGCATGGGCTGTCACGTGAGAGATAGCGAAGCGACGATGACACTCTTTTTGGCACGACACATTGTGGCATCGCACAGGGGCAGATGGGCTTCTCTGACCATCCATGGTCAGGAATAAGCACCCCAACCCGCATAGCCCAATCTGGCCCGAGCCCAAAAAAACATGGGCCAACACTTGTGCCACGATCGTAGGCCCAATTTTTTGTGTGTCAGGCTCAGATCGAGGTCAGCCAAGCTCGCTTAGCTCTCAAGCCTGGCCCGACTCAAGACCCATGTTGTGGCCCGGTAGCTCAGCCCGTGTTAGGCTCATCTGCAGGACTGCTAAACAGGATTAGTCAGACAACTCATTACTGGGATTCCACACTCTCCCAAACTCCCACTTGCGGCCTAACCCTACCACCACTAGGGATGAAAACGAATGTGAATATATTCGTATCCGATCCGCGATCGTATTCGTTTAATACATCTATTGACATTCATATTCGTATTCGTTTTAAAATGGATACGGATATGGATATCACTTTGACATTCACTAATATTCGCATTCGTATTCGTATATTCATTTTCGTATATAAGTATATTAATAGATTTATTTATAACTGTGTGTAATAACATTTTATGATTGCATTCAACGCTATTGATATAATTGTTATAAAATTACTAATTCTGGCATATATATTTTATATGTAAACCATCATAAATATGTATATTTTAGTTAATCTATTAAAAAAGTTTGTTATTATTCATATCCGATTCGTATTCGTTTTACATTTGTATTCATTTTTTTAATGATATGGTAACACATTTTTCACATTCGTTAATATTCGTATCCGCATTCGTATTCATATTCTAAAATGGATAAGGTTATGATTATACCTATATTCGTTCTGACCGTTTTCATCCCTAACCACGACGTTTTCATCCCTAACCACCACCCATGTGTGGTTGTGCTCTAAGTTATTAACCCTACCACCACCCTCGTGCTCTCCGTGCCATGCGGTCGTGTTTCCTTCCTCCAGAGGTCCAGCGAGTCGGCGACACCCTCTAGTTGTCAGGCTCCTCAGGCGGTGACACCCTCCAATGGTATTATGGTAGGGCCTCTCCAGCAACACCGTGCGTCCATGGGCTTGAATTGTAGGTTTTCCAACTTGTGCACTTTTTTGCCCTAAATCCATTATAGTCACCATCATTCATTGATTAATAAAAGTAATACTCTGTGAGGGTGCCCATGTTTTTGCCCCTTGCTATGTGGTGCTCTGCACAGGTATTGGATCATTGTTTGGGACATGTTTGGTCGTTTGGTGGTGGTGGTTGGACATGAGTAGGATTTTAGGAGGGTCATTGAAGATGATAGTATTATAGTATGGTCAAAGAACACTTTGTGAATTGGATGTTCATGTACTTGAAAAGACATGGCATGGCTGCATGGGGCTGCCTTTCTTCAAGAAGAAATCTGTTAATTTCAAATATCTGTGAACCGGCATTGGATTCGAATCTTGATCTGTACAAGGCAGGAGAATACTCGAATCAGAGACTGGATTTTAGATTCAAGGACCAAATGCTCATTAAACATGTGTTATTTTTTTGGTTTTCATTTGCTATCTATAGCAAATAACTTCAGCACTAACGGAATCTCTCATCTCTATCTTCTCACACATACGTATCATATAATAGAATGACCACTTTATGCTGAATACATAAAAAATCCGACCAGATTTTTGCTATGTTTTTTTTTGGTCCAAGTTTTAGGTGGCAATTCATGCATCAATAAATTATATCATGATGCTCCTAACATTCAAAACTGAGAGCATAAATTATCATGAAGTCACAGCAGGTCTTATCTGAGCCTATTATCTCAGCCATCAGATATAAAGTGGTGGGTTAATTATTATCTAAACAGTTCCCTAATTCACATACAGATACAAGTTCAACAGTTTCAACAGGGACTGGAACCACATTTTTTCTCCAGACTCTAGAGACTAATGCTGCAAATACCTTTAAATGCTCTCTAATTGAATGCATTTGGGCCAACCCGACCCAAACCTGAAAAAAGTCAAGCCTTGGCTTGGCTCAAAGTCCGATTTGTTAAATGGGCTTGAATCTGGGCCTTTTAGGGCCTACAAGGGCTCAGCCCATGCTCATCCCTACCCGTGGTTCTTCTCCATCGGGAGACCACTCGTCATGGGGTGTCGAGGGAATGGGTTGGGCGGAGAGAGAGGGCCACATTCCCGAGTGATGAGGGTAGTGAAGGCGGTGGGTGATCATCTTAGGCTGGTGTGGAAAACAAGAATGCGGAAGCGTAATCGGAGAGAAAGATAAATAACAACATGAAGAACACCGGGATTTTACGTGGAACCATATTCCACAAGGAGCGGGATGAAACCATGGGAGAACCACCTCAATGAGCTGATATTCTATTAATCTTTCTCTCAACTATTGTAATAGGTGTGGGGCTTCTTATATAACTTCACCAGAATGATTGAGTCCCACTAATAAACGATGTGTGACTAGCATAGGTGCATGTGGTAATTGGACCTTGAAGGGATCCAATTACCTACCTATGGAAGTAGAGTTTAACACTCCCTCTCAAGTTGGAGCATGCAATACTCAGCTTGGACAAATAGAAAGAAATCATTCACTCACACAACACGAGACACTGCGAACAATATCCACCGGAGTCAATTATATGCTCTGCAACTGCTCCATCTCTCTGAAGGGTCGAACTGGAGAAAGCCCGTGGGAACATCCTCGTCAGAGTCTACAGTGGCTGAATATGGAAGTTGAAACTGGGTCTTTCCCACATGGGCTCAGACAATGAGATCTATACTCTTGAGTCCCTATGGATCTCTCCATATCGAGCCTCTGACATACGTGGTCCACGTGAAAATCCTGAGCCCACCCGATCAAGAGTATGTGGACCTCTCACATAAATGACCGCACATGTACGTCTCAAACTGATAGAGTCTTCCCCTTTCTCCCATATTTGTTGAAAAAATGTGATGTCGACCAAGTTGGGAGAAGACACAAAGATGGGCAAAACAAAACCAATAAGCCAATCCTCTATTTTTTTCTTGATTTTTCTTCCTTTTTTTGAATCATTTTTTCGTATAGCTTCTTTTTGTATGGTATCATCTTTCTCAAAAAATTTCTCTTTTTTTGCAATTGACATCTTCTCTTTTAGGCCTTTCTTTGACTTCGACCCAACTGTGTCCAAAATGTTCATATCCCTTTTTTAAACCATCCAGAATTGGGCCCATTTGAGCTTATACATAATTTGAACATGTCCCTTTTTTTCAGGATCGAGCCCTTCTTAGGGACTTACAATCGAGCCCTTAGGGCGCCGTCCCGTCGCTTGGAGAAGAAGGTAACGGAGCGTAAGGGCTCCGCATGGACTTGGATGCTGTTGCCACTTGAGGAGACATCCGATCATGATGGCTTCACCTTGACTTGATCTTGATTGGCATCGATTTGGAGCCTTGTGAGTGCTCCACTTGTAGAGCCATTACCTCCATTGCCTTGCTGGGTTCTTGGGAGATTGCATGTGATCAAGGGGTTATCGTCGATGACGATGGTTGCTGACTATAACCATCGAGAGATGAAGCATCTCTGCTCGAGATCTGATGGCAGAGATGAGTCAAATATGGAAATAGAGTACCCAACATGGAACCCATCATATAACAACATCGAAGAGGTGGCATTCAACGGGTTTCATAGAACCTTATATATCTTCTTCTTCGACGGATTTGGCCTAGAATCGTGCAAGGGTTACATGTTGGAGATGCGATCTAGGGTTGTGAGTGCACAAAACCCTAGTTTTTTTTCCAAATATGATGATGAAGATCTGCATGTCAGTAGCGCTGAATCATGCGTATATGGAGAATTAGGGTTCATCATGAACCCTAAAGCTTGGAACCATTGCCATGAATATCTCCTCGAAATTTGATGGCAGAACTCGGCGATGTCATGATGCGATCTTCAAACTTGAACAATGAACAAGAACACACCACAAACTCCGAAGAACAAAATCAACATATATCTTCAAGAATAAAAATCTTTAAAGTCGAACCAGCTTTGATACTATGCGGGAAACGAGAATCCGGAAGCGTAAGCAGAGATAGAGATAAATAGCAATATGAAGAACATTGGGATTACATGGAAGCCTACTCCATAAGGACCGGATGAAACCATGGGAGAACCACCTCAACATGCTGCTATTCTATTAATCTCTCTCTCAACTGTTACAATAGGTGTGTGGCTTCTTATATAACCTCACCATAATGATCGAGTACTACTGATGGACAATGAGAGAGTAACATAGGTGCATGTGGTAATTGGACCCTGGACGGATTTAATGACACACCTATGGATACATACTCTAACAACTTGTGTCGTCATGCGGTTAATTAATTGGTGGTGCTTCGTAGCCTTCGTTGCTGTAAGTGTATGGAGATTAGTCATCGTTGGTGGGAGTATCGACTTTGTTGATTATGGTGTCCACGTGAGACATCTCAGACCCATGTTTCTTTCTCATCGTGTTGAGCAGAGGCAGATGCTAGGGCCTGTCATGAGGCTGCAGAAGAGAGGTCTTTTTAGGAAGATGTGGATGCACAGATTGCTCCGAAGGTTGCGAAGGCTTCTTCGAGGATCGAGGGGATGCCTTGTTAGGTGTTGCCCCCATTGGTTTGTTGTGGAAGCCTCAACTTCTTTTTTCTACATCATCTGTTCGTGGGGTGATCATGGGGGATGGAAAGGTGCCTTTGCCCATATTTCCCTTCAAGATCCACTGATGATTTGGTGCTTTTGGATCCCCTAACTGTCTGTATTCGAGGTTTGTCATTGGAATGAGAAGATTTTCTTTTGTGGCTTGATTGTTTGAACTTCTGCTTCCTTTGGCATAGTATGCGTCTCTCTAATGGTGCGAAGCCATGTGTTGCTCATTGTCTTGTATGGGTGGTTGTCACGCCTTTCTCTTCACGGTGCTTGGCGTCCTTCCAAGTCTCCCTCCAGGAAATGGAAGAGGTTGTGGAGTTTGTTATGGATGGCCTATCTCCGAGCATGGACATTGATGCAGAGGTCGGACCCCTAGAGTCGAAAGTTTCTGAGACATCCTTTACCTTTGATCGGGTTGCTTTTTATCTGCTTTTTTAAGGTTGTGTTGACGGTTGCTTCATTGGAGCAGGATGCGGTGAAGATGGTTGGTGGCGTTTTATTTATCTCGACCGCTACAACGACGTTGCTGCGGAGGTGACAACAATAACGCCTTGAATCTGGTGCTTTGAAGATGTCGTTTCACCTGCATATGGCAGGACCTAAGATCTTGTATGCCTTCTTAGACCTCAGCTACCTCTCTAGTTCTCTCGCTACAATTATGTAGTTTCAGCTGTTAGCTCTTATTCTATCGGTTGAGCACTAAAGCGATGTCCTCAATTGTAATTAGGACATGGTTCTTGGCTTCTTGTTAGGCGATAACACGAACACCTCAACGAATCACTTGAACGGGGTTTTGCCCATTAGCGTTAGGGACTGTCTTCTGCCCTATGTTATGCAGGTGCTTTGTTGCGTCCTCCACCTGTGATCTCCTTTGACCATCGCTGGGAGGACATTTCATCGTTTCTTGATGCGATTGTGGAGGGTGGTCCTCGTCTGATGGATTTCCCAACTTCCACTCTACTAAACCTTTGTGTACTTTCGAGTTTCGATTTGGTTTTCACGCTTCACAGTTTCTGAGCCCTCCCTGTCTATTGGTGATGAGGGTTGCATGAAGGTTTTCCTATGAAAGCGCCATTGTATACTCTATAAGGCTCCTTGTAGGGGGCATTAGATTGTGGTTGAGAACATGGAGGTGGACCATGTTGCACCCTTTTTGGTGGTGCTGTACATGTATATTTGGCACGTGACGTGTATGCAACAAAGATTGATCCTTTCCTTGTGGAGGTTGATAGGGGAGTTGGTGTTGCACACTCCCGGGTATATTCTTTTGGTGCCTAACAAAGTTTGTCTCATGGAATGTACAAGGCTCATGAGACTCAAAGAAGAGGAGATCCATTGGAGGTTCGATTCTGGGGTGGCATTGGGATGTTGTGCTTCTGCATTGGGCAAGTGTTTTGATAGGATCTGGAAGTCATTGACTCAATGCACACTCATTATTGGTCCGCTTTTCGTGTCATTGGAGTGTTTAGTTCGGCTGAGAGGTTGCTGCTTACCCGGATACCTGATGTCTTTGTTCTTGTTGGGGAGGAGACCAGGAGACACATCTTTATGGTGGCTTTTAGATGTATGATTGATGATGTGAATTGTGCAGTCTCTTGCATTCACAATGTTGATAAGAGCCGTGTATTGATTTGGGTGACATACGCTCAATTCCTAGGGATCTTTGTTTCATTGGTGGTGACTTTAATGTCATGATGGTTGCTTCTGACATTCCGTGGTTGCATGATGGCCAGGATCCGAGCTCTGGAGATTTCACTTGTCGGGTGATCTTGAGATGTCAGCCATGGATGCTTTGGACTGCAGATATACTTGGAAGATTTCTACCTGTTGGTCTCGTATTGACCACTTCGTGTCATCACCTCAGATGTTGTCCTTAGTCCCTTTGGTTTTGGCCCATTCGTTGCAATGTTTGAGTTCACAGACTCGTTTTCGTTCCATTTTTCTTTTCAAGCAAGCCTAGCTTATGGAGGAAGGTTTTTCATTTGGTGACATAACTCTGGCGCTCTTTGCAAGTTGTGGTGAAGAGAGACAGAATGGGATATCTATTCCATAGGGCTAGGGTTTCTCATATAGAGAGAAAACCCTAGAGAGTATAAGAGGAAAAATACATAAATACCCTTGAGGGGTTACGGAACCCGAAGGTTAAAGGTTACGGAACCTGAAGGGTTAAGGGTTACGGAACCCGAAAGGTTACAAATTTAATTGTAATATAATAATTCTAACACTCCCCCTCAAGTTGGAGCATCTCTGTCGATCATGCCCAACTTGGATACTAAGTACATTAGGCGCTTCCTTGGAAGAGCCTTTGTGAGGATGTCTGCAAGTTGAAGTTCAATGGAGATGTGTGGAGTGCTGATTCGTCCTTCTCGTACTACATCACGAATAAAATGACAATCAACTTCAATGTGTTTTATCCGCTCATGGAAAACTGGATTGGTGGCGATGTACGTGGCAGACTTGTTGTCGCAGTATAAGGGTACATGAGTGGCGAATGACATGCCAAGTTCTATTAGGAAAGAAACAAGCCATGTGATCTTACTTGTGGCCTGAGCCATTGCCCTGTATTCTGTTTCCGCACTAGATTTGGATACCACTGTCTGCTTCTTGCTTCGCCAAGTGACAAGGTTATCCTCCAACAAACATGGCGTATCCTGTAGTGGATCGGCGGTCCTCAGGAGAGCTAGCATAGTCAGAATCTGTATAGGCGGAGATATTAGTGTGTCCATTCACCCCATAGAAAAGTCCACGTCCGGGAGATTCCTTCAAATATCGAAGGATTAATAGAACATCCTGCCAGTGACTGTAAAGAGGCTTCTCCATATATTGATTGGCTCTGCTCATAGCATATGATATATCTGGCCTAGTAACAGTGAGATAGAGTAATTTTCCTACTAAGCTTCTGTATCGTGTTGCATCCTCAAATGCTGGATCAGTAGATGCTGAATATTTTCTCACTTTTGCAGGGATGCCAGATGGCTTGCATCCAAGAAGTCCTGCCTCAGTCAGAATATCGAGGCTACTTTCTATGTGAAAGATGGAGCCCCTCTGTAGTGCGTATTACTTCGATGCCAAGAAAATAACGAGGTTGTCCGAGATCTTTCGTGACAAAGGCCTTCTGGAGGAAGGCCTTGGTTTCCTGAATACCATCTACATCATCTCCTGTGATAACCATATCATCAACATAGACAACAAGGATGATCGTGCCAGTAGACCGTTGTCTAAAAAAGACAGAGTAGTTAGATGTTATCCTTTGAAAACCAAGTGTGTTGATCTCCATAGTGAGCCTGTCAAACCATGCCCTTGGGCTCTGCTTCAGGCCATAAATGGCCTTGCGTAGTCGACATACATGCTCCCCCTCGACTACATACCCCGACGGTTGCATCATGTAGACCTTTTCCTCAAGATGACCATAAAGAAAGGCGTTCTTCACATCAAGTTGATAAATGGGCCATGCCTTGTTGGTAGCAACAGAAAGAATGGTACGTATCAACCCCATTCTGGCAACAGGCGAGAAGGTCTCAAAATAATCAACTCCAAAGGTTTGTGTAAAACCTTTGGCAACAAGTCTGGCTTTCAACCTGTCAATAGAACCATCAGACGACTGTTTGGTCGTGAAGACCCATCGACATGCCACAGGGCGAACTCCCGGGGGGCACGACACAAGATCCCACGTATCCCGGGAGGTAAGTGCATCCATCTCCTCATCCATGGCCTGTCGCCAACCTTGATTTTGCATTGCACGAAATGATCTCTTGGAACGGTAATAGCATTAAGAGCATCTGCAAATCTCTTGTCACAGCTAGATAAACCATCTGTAGAAGTAAAATGTGATGAGTGATACGTACATTTCCTTTTTTGCTTGTGTAGAGCTATAAGAAGTTCCCCAAGTACATCCAGGACAACAGTGGTGGGAGCACTCGAAGTGGTCATATCATCCTGCATAGAAGGGACATGCAAAGGTACAAACACTGGTGTAGGAGGTATAGAGGTACGCTGGCGAGTATAGAAGATTGATGGAGGAGGGAGGTCCAGAGGAATGTCACATACAGTCTGTGTGAAATAACTTGTTTGCTCAAAGAAGATGACATCAAAAGATACATAGTATCGACGTCCAACATGATCATAGTAGCGATAGCCTTTCTGGGTACGAGAGTACCCAAGAAAGACGCATTTGATGGCACGGGAGGATAATTTCTCAGCTGCATGAAAGTTATGAACAAAGGCAATACAACCAAAAATTCGCAGATGTATAGGAAAAGGAGAGTCGGTAGGATAAAGTAAGGAAAATGGAGTTGCCCCTTTGAGAACTGATAAAGGAACATGGTTGATGAGATACACTGCAGTAATGATAACACCTCCCCGATATTGTTTAGGAACACTCATTTGACTAAGAAGAGATCTGGCAATATTTAGCAAGTGTCGGAGTTTCCTCTCGGCTATACCATTCTGTTGTGAGGTATATGGACATGATGTTTGGTGAACAATTCCCTGGGATGCAAAGAAAGAGGTCAAGTCATGTTGGGTTAACTCAAGAGCATTGTCAGTACGAATGATCTTAACAATGCTAGACTAGTAAGTTTTAACATATTGAAAGAAATTTCTGACAATCTGATTAATCTCCGAACACTCCTTTATTAGATAGACCCAAGAAGATCGACTATAATCATCAACGAGATCTATAAAGTAGCGATGACCACTTAATGTGCAGATCGGACAAGGTCCCCAAACATCACAGTGAACAAGATGAAAAGCATCAGTACTACGAGACTCAATACGAACAGGAAACGAAGTTCTATGGTGTTTCCCGAACTCACATGCCTCGCACTGAAAGGGCTTCAGAGTAGAGAGTTTAGGAAACATCATGGAGATGGCCTTGGCAGAGGGATGTCCAAGGCGCCGATGCCATAGGAGCGGATCTTCGGAGATAGATGCAGCACCAACAAAATTGAAGTCTGAGGGTATGTCAAGGTAATATAGGACGTTCTTCTCATGACCCCCACCAAAAATCTGCCTCGTCCGAATGTCCTGAAAATAACAACAAGACTCATCAAATATCACACGACGATGAAGCTCAACACAAAGCTTGTGAACTGACAACAAGCTAAGAGGAAAATCAGGAGCACAGTGAATCCCCGAAAGTCGGAGTTTGGAAGAGAATTCCATAGTTCCGACATCAGTAATCTGTGATTGAGTCCCATTAGCGACTCGAACTGACTTCACAGAGGTAGATGGTATGGAAGAGGTGAGTAAACTACCTTCTCCAGTGAGATGAGTAGAGGCGCCGGAATCAATAATCCAAGCTGGAGTAGAAGTGATAGCAGAGTTGGCTATTGTACCTGAAGGAGTGGCCGGGGCAGCAGTTGTAGTGTTACTAGTGGTGGTAGGCCATGGAGTCTGAAGGATCTGCATTAGGCGGGAGTAATCTACATCATTAAGATGAACAGTCTTGCCACTGAAGGTAGACGATGCTTCTTCCACATCATAGGCATCCCCATAAGCATTATTGACGTGATAAGAAGGTACGCCAAACTTCTGCCAACATCGTTCAGCCGGGTGGTTCCACCTACCACAGTGAGTGCATGGAGCAGTAGAGTCTCGCCCACGACCACGACCAAAGTCACGGCCTCGTCCAGATTCCCGTCCACGGCCACGATTTGGATCGCGACCGCGTCCTCCTCGCAAGCCGTATCTGCCTCCTCGCCCAGATGAGGCGATGTGTGCAAAGTTCTCTATTGAAGGTAAGACAGGAGACCGGACAACGGATGTCTCGAGCTCCTCAAGTCGGCCAAAGACGGCCTTCGTTGTTGGCAGTGTGTCTGATATAAGAAATTGCTCCTTCGCTGCATGGTACCTAGAATGCTGGCCATCAAGGAAGCGGTATATCTGCCAGTCAGAACGCTCTTGTATCTGTTTGGTGCAACATGAGGGCTGGAATATTGCAAGCTCCTTATACAGACTGGATAGATGTCTGTAGTACTCGATGAGGGTGGAATCACCCTGAGATGCCGACCAGATTCGCCTGTAAATATCTGCAAGGCGTGACTTCGTCTTCTTCTGGGAGTATGTTTGCTTGAGATCCTCCCACATTTCCTTGGCCGTATTTTTGTAAAGAAGATTTGAGGCAATATGAGCCTCAACACTGTTGGTCATCCAGTTGATAACCAAATAGTTATCAGTCTGCCAGTTGTCGTACTCTTTGTCCTTTTCATCTAAAGGATCTTAATCAAAATGTAGAGTTTCCTCTGACCACCAATGAATACCATAAAAGATCGAGACCAAAGCACGTAATTTTCTGTGCCCTTGAGTTTGATAGTAGTGCCTTGTGCCATAATATTTGTGGCCAAGGGCTTTGTCTCGTTAGAAGAAGGCGTCATGGTGGTCTTAAAATAGAAAGACGATCCTGTGTTCAACTACGGATGCATATAAGAGCTAAAAACTACCCTAAAACTCACGTTTGCCCTTGACGAAGGGCTGAAAACCCCCAATGGACAGCATATCTGGATTCTTGGAAGCGACCCGTGATGAGTTTTGGATCTCCAAAGAGTCCTACGGTACCCGTGGAGGGTAGTTATGGGGCTGACGACCTTCGTAAGAGGTCCTGAAAGCGCCGGGCAGCGCTAGCGGGAGGGCTGCTGCACTTGAGGCGATTGAAGGGCCTTGCGCGGGGCCCTAATTCAGGGAAGATGGCCCGCATAGGCTTTTGCGAGGCTTGAAGGTGGCGGTGGGGATTTTAGATCAGAACCCTAGTCTAGGACTTTTGCTCTGATACCATGTGGAGAAGAGAGACAGAATGAGATATCTATTCCATAGGGCTAGGGTCTCTTATATAGAGAGAAAACCCTAGAGAGTACAAGAGGAAAAATACATAAATACCCCTGAGGGGTTACGGAACCTGAAGGGTTAAGGGTTACGGAACCCGAAAGGTTACAAATTTAATTGTAATATAATAATTCTAACACAAGTGATTGGTTCAACAAATTCTCATATCTTCCTTAAGCTATTCGATTTGAGGAAGTTGTTGGTGGACTACAAGTGGAAGCTTCGTTTCGTACCAGTCGTGGCCTGTGATGTCTAGAGGCTCCATATTTTATTGAGGATGGCTGAACTTGCGAGGGTTGAGCATGAGGGGTGTTTATTCTTGATGAAGACAAGAAGAGTAAGGTTGAATGGTGGCATCTATCTCAGCAGTATTGAATGCATGAAGATGATGAGAATGCAAAATTCTTCCATGCGATTGCTAGTTGTAGGCATAGGGGCAATCTCGTCACTCCATCTTGGTGTCGAGGATGCGGGTGGAGGGTGATGAGATGGTAGGGCAGGACATGGTTGACCATTTTCACAGCTTGAGTAGGCATGGCAGTGGAAATGGTTGGAGGTGGTTGGGCATCGAGTTTTCTTTTCTTAAGAGGGATGTGGTTGATGGTATGTTTAGGCTTTTTAACGAGTCTCATGTCAAAGTGGTAGTCCATGATCTCAATTCTGATGGCTTGTCAGTTTGGAACTTTGGATGGTTTCCCATTTTTTTTCTTTCGTGAAACTTGGGAGGTGGTTTGTGATGACATTTTGGAGCTGATTGCATAATTCTTTAGGGGGAATGCATGCTTTGATCGAGTCCACAAAACCCTCATCTTCGTACTTCCCCAACAAGGCATTGGAGTGTGTGGAGGATTCTAGATTGATCTCTCCTTCCAATGCAATCTACTTTATTACGCTGAAGGTCTTGGTTAACCGACTGTAATTGGTGCTTGACATGCTTATCTATCCTCTTCAGATGGCTTTCATCCTGAGAGGGAACATGATGGACAATTTGATGATGGTTAATGAGATTATGAGAGTTTGGAGGAGACGTGATGTGAAGGGCGTGCTATGGAAGGTCAATTTCTTGAAGGCATATGACTGCGTTGGTTGACGCTTTCTTGAGGCTTCCCTTATGAGACATGACTTTACGTAGTAGTGAATTACTTGGATGAATAGATGCGTTACTATGACCTCGTGTTTGGTTCTGGTGAATGATAGGTCCAAGGGTGGTTTTTTCTACATGTAGCGTAATCTTTGACGAGGCTGTCCCTTGGTCCCTTTGTTGTTTATTCTTGTTGGTGATATGCTCTCCTACTTGCTGATTAGACAGTTCAATGTGAGATTTGTCGAGGCTACCATACTGGTGACATTTCTATCCCATTGCTCCAGTTTCCAGAGCCATGATATTTTTTGGAGGGGGGACCCCCGAGGCACTTGCCATGTTAGCCGTCCTTGGCATCTTTGGTTTTTGGATCAATCGATCTAAGTCTGTTTATTCCTTTTAGTCTCGTAGGGTTTTGTCGACCCCACACTGTTCCTGATTCATCTGGGCTCACTGGTGGTGAGGCTGGAGAAAAAGCTTTATGATGGAAGGCGCCATATCTTTCAGGGGGAGGTGTTCGATTCTCCTTAAAATTCACGCTTTCAATGTTATTTGTTTTCTTCTTTGCTATTTGCTTGACTCGGGGTAGGGGGCTTGGTTTCAAAGGCAATTGGAGTAGATTGTTTATCGTTTCTTTTAGGGTGGTAGTGATGGACAATGCAAGGGAATGCAACTTGTTGCTTGTGAGGATGTTACCCTTCTTGCTACTGCGTGTGGAGTCGGTGATTTATGTATTGCAGAGATGAATTGGGCTCTCTGGCTAAGTATGCAGTCCGGATATGGGGCTACAGGGAGGACTTAATGTGCATGATGATTCACGTTATTTACGGGTTGGAGGCCAAGCTGCTTATCAATGTTACCTTGCTCTCGGGTTTGACTCCCTTCTAGAACAGGGGTTTGTTTTGTTGTCCTGAAGCTAGTGCCCCACCTCTCCGTTATTCTGGGGGATGTATCTTTCTTTAATTTTTCAAAGGATGATTAGATGGGTGATGATGCTTTTTGTGCTCGTTTCCCTCAGCTGTTTACTTTGACTTTGGATAATGATAAGATGATTTTTGAGGCTTGGTCTGATGGGACCTGATTTCCCACGTTCCTTGCGGGCTTAAAAATCCAAGGACTTCTATAGTTTTCACAACTCTTGGAGGTCCTTGGGGAGTCTGGTTGCTCCTCCACTCTTCGGGTTCACTGAGAGTGGAGGGATGGGATCTTCTCGGTCAAGAAGGCCTATTCAGTTTTGACTGACCCTTGTCGTTGGCTGCAACTGATTTTTGGTGTGATTGTCACATGATCTGGTCTTTTAGGCGCCCCTCCCCCTCCCCACGGGGATTAAAATTTTCTTTTGATTGCTTCTATAACACCCCAACTCCCAAATATAGTCCTACATCAAAAACTTTCGAAGTTTCGACGTGGGTTATAAGAGCGGGGGATTACCACTTGACAACTTAGGCTTAAACATTTTGGGTAGTTGTCAACATGTCTATTTGAGCCTGAACCCAACAAGTTATCCGAGTAGTTTTCCTCGATAACGGATTGGAGACTTAAGCCTGTGATGCTACAAATGATATTAGAGCCAATTTCCTTTGATAGTGGAAAGGGTTACTTGAGAGGTGGAGCCACCCCTATAAATTGATAAGAGGAAAAGTCTACCCGGAACATGCAACCGCCACTGTTTCTGGGAATAAGTGACATGCCATGTCGTAATGATGACACTGCGAATATAAGTGGGGGAGTTGTACTACCCAACCCCCAAATATAGTCTCACATCGGAAACTTTTGAAGTTTTGGAGTGGTTATAAGAGTGAGGGATTACTACTTGATAACTTGGGCTTAAGCATTTTGGGTGGTTGTCAACAGGTCTGTTTGGGCTCGAACCCAACAAATTGTCAGGGTTAGTTTTCCTTGATAACTGTTCGAGGACCTAAGCTCGGGACATTACAACTTCTCTGGGTTGTATAATGGCTCGTGCAGAAAGGTTTCCTTTACGCATGGTGTCAATGTGTGTTGCCCTTTCTGCGGCCATCATTTGGAGGAGCTGGAGCATCTCTTCTTCATGTACGAGCATGCATAGAGATGTTAGTTGGAGGTGGCTTGCCCTTGGCTGGACGTTTCTTCTATGGAAATTTTTGGGGCTCCATGGCATTGTTAGAGGCATCTACTGATCGTTTGAAGCCTTTCGACTGGATTTGCTCTATGTGGTTCGCCAGGAATGACTGATGTGTAGTATATAGTGCACTGCGCAACTTTGTTCTTTGAGTTGTGGACTTTGTAACTATTTTTTAACTAATAGAAGCTTTGGTGGTAGTGCAGTGTGCCTACCACCCAAAAAACCAGAGTTTAAATCCCTCCTTGTGGGTTGCGTTAGGTAGCCGACAACCTGCGTAAAAAGCACTTGGATCTTTCAACATGGATTTGAGCAATAATTCATGTAGCCGACCCTACTTAAAGTGGGAGAAGGCTTCACTATTTTTAGAAGCTTTGGCGGTGCACTTTCTGGGTATGCATCCTCTATTGTCACAAAAAAATCTCCATAAAGTCCAAGCTCAAGCTTCGTAACAAACTAACCCTTACGGAATTTTTACAATGGGTTTCTTTCATCTTTTGAGTTCGGAATTCTACCTGTTTTTAATTTGTCATGGTGTTGCTTAACAGTACAAGATTACTGTTTTTTTTTAGAGTACAAGATTACTGTTTACAATTCACAATGAATAATGATGCACATCACCCAAACAATAACAATCACTTAGCCTTTTCCCTCTATGAAACGTGGTCGGTAATTCGGGTCATAAGACGTGCTCAAATCTGGAATGCCATATCATTCTTAATAGTTCCCTTCCACAATTTCTTTGCTTTTCCCTGTCTCCTCGTGCTCCTTTTTAATTCATCACAAACTCAAATCAAAGCAATTGATGACCTCCTTTGCACTTGTCCAGACCAGGTTAAATGAGTGTCCTGAATGCCTCTACATGTATGCCTGCATATTGACTCTTTGAACCTTGAAATTTAGTTACGAGGAAGTGTTAAAATGTTTATACTTTATACAATTCGAAGTCTCATGTTTATTGTAAACGAGGATGGAATTTCTGAAGTACACAGATTTGATTTTGGAGCTTCTGTTCAGTTGTATTTGTCATTTAAGCCCCTCTAACAGCTGTTGTTTATTAGGTTTCATGGCTGACATAGCTGCCATGCATTATATAGCTGTCTATCATGCTGTCCTTATCATCTTTATCCAGAGTTTTCTGAATTTCACAGTTGCCACTCAACATGGAAGAAAGTACGTTCCTAGCATTTTTTTTGTAAATTCACGCATTTATTTGTACTTAATCTTATTATGTGTCATATCCTGATATGATGTTGTCTAATATTTGAGAATAATCTGGCATTGCACGTTGAATCTTGACAGTCTAGAAATTGTTACCTTGGATATTGGGAAGGAACGGGAAAATGAGAGCCTGCCACTTCATATGGGACAACGTATTTATCGACTCAATGGCCTGAAGCAATTTCAGTGGTATGAAGTTAAGGTTTCATACCCTGCTTCTGTACGTTTTATTTTGCCACTTTCTCTTTGTTAGCATGCTTCAAGTAGAGGATCTTACATATTTTGAACCATGCAGATACCGGCAAGTTTTTCGATTCAATCAATTAAAGACGCCTCTAGTTATTGGATAGGGAGTAGAAGATTGCTCAACACAGAGAAGCTTATATTCAAAGCAAAATTTGACAACCTGGTCTGCTTTTAGAAGTGGTTATTATTTGATAGATACGTATGCCCTGCCATACAGTGATGGATTTCCATATGCAGGATGTGGATTTTCATGATGCCTATGTCCTTGTCACTGTTGAGCCTGCCGGTGTTGTTGCAATACGTGGTGTCCAGGAAAGAGAATATATAATGTTCAATATTGGTATGCTTTTCTTTAAGTACTGATTTGATTTTTTGTGATCTTTCTTACAATTAAAGGTCTCCATGCGCTTGTGATTGATGTTGCCCAAGCTTTTAGCATTATCAATATAATTAATGAAGTCAGAACTGGTATAGAGTGTTCATCAGTTGCATGTTTTTGTTTGTTGCGTCAAAGTGATCTTTTGTGGTGATTTTCCAAGAATGTCTCCAGAATATTAAAGGGATATTACACATCTGTATGGGCACTTGGCACTCCACCTTTCTTCAAGTGTTAACAAGTCTGTCATATCAACCATTATGTACCAAAATTTAAGGCTCTACTTTAAATCAAAACAACGTTTTTTTGTTGATATTAACATTGTTTCCACTTCATAAACTTATGAGATGCATTTGGTACACTCTCTAGCTTCAGATTCTTTGAGTTCTTATCCAGGTATCCCTCATAAACATACGAAATGTCTGCGAATTTCGATGGATTACTTGAGGTACTTCTGTGACAGTTGTTCTCTGGTATCTTGGCCCTTTGAGGGTTTGGTGGGGTGGTGTTGTCAGTGTTAGAGGTGCAGGTATTTTCAGCTTTGAAGGGGTTAAGAGCTGTTTGGGATTGGACATTTTCCCAGTTCTATAGAGAGTTGTGTGATTCTCGGTTGCTAGGCGGTAGCATAGAATGTATGGAAGGCGATTTTGTGTTTGACAATATTGTTTGTTCCCCCGTAGGAGTGTCAATAAGTACATATATTCGTCCTTTTTGAACACTCCGCCTTATCATGGTCAAGATCTTGGCTATCCAGTTGAGCACTGTGCTTGGCATAGTCATCTCCTCATTCCAGTCAGCATTCATCAATCATCACTCTATATTTTAGAGCTTTATCTTTCAAAAATATTTGAGAGCTTTATGGCAGCTTTTGTGGCAGTTGCAACAAGCGAGAGGCTGCAGACCCAGGCAGTCCTAATGGAAGGTGGATTTCGTCGAAGTTTATAATACTCTAAGTTGATCCTTTATCTGAACATCTTTGGAGGCACGGCTTCCCGGAGGGTGCATTGTTTGAAGGAAGTGTCGTGTTACTGTCGTCTCCTTTGCCATCATTGTGAATAGACAGTCAGAGGGTGTTCTAATCCAACCATAGGGGAGAGTTCGTTAAGGGCGCCCCATTGTCACTACTTTTGTTGTTATGTCTGTTGATGCTTTGGTTTTTTTGCTATGGGTCTTAGAAGTGGTTGACCAGCTTAAAGATGGGTGTAGCTGATATTATCTTTCCCCTTTAGCACCATGCATATGTCACAATATTCTTCATTGAGGGGGGGGGGGACAATGAGGTGCATGATTGGAGGGCCTTTTTTTTCTCATCGGAAGACTTGTTTCATTCCGTTCTTGATAGATGAGGCTACTGCCATGTACTGCTAAGTTCCTCCTGATGCCCTGCTGGAGTTTTCCTGCACCTACTTATGCTTATCGTCAGTGGATATGGAGTGAAGTTTGTTGATTGAGAACTTGTTACGGAGAGGGAGGAGAGGTGCTTGGATGGTTGGTCCTCGAAGATCCTTTGTGATGGATGCCGACTGGTGTTGCCGAGTTATTTTCTGGTTGACTTTTTATCTATGTTTCTGCTGGAGTTTTCCTGCACCTACTTATGCTTATCGTTAGTGGATATGGAGTGAAGTTTGTTGATTGAGAACTTGTTACGGGAGGGATGAGAGGTGCTTGGAGGGCTGGTCCTCGAAGATCCTTTGTGATGGATGCTGATTGGTGTTGCCGAGATCTGTTTTATTTACTTTTCTGGTTTACTTTTTATCTATGTTTCTTCTGCCTTTGAAGATAGCAAGGAACCTGCACCTTAGGAGGAGGTTTTTTTGGAGGGGTGCCAAAGCTGTGGGAGGTGGGGTACCATCTGATGTCGTGGAGTGAAGATTACAAGCTGATTGAGGATGGTGAACTTGGTGTAAATTTCTGGGGACTTGGAATTTGGCTTTGCTTCTGAAATGGGTAATGAGTCCTTTCAATATTGTCTTTATTTGTGCCATGGTAGGACTATTTCTATGGAGGAACACATCAGATGCCCATGAAGGACGTATCTTTTAATAACAATTTAAATGACTATCCAAGCTCTTCCACTTCCCGTGTTGGTTGGGAGACGGGGTAAACTCTTGTTTTTGGCTGGATGAATAGTCTAGGGTTGAATGATTGGTCAAGGGATGGTAGACTCTGAGACATTCTTGAGGTTGATGGATTATGCTGGTTCTCTCAAGGACGGTCGATCTACCACATGACATGTTGGTGGCTACCTTATCACGTAGCAGAGTAAGAAGCAAACAATTGTCTATAGATCGAGTGCAGAGGTTGAATACATGGCGACAGCTCAAGACACTTGTGAGTTTACTTATCTAGTCTTTTTTCTACATTAGCTTTTGGACTCCCATGCTATTACTCCTGTACCTTTGTACCGTAAAAGCAATCCCGCTATGTACATTGCCACCAACACCGTATTCCATGTGTTGACTAAGCACATAGAAGTTGTTTGTCATTTCATTCGAGATGCATTACGAGAAGGAAAGATCACTACTCATATCTCCATATATTTTCAGCTTGTAGATATATTCAAGAAGGCTTTATCAAATAATCACATCTCTTGGTGGATTTTCAAGTTGTCATGATCGATAGATATACCCCAACTTGAGGGGGAGTGCTAGAGTTATTTGATTTTATTGTTTCTTTATTTCTTTATCTCTTTATTGAGCCATGTAACCCCTTCTTGGTCACTTATATAATTATCTCTTTTTGAGCTCTAGGGTTTCATGCTATATAAGAAGCCCCATATCCCTTGAATTAAGTATTCCATTCATTCACAAATAATTCTCCATGTGGTCAATGAGTGGTTGAGTTGTTGGTGCTTCTAGATTATCTTTCTGGGGTGGTGGGCCCAACCTCTAGGCCAGACTGTTGGATATGGGCTGATGGTGATTTCTTGGTACGAAAGGCATATAAACCCTGGCACACGATTATGTTGTTTGATCTAGGCATTATCTCCATTGAATACCTGGATACCTGATTATTTGGAGGTGGGAGATTCCTTTGCTGGTAAAGGTGTTCCTATGGTTGATGTGGCATGAGCGGCTGATGATGGGTGCTTATAGGGCCATGCTCTTTCAGGGGAATAAAGGGTCTTGCCAGCGGTGCAAGAGATGCCCGAGGACATGGATTGCTTGCCTTTCTTGTGTAGCACATTGAGGGAGGTGTGGTAGGCTCCATATCTGGCCACGATTTCATCGAGCCGCGTCTCTACTTTTTGGGATCCGTAGACCAACAAGCGTTGGGATGGATTGGATCACAACTTGGGTTGTCATAATTTTATGGGTCATGTGGTTGGCCATGAATGGGGTTATCTTTCGTGGTGAAAGATTGTATGCTGAAATTGTTGTAGAACGGCTTGATCCTACGGTATGTTTGATCGTTTTAATCGTTATATGTTAATTTGTGAATACAAAGTTTTTTAGGTGGGCGTCTTTTGGGCGTGTTACCCTAATTGCTTTAAAAAATATGTGGTTGGGCCTTTAATATCTATTATACTTGAACCGTTATGTAAATGATAACTTTTCGCTGATGAAGTTATTAAGGCAATGCACGATGTCATGGTGATGAGCTTGTAAATAGTCCCAAGGAGAAGCCATAAACTAATTAAAATGTAAATATCATGTATTAAATATTTAAAAGCTGTTGGGAAACGTGAATGAGATGATTCTATTCCATAGCCCTAGGCTCTCTTATATAGGAGAGTAGCCTATGGGTAAATTACATAAAGAGAATAACAAGAAAATAAAATAACAAAGAGATACAGTGACTCAATATGCGTCAACACTCCCCCTCAAGATGGAGCATAGATGTCAATCATGCTCAGCTTGGAAGCACACTTCTGAAATGGACCTCGTAACAATGCCTTGGTGAATATATCTGCAGTCTGGTTCTCTGAAGTAACATGAGATGTGGCAATGAATCCTTTCTGAATCATATCACGTATGAAGTGACAATCCACCTCAATATGTTTGGTCCGTTCATGGAATGCAGGGTTGTTTGCAATAAACAAAGCAGCCTGATTATCACACTCCAAGTTCATAGGAAGTGGTACATCTAAGCATAAATCTGTCAGCACCGCTTTCACCCACATCATCTCTGTAGTAGCCTGGGCCATAGCCCTATATTCGGATTCAGCACTAGATCTAGCTACCACAGTTTGTTTCTTGCTCCTCCATGAGACTAGGGCATCTCCAACATAGACAACATACCCTGAGGTGGACTTCCTATCCTTAGGACATCCTGCATAGTCTGCATCTGCGCATGCTGAGATAGAAATCCCCTTTCCTTTCTTGAATAGCAGACCTTTACCTGGAGAAGATTTGAGATATCTAAGTATCATGTGTATTGCATCCATATGCACCTGGCGTGGCTGCTCCATGAACTGGCTCACACGGCTCACTGCAAATAATATATCTGGCCTAGTGATCGTGACATATAACAGTTTGCCTACCAGTTCTCTATATCTTCTCCTGTCCACCTCCTTTGTGTCATCATCATACAGCTTCATGCTAGGGTCCATTGGTGTCGTAGCAGGTCGACACCCTAGCATACCTGTCTCACTCAGTAGATCTGTAACATACTTCCTCTGTGACATGACTAATCCATACGGATTTCTGGCAAATTCCAGCCCCAGAAAATATCTAAGGACTCCCAGGTCCTTGGTGACAAACTCGGTCCCCAGCCTTTCCTTTGCCTGCTTAATGTCCTAGTCATCATCACCTGTAATCAAGATATCGTCAACATAAACCATGATTACAATAATACCTCTCGCCGTCTTCTGTACAAACAAGGAATGATCAGCATTGGAGCGTCTATATCCTTGTTTCTCAAAGAGGTCTGACAGCTTCTGGAACCATGCTCTGGGGCTCTGCTTAAGGCCATAAATGGCCTTATGTAATCTGCAAACCTTGGAACACTCCCCCTCAACAGCAAAACCTGGTGGCTGTTGCATGTATACTTCCTCCTGCAGGTCTCCATACAGAAATGCATTCTTCACATCGAGTTGATAGAGTGGCCAGTCTCTAGTAACTGCAACTGATAACAGGATCCGCAGAGTGGAATGACGCGCCACAGGGGAGAACGTGTCAAGGTAATCTACCCCATATGTCTGTGTGAATCCCCTTGCAACTAGGCGTGCCTTGTACCTGTCAATGGAGCCATCTGCATTGTGTTTCACTGTAAACACCCATTTGCAACTCATCGGGTTGACATCTGGAGGTATAATAACCAAGCTCCATGTTCCTCTAGACTGAAGTGCCGCCATCTCTTCCTCCATTGCTAGCCGCCATCTAGAATCCTGCAAAGCTTCATGGTGGTTCCGTGGAATGTCTGTAGCTGAAAGTGCCAATGCAAACGTCCTGAAGTGTCCAGATAGCCTCTCAAAAGACACAGCTGCTGATACTGGATATTTGGCACAGCTCCTCTTCGGCTTGCGTAGAGCGATTGGAACATCCAGATCCTCTGTGGTATCACCATGCTCCTGTAATGCATCCTGCTGAGAAATGTCGTCAGATCCATCAACATTAATATTTTCATTACATACCATAGGCGAGCTAGTTGACTGGTCAGGACCATGAGCTGGATGCGGCCTGCGGGTGTAATGGAATGGTAACGGGGATACTGTTGTTGTTGTTGGTGGTGGTGGTGTTGATGGTGGTGACGGTGGTGATGTTGGTGGTGCCATGAATACGGTATCAGGAGATATAGGTGGTGGCTGCATGTTCCCGGATTCTGAAAAATACATAATGGATTCAAAGAATGTAACATCTGCACTGATCATATACCGCCGACGCACAGGGTCAAAACACTTGTACCCCTTTTGAGTTCTGGAGCACCCCACAAAGACGCACTTGACAGCCCTAGGAGAGAGCTTGTCAGAACCAGGCGACAACTGATGGACAAATGCGACTGACCCAAACACACGAGGGGTAAGAATGAACAGATCCTTGTCAGGATAAATAAGTGAAAAAGGAACCTGTTCATTCAAGACAGACGAGGGCATACGATTTATAAGATAACATGCAGTGAGGACTGCATCACCCCAGTAGGAATACGGAACATGACTCTGAATGAGAAGTGACCTTGTGACATCAAGTAGGTGACGGTGTTTTCTTTCTGCAACCCCATTTTGTTGAGACGTATGAGCGCAGGATGTTTGGTGAACAATTCCTTTAGAGGAGTAGTAGTTGGCTAGATTGTTGGTGCACAACTCTAAGGCATTGTCACTTCTCATAATTTTGACAGTTGTGGAAAAAACATTCTGAATCTCATTTAGAAAGTGAATAATAATATTTCCAGCTTCAGACTTATTTTTCATTAGAAATACCCATGATGCTCTAGAGAAGTCATCCACAAATACAATATAAAACCTGTGCCCCTGATGATCGGGAACACGACTCGGACCCCAGACGTCGACATGAAACAACTCAAACTTGGAGTTACTACTCCGACCTTGACTATTGGGAAAAGATGACCTGTGATGTTTTCCCAACTGACACGCCTCACACTGGATAGGTGTGTGAGAAAGACTATAAGGTAGGACTAGACGCAACTTCTGAAGCGGTAAATGACCAAAACGCAGATGCCACAGGAGAGGAGATACTTGTTCTGCGGGAGAAGCTGTGATTCTGGCAAACGGGGTCTGGTTCAGACGATAAAGGCCTCCTTGCTCATAGCCATGACCAATCACGTTGCCCGTACGGATGTCCTGAAAAATCAAGGAAGATGAATCAAAAATAGCTCGACAATGAAGATCCTTCGTAATCTGACTAATTGACAACAGATTCATAGAAAAATGCGGTGCATGCAAAACATTCTTGAGCTGCATAGAAGACGTCAATCTAATCTCCCCCTGACCCGTGATAGGAGAATGCGTGCCATTGGCAATAACTACTGTCCGTCCTGGAGGAATCTGAGTGTATCCTGTAAGTAGGCTCTGGTCGCCACATAGATGATGTGTAGCACCGGAGTCCATGATCCATGGCAGTGTATCAGATCTACTACTGTAGAGTGCAAGTGTACTACCTGAAGTACTAGTAGAGGCCGAGGCAGAAGCAGCAGCATCAGTATGGTTCTCTGTAGTCGGTGCTGGACCCGATGGTGGAATAATGCCCCTGAGACGGGCAACTAGATCATCAAATCGTTGATCCAGTGTAGCAGCAGACGGGGGCTCTATCTGCTCAGCGGCTCGTGCGGATGCAGGAAATCCATGCTTTGAGTAGCATGTATCTTCAGTATGTCCGACTCGGTGACAATATGAGCATGTTGGCCTAGTGCGGCCACCCCTTCCACGGGGAGTAGGTCCACGGCCCTGGTGATGAGAACCACAACCTCTGTTGACCGCCATGGCTGAGGGATTCTGACTCGCAGCTGCTGAAGGTACTGTAATCCTACTCAATCTGTGAAAAGCCTCCTCCATGGGAGGAATAGTCGAATCCGCCAAAATCTGTGAACGTGCTGCCTCATATTCTGGATCAAGTGCAGCGAGAAACACACCCACCATCGTCGCATTCCTGTATGTCTTCTGCTGTTCTGGCGTGGCAGTAAGAGGCATGAAGCTATAGAGCTTCTCAAACATCCCTCTCAATGATGTATAGAGAGAATGTAAAGGACGGCCGTTCTGCTTTATTGTGAATATGTCATGTAGTTGCAGAATCTTCGTCTCATTTTTCGCCTGAGAATACGTTGCTGCCAGGATATCCCACATGTCTTTAGCCGTGGGTTGATGTAAGATGTCATTGGCGATTTCAATAGCCAATGTACCGGATAGCCACACCTTGGCATATGCAACTCCAGTCTTCTCTGCAGGCTCTGGCTCGGTAAGAATGTGCTTCTTACCTGTAGACTTCATCATGCTCATGAACTGCATTGCCCACAGTTCATAGTTCGTACCATCCATTTTGACAATAGGCGCTGGACCACGAAATGCACCAATAGACGGGATATCTGCCTTGCTGTCCGACATACTGGAAACGGAAGACTGGAGCGACTGAAAGAGAAATAATCTTTGTCTACAGTGACATAAACGGGATTAGTTGCGTGTGTAGACTTCAAGCAACCAACCCCATATAGATCCGGATCTGTGCCCTAGGGTTTTGGGACTTAGGGCACGTAAGCACGTGCGAGGGGCACGCGCGCACGCACCTGGAGTATCACGCGCGCACTGGAACGCGCAACTGGAGAATCAAGCGTGCACTGGCGCACGCAACTGTGCGTGTAATAGTGCGCACAGTCGCACGGGGATGGTGCGCACGGTGCTGCGCGAGCAGGGGCGCAAGGCTTATGCACAGGCGTGCAGCGATGCACGCAGAGGCGCGCGAGACTATGCGCAGGCGTGCAGCAATGCACACAGAGACACCGGTGATGCGCAATATGCGCGCACAGGCGCGAGATGCGCGCACACGCGCACAGGCGCTAGAGTCGATGCAGCGTCGCCTGCGCGGAGATGGTGGCTGATCGGCTAGGCGGCGCCGACTCGAGAGAGAGAGGGAGAAGAGAGGCCAGCGGGTGGGGTTAGGGTTAGGGTTAGGTTTCGAGAACTCCGGTCTAGGACCGTCGCTCTGATACCATGTTGGGAAACGTGAATGAGATGATTCTATTCCATAGCCTTAGGCTCTCTTATATAGGAGAGTAGCCTATGGGTAAATTACATAAAGAGAATAACAAGAAAATAAAATAACAAAGAGATACAGTGACTCAATATGCGTCAACAAAAGCAATTTATATTTTCCATATTATGTTACATCATAAATAAATTGCAACAACAACGAAGCCTTTTCCCACAATTAAGTAGGGTCGGCAACATGGATTCTTTGTCTCCATTCAGATCTATCTTGGGTCAATCTTGTGCTTATATCCAAAAAATAAGATCCCTTCGTATAGTCTCATTGCAACACTTCTTGGGTCGCCCTCGCCCTCTTTTTAGCCGGCTCAACATCCCAAAACTCGCATTTCCTAACTGATGCATCAGCTGACCTCCTTTGCAAATGGCCGAACCACCTTAAGCGATCTTCTCGCATCTTATCCTCGATCGGAGCTACACCCACTTTCCTTTTGATTGCATCATTCAGAATCTGATCTTCACGTGTGTGTCCACACATCCACCTTAACATTTTCATTTCTGCTACTGTTATTCTCTGCACATGTCTATGGTTCATAGTCATAACAGTTCTTACGACTACTTTGTAGAACTTTTCTTTGATTTTTAAAGAAAATTTCTTATCACAGAGAACAACAGAGCTTCTCTCCACTTTAGCCAGCCTGCATTTATTCTGTTAGTAACATCGACATCAATTTCCCCATCATGTTGCAAAATAGATCTCAGGTATCTAAAAGAATCTCTTCCGAATGTTATCGTCACCAATTTTAACCTCGATTCCTTCATCATTGCTTCCATCAAAAGCGCATTCCATATATTTAGTCTTAGCCCTACTATATGAAATCCTTTAGTCTCTAATGCATGTCTCTAGACCTCAAGCTTCTCATTTACTCCATTTCTAATCTCATCAATCAACATAATATCATCGGCAAGTAACATACACCAAGGTATCTCATCCTGAATGTAACTTGTCAACTCGTACATAATCAAAGTAAAAAGAATGAACTTAAAGTTGAACCTTGATGTAAACCAATGTTGATGTCGAAACTATCACTCTTCCCAGATTGGATCCTTATACAAGATTAAACTCTATCATGCATATCCTTTATGAGGTTAATGTATAGGATATGTACTTGACTCTTCTTCAAAACTCTCCACAATCTCACGTGGGACGGAATCATAAGCCTTCTCCAAATCAATAAAAATCATACGGAAGTTCTTCCTTTTAGCTTTATAAATCTCCATTGTTCTCTGCAAATGGTGGCTTCAATAGTTGAGCGACTTGGTATGAATTCGAATTAGTTTTCTTTTACTTTGAAAATTTGCCTCAACCTTCTTTCGATCACACGTTCCCAAATTTTTATAGTGTGACTTATTGGCTTAATACCTCTATAATTTGAACAATTTTGAATGTCCCCTTTGTTCTTATAAAGAGGCAACATGATACTTCCCCTCCAATCTTCAGACATTTTCCTGCTTCACCAAATAACATTGAATATATTTGTAAGCCAAGTTTAACCATGCTCACCTAAAATTCTCCATACTTCTATAGGAATTTCTTCCGGTCCTACACCTTTTCCATGTCTCATAACCTTCAAAGCATCATCTACTTCCTTTCTTTGTATTCATCTATAGCTTGCACGATTCAAGTAACTTTCACTACTAGCTAGATCACCTAAAGGGATCTCTCTATTTCCTTCCCCAATGAAAAGCTTGTGGAAATACTGCTTCCATCTAGTCTATGTATCCTTCTGAGTAACAATCACGTGACCTTCCTCTTCCTTAATGCATCTCACGTAAGAAAGGTCTTTGGTTTTTCTTTCTCTTGCTTTGGCCAACATGAATATATCCTTTTGGCCCTCCTTAGAATCAAGATTTTTGTACAAAACTTCATAAGCTTTTGACTTAGCTTCGCTTACAGTCTTCTTTGCTTCATTCTTCGTTATTTTGTAGTTTGTGACAGTTTCCTCTGTTCTATCATTAGACATAGCTTTAAAAGCATGTTCGTTTAATTTTGAGCTTCTCTTGCACCCCTCCACTCTACCACCAAGCCTTATTTTGGCATGGAGCTTCTCCCTTTGACTCGCCTAGCATCTCTTTGGCTACCCTTCGGATACAAGATGCTATCGCCTCCCAAATCTCGTTTGCACTTCCGCTACAATCCTAAGATAAGTCTTCTAACACCTTCTCCCTAAAGCTTGATTGCTTCAATTGAAGATTCCACGATCTAGTTCTAGTGATCTTGGAAACCCTCCTTTTCTTTACGAGCCCTTTTATTTGCATATACATGACTAACAATCGATGTTGGGTTGTCAAATTCTCTCCTGGGATTACTTTGCAGTCTTTGCAATGCAACCGATCTCTTCTCTTCAACGCAAAGTAATCTATCTGTGTTCTAGTCGGGCCACTCTTATAAGTAATTAAATGCTCCTCCATTTTTTGAAGAGAGTGTTTGCTATGAAAGGATCATAAGCCGTTACAAAATCCAGAATGAGTTTTCGCTCTTCATTTCTATCTTCGAAGCCATGGCCTCTGTGAACACTAGCATACCCAAAAGCATTTTTTCTCACATGTTCGTTAAGATCTCCGCCCATGTAAATCATCTCTCTTTGTGGGATTGCTTGCAAAATCTTATCCATATCATCCCAAGAAGCTTGTTAAATCCTTTCATCTAAACTAATTTGCGATGCATAAACTGAGATGATATTTAGAATTTCTTCTTCAAGCATAAATTTTAGCAAAATAATCTTTGCACCTCAACCGCACAATCCTTCAAATCCTTATGAACAATCACTCCAACACCGTTTCTACCCTTATCTTTGCCCGACTACCGAAGTTTAGAGCCTGTCTTCTCGATCTCTCCTGTTTTCTCTCTAACCCATTTTGTCTCTTGGAAACAGTATCTGAATCTTTCTTCTTTCCATTATATCTACGTCTGTTTCGCGAAATTTCGGCGAAATTTCGCCGAAATTTCGGTTTCGAGAGGTCATGGGTATCGAAACTCCTATATATATCGATTTCCCGGATTTCGACCGAAATTTCGGTGATATTTCGACATTTCGATCCATTTCGACCCATTTCGATTGAAATTCATGGATCTCAGTACAAAATTTCCTGGATTTCGACCGAAATTTCGGTGATATTTCGACATTTCGATCCATTTCGACCCATTTCGGTTGAAATTCATGGATCCATGGTATGTTGAGACAAGATGGTACATACATCAATTATTCAACTTGGGGAGCTTCTTCCCCTTTGGGTTTAAGCAGTGGAGATGAAAAAACTCTATAGCTTTTATATATTTGATATGGCTTGTTCCTTTCATTTGTTTGTCATTTATCTTCGTAAATAGATGCATCTTTATTGTAAGTATGTAATTAATTCTGTAATTCATTCGAACTTTGTCTGTGACGGTTATTTCTATGAACAAAACATTGTTTAATTAATCATTATCTACATTTTTAAATAAAAAATTCTTTTCTATTTTTTATGAACAAAAGATGTCTTCTAAGTGTTGTTAACTTAGTTGTTTTGATTTCTATTTCCAGTATCAATCCGACTGCTCAACAGTATGTCTGATATGACCGATATGGTGTGATATAAGGCGCATGGATGAGAGATGTGTGTGATATAAGTGTGCATTTGTAAGATGTTGTTTTAAGATCTTGGATTGGATGATATTAATTTCCAGTACATATCAGTCAAGAATCAACATTAACATCGATTTGACCGATATGACTGATATGACCGATATGTGCGATCTAAGAGGCATATATAAGTAATATGTGTGATATAAGTGTGTATTTGTAAGCTATTTGATGTTGTAATAACTCATAAGATCTTAATTTCCAAAAAAATCATCGAAAAATGGCTTTTTTTGAGTCATTTTCGACATTTCCACCGATTCGAACCTTGATCTACGATCTCCATTGATTTGCTAGTCAAAGTGCCAATATTCTAACTACCTATCCACAACTTCCTTTGCAACCTCTTTTGGACTACTTTCTTTACTCGCACACGTCTATCATGCGAGACCCCTTGCAAATTTTGGACTGCATCCAGGCGGCGATGCAACAGAACTAGCTTATTTACTCTCATGCGTTCCTCATGCGAGAACTCTTGCAAATTTTGAACTACATCCGAACAACGATGTAGCGTCCATTGCAAAATTTTCATTGCATTAGGGCGATACCACGCATCGCAAGTAGGGAGATCCCCATCGAAATCTAAATGTTTGCTTAAATCCATGTTGAAAAGATACGGTTGTCTTGATGTCAACTTACGAAATAGCATTTTTTAAAAATACTATTTAGGAAGCTGTCTTCGACTGTTTTACGCTGACTGTTAGCTACCTAACGCAACCCTCCTCAATTTACATAAATAAATGCAAAATAACTTCTTTCTTCTTTCACAATTTTATAATCTTTAATAAATAAAAAATGATAGCTTTAAAATTACAAAATATCATATTTGCTATTAATAAGATAAATTCAATATTCAGAATGCCAGCTGCATGTGCAGTTGGACATGCATAGGTAGGTCCCCTTCTGAAGCGCATACTTCATGTGGCCAGATCACCTAATCGGGTCATATAAACTGCATATGTGGCTGCTTAATCGAGCCTATGCTGTGTAGTTTGAGTTTATGCATAATCACTTATTCAGAACTATTTAGGGCTTTGAATATGCGGCTTCGTCTCAGCTTCGCATGTGTACTCTCCTCCCAAACTCTCAACTGTGCCTCCTCCCACACCCTCCCGGTGCCACCTCCCTTCCTCCTTGCACTGCCCCCTTGCACCACCTCCTGTCCTCGCGCCTCCTCTCACCACCTCCCCTTCTTGCGCCATCTCTTTACATCCTTGCACCACCTTGCATCCTTCCGCCTCCCAGCCACACCTCACCTCCTCCCTGTACCTTCACAGCTTGCGTGTTCATGTCACTGCCTCTCGTACTCCCTGCACTGCCTCCCCTCCTCACTACGAAGTCACGATATCGCAGCAGGTTAGCAACCTGCAGGTGTTCCCAGATTGTAACCGAGCACGTTGAAGTTGGCGCCTCATAGACCACCACCATGCCGTCGCCTCCTCTGTTGGTGGCTCCACATGCTTTTACGGTTGCATATTTCTTACGAATACATTACATGTTCACTATTCTAAGAATTCATTGGTATTTTATTTAGTAGATCATATGAAATTTATGATTTTGGATTTTATAAAAGCATCAACCATAAAAAAAATTCTACCACTATATTTTGTTATTGTATTTTTTAATGTTTTAAAAAATATTCCAAATCATACAATCCACATCATCCCTCGTATACTCCACATATCTGCTTAATCACTTTAGACCGCTTGGCCGATTGCACACAACATATCTGAACCTTAGATACAATTATACAAGGAAAAGAACAACGTAGAATTTATGATATAAACGTGTAGCACTTATACATGCATGTCTCTATATCAACAAACACATTTATAATAAGTTATGGGTTATAATATATATTAATTATATGTACAAGTTATATTATTAACATGTACGTAATTATAAAGTATAAACACAATAATAGGCAAGAGCATCGGGCGACGAGGCGGTGTTGACAATGCAATGGATGAGTGATAAGACAATAGTCTGATTAAAACCCTACTGCCTAGATATAAGCAAGACGGCCCTTCAAGATCTCGCTTGGCCTGAATATCCAGTAGCATGAGGTGACAACCTTGGCATCATTGGTTGCTAATGGTTTTTTGTTAGGCCCTATTTAAGTCATGGCTTAGGAAATTGGGTTATTCTCTTAGAATTGGTTAACTCCTTATCCTATAGAATAATGCAGCTTAAGACAGTTGCCTGGCATATCAACTGTCACTCCATGACACATCATCAACTCACAACCATTTTGTAATTTTTTAAAATAATTATCTATCATAATAACTCAATCATGTTCTTCATGTCAGGAGTCACATCATTACTCATCGCACACCTTACCCGTTCCGTAGACAAATATAAAATCCTTGATCAATCAAATAATCTATTATCTCACAACTTATAGTTTCCATCAACAATCCAACATCAGTGGTTATCCTAGTGTTTATTTCTTAGGCTTTTCCACGAAATAATTCTTAACTCTACCCGACATTACTCAATCCAATCTAAAAGGCAATTGTATAATTAAAAGTTGTATATACGAAACTGAGTTGGATACTAGAATTCAATATTCTGCTGGCATTGAAATAAGATTCGGATATACAACAGAGTTCTTTTTTTGTATCCATTATTTTCATGGTTCCCTTCTATTTTTTTGCAGTCTGTGATGAACTATTGCTTGGGCTTCCCTACAAAGCTTGGTCTGTTGGGATGGTGGCAGTTTTGTGCTTAGTAATGGCTTTCGCCATTCCATATTTTCTTCCCCGACATTTTCTTCCACTCAGAGATGCACACGAAAGTGATGTTACAGCAAAAAGTTCATAACAAGTAAGACAATCGGATGTTCATGGTCTATGTTTTTCTTTGATTGCAAACTTTAGATCCATTGTGGTGCTATTTAGACTCGTAGCAAGATCTCCTAATTTTATGTCATCATCTACTATCATCTAAGATACATATTTATATAGGGATAATTATCTTGAACCTCACTTTTGGAGTTGATTGTGCCTGATAGCATTATGAGAATGAAACTCTCCTCACATTTAGATTTGACTGCATCCAAGCCCTAAACCCTATTCAGATCCACAGAAACTGGAGCTACTCTGCTTCCCTCACTAGGATTCTTCTCATCCAAAGAAATTTTACTGGGCACTCTGTCCAGAAAGCTTTACAAGATGATCAGCTGATAATCTGTGTAATAGTTGGAACATGTCACGGTCTTATTTGTTAAGATAATGCTACTTAATTTAATGATGTTTTTTTAGGAGTTTGCGTGAGCATTTGTGTCATAAATTAGATCCTTTGGAGTTCCCTCCACAGCGTACTTACTCAGGGGTTAGCACCAATTACAACCGATGGTTTGAAATCGCAAAACATGCATCTTTACATGCCACGCTGAAATGCTTCGATTTCATGCAGCTGCTTCGCCAAATGACAACATTATCTGAAGCCGAGCTTCCACAACATGGATCTTCCCCAACTTGTAATCGGGATCTTGGGTCTTCCTTTGCTTTCTTCCCGACCTTTCTGTTTATCGACGTTTGAAACGTGGCATTTAACCTGGTCCAACTTTTTTTTGAGAAGGCAGCTGTGCTTGTGCTTTGTACAGGTCAAATAGTCCAGTCTATCCGGATTCACACAGGCAGATCATCTTTTGTAGGAGGTATTTTAACAAGCTTTCTTGCTATGATGTGGATTGCTCATTCTCCAGCTCTGCCTGGAAATTAACAACCTGTTCTCTGTTCATTTGTCTGATGTGGGTTAATAGGTACTCCTTAAAAGTAAGTATCCTAAATTGTTAACAGTTAATGCGCATCTCATCATAAAAATACGCAAACTACAGTACGAGA